>CM024761.1:124305841-124521682 GCA_014218235.1 Colocasia esculenta
CCTTTGGGTAGAAGGAAGACCTGGTGGGTTCCAGGGTGTTGTTCCCTTCGTGTGGAGGAAGACCAGGGGGTGCTGGGTGCTGTAGTGTCCTTAAGGGGGACTGTACCTTGTTAGTGAAATCCTGAGATATTATATCAGGGACTGGACGTAGGACTCCTAAAGAGAGGAGATCCGAACCAGGATAATTCTCTGTGTCGTGTGATTGCCTTTGTGTGTTTGATTTTTCCTTCACCAACACTAACAATATGTGAAGTGTGTTTTGTGTGACTGTTTTGTGAACAGGTTGAAAGTTCTTAATATTTTAAGAATTCCATTCACCCCCCCCCTCTGGGCTTTCTAGCTGGGCAACACTCAGCACCTGCTAGAGTCGCCTGGGTGACGGCACTCTGAAGCTCGGCAGACTGCAAACAATCAGGCACAAGTAAGTATAAAGCAATTCAATTCACATGTATATCTAATCAATTTACTTACCCGTGCAGTGAGGTCACACTCAGCCGCCTCCGCGCGTGCCACTGCTGCTGCCAGCTGCTCCAGAGTGAGACGACCTCTGGGTCAGGCACGCTCTGACTCGTGGAGGCACCTGTTGTATCGGTGTGCTCGTGTGCTCCACGGTCCCCTGCGCTATGCGCTACACGCATTGAAAATCAAGTCAGCACATGGTAAGGTGAACAAAGCAAAGGTGTGACATGTTAAACTTACCAGAGCCTCCAACACCTCCCGTGCCTCTGCCAGCTGGGCCTCTGTACTCGCCAACTAGGCCCGCAGTGTGTCAATGAGTCCATCCCGGGCATCCTGCACATGCACACATTTATTAGATTATCATGCATATCACAATGAGTAAGTCAAGGTGTAGAGGTACATACCCGAGTCGACCTCATGTAATCCTGATCTCCATACTCCTTCTGGTACCGCTGGAGGTACGCGAAGCTGTCTGCGGCGTCCGACTCCATCGGGTACCTGTCGTGCTGCCAGTCTGCATACTGGTCGGGGAAGCACAGGTGCCAGTCCACTCGCTTTGCCTTCCCCCTCGTCCGCCTCCCAATGCCCTTCGGCTCCACTTCCTCAGACCACACCTGGTACATTCCTAGGGTACATGCAGCAAGATGGAGGCGGAGTGGCTCAATCTCGTTCAGGCAATGGACCCACAAGTCCCACTCGAATCGAGGACGGCCACTCTCCACCCACGGCTGGCCATCGTCACCCATGCCCGCACAGGGCTGCCACGCAACCTGTACACATACATACATTAGTCATATGTCATAATCATATTAAATGCATGAAGGAATGAGGAAGCATACATACCAGGAGGGCCGGGAAGTCCTAGATATCTCGATGAAGGGCGTCGAGCTGGAGGCTGAAAGACGCTACCATCACCACAGGCAGCCACCTCCTCGCCAGGGGAAGCGCGTCAGGCCGCACCTTGGTCGTCCTACCCAAGGGGATATAATAATAACTCCACACCTGCATACATGCACACATCGATTAGTTTGACTAAAAAATTTAATGCAGGAAATGAAAGGAGTTCAAAAGCAAGAATGTGTACCTGAAGAAAGGGTGCAAACCCGCCCACTGTGGTCTCCCATCTGGTGCCGCTGGAGAGGTCGGCAAATGTGTGCGCCAGGAAGGCTGCGCCCCATGCATACTGCCCCACTCACTCTAAATCTTCCAGGATCTCTAAGAACCGGCAGTGGATGCCGTCTCCCTTTGTCCCCAGTAGCATCTTTCCCAGGAACAGGACCAGGAACCTCCTCAGGTCCCGGTCCACTCTCTCTCTATCCTCGGGGTCCTGGCCGTACATGCCCTGGCCAGCCCGCTGCTCACTGCATGAACTCCTGCAGCGTCTCCTCCCCGGTCTGCCTCACTCCTCGTAGGTCTAAACTCTCTAACAAGACTATCCAGTTGACCATCCTCCGGTCACCGAGCTCATCCTCCCCCATGGGCTCCAACCCCAGTAAGTCCCGGGTATGCTCAGTATAGTCCGCATACGTCACACCCGTCACCGCCTCCCTGTCCACTCGGAGGGCGGTGATCCTCACTACGTCCTCCAGGGATGGCACCATGTGCCCCCATGGCAGGAGAAATGCCCTGCTCACCCGGTCCCATTACTCCCTCAGAGCCTATACCAGGGGACTGTCCACATAGAAGGGCACGATCTCCAAGATCGGACTGAATCCCATCGCCCGGATCCCCTCTCTCTGGAAATCCAGGAGCCTCTAGTACGCCGCTATCACCAGTGGCCACTGCAACCTCGGCCTCATAACCCCCTGCACATCAAAAGGCACACACAAATCAGCACACAATCACATAGGCATATACAAGCAAAAAAAAAAAAAAGGGTGTAAAATAGGCCCAATTCCCCCTCTCCGACAGCTTTTTGAATCGCGACCGACTCAGTGGTCGCGGTTCATCTCGAATCACGATCGCTGAGACGAACACGTTTCATGATGAAAAGCGACGGCTTAAGCCGTTGCAATTCAACCTATTGAAACGTGACGACAGAAGTCGTCGCGATTCATACCTGTCTTCTTCCTCCGGCCGACGGCCCTCCTCTCCTCTCACCGGCGCAAACTAAAGGCTTAGGGATGGAAGGGTACTTACCGAATCCACCCGTGGGGGAGCCTCACGTCTGAGTCGGTCCCGCCGCCACCTTTCCGTCGGTGCCTCCTCCTCCGGTGCCGCACCTTCCGTCGCTGGCACGTTTTCCTCTTCCTCCATCACCATAGTGAGCTCGCTAGAAGTGGCCAGTAGCTCCGCCACCATCGCACGAGCCTCCGTCCCTGGTGTTTCCACCATCGCCGGTGTCGCCGTCTCCTCCCTCGCCGGTGATTCCTCACTCTGGCGCCGTTTCGAGGTCGTTTGCTTCGTCATCAGGAAAGAGAAAGCAAAGGAGAGAGAGAGAGAGCAAGATGGAGAGAGAGTGTAACGACCCCGAGGCCCAGACCCTCGGCTCCCACCAAGAATCCGAACATCGGGACCGCCGCCCACGGGTCCTACCCGGAGACCCGAAGGGCTAACGAATCGGTCTAATAAGATATGTAATAGAGATAAATAACAAAAAACGTACTAAAGTGCACCACAAGTGGAAGAAAAAGGTCCAACACTAATGTAACAGTCTAGTACAGTCCCAAAGTAAATAAAGTACGAGTGCTGAAATAAAAGGGAAAGAACACATCTCTTAGGGGCATACCCCGAGGGTGAAGTACACAAACTGGGGGAAACACTACTCACTAGAGACGCCGATTACTCCAGACCCGTCTCCTCAGTCTGCCGCGGAGGGAACTGCTGTGAAGTCTCACCTGCAAAAGAGGGAGTGAGCTTCACGAAGAAGCCCAGTAGGGACTACCAATCCCACTGGTTCTAACAGTAGAATAGAACTAAGTGCAATAATAAATAAAGCAGTAAAGTCTATTCTACTAAACAGAGTCAAGTGCGAAGCGTGAAAGAAACTACACGGTCAATGGTCTAGGCTACAAGGTGAGACCGGAAAACCCGTGTAAAACACGGCACCAGAGAACCCAAGGCTGTAACACAGACAGTCAGGGATGCCTGGACAAGCACACTAGCTACAGTACACTACACTAGTCAGCCGGTCAGGTGTGCCACATGCCTTACCCTCGACCAATGGTCCATGTCTAGCACCTCCCGTCGGAGTGAGATGCGAAACTAAAGTAAACACAACGCCGTAGTCTGGCCGGACTATGGTCCCACGCCTGACCCCTCTAAATGGTCCGAAACCAAGTAGAGTGAGGCAGTGAGAAAGGACTAGCTGATCTGCGCCGTACGAGCTACCAATAAACCAGTGTCCCAGACTCAGCTAAGAGAGCTCTACAAATGACTCTACACCAATGTCCCTACCTTAATATGAAGATCCACCTCAATATGAAGATCCACCCAAGATGGGCCTTCTCGTAGGATTGCACACCTCCACCTCCAAGCTCCAATGCACCAAGAGTCACCTCCTACGAGCCGAGCACGCCCTTCACAAGCCGATGGAGAGAAACCAAGGTGCATGCCACAGAGAAGGGAAGGAGAAGATAGTCAGAGGGGGAAGCACAGATTTTCACACCCACCAACACAAACAAACCATGCACTTACCTTCACCAAACACCATACACACCACAAGCCTTCCCTAAGCTCCCCACGGAGCAGCCAAGCCACAAGAATCGCTGGAGAGGAAGAACACGGGCAAAAGGGCCAAATGGGGGTTCTGCTCTCGGGCTGAAGCACTTAAGCACAGATGTTGAGAACGTGACAGGGGTGGCCGTCGCGTTACAACCTTAACGCGACGGTCTCCTACGTCGCAATCTCAACATGCCTGCAGCCCTGGCGGTCAAACACAACACGTGGCTTGCATGCAAACCTGACACATGATCGCGATGGGCCAATATGTCGCGCTCATGCATGCAATCTGACACGTGTCTCCACCGTCCAGATAGTAAAATGACAAAAGGATAGTCTGTTGT
This sequence comes from Colocasia esculenta, assembly GCA_014218235.1. Classification (NCBI taxonomy): domain Eukaryota; kingdom Viridiplantae; phylum Streptophyta; class Magnoliopsida; order Alismatales; family Araceae; genus Colocasia; species Colocasia esculenta. The sequence goes on from CM024761.1 coordinate 124,310,305, forward strand.
CAGAGCCTATCGTGACAAGGGCGGCCGGCGCGTCCCAACCTGAATGCAATGGTCACCTAAGTTGCCTTCAGAACGCGACGGGTCTACCTGTCGCAACCTCAGTCGGGAGAGCTAACCCTTAAAGGTAACGGGATGTTACAATCTAACCAACAAAAAAACAATTTCGTCCTCGAAATTAAGGGTGAAACTAGGGGGAAAAAGGGTAAACAAAGTACCTGTCACTCGAACAAGTAGGGAAACTGCTCCCGCATCTCGTCCTCACGCTCCCAAGTGGCCTCGCCACTGGCGCGGTGCTCCCAAACCACCTTGACGAGCGAGATCTGCTTCCTGCGAAACTGTTGCACCCTGCGGTCCACTACGCTGACTGGGTACTCCGGCACTGACAGGTCTGGAGCAACCTCTAGCTGCGAGTAGTCGAGTACATGCGACGGGTCCGGCATGTACTTCCTCAACTGCGACACGTGGAAGACGTCGTGGACACCTGCCAACTCAGACAGAAGAGCCAATCTGTAAATGACCTCTCCAACCTGCTCCAGGATGGCAAAGGGGCCAACAAACCTCGGGCTGAGCTTGCCCCTCTTCCCAAACCTGAGAACGCCCTTGGTGGGCGAGATCCAAAGAAACACACTATCGCCGACCTCAAACTCAAGTGGCCTCCTGCGGACGTCGGCGTAGCTCTTCTGCCTGCTCTGCACTGTCTGCAACCTCTGTCTGATCAGTCTCACGGTATCTGCGCACTGCTGCACCAACTCTGGACCCAGCAACTGCCTCTCGCCAACCTCGTGCCAGTGCAACGGTGTCCTACATGGTCGACCATACAGAGCCTCGTAGGGCGCCATCCCATTGCTGGAGTGAAAGCTAGTTATATGAAAACTCCACCATGGGAAGTGTGACTCCCACGTGCTACCCCAGTCTAGGCAACACGCTCTCAACAAGTCCTTGAGGGTCTGAATGGTCCTCTCCGACTGCCGTATGTCTGTGGGTGGTAGGCTGAACTCAACCTTAGCTCAGTGCCAAGTGCTCGCTAACATTGCGCCAGAAACGAGAAGTGAACCTCGGATCTTTATCTGAGACAATAGAGATCGGGGTCCTGTGCAAAGGCACCACCTATTTACAAACAACCGAGCCAGTCTATCCACTGACCACGTTGCTCTGACCAGTAGGAAGCGAGCTATCTTCGTCAGCCTATCGACGATGACCCAAACGCTGTCGTGCCCCTGTGAAGTACGAGGTAAGTCGGAAACAAAGTCCATGGTGACGTGCTCCCACTTCCACACGGAATGGGAAGCGACTGCAACTCACCACCAGGACGTTGGTGCTCTGCCTTCACCTGCTAACAGGTAAGGCAGAGCGAAGCAAACTCAGTGATATCTCTCTTCATCCCAGGCCACCAAAAGAGTACCCTCAAGTCGTGGTACATCTTGGTGGATCCGGATGAATAGAGTATCGCGACGGTGTGCCTCAGACAGTACCTCCTCCCTGATGTCCTCTGGAATGTAGAGTCTATCTTGAAACAGAACCTCGCTGTCCTCGTCCAGCACCACCTCGGGCAACTGCAACACGTCTGCCAAGTTTGCGTCTGCACTTTGCACCTCAATCACCTGCTGATATATCAACGGGCGAACTGTCATGCTGGACAACACTACTCTCTCCCAGAGCTAGACGGCGTGAATACACCTTGAGTGGCGTCCTCCAGGAGTCTCCAGTGTCTAACCAACGAAGAACTCAAGTGGGCTCTCCTACTCAAAGCGTCTGCTACGACATTAGCCTTTCCCGGTGATAGGAAAGGGTAAAGTCACAGTCCTTCAAGTACTCGAGCCACCTGTGTTGCCTGAAGTTCAGATTTCTTTGGGTGAAGATGTACTGTAAGCTCTGGTGATCTGTGAAGACCTCGAACACCTCGCCGTACAAGTAGTGCCTCCACAACCTCAAGGCGAACACGACCGCTGCAAGCTCCAGGTCGTGTGTCGGGTAGTGCTGCTCATGCTTCTTCAGCTGACGAGAAGCATAAGCAACTACTCGACTGTGCTGCATCAGCACAGCACCCAAACCAGTCCTGACGCGTCTGTGTAGACAACAAAGCCGCCACTACCAGAAGGTACCACAAGGATCGAAGTGAAGTTAGCCGGCTCTTCAGCTCCTGAAAACTGCGCTCACACTCAACTGTCCACACAAATCGAGTCTCCTGCCTGGTCAACTGGGTCAAAGGCTCTGCAACTCTGGCGAAGTCTTGCATGAACCTCCTGTAGTAGCCTGCCAGCCCCAGAAAACTGTGAACCTCTACAACTAAAGTGGGTTGGCCGCAAGAAACCACGACCTCAACCTTGGCGGGATCAACTGCCACACCTGCACTAGAAACAACCTGACCCAGGAAATGCACCTCCTTTAGCCAAAATTCACACTTTCTGAATTTGGCATAAAGTTGGTGACTCCTCAAAGCCTGCAACACTAGCCTCAAGTGAACCTCGTGCTCCTTTGTCGTCGCTGAGTACACCAGAATGTCGTCGACGAACACCACACGAACCGGTCCAGGTACTCTCGGAAAACACTATGCATCGGTTCCATGAACGCTACAGGTGCATTCGTGAGCCCAAAAGGCATCAGACAAACTCGAAGTGGCCGTAGTGGGTACGAAAATCTGATCTGGCGATGTCTGACTCATGGATCCGCAACTAGTAGTAGCCCGACCTCAAGTCGATCTTCGAGAACACTGAAGCTGACTGCAACTGGTCGAACAAATTATCGATCCTAGGCAAAGGATACTTGTTCTTCACGGTCACCTGATTCAGCTGCCGATAATCAATACACATTCTGAGGCTGCCATCTTTCATTCTCACAAATAAAACTGGTGCTCCCCACGGCGAACGACTAGGACGAATGAAGCCCAACGCAAGCAGCTCCTCTAGTTGGTGCTTCAACTCCCGCAACTCCGCCGGCGCCATCCGGTACGGTGCCTTGGACACAGGCATCATCCCCAGAAGCAACTCAATGGAGAAATCTACCTCCCGCTCAGGCGGCAAGCCAGGTAGGTCCTCCAAAAACACGTCGGCAAACTCACAAACAATAGGCACATCTGAAACAGAAATCTCACCAGAATCCGAGACACACATAGAGGCCAAGAAAGCAACACAACCGTCTCAGATGAGGCGCCGAGCTCTATAGAAAGAGACAAAAGGTCGGCGGATAGATTGGGCATCTCAGAAGCTAAGCACAAGTGCTCCAGCTATCTCGAACCTCACAGTCTTCCACTGACAATCTACTAATGCAGAGTGCGCCTCTAACCAGTCCATGCCAAGAATGGCATCAAAGTCGTGGAGCTGCAAGGCAAATAGTCTGACTGGTAGCTGTGGCCCTGTACCTCGACAGTGACACCCTCCAAGTAACCAAGGGTACGCACAAAGTCACCCGTCGGCAGCTCAACTGCAAGGTCACAGGCCCGCTCCAGAGCAAATTCAGACAAGGAAGCAAAGAACTCCTCAGAAGCAAAACAGTGCGTGGCACCTGGATCAATCAAAACTCTAGCAGCCCTACCAAGGATGGGAACCGTACCGATGACCAGATTAGAGGCCTTCGCCTCCTCTCTGGTGATGTTCATCACCCGACTGCGTTTACGTCCTCGCTGAGGCTGCTACTACTGGTGCTGCTGCGGCTGCTGGAACTGACCCTGGTGCTGCTGCTGGCGTTGCACCGGCTGGGGTGGAGGAAACTGCACCTAAGGTGCCTACTGCTGCTGTTGCTGCCTCAACATCGGACACTCTCGCCTGTAGTGACCCGGCTGCCCGCAGTGGAAACAACCCGTGCCCTGCTGGCTCTGCTCTGCTCCCTACTGCACTGACTGCTCCACTGGCTGCTGCTCCGACTGACGTCGCTGCTGCTGCTGCCTGTACTGACGCTTGCCTCCATGAGTGAACAACTTCTTCAACTTTGAGGTAAGGCCAGCACCGCCTATCCCCGAAGAAGAAGAAGAGGAAACACTCCCTCGACTTTCCGAAGGGCACTGGTATGGAGAAGACCTCGCCGAGCCTCCACTCTACTGCAGCTGAAACTGACACTCCCGCTCCATGGCGGTGGCTCTCGCCACTACCGTCCCCAAAGTGTCGTAGAGGTGGCCAGTCATGGCCCACCTCAACTCTGAGCGCAACCCGCTAATGAACCGCTCAGTAGAGCCTGCTCACTAGCTGCCACATGAGGACGTGTCGAAGTAGCTGCACAAACCTCTAGTGGTACTGTTCCACGGTCAAGTCTCCCTGCACCAACTCGTGGAACTGGTCCCTCCTCTCACGGCAAGCGTAGTCGGGGAAGAACTCGCCGTGAAAGGCCACTAGGAACTCTGCCCAAGTGATCTGGTCCAGCTTCCTGCCCTGAAAACTTGTCTGCCTCACTGCCCTCCACCACTCGTGGGCTGACCCCTTCAGCTGATACACTGCTAACCTGACCTGATCCAGCTCTGCACAGTCCATGGTCTCGAAGGTGCGCTCGAGCTCATGGACCTAACTCTCTGCCCTGTTCGGATTACGGTCGCCAGAAAACGTAGGAAGCCGAAGATGAAGAAACCTCTCCAGAAGCACCGTGCGGTCCTCAGGTGCTGCCGCTGCAACTGGAGTCTGCTGCCGTACTACTGGTGGTACCTCTGGCTGAACAGGTTCTGCCTGCGGGGTCGGTGGTGGCTGCTCCTCTGCTGCCATCTCTGCGAACTGCTGACCTCCTGCCGGCATCTGCTGGTACGGCTGGTACTGAGGGTACTACGGGTACTGCCACGGACCCTGGAACATCGCTCTCCACCACTGCTCCATGATGGCCAGCGGGGGCGGCGGTGGAAACCACTACTGCTGCTGTGGCCCTCCCTACTGCAACGGAACGCCCTGCGGCAACGGGTCCCCAGGCTGCTCGAACTGCTGGGGCTGAGCATCAATTGGCACGTGCTCGACTGCAACAGACCCGTCCGACTCGAACTCCTGACGATCCACCAGCTCACGAGCCTGCTTGCGAGTGCGTGGAGGCATGTTCTGCAACACAGACAAAACATCAAGTTAACAAATAAACTCCAGTGGCTAGCAGTGTTACTTGTACTTCTAAAGGGACTTTACGTCATTACTTATTTCCATTACAAGTCTTGATAGACCCCTTGCTCTGATACCACTGTAACGACCCCGAGGCCCGGACCCTCGGCTCCCACCAAGAATCCGAACATCGGGACCGCCGCCACAAGTCCAGAGACCTGGAAGGGCTAACGGATCGGTCTAACAAGATATGTAATAGAGATAAATAACAACAAACGTACTAAAGTGCACCACAAGTGGAAGAAAAAGGTCCAACACTAATGTAACAGTCTAGTACAGTCCCAAAGTAAATAAAGTACGAGTGCTAAAATAAAAGGGAAAGAACACGTCCCTTAGCGGCATACCCCGAGGGTGAGGTACACAAACTGGGGGAAACACTGCTCACTAGAGACGCCGACTACTGCGGGCCCGTCTCCACAGTCCGCCGCGGAGGGAACTGCTGTGAAGTCTCACCTGCAAAAGAGGGAGTGAGCTTCACGAAGAAGCCCAGTTGGGACTACCAATCTCTCACTAGTTCTAAGAGCAGAATAGAACTAAGTACAATAAATAAATAAAGCAGTAAAGTCTATTCTACTAAACAGAGTCAAGTGCGGAAGCGTGAAAGAAACTACACGGTCAACGGTCTAGGCTACAAGGCGAGACCGAAAAACCCGTGTAAAACATGGCACCATAGAACCCAAGGTTGTAACACAGGCAGTCAGGACTGCCTGGACAAACACACTAGCTATAGTACACTACACTAGTCAGCCGGTCAGGTGTGCCACACGCCTTACCCCGACCAACGGTCCATGTCTAGCACCTCTAGTCGGAGTGAGACGTGGAACTAAAGTAAACACAATGTCGTAGTCTAGCCGGACTACAGTCCCACGCCTGACCCCTCTAAATGGTTCCGGAACCAAGTAGAGTGAGGCAGTGAGAAAGGACTAGCTGATCTGTGCCGTACGAGCTACCAACGAACCGGCGTCCCAGACTCAGCTAAGAGAGCTCTACAAATGACTCTACGTCGCTGTCCCCACTGTTTTCCCCTTCGCTCCAAGTCCGTGACTCGAGCACGCCCGCCGCCCGGAGAACTCCCTCTAACAGGCGCGCGGGGATGGGAGTCCCAGGTAATGGTAACAACCTATCTCGCGAACAAGCCCTCAAGTGCCTAGCACCGGGTGAAGAGAGACTAGAGTAGCACTACACTAGGAACAACACAGGTGCCAAGAAAACCGAGTCGCAGCGGAAACAAAACATCAAAACCTGCTGACAGTCGCTGTCGGTCAGAGAGGCGACGTATCGGCACGTCGCGACCAAAACGCGACAGTTCTGCCTGTTGCGACAAGAAAACCGGAAGGTGACCCTTAAGCCCGTCACGATAAGAATGCGACGGCTAAGGGCGACACAACAAGTTTGAGTCTTCTGAACGCGACACGTACCCCATCGCGATCTCATCACGACAGAGATGGCGGTCGCGATCCGACGAGACCCCGAAGTCCTGAATGCCGCCACGTACCCGTCGCATTTTCTAGATGTGACGGGGGCCGGGGCGCGTTCAAGAGAACGCGACGCAATGATACGTCGCGACCAGGTCGCGACTGGGAAACCTACCGCGACCTCAGCCGAGTGCTCAAACAGGCAACTCCTACCATCCCAAAAGCACCAAATTGATGCAACACGGGGAGGGGATCATGTCACATGATGAAAACAGCTTAAATAGTACCAAGCCACCCTTAGGAAATCCCATGCATGCTAAAGAAGAGATCTACACTCTAGATTCTCACATGCACCATGAAAACCCTCACTACAAAACACACCTCCAAAGCATAAACCAAACATCACAAGCCAACCACATAGATCACAAAGCACAATGCACCTCCTAATCATGGAGTCTAGGCTTGGAGAAGGGGGTTTGGCCCTAGCATGATAGAACTAGGGGATGGTTTGGGGGTCCCTACCTCAATATGAAGATCCACCCAAGATGGGCCTTCTCGTAGGATTGTACCCCTCCACCTCCGAGCTCCAATGCTCCAAGAGCCGCCTCCTACGAGCCGAGCACGCCCTTCACAAGCCGATGGAGAGAAACCAAGGTGCATGCCACAACGAAGGGGAAGGAGAAGACAGTGAGAGGGGGAAGCACATATTTCACACCCACCAACACAAACAAACCATGCACTTACCTTCACCAAACACCACACACACCACAAGCCTTCCCCAAGCACCCCACGAAGTAGCCAAGCCACAAGAATCGCCGGAGAGGAAGAACACAGACAAAAGGGCAAAATGGGGGTTCTGCTCTTGAGCTGAAGCACTTAAGCACAGACGTTGAGAATGTGACAGGGGTGGCCGTCGTGTTACAACTTAACGCGACGGTCCCTACGTCGCGATCTCAACGTGCCTGCAGCCCTGGCAGTCAAACACGACACGTGGCTTGCATGCAAACCTGACACATGATCGCGACGGGCCAGTATGTCGCGTTCATGCATGCAAGCCAACATGTGTCTCCACTATCCAGACAGCAAAACGACAAAAGGTGAGTCTAGTCAGGGCCCTGTCGCGACAGGGGAGGCTGGCGCGTTCCAAACCTGAACACGACGGTCACCTAAGTTGCCTTCAAAACGCGACGGGTCTACCTGTCGCGACCTCAGCCGGGAGAGCTAACCCTTAAAGGTAACGGGATGTTACAGAGAGTCAAGAGAGGAGAAGGAGAAGAGCTGAGTTTGAGAGAGCTTGAGGGAGAAGAGAGTCGAAAGAGCAGAATGGTGGCTACCTCGGGCATTTTAACGCCCGATAGAGATTTAAATCACGTCCGCAACAGACGACGGGAATTTAGAGCATCCATATTAAATGCGTTGGAGGCCGTCGACTCAATTCAGAGAACCATCATTGCCTCGATTTTCAAATTTTGAAGTACAATTGAAACGCGTCGGGGCCAGTGGACACTATTAAAGTAACATGCGACGGCTTTATTGGATGCGGATCATGAGGATAAACGTGACGTCTGTATCCGTCACGATTCAAAGTGCTCACCCGAGGGTTATTTTTGAGGAGAAAATCAAAACTGTCTGGATGATACAATCACATATAGGGGTGCAATTTGGCTGTGTAAAGGATGCAGTTTATTTCTTATTGATGAATCAATTTCGGCGTTTACAACGGCCACGGCAGTTTCCCGATTTTCCGAGTCCCTTACATATGCCATCCAGTCATCTTCCACCTCCTCCACATGTGGGACCGGCCGCCTAAAAGAGCAGACCTTCCACAGTGCTTTGATGGTGTCTACCTCTTCTCCGTCATTGTTGGTTCCAATCTCCCGTCTCTTGATCGGCGGAAGATGTGACGGTCTCTCAAAGTTGCACCTTGGAAGCCCGAGTTGAGAGAGGCAGCGGTGTAGATTGTAGAGCACGAATTTAGCTGCCCGATTAGTCGCAGGTCCACACCAGGTGCTAGTCGTGTCCGCAGATCTCTAGCTAGAAGAGGCGCCGGAGTACAAGTGAACGCGTTCCTGGGCATGCTTCGGAGATGATCACGCCAATCTACCCACGTTTGAGTTGTGGCACTCGGTTAGCCACGCGCCCTTCCAAGCCTACTAAGTTGTCCATGTGTCGGAGCGGACTTTTGGAGAAGATCTGGGACGAGCTAGGGACTTCATTGTTGACATCAAACTTGAAGTGCAGGTCAGTCCAACAAGTGAATAAAAGCATGGAACCGTAAGAAGCCTACCCAAACTCACCGTCGTAAGTCCGCTGTAAAGGAAGGCTAGCACCGCCTCTCACCCTCCCATATGCCGCATACCACGCTCAATTGGTCCTCCTCAAAGATGTTGTCAATTGATGGGAAGAGGAGTGCACCCACCAGGCATATGGCGAACCCTCTCATCACCTTCTCCAGCCTTGCGTCATCTCCCGATCTTGGTATCTCTCTTGTCGTCCAAGCCGCCAATTTTCCAGATTGATTCCTTTCTCGGCTTGGATGTCTTGGGTCGCCCTTGTATCCATGAAGCTCTCGAGCACATTCTTGCTTGTATAGCTCCTCGGCATGATTGCCATCTCATCCTCCTCGCCTCTTTTCATCCGCTTCATGCCTAGCAAGATCTCAACCTCTTCCAATAGGATAGTGGCTTCGAATGTTTTGAAGAGGAAGGTGTGGGTTTGAGGATGCCAAAGCTCAACTAACGCCCCCATGGCCACCCAGTCAAGGTGAATCTCATGATACCTTTTAGCATGGACAGTTAGGTTGTTAATGCCCCACTTGGAGAGGATGGTTTTTATGTCTAGACTAATGGAGGCAGTCAGTTTTTGGAGCCATGGGAGACGCATGTACCTACGGTTGCCCGGGAAGAGCGGATATTCCTATGGGTTGTTTGACCATGGTGAGAGTGGCGTATGCATGGGCAGATTATGGCATGGTGAGGCATGGCACATAATGGACATGGTCATAGGTGGGTTGTACATGAGGTGAGTTGCATGGAATATGGTCATGGCATAGGTAAAGATGGCACATGGATGGATCGGCCATGGCAATGGGAGAAGAGAAGATGAAAAGAAGAAAAGAAAAAAATATAGAAGAGAGAGAGGGAAGAACAGCAAGAACATGAAGAACATCAAGAATAAGTCAAGATAAAAATATATAAAAAAAAAATCACTTGAACTTACTAATTTAGCCTGAACAAGCTTGCATATGTGACCATCTACCTTGCTTAGCCTCATGAACCCCTCAATTATTGGTCTCTTGGAAGGGGGGACATCACCATGCTCCATTGCTCCAAGCTTCAAACTCTCCTTCTCTCTCTCCTCCTTGCTTCAGTGATGGATTCTTGAGCTTTGGGGAGGGAGAGAGCATGAAAAGATCTGGTTTTGGGGTGTTTTAAACCCCATGGTTCGCACAAGCCCGGAGGTAGCATCAAAAGGGAGCAATAAGCCCAAAACAGGCAAGAAAATCAAGCCTCAGGTGGAAAGTCCAAATCGCGTCTGACGCAGCCGTCGCGATTCAAAGCGCCTACTCTGACTTCCATTGCGACAGGTAAAGGTAAATCCGATCGACTAAGTCAACGCTATTCAGGTTATGGACACGTCGCTTGCCGTGCATTCCACGATCATCTTCGGAGATCCCCATCTGGTATTGTATATATTGCATCTTACTATATGTTATACAGTACTAGAGCATATCAAGGACCTGAGGCTCTGATGAATCAGGAATTTGAGTTCCCCTCCTTCGCAAAAAACAGTGATAATTCCATAGGATTCTTATGACTTGAGGATAGGCCATTACGTTGCAAGAAGGACGACGGATTCCATCCGGTCTCCTGACTTCGACATCGTAACAATATTATCCTTGATTATTTTATAATTTTCTTTTGTTTTGATCTTTTTTCCTTTTAGCCCAACATGCATCATGTAGGACTTTGAGCATAATTCCAGATAATCACTCTCGTGCTTAATTGAAGAGAACCACTTATTCCTTAACTCCAATTATATGAAATATTCCATTCCGAGTCAAGTACTCAGTTCATTTTGTCGATGTTTGAAGTTCATTTCTTGAGAAACTCATTGATTTGGATTCCTATTTCAGTTCATCTATTTTCCCTAAGATCCACCTTGGCAGTGACAGATGTCCCCAATGGTGCAACCTAATAGATTGTGTCCTTAGGTACTTCCCTGACGCTGGAAGTTGATCTTTCTCCCTTTCGTGCCCACGTGCACACTCTTTCCCCTTCGTCCAAACTTTGAGTTTTCTCTTGAGGTTTTCCACAAGCCGCTTCATTTTGAATTGACGAACAATTCCAGTCATATGTTGTTGAGGCGTGTCTCATCACACCTTGGCGTCTACTTTTCAGTCATTCCACTTCATTCATCTCATTTCATGACCCTCATTTCGTGTCATTTCGTTCCATTTCCTTGCAATGCAGATGCCAAGGTGAGGCAGTTGTAGACACACCATTTTGGCAACATGTCGAGCAAATTTCATGTTATACCGTGATGTCTCAAAGTGGCTCTCTTCAATTAACCTCTTGAGTGATTTTCCTATTTCTTTGGATTTTTCTAGAATTTTTAGGATTTTTCTAAGGGGTCTAAAGGGGTCTGTTGAGCTTCAGTAATTCACGTCTGACACAGTGGATGCCTTTTGAGGTTTGATCTACGTCGGGTAAAACCGACACGTATCACACTTCCCTTTCTGGCACTTACCCTGTTTGGAATCGCGTCCTAGTAAGCCGCCGCTATTAAGAGTTTCCATTTTCAAATTATGGCAAATTCTAAAATTATTTTTGGAAAGATTTTGTTGATAAATAGAATAGCGTCCACATAGTCCGACGCGTTTCAAACCTTCCCTCATGCGAAGATCAATTTCCATCAGAGAACGATTCTGTTCAAATATGCGGCGGTCTAGACCGACGCGATTCATCATTTCCATTTATTAATATTTGGAAAGAATCATTTGAAAGCGGAAGTGTTTTAAACGCGGAGGTCTGTGCCGACGCGATTCTTAACCTTGCCATAATCGATGTTTGGAAACGCTTAATTGGAGCAAGTGGATCTTAGTAATCGCGGCGGTTTAGTCAGACGCGATTCATGAGATAGGCGTCCACTGTGTCCGACGTGATTTATGAATTTTTCTCCTATAAAAAGACCCCCGAGGCCACTGTTTTGAGCATAACCCAAGCACTACGGCGAAACCCTGCCGCACTGGAGACTCGACTTCCGAAGCCAAGGAGAAATATCTTCATCCCAAGCTACTCCACGCCGTCATTCCTTGGAGTTCGGAGCCTTCGTCTTCCCCATCTCATTAGATCGAGGTGGGAGGAGAACTCTTCTTATACTCCGTCACTCCAACAGCGGGCTCACATCGCCCTTCTTCTCTCTCCCTTCATTTCATTTCTTTTTATTTTTGTCATTTTAGCGCATACATCACATCATTTACACATCACATCACATCATTTTTTTCCATACCTACACTTTTAGGGGTTTAACAACACCCCACGAGGTGTGTTCACACCCATGTTACTGCCTTTCTTTCATCTTTGTTTGATTTGGGTGCTTCACAACATAGCCTAATTCCATTTTCACTTGTTTCTTGTTTGCTCTTCTTGCAAGGTAACAGTCGAACTAAAGACTTCTTCACCGGCCGGCCAGTGGAGGAAGTAGAAGCAACCCGCAGTCAACTCCCGCGATCTTCGAGTGAAGGTAAGTACCCATCTTCCTTTTTCCCGTCTCTTTCGGTACCCTCGTGTACCTGGCGATCACACCTCCTTTTTGTGCACACACGCACATTTTCTTTTCCTTCCCCACCGCCTTCTCAACTTATTTATGTTCATAAATAATCCTCCTTTTTTTTAAATCATTCTTTGTGGGGGGTGTTTTGAAAAAAAAAACACGTCTACAACATCATGCTTAGGTAGCTTTGTTAATTGTTAAAGTTAGTTCTTTACTCCTGCTTCTCGTGAGATTGGTGTTCTTTCGGATTTTGAGGGAGTTTCCCTACTGAGCCAGTGACTTGTGAGTCTCACCCTTACTCCTTTCAGGTGAAGGGGAGCAGGAGGGTTCCTGTGACGGACCGGGGTATTTATGCCCATTAAGGCTCCATATCCAGATCCGCCTCCCGCGAACGGACCGAAGTCTCACAAGGGATATCTCACACACGTGTCCAGTAAGAGTATAAAATACAAACCACAACAATATAAGACACAAGAAAGTACATGTGCTCATATCTGTTCACAAATTTGTACAACTGTCCCATTACATTAATACATGTCCAATTAAAAAGTACAACTACCTGTGGCATATCCCGAGGGAGCACAAGCTCACACAACACTAACTACTACACTACTGCTGGTGGTACAAGTATAACACAACGCCGCTGCTAGCCAAACACATGACAAGCCCTGAAAAGAATTGTAGGGGAGTGAGCCTCAACAAGTCACTGGCTCAGCAGGGGCCACTCAAAAACAACACCAAAACCAGAAACTCCTCACCCCAAAGGGTCTCACTGGCAACACCAATAGCCAAACCATTCATGCTCACATCATAACAATAAATAACAATTAAACATAATCATAATAATAAACATAAAGTCCTCAGAAGGTAAGTGGGACTACATGACTAATATAATATCATTAGTCAGCCCAACAACTAAAGTGCCTAAACCCAGTCTCACTAGCACACTGCTACAACAACTAGTTGCCTAAGCTATAAGCCACACATGCAAGTCTCTGCCTAAGCTACAAGCTTCACAGGCGAACCTCAATCACGAGGGTACTAGGACAACCAACCAAGTGCTAGTCCATTAAACCCCAAACCACACTACATCAGAAACTACACACAAGGTAACAGAACTGGCTACCACGAAGCCAATCCATAACACACTAAAACTATAATTGGAATCATACCCAAGAAGGGTAAAACTCAACAAGTGAAGGTCTCACATGGCCTCCACAGAGCACAGCTCTACTAAACCACAATATGCCTAGGCCACAAGCCTCATCGCAAATTACACACAAATGTAACATTATTAATAATCACAAACTAGTCCACAATAAATTATAAACAAAGATCTACTTAAAACGGATAAGATACACAAGTGGCAGGTCAAACCACAAGATCTGCACAACACACTGTTGAACCACTCTATGGTTATCTGTGATCTTGGTATTTTGGTGATAACAAAATATATACTGCATTTAGATGATAACAAAATATAGGTATTCATAAATATTTTTTGCTGCATCTGTGTTGCATCAATCCCTTTAACAGATGATAAGTCTCATTTAATATCTTGTTTCATCTGTGTCGCATCAATCTCATAGCAAAATGCTAAGTCTTTCATTGATGCAATATATAGCGCACTAAAATGATAAAGTCGATGTCTAACTCATATACATCGATTTCTGTTTAAAGTGCCAAAGTAATAAGCGCAACGATTTGTTAAGAAATCGATGCCATAACGATTTCATAAGTGTTCGCAACAATTCTTTTGTAAGCGCAACGATTTGTTAAGAAATCGATGCCATAACGATTCATAAGTGTTCGCAACGATTTCTTTAGAACGTAACGATTTCTTAAGTGAGCGCAACGATTTGCTCTCACAACGATTTGTTCACATCGATTTCGCTCTCATAACGATTTGATAAGAAATCGGTCTCATAACGATTTGATAAGTGAGTGCAACGATTTTCCCTCACATCGATTTGCCTTCGCAACGATTTGATAAGAATTTGATCTCAGAACGATTTCATAAGTGATCACATCGATTTCTTTACTGATCACAACGATTTCTTCAGAAGATCATAATGATTTGCTTGCATAACGATTTCATAAATGATCACATCGATTTGTTTATAAATGAGCAACGACTCTTCACATAACGATTTCATAAGTCATGCTCATAACGATTTCTTCATGGATTCTGATCAAACTCAGATTGCCTTTATATTTCAAATATGCTTGGCGCTTAAATGAAAAGTCAAATATCTTCTGACAAAAAGCTGCATGCATAATCTTGTCAGAAAAAGATATGACCTACTATTTTCAGTATGTTAGCAGAAGCACAGTACTATACATCGTTTATCATAAACACTCTTTTATGCTAACACTTCTTCTATGTGTACAGACCTCGAAGACCGTCAGAGTCTGATTAAGACAAATAAAGAGGAGATGAGCTACGGCTAGAAATCCAACGGATCTCTTCAACGGATCCATTCAAATTGCTCATATAAAAGAAGAAGCTTAGCTGAAGAAAAGCAGAGCCTTTTCCTGAATATCTTGAAGGAGTGTACAACTGTGAGAAGCACCTCAACTCCACATACACTCAAAGCAAGAGAGAAGAGCTCGAGCCAAAATCTACAGAAGCTTTCAAGCAGAAGTCTTCATCACCTTCAAGCCTTCTCTCTTCCATTCTCCCTGTGCTATTGTAATTCCTAGGGAGAGTTTTTGCTGAGAGTTTTTGAGTAGATGCCATTCTTGTAGAACTCTCAGCACTGTTCTTTCTTTTGTAAGAAAGATCCTTGTCCAGCTGTAGGACTGTATACAGTAGATAACCCAGCTAGTGGTTTGTGTCTAGCTGAACCAAACTGGGGTTTGTACCAGGAGGTTGGCTTCTTTACCTGTAAGAGAAGTGGGCTGCCTTCTTGCTGAGAAAGAGAAGAAGACCAGTTGGGGTGCTGGGTGTTGTAGTGTCCTTGAGGGGGACTATACCCTTGGTTAGTAAAATCCCAAGAGGTGCTTGGGGACTGGACGTAGGACTTCCATGTGAGAAGGGCCGAACCAAGATAAATTCCTTGTGTCTGTTGTGTGATTGTTATTTGCTTCCGCACTGCTACTCTTTATCACACTAAACTAACCAAACCTTCAAGTGTTAATTTCTGTGTTTAAGTTTCTATTTCAGATTTCAGAAAAACCTATTCACCCCCCTCTAGGTTAGCTTGCTGCCATACCAAAAGGGCCAACACACATGAGAGTCTAAAAGGTTGGTACACAATGTACCACCACAAAATTACAAAGTAACCCACGAAGGGAACAAGTACCTGCTACTCTGAGGTATCACAACACAAACACCAAAACAAGGGTACAAGTAGGTGATAACACCACACTGAACCACAATTATATTATACCTTTATTTAGACACAATATTACAAGTAAAACCTCAACCGGCAAGTCACACAAACCACAACTTAGTCACAACTGTGCCAATACCTAGGCACACCTCGAATTGGTCAAACCTCGACCACGAGTCACAAACTCACGAACTACAGCCAGTGGCAAAGCACGAGTCAAGCCACAGCCAGAGCTGGCAAAGCACGAGTCAGAAAGAACGACGCCACCACACGGGAACGGACTACTAGCTGATCAGGCCAGTATCCAACCCGGACAACACAACACAACACAAGAACAACCTCTCAGCCTCGCAGTCACGGACGAAAGGTCCAACTGCCGCTCCACGAGAACAAGTCAAACAACTGTGGAGACCAACCAACACCACACCTGCAGACACACAGCTACAGGTCCATGCCTGGCACCTCTAGAGTCTCTGGCCGGAGCACCCTAAAGTGAGGCACTGGAAAACAGGACTAGCTGGGGACCAGTGTCGACTACTGGTGTCCTTACCCCCACTACGAGCGCGCTACAAGCGACTACACACCCACAAACACAAGCCGCTGCCCTACTATCGTCTTTCCCTCAGTCGGACGTACAACTCAAACACAAGAGTGAGGGTGTCAAGAAGACGACACAGACCTCGACGATACAACACAAGTACCGGGACAAAACCCCGAGCACAAACAAACACACGTGCCTGGCTCACAAAGAACCTGGGGTACCCGATTAGAGAGGCATTCCGGAATAGGCGCCGGACCACCACACTCGGCAAGCTCAAAGCACGATACTTACACATATAGCCTTTACTTAAAATTCACAATATACAAGTGTTAGGATTAGCTTAACATCGGTCACCATATGACCCCAAAGCTATCCCACACCAACACATACCTGAACCACAAACTTGCCTATCATTGGTCATCTCATGACCTCCGTGGCAACACACACCACTTAATACATAAATCAATATAATATTATTCAAAAGACAACAACGAACCAGGGCTAGGTCCACACATGACCTTCACTGCCCAAACATGACAAAGTCACGGCTAGGCTCACACAGGAACCTCACTGCCCAGTTACTACGACAAATCATAAGAATTACATTACGACAAAGTGTGTAGTATGCACACATCCAAACCACGTAGACAGCATGTGTATAATACACCAACCAGGTGCACCACACGATATTTACTTAAACCACATGTCCAACACATGGACAACACACTCCAAGAGTGCTACAGATGCCAGCACACCACACAAACTACGTAAGCCAATTACGTACATCACACATCTTTCACGTAAAACATGCCATTACATGAGCAGTATGCTCCAAGAGCATAACAAGTGCACTGGCTCACACCGGTCATCGCCATGCATACATAAACACGTAAAACAGACAGTGCTGACGCATGCACAAGCACAGGTTGGCGGCGACATCGATTGCCGTCCAAAGAATATAGACGACAATGTCCCTTGCCGTCAACACCAAGTAAGCGACCACCACTTGGCCGTTTACCCACAATCAACGGCTAGATACCTAGCCATTAATCTCCCAGTGAAGAACTCTACGACAACCGATGTTGACGCCAATATCTTCACTGCAGAACCTGCTAGAACACACAAAATGGCCCTAGGCCGATTGTACTGGCAACCTAGCCATAAATGCAATAGAAAAACAAGGGGAAACACTCCCCCTTACATGCATACCATAATTAAACCAAAGAAGCAAAATCCAATACTTGGATCGATCAAACCACTCGATTTTCCAGCATGAAAACCATTTTCCTAAAAACTCAATTAACATCCGAATTATGCAAAGAAAGCATAACAAATTAATCATGGAAGATCAACGGGTCCAGTCCCTACCTCAGAAACGCAATTAAACTCCCGAAGAACCTTGAATCACACCGAAACCCGAGGAACGTCCCACGAACACCGCGCTCCAATTCGTCATTCCCCGCCCGATCTGCTGCTACCACGCGCACCACGGCTGCCCCTCGTACTCCCGTCGACCACCGGAACTCGTGAAGAGGCTCAAGAGTGAAGGTGGGCGAAGAGGAGGGGAGAGAGTGGGGAAGGAACAGGGCTCAGGTCAGCCCTAAAAACACAGGTGCGCCAGGTTAACGTCAACACATATGCCGCTAACCAAACCGCCACCCCACAGGCATCCACATCTTTGGCCGCCAAGATCAACAGTCTACGTCTACATCGATGGACGCTAAAACCATGTTAACGGCAACCCATGGCCGCCAACACAAAGTCGACGTCACCCACCTGGACGCCAACCCACTGTTGATGTCCAGCGAGCTGAACACCAACACATACCCATAACCAAGCCCGGTAAGGATCTAATAAGAAACACACAACACTAATGGGCCTCACATTGGCCACCAAACCCGCTAAACCTGGATCCACGAGGATCCGGAAAACGCGCGACGTTACATTATTATCATCTAAAAAGAAATGTCGTCCTCGACATGTAAAACAAATTACAACAACCCGGATTATCACCTAAAAAGAAATGAAACCATTTACAGAACAAGAAGGATACTCTTTCTCTGCATCAGCCTTTCAATTCATCAGTTCATTTCCATCCTTGCTCTGCTCCTTTCTTTTCTTTCAATTCATTTCACAATTACTTCATTCTGTCGATTCCATTGCCTTTCTTTACTTTCAATTGTAGGTGATCCTACCTTGCTAATGGTGCTTTATCTCCTTGGACTGAACCTGCTTCTACAATTTTCTAGCTGTGTTTGCAATATTTCTTTCGAGGCCGCTTTATCTTTCTCAAATATCTTACACTGTAATATTCTTCATGCCACCATTTTTTTTTTCCATTTATCACTGCTTGCTGTTATCCTGCCTCATCTGCATTTATATTCATAACTGACACCTCTTCAAAGAAAACCAATGATCATCTTTGAATTCCTGCTCTTTTCATATTATTCTGCTCATACTACTTAAAGTCAATCTCTGATTAAAAACCATAATAAACTCTATCCTTTATTCCGCTGCGCAAAACTTTACACTTTCTCTTTATTCAAGCAAACTTGAACAATTTGTGAATATTAAATCTTTCTTTGCTTCCACTTTCGCTGCGCTACTCTGATCACACTGAACACTTTTGCAAAATATTCCACAATTTCTGCTCACAGTATTACTTTCAACTACTTTCTTCTGGCTTCATCTGTTTCTCAATCATCTTATTCAATTAATCATGCTGAAGAAATTACTGCAATTTCTGTTCTGCCAAACCGCTATTGATATATTATGCTCTTCATATATCTTTCTTGCTTTACTGACATTTTCTAACTAATCTCATAATTTTGTTACATAACCTTTTCAAATACTCTTTAATTAATTTGTTCTTGCTCCTGCATAATACTCTGAAATATCTTAATAACAATCCTTTCTGCTCAATTGAATCATTCTTTGCACCAATATGCAAACTCTAACTGACATTTCCTGACTCATCTGACTTTATTCACTTCATCATTTGCTAAATTCTTCCTTCATGTAATTCATATCTTTTCTTTATCTAAACTGCCAATCATCAACTAAATATTTCTTTTGTGCAATTCTCACAAATCTTATTGCACACTAATCCTTCTTTTCTCTCTTTCTTTATTCAACTAATTATTTTTATACTTATTTATACAAATCTTCATATCACGCTTCCTGTTACCATCATTATTCATAACAACACTTTTCTCAAATTTCTGACCTCAGGCATATTAAATCTATCTGCCATAAATCACTACTCTTTTATGTACTGATACTTCTTTTAAAGCTGATCTGCCTTACTTAATCATATCAAACTCTTCATAACACTAATTACATTATGATCCACACTATTTCTTAATATCCTCTGACTCAAATCCTAATGCCACAATACATTTGCTGAGATTCTCAACTGCAACTTATCACACACACACTGACCTGTTCCTTATCACCTTGTTACCATACACCTGTCTTTGCTAATTCTGTACTTTACTAACATATAACAGGCATATCCGTCTCAGGGCACTACTTTACCTTTCTCCTCTAATCTCTACAACTGAAAACTTTTAAATACTATAATTTAACTGCTTTAACTGCACTAGTGCCAGGATGCTACCACACAACTTATGCCACTATCCACGTTGTGGCACAACAACTGCTCACAACTGCCAATTTAACAAACAGAAACACACAGTTTACGTGCCAAAAGCTCACGTAAAAATTACTTTATATCACACAAAAACCACAGACTTACTACCAGCAGTGAACATTAATCCATGTATTGGGACATTATACTTTCAATGTCTTTTCATATTCTAACTGGACATTGCTCTGATACCAACTGTGACGGACCGGGGTATTTATGCCCATTAAGGCTCCATATCCAGATCCGCCTCCCGCGAACGGACCGAAGTCTCGCAAGGGATATCTCACACACGTGTCCAGTAAGAGTATAAAAGACAAACCACAACAATATAAGACACAAGAAAGTACATGTGTTCATATCTGTTCACAAAATTGTACAACTGTCCCATTATATTAATACATGTCCAATTAAAAAGTACAACTACCTGGGGCATACCCCGAGGGAGCACAAGCTCACACAACACTAACTACTACACTACTGCTGGTGGTACAAGTATAACACAACGCCGCTGCAAGCCAAACACACGGCAAGCCCTGAAAAGAACTGTAGGGGAGTGAGCCTCAACAAGTCACTGGCTCAGCAGGGGCCACCCAAAAACAACACCAAAACCAGAAACTCCTCAACCCCAAAGGGTCTCACTGGCAACACCAATAGCCAAACCATTTCATGCTCACATCATAACAATAAATAACAATTAAACATAATCATAATAATAAACATAAAGTCCTCAGAAGGTAAGTGGACTACAGGACTAATATAATATCATTAGTCAGCCCAACAACTAAAGTGCCTAAACCACAGTCTCACTAGCACACTGCTACAACAACTAGTTGCCTAAGTTATAAGCCACACAGGCAAGTCTCTGCCTAAGCTACAAGCTTCACAGGCGAACCTCAATCACGAGGGTACTAGGACAACCAACCAAGTGCTAGTCCATTAAACCCCAAACCACACTACATCGGAAACTACATACAAGGTAACGGAACTGGCTACCACGAAGCCAATCCATAACACACTAAAACTATGATTGGAATCATACCCAAGAAGGGTAAAACTCAACAACTGGAAGGTCTCACATGGCCTCCACAGAGCACAGCTCTACTAAACCACATTATGCCTAGGCCACAAGCCTCATCGGCAAATTACCCACAAAGGTAACATAATTAATAATCACAAACTAGTCCACAATAAATTATAAACAAAGATCTACTTAAAACGGATAAGATACACAAGTGGCAGGTCAAACCACAAGATCTGCACAATACACGAGAGTCTAAAAAGGTTGGTGCACAATGTACCACCACAAAATTACAAAGTAACCCACGAAGGGAACAAGTACCTGCTACTCTGAGGTATCACAACACAAACACCAAAACAAGGGTACAAGTAGGTGATAAACACCACACTGAACCACAATTATATTATACCTTTATTTAGACACAATATTACAAGTAAAACCTCAACCGGCAAGTCACACAAACCACAACTTAGTCACAACTGTGCCAATACCTAGGCACACCTCGAATTGGTCAAATCTCGACCACGAGTCACAAACTCACGAACTACAGCCAGTGGCAAAGCACGAGTCAAGCCACAGCCAGAGCTAACAAAGTACGAGTCAGAAAGAACAATGCCACCACACGGGAACGGACTACTAGCTGATCAGGCCAGTATCCAACCTGGACCACACAACACAACACAAGAACAACCTCTCAGCCTCGCAGTCACGGACGAAAGGTCCAACTTCCGCTTCACGAGAACAAGTCAAACAACTGTGGAGACCAACCAACACCACACCTACAGACACACAGCTATAGGTCCATGCCTGGCACCTCTAGAGTCTCTGGCCGGAGCACCCTAAAGTGAGGCACTGGAAAACATGACTAGCTGGGGACCAGTGTCGACTACTGGTGTCCGTACCCCCAACTACGAGCGCGCTACAAGCGACTACACACCCACAAACACAAGCCGCTTTCCTACTGTCGTCTTTACCTCAGCCGGACGTACAACTCAAACACAAGAGTGAGGGTGTCCAGGAAGACAACACAGACCTCGACGGTACAACACAAGTACCGGGACAAAACCCCGAGCACAACAAACACACGTGCCTGGCTCACAAAGAACCTGGGGTACCGACTAGAGAGGCATTCCGGAATAGGCGCCGGACCACCACACTCGGCAAGCTTAAACCACGATACTTACACATATAGCTTTTACTTAAAATTCACAATATACAAGTGTTAGGATTAGCTTAACATCGGTCACCAAATGACCCCAAAGCTATCCCACACCAACACATACCTGAACCACAAACTTGCCTATCATTGGTCATCTCATGACCTCCGTGGCAACACACACCACTTAATACATAAATCAATATAATATTATTCAAAAGACAACAACGAACCAGGGCTAGGTCCACACATGACCTTCACTGCCCAAACATCACAAAGTCATGGCTAGGCTCACACAGGAACCTCACTGCCCAGTTACTACGACAAATCATAAGAATTACATTACGACACAGTGTGTAGTATGCACACATCCAAACCACGTAGACAGCATGTGTATAATACACCAACCAGGTGCACCACACGATATTTACTTAAACCACATGTCCAACACATGGACAACACACTCCAAGAGTGCTACAGATGCCAGCGCACCACACAAACTACATAAGCCAATTACGTACATCACACATCTTTCACGTAAAACATGCCCATTACATGAGCAGTATGCTCCAAGAGCATAACAAGTGCACTGGCTCACACCGGTCATCGCCATGCACACATAAACACGTAAAACAGACAGTGCTGACGTATGCACAAGCACAAGTGGCGGCGACATCGATTACTGTCCAAAGAATATAGACGGCAATATCCCTTGCCGTCAACACCAAGTAAGCGACCAACACTTGGCCATTTACCCACAATCAACGGCTAGATACCTAGCCGTTAATCTCCCAGTGAAGAACTCTACGACAACCGATGTTGACGCCAATATCTTCACTGCAGAACCCACCAGAACACACAAAATGGCCCTAGGCCGATTGTATTGGCAACCTAGCCATAAATGCAATATAAAAACAAGGGGAAACACTCCCCCTTACATGCATATACCATAATTAAACCAAAGAAGCAAAATCCAATACTTGGATCGATCAAACCACCCGATTTTCCAGCATGAAAACCCATTTTCCTAAAAACTCAATTAACATCCGAATTATGTAAAGAAAGCATAACAAATTAATCAGGGAAGATCAACGGGTCCAGTCCCTACCTCAGAAACGCAATTAAACTCCCGAAGAACCTTGAATCACGCCGAAACCCGAGGAACGTCCCACGAACACCGCGCTCCAATTCGTCATTCCCCGCCCGATCTGCTGCTACCACATGCACCACGGCTGCCCCTCGTACTCCCGTCGACCACCGGAACTCGTGAAGAGGCTCAAGAGTGAAGGTGGGCGAAGAGGAGGGGAGAGAGTGGGGAAGGAACAGGGTTCGGGTCAGCCCTAAAAACACAGGTGCACTAGGTTAACGTCAACACATATGCCGCTAACCAAACCGCCACCCCACAGGCGTCCACATCTTTGGCCGCCAAGATCAACAATCGACATCTACATCGATGGACGCTAAAACCATGTTAACGGCAACCCATGGCCGCCAACACAAAGTCGACGTCACCCACCTGGACGCCAACCCACTGTTGATGTCCAGCGAGCTGAACACCAACACATACCCATAACCAAGCCGGTAAGGATCTAATAAGAAACACACAACACTAATGGGCCTCACATTGGCCACCAAACCCGCTAAACCTGGATCCACAGGGATCCGGAAAATGCGCGACGTTACAGTTCCGTCCCTCGTCTAGTTCGGAGTCGCACCGTAGCGGAGTTGGGCCTACACCACCAGCAGTGTAATTTTACTTTATGTTGTACCTTAGGGTAAGCCCCAGGCTTTTGTACTTTGTTCTTTGACTTTAGTTGGGAACTGGCTATGTAAACTTCATGTAAATATGTGTGAGATTGTATAATAAATGCGATTTTATGATTGTTTAATTGGTCTTTTGTGTTCTCACAGACTTGAGTTATGGTATCCCTTGCGAGGCTTCGGCCTGTTCATGGGAGGCGGAGTCGGATCAGACTTGTTATTAGGTTAACGGGTCTGAGCGACAAGGATCGCTACACTGGATGCCTTATACATTAAGGAGATTGTGAGATTGCATGGCACCCTTATTTCTATTATATTTGATAGGGATCCCAAGTTTACATCTCATTTTTGTAAATGACTGCAAGCATCAATGGGTACTAAGTTAAATTTTAGTACTGCCTTCCACCCAAAATGGATGGACAGATTGAAAGAACAAATCATATTGTAGGGGATATGCTCAGAGTATGTGGGATAGATTTTGGTGGCTCTTGGAGTGACCATATGTCTTTGATAGAGTTTGCTTACAATAATAGTTATTAGGCCAGTATACAGATGACACCTTTTGAGGTCTTGTATGGTAGGTGTTGCCGATCCCCATATGTTGGGATAAAGTTGAAGAAGACAATGGCTTGGTCCAGAATCAGTCTAAAGTACCATAGAGAATTCAGACTATCAAAAATAGACTAAAGATGGCACAATCCAGACAGAAAGCTATGCTAACCAATAAAGAAGGGATTTAAAATTTAATGTAGGAGACTATGTGTTTTTGAAGGTGTCTCCTACTAGAGGAATTCAGAGATTTGGTGTTAAAGGAAAGCTTAAACCTAGATTCATTTGCCCATTTGAAATACTAGAAAGAGTTGGAGAAGTGGCCTACCAATTAGCCTTACCCCTAAAACTAGTTGGGATACACAATGTTTTCATGTTTCCATGCTCAGACATTACATGTGTGATCCTTCTCATGTGATTCAACATGAAGATTTGGAGCTGCAAAGAGTTATGACTTATGAAGAAAAATCTATCAAGATCTTAGATAGAAAATGACAACGACTAAGGAATAGATCCATATCCATGGTGAAGGTACAATGGGATAAGCATGGACAAGAAGTGGCCACTTGGGAATTTGAAGGGACTATTAGAAAAAATTACCATGAGTTGGTTATTGATATGTCTATTAACCCTCTCATTTTCTTAATAATCTGGTGAATTTTGGGACCAAATTCTTTAAAGTAGGGGAGGATGTAATGACCAACAAATTTAAATAAATTATTAAATAGGAAAACCCATGAGAAAAATCGAGGTTTGATCAGTCTATTCATCATTTTTCTAGTCTTTGACTCAATCGAGTCTGAGGCCCATAATCGATTCCTTGACTCAAATAATGAACATGTCTATTTGTTCTATCGATTAGTAGAACAATTCTCTATCGATTATCAGTTAAGTCCATATCGATTAGTAGAACAAATCCCCTATCAATTATGAGACCAACTCTATATCAATTATTAGTTCAATTCCATGTTGATTACAAGACTAAATCTACATCGATTACTAGTTGAATTCTTGCTTTGATTACTAGATCAAACTCTTGCTTCGATTATCAATTCAATTCCCTACCAATTACAAGACTATATCCATATCGATTATCAGTTATGATGTGTCGAGATGCGATGGATAACCAAGAGGGGAGGGGGTGAATTGGTTATCGCCCAATAAAAACAAAAAATCTTTTAACACAGAATAGATTAGACTCATTTAAGCCAACCTATTGTGTGAGATGCACAATGGAATATAACAAGTATACAGACGAAACCGACTATCCTAACATGCGTAGAACGAAGATAGAAAAGATGAATGCAAACCACATATGCACGCAGGATTTAGAGTGGTTCGACAAACACACCCCTATGTGCGTCTACGTCTACTACCCCACACCCGTGTGAGGATTTCCACTAGCTTGTTTCCCAGGTACAAGCGAAAATCCACACACAAACACTGATTGTTTCCGGGGACAACCACAACCCCACCTTGTTTCCCAGGGATGACATAACCCAGCGTGTATGCGCGCATGCACTACATACCAACTAAACACGTGCTCACAGATAGAGCACACACACACAATGATGTTTGTGTAAATAAACTGAAGTTCAATTCTCAACCTAAGAACAAGAGAAAAGATATGAAAATTTTCATTTCAGAATTCTCCTATTTTGGCGTGGTTGAGAAACATTAGAGAAGAACACAGAAGCTTGCTCATGCCTTCCTGGACAAAGTACTATGGATGCACAATCTTCAGAACATCCAACACCTTGAACTCGTTCAGTAACCTCTTAAGAAATCACCTGGAAAGTGCTTCTGTCTACTGGTATGTCCTTTGCCCTAGCCTGGTTGATATCTCGTTCTCCAACTATGTGTATTTATACTACACACAAGAATATAGTTCTACCTTGAAACCCACGACCAAAAGACTCCTACTCCGTAGATTAGAAGATAAGCTCGTGCAGAATCAATAATAGAAAAGAGTCCTATCCAAATTGGAAACTGTGTTTCTAGAGTCGGTCGACTGTTTCTCAAGATTGGTTGTCCGATTTTGGACTCACATCGATCGGGACTTCGACTGGAAAATCGATTGACGGTTCGGTTGTCCGATTCTGGAATTTCGGTCAATCGATTTCGAGTTTAGCTTCGACCAATGCTTCGACTGGAGTAGTTATAAGGTGAACATCTGAAGTACCAACACTTCGACTGGCCAAGTGTAAATCATGACATCCGAAGTCAAGATGCTTCGGATGATAGAAAAACAACGTGAATATATGAAGTGATTTTGCTTCGGATGGCAGATCGGTTGACTGATTTTCTCAAGTCGGTCGTCCGACTTTTGACTGTCCCACTGCCAAAGCTTCTGGCTAGGTCGGTCGAACATACCAAATCATTCGTCTGACTTTTTCTTGGTCAACAATCAATCGATCGTCCAACAATTCCCTTAGTCCATAATCAATTATCCATCGATTACCTTTGATCCATAATCGATTTGACATCGATTCCTTTAAATATCAGTTGACCGATTTTTGCAAATGGGTCGTCCGATTGTCAGTTTTGCAGTTCTTCTTCGAGTCTTGTCTTTCTGTTTTGTCCAAGTCTTGGGCTTGGTATTGACCACTTCAAATGCGACTTTTGGATAAAATTACTGCACACTTAACACACAAATTAGACCATCAAATTAAATAAACATAAATCAAATACTTGGTCATAAACATAAATTATATTCAGTGTTTTGTGATTTTCTGAATCATGAGTTAAACATAGTGTTTTTGTGATCATCAAAATCTACAGAGTACAACAAGTTATAGTGCTTTGATTACAAGATATAACTTCGATTAACTATTATGATATCGATTACTAAGCTAACTCCACATCGATTAGTCATTCGATTAGCTATTCATTTCTCTATCAATTACCTTGCTATCGATTATTACATCGATTACTAGTTCATTTTGCTATCGATTATAATATTGAGTACCAATTCATTTTGCTATTAATTAGTTATTGCATAGATTACCAGTTCATTCTGCTATTGATTATTGTATTGATTACCAAATTATTTTCCTATTGATTATTGTATCGATTACCAATCTATTTTTCCCATCGATTATTGTATTGATTACCAGCCTTTTTTTTTTCCTATCGATGATTGTATTGATTATCAGTCTATTTTCCTATCGATTATTGTATCTTTCCAATCTTTTTTTTCTTCTATCGATTACCAGTTTATCACCCCATCGATTATCTGAGTAAACTTCAATCGATTAGTAGACCAAGTCTACATCGATTAGCCTATAAGATTGACAATCGATTAGCCATTCAATTAGTAGTCTAATTTCTTTCTTATTAATGTTTGGATTGATAGTTGAACTATGATCCAATTACGCAATCAATTACTGACATCGATTATTAATCTGATTAGAACTTCAAATTAGCATTCCAATTAGCGATTCAGCAAATGTTTCAATTACTGTTGAAATCTACATCGAATATCACTTCATATTTTTTTCCACTTATTATACTGGACTGATGACCACTAAATCTCACACCGATTATTTATACATATCTCTCATGGAATATGCTTTGATTGCCGAGATCTCTGAGTACTAGTTATAACAAAAAAAAAAGTCACTACAAATAGGTCGATCGATGTAGTGCAGAGAAAAAAATCATGGTAATAAAAAAACTCTAGCACTGTAGAAAGGTCGATCGATGTAGTACAGACCAATAAAAATATGGTGATAAAAAAAAACCCTAGTAGTGTAACAAGATCAACTGATGCTAGTACAGACAAATAGGTACATGGTCATGCAAAAGTCTTACCACTACAGAAAGATCCATTGAACTTGTATAGACAAATAGCTACATGGTGATATAAAAATCCTGTTGTCGTTGAGAGAGTTCAAATTATTGATATAGTACCTTTTATTGATTGGCTTATTCTGGAGGGAGTAATTTCTATTGTCGGAGGACACTAGACATCTTCTTTTGAGCTCTCAGCTAAATTTTTCAGAGGTGCTTTGTGTTCTCTTACATTTTTGAAATTGTTTGTCATAGTTCTCTTTCTCTGTCTTCATCCTGTTTGCTATATTTGTTCAGAGCTACCACTTTGTTCATTTTTAGGTGGGTTTTTTGTGTCTTGGTCGGTTTATTCCTCTCAAATGCATAGGTGGAGATGTCACTGGACTTCTCGACGACCTTCTGCGTCAATCACAGTCGATTTTTTGATAGGCGAGGGCTTGTGTTTCTCTTCTCTTCATGCTGCAGGGAAGAGCGTGTCTACTCTTTGGTGGGTGGGCAGGGAGGAAGGAGTGAAAGAATATGTTTGGTGGGAAAGGGTGAATTAAGTATTAAGTCAAAATTTTTTTTTTTTTCAAATGAGATAGAATCGTCATCATGATCTCTGGCGGCAGTAAGCACTCCTAATGATAGTTAGAGAAAACTACTTACGTAGCTTTAGGTATCTGAGTGGACTAATGGCAGTGCGATTGAGTCATCTAATGTGGCAATTGTACTCTACAGTGTTAGTACAAAGTATTTCTCTACTTTCGTATAAAGCGGCTACTGAAAACTCGTAATCTTGCAACGATGTCTTTTGTAAAAGGGAAAAAAAATTATAATATCCGCGTCGCTTGTCTACTGCCACCTCCTCACAAATGGCGGTTAAATCCATAACATAATTAACTTGCTTCGCGTGGGCGGCCTTCTTTCCCGTCCGACGTTCCCATTGCCACCGGACGCCTTAAAAAAACAAAGTACGAGACATCACTCACTCCCAATAGAGAGAGAGAGAGAGAGCGACCGTCCGCCCCGCTCGTTATGGAAATGGCCACGGCCAGCCATGGCTGACGAAGCCGCCTCCGCCGATCGCGTCGAACAGCGACTGCCTGCTTCTCTCATCTGAGCATCCCGCTGCAGCGCCCCCCCTCCCCCCCGAATCCCCATCAGACCAGTCTATTCCCTTCTCCTCCGCCTCCGTCTCAGATCTCGCGTCCCTCCCATCGCCTCTGCCATGTTTGGATTGGGGCTCCCGAGCTCTCCTCAATGACCCATTTTCGCTGGTTTTGGGTTGTTCCCCCAGTTTGATCCACTCCTGAGTGCCTGGTTGCCACAATTCTAGGGAAATTTAGGTTATTTGTCTCTTCTTCTTCTTCTTCTTGTTTCTTCTTTTTGGGTGGATTTTGTTTGCCCCGGTGTCAGAGGGTAGATCAGCGGATTCTTTTCTTTCTATTTTTCATGTCAATTTATCTCGATCGGCGTCATCGTGGTCCTAAGGGCAAGATAGCCTCCCGGAATCGGGAATGGTCGCGGCGGTGACGTAAATGCCAAAGCTAATTTTCATCGGAGGAAATTCTCAGCAGCGTCGGAACCTGCACCAGTTCGAGCAGCAAAAGTACCCTCCAGCGCGGTTGGCAGTGTCAACAGCACCATCAGCAGCAGCGGTGACACCAATGGCTGAGGAGGAATTCTATGGGAAGTGCTTCTGGTGAAAGCAAGACCGGAAATCAATGCAATTTCGTAGGGGCGTGGGCTCCAGGTAAAGGTCTGCTTACACGTTGAGAGAAAACTCTCTCTCTCTCTCTCTCTCTCTCTCGTTTTTGGTTGCCTCTGATGATCTATCGGTGGGTAATTAAATTCAACAGTACACCTTAAAAAAAAAAATTCAACAGGACAATTTGGAAAATACGTAGAAGTAATTTTAATTGTCGTCAAGGAAGTAGTAATGGTGTGAAGCATGACACCATTGTAAAGTTGACTCTTCTTATTAACAAACTGACGATCTGTTAATGGGTAAGTAAATCCAATAGTACAATTTGGACAATGCGTAGAAGTAATTTTAATTGTCGTCAAGGAAGTATTTTTAATATATTTCAGTGGTACCACCCACTTTTCAAAAAAAATTGCCGTCAAGGAAGTAGTAATGGTGTAAGAGACAAGAGGAGAAACTGGGAATCTGGATGTGAAGCATGACTCCATTGTAAAGTTGACTCTTCTTCGAAGGTTTTTATTTATTTATTAAGAAAACTGATTATCTGTTGGTGGGTAAGTAAGGTCAACAGTACAATTTGGACAATGCGTAGAAGTAATTTTAATTGTTGTCAAGGAAGTAGTAATGGTGTAAGAATACAAGAGGAACTGGGAATGTGGATGTTGGGCATGACTCTATTGTAAATTTGACCCTTCTTCGAAGGTTGTTGTTTCTTTTATTAAGAAAACTAACCTATATTGTTAAAGTTTACTGGACTGGGTTATCTAACCCAAAACTTTAAGGTGATGAGTGGAGTGGGCTCCACTTTTATAATCACATTAGTATCTTTTGTCCCTTTCCAATGTAGGATTATTCTTACATGTTCCCTCACGTGGAAGCCGATGAACGGAGAGAGCTTCACTATTATAAGCACATTAATAATTTTGTCCCTTTCTGATGGGGGACTATTCTTACATATATTATATATTGCCCTTTAAAATGTGATCGTGAGTAGGAGACCATGTAGTGGGATCCTATTTTTACTTGTCAATCAGCACAGCTGGTTACAGACTTCTTCCATATACATAGTCACCTCATCTTTCCATGACTACTGTCTATTTTCTATAGTACTAATTTATTTTCCCAGTTTTTGGGACTCTACACTCCATGACTATGATGAGAGGACAACAGTCAACCCAGTGTAGATTCTTCCCCATGAGAATGCGAAGAAAAGTAGAGGGTAGTATTATGTATGTTGGGATAAGATCTGTAAAAGAAGGAAATGGGAGATTGGCACTTTGGCAGTTACTACGAATGATAATCTTAATGTGGCATTGATGTGCAATGGTTATGGAAAGTAGCGAAAAAGACACTGATCTTTATTTGGAACAAAATACTACAAGAATAGGTGACATTAGGGTTTACCTGTCTAGCAGCCTCTCTCAAATATGGAAATGGATAGTACATGTTAGGGAAGTATATTATAGGGATTTTTTTTTGTGAAATATATCTCTATAAAGTATAAACCCATAAATCTGGTTTTACCATCGAACCTACCTATTGGTTTTAGTACCCATACTATGGAAAAAGGTTGCATGTATTGGTGCCATCAACATTATTTAGTCCCATGTTGGAAATGATTAGCTTGCCTTCAGACTTTGTGCCCTTTCATATACATCCTTGGTTATTTGATATTTCTGTCCTTCGATCAGATGGTGTTGACAGCGAGGTCATATGTGCATCTTTTTTGACAATCTAGGGATTAAAATCAATAGGTTTATTTCAAGAGTATATGTACAATTATGATAGTTTACATGGATGTATTTACAAAAGTACCCATTTAATACTTGTAAACTTATAACTCTCTTAGTTCTTTCATCACAAAATGTAAGGTTGAGTATTTAAAGTTTAAAAGGTAAAATTATTCAGCAAGATAGCACTTTTGAGTGGGAATGCAATTATGAAGTGCATCGTAACCCCATTTTAATTCATCTCTCCCCCCCCCCCCCCCCCCCCCCTTCACATTGTTGTATACTAGGAGAGGGATTAATATTCTTTGTCTCAGCCTTAGTGATTAACAAGTTTGCTACCTAGGCAACTAGGTGGGCTGATTAATTCGCTAGGGGCTCCCAGCCACCTGGGAAGACCCCAACTCGGACTCTTTCTTCAATATTTAAGTTATCATGTTCTATTTCTACAAATGACTTTTGTGCCTCTTTTCAGTTACATGTTTGGTTGTATTCCGGTTACACTTTTTGTCTTTACTTTGCTCCATTTGCCAACTACACATGATCATCCTTCCATGAACAGGACTCCAAGTCCGATTTTGTCATGGGGGCTTTAAATCAAGTCTATTAATTTAATCAAAGTATCTTTCATGATGCTTATGTCTTTGGATATGAGATTTATATACTCTCAACATCATCAATTAGCTGGACAAATGCATAAGAAAATTTTAAAATAGTCCTAAGAAACAACCAGCTCAGACTTGAGGCATCCTACTGACCACCTAGTCAGTCCAACTAGTCATTGAGGGGGTGATAGTCCCTTTTAAAATGCTGGCCGCTATGTAGCTGAAGGTTCCAAACCCCAAGCTTAGCTTGTATTCTTCCAGTAATGATACACCCCCACCTCCACCCTCACCCCCACCCGCACCCAAATAAAGAATCTTGGAAGAAGTCATATGGGGGTTTTGTATATTTATATTAACGGCATATAATGATGTGTATCATACTAAAGCCTCTTTTAAGACAAGGCACTTCTACATTCCTGAGGATATCTGGATGTCTTAAGTTATATAGATAAGTTGCACATGGAACTGTGGAAGAGCTGACGTAGATTGTTATCCGTACTAATTCTTGGATGTAGCGTTATTGCTTTGGTGATTTATTTTGTTTATTATTTAAGATAAATGGTGGACAATTAGATTTGTTACACTCCTTATTTTGTTTATTCCATGTCGACTAGTGCTGTTCTATACAATGGCTTGATTGATGGATTGCATCTAGCATACATCTATTGATTTGGTGGGGTTGGGGGGGGGAAGGTGAGCTGTACATTGCTTGTTTTGCTGATCATTGACATTCTTCCTCTTCTGATTGCACAAGACAGAGTACCATCTGGGGTTTTGGTTGTGTAGTATCTCCTCAGCAAGATGTAAAATCTATCCAATCACAGAACATTTCTTTCTAAGATTGCAAATCATAATATTTGATGGCACAATCGTACCATTGCCTAAATCAGAAAGAGTCAAACTATGAACATCATTATCATGTTGCTCTTTATTCAGTGATGCAGGACAAATGGGCTCAACCAACAATCCAACGAAATTTTTGGTTCAGCATTATAGTATGCTAATAAAATCCGAGTATAGGTGACTGGGCCCACTTCATGTTCTAAGATGAGTGGTTGAATTAGGTTGGAGGACCATGTGGATAGGTTTCAAATTCTTTGGACATGCCAGTACAGAAATGAGATAACAGGTAATCTTTTCAGGAATAATGCTAATTTGAATAGGTTAGAAAGGATAAGTGTTTAGTCTGTTTTTATCGATCTGGGTGTATGGGTAAGTGGGCTTGTCAACAATTGAGCTTCTAGACTTTATTTTAAAATGAAAACAAAAATGATGTTTAGCTGGTATTCTTTTCCCACAGCTGATTGGGTGTTGGAAGAGGGGATAAATGGGAAAGAAAAGAAAGGGGGATGTTGCTAGGAAAGAAGAAGAAGGAAGAGGAGACAGTGGTTAGTCATGCAGGGTTTAATTGTGCAGTTGGGGATGATGACAGTGATAATGACAGTTGACAATGACATTTTTACCGTCAAAAGGATTCTACCTTGTCATGCAAGTGGAGACAGGTTGGAAGGGAAAATAAGTAATGATATGGCATGATTAAGTTTGTGGAGCAAATTTATCTTATAAAGGCATCTTGTTGTTGGCCCATGCTTCCATGCATCCATGTTCCAGACTTTCTTAACATATAAAGTATAGGTAGATAAAGAAGGGGAGCATCAGAATGTCCGAGCTTGATGAATCTTATCTAGTTTATACAGTGCGCGTATGTTGCCATGCCTAAAATTGATGATGATGATGAGTGTAGGAGAAGAGAAGAATCATTAGGGATCTTCTCTTGATCTATCTGAGGCTTCTCTGTGGTCTATTTTACCATACATGCTGAGATGCTGCTGAGATCCATGTTACACTCCTTGCATCCCAGTGGCTCTCTCCTCCCAACATTTGATGAAATTACGAAAGTCATTTCTTTCTATCTGCTTATGTTGGTGAAAATAAAATTGTTGCTGCCCTATCTCCAATTATTGTGATGCTGATTGGAGATTTATTTGTACAGGAAGCTCATGAGATATGGAGGTTTATACTTGGATAAGTTTTTCCTCCAATTCTGTTGAAGCCATGTTTTGCTTATATAGCCAACTGTTCAATGTCCAGTTTGCATTCTTCTAGGTCTTCTTATTTTAATGATTGCTTTACAGAATAACTGCCAGTTTACGGGGGGATTTGGGTGGCTCTTTTTTTTTTTTTCCCCTTCTCTTTCCTTGGAAGTGGGAGAGGGTGGTGGTGGTGGTGAAGGCATAGGAGAGAGCAGGGAGAGGCAATAGCCCAGTATATGGGTTTGATACTTTTGTTGTGGACACTATGTGGGTTTGTGCTCTGTAGTGATTGTATGTATGATTTGAAATAGGTCTGGGTACACTATTTGTGAATATTCTTGGAGGAAGGAGAAGCCATGTAAAGGAGGAGGTTGGGGCATGGTTTGCAGTCTCTCAAGAGTTCTCGAGAAGCTCCATCTCTCTGTCTTGCTGAGATCTTGGATACCTGAAACACCTAACTCACAACGTCCAAGCTTCAAGCAAGTTATTGTGTGCTTGGAGTGGCTAGTTTGCTTTTGGATTATTCAAGCTCAAGGCTTTGAAACTTCATTGCTTCAAAGCTCAAGTTATCATGTGCTTGGCTCATTCAAACTGAAGGCTTTAAAATTCATTGCTTGTCTCCACCCCTACCCTCCATAGGTTGAGCCATCTACATTGTTGACCTCCTACTATTTACCTATCACACACTATTGGTTAATTTGGTTTTCTGTCCGAGAAGAACATAGATGGCAGTTTCGGCCGAAATGTATCGGTTAGGGCCTTGAACGATCCGAAACTGGACCTGTTCAATGTAGCAGGTCTGAAACTTAAAAAAAAAACAATATTTTATTCGGTTTCAGGTGAAACCGATACCGGTTTTGGGTATTTTGGCCTGATACGCTGGAACCGGGCAAAACCGGAAGTGAACTCCCCCTAAGAGCATGGAAGGAAGAATCGCCGGGATCGAGCCAGAATCGCTCGATCCCGGATCGGATCGACCCCCCAAGGACCGATTCCCCCTTGAAGCCCCCCAAAACCCCACATTTCCGGCTGGATCGACCCAACTCAGTAGGATCTGAGTTGGATCGCTCGAGTCGAACCGGGATCGATCGATCCCGGCTCGATTCAGTCGATCCAGACTGATCCAGGTCGATTCCCTCAGGCTACCTTCAGGATCCTCTTCAGGCAGGGTTGTCAGGATCTCCTTATTTACCTGAATATCATTTAAGTAAATGTTAGTATTTGTAGTTTCATTTACTTAAGATATTACATGTAAATAAGGAAGTACCCCCCATTTGAATCTAATAAAAATATCAAAAAAATCATATCTCTTACCAATAAAAAGTCAACTCTCCCATCGAAGAAGAAAATCGCGATTTTGGTGATTTTAGCGAAATGCTAACTTTCTAATCTCTCGTAATTTAGTTTATCTAAAAATTTGATAATTCAAATAAACCACATGGAACACTAAAAATTCAAAGTCGGTAAAAAAAGTCAAACGTGCATGTGACTTCTCCAATGGAGCCACTCTCCTACTGACAGCACTTAGTCTGCTTGAGACCTCTCAGGATTTGGTCAAACTTAAGTTATAATCATCCAAACCTCTTAGAATTTGGTCAAATTGAGCTACCATCACCCAACTCATGACACTCATGAGTTTGGGTGATGATAGTTTAGTTTGACCAAATCCTAAGAGGTCTCAAGTAGACTTAGTGCTGTCAGTAAGAGAGCGGCTTCTTGGAGAAGTCATATGCACGTTTGATTTTTTTGTTGGACTTTAGATTTTAGTATTTTATTAGACTTATTTGAATTATAAAATTTTAAATATGTCAATTATGAGAGATTAGAAAGTTGCTACTTTGATAAAATCACAAAAATTGCGATTTTCTTCTTGGATGGGAGAGTTGACTTTTATTAGTAAGAGATGTGATTTTTTTAATATTTTTATTGGATTCAAATGGGGGATATTTTCTTATTTACATGTAATATCTTAAATAAATGAAACTACAAATTTTAACATTTACTTAAATGGTATTTAGGTTAATAATACACCAAGTCTTTAATATTTTATACTTTTCTTGTATTATTATAGTAGTAATAATACACAAAATCTTATGTTCATATATTATGAATGCATGTATGATTGGTTTTTATGCAAATATTAGTTCTTTCAATTATCAGATTTTCCCTCATTTTTGC
The DNA here is from genome assembly GCA_014218235.1 of Colocasia esculenta. Taxonomy (NCBI): domain Eukaryota; kingdom Viridiplantae; phylum Streptophyta; class Magnoliopsida; order Alismatales; family Araceae; genus Colocasia; species Colocasia esculenta. The sequence continues at coordinate 124,346,586 of CM024761.1, forward strand.
TGTTTTTTTCTATTTTTTCCTGAATTTTTCCCCCAAAAAAAACCATTTTATAAACTGGCCGATCCAGGATCGGCCAGACTTCCCTTGGATCCATGGGATCTTACGATCCGATCCGATCCAGGATCGGATCGAGCCTGGTCGATCCCGATCCCGATTCCGATCCTGCCTTCCATGCCTAAGAGGGGAGTTCACGTCCAGACCAAAACTAAAACTGAAACCGAAACCGTTTCGGTTTCGAACCCACCCAAAATCGAGTCCGAAATGGAAACTGCCATCCTTGGAGAAGAAGAAGAGGAAGAACATAAGCTTATCATAATCTCTACTACTATTCCTGCTCTCTCAAGATCTCTTTGTCCCTCCCAGAAAGATCAAGATCTGATGTAGCATTCCTTGTGTTGGGGTTGGATCTCTGGCTGCTGGAGTCAAGACTATTTTGGTAGATAGAGAGGTTGAGGTTGAAATGGAGAGATGAAGCAGTTCATCTCCTCTCACCTGGTGCTAGGATATCACAGTAAAGGTGCATCGAGTCAATCCCTCATCATTGGAGGTAGTTGATGGTCTTCAGGGGCAAGCAGGAGCGTAGATGGTTTTTGGCAACAGTTCAAGGAGGGAGACTGGCGCATAGGTTTCTTGTTGATCCGTCCTTGACACACTGTTCTGGTCCATAGCTAACTGGGCTCTATCAGGTGGATCATCAGTACAAATTTCAGCCTTTGGTTTTGAACATTGCTGAACCATGCCTCCTCAGATCTGAGTTTATTTCAAATACAATGGGTCACAGGCCTCGAAGCGAGTTGAGGTAAGGTGATCAGTCTTTCTGTAGGTTCAAGCTCAGACAATGCTTTAGATGATGCAATACTTAAGATCTCTTATTTTACTTTATGTGAGGGGCTAGTTTTCTGTCCAGCTTTGTTTCGCCTAAGGCAGAGTCTACTGCAGGTGATGCTCTCCCATGAGGAAGGCCTTTACAGCAGAGGAGATTGTAATGATAAGGCACTGGAGTATCTTACGAGCCATAAGAAGTGTCATTTAAGAGATACAAAGGATGCCTCAATGGAGACATTGAGGGTCTGAGATAGTGGATGCAGGAATCATGCATGGCTGGCTACAGTGGCAGCGATGTGTGCAAGGCTCATGGATCCCTGCCCAGATATAATGGTGGTGTCCTCTCAGTCAAAAGCAGTGAGGATGTATGCAGGTCCTTCTGGTCCCTCTCCATCTAGGGCAGTGGGATCTTATCTGACGGAGGAGTCGGGAACTAAAAATCCCTACTGCTTTTGTCTTGATGCTGGAACATCTTGTTTGGGTTGCTTTTGAAGATTGCCTCCTTGGAGGTGATATCAGATACCATTTGAAACTGTGTAGTGCCCCCTCTATTGGAAGGAAGCAGTAGCTGTTACTCCATCAATACTAATGGTGGTAAGATGTCATGCCTTCACCCTAGTGGTTGTCTGGGTTGTCATACAAGATGATGGTAGCTCTGCCTATCCGTTATCTCGTGTGAAACTTGAATTGTTGCAGTCCATACTAAGATGCCGCTTGACCTACTTCAGCTGTTGTCTGGTTTCAAAATGAGGTTGCTACTGAGCGGGGGGAGGCTTATGCAAACTTCATTATGAGACTGAGTTCCCATCAGCGAAGGGCAAGGTTTGGAAGAGAGAACATTTTGTTTTTTTAAGGGAAATATTCTTTATTATTAATCCAGGGTAGAAGCCATAGGATGTGAAGGCCCTTGGTGGTTGTCTGGTGTATTTTCTTTGGTTTGGGGATTTTGACCTTATTTTGGGTTGATATACATTGGGCTTCATTTTGGAAGGTTTCAGACTTTGTGTTTTTTTCCTTTCAGTCCAGCACTTTTGAGTTTGTAGATATGTGATACCATCCACATTTAAAAGAAAAAAGAAATGTTGATATTCATATCCATCTCATGATACTAATTGCAGCGAACAGAGACATTAATTAAAGTCTGGAAGTGGCTCCAATTAAGAATGGATAGTCAGTGTTACTGAAGGTCCTATAAAGGTGGATCCAAGGGAAATTAGGTTAAAGATCTAGATACCACTAAAAGTGCCTGGAAGTTTAATATCTGATCTGGAGGTGCATGATTCAATATCGTCGTCATCCCCATAAGCCTTATTCTATAGAACTCTGATCAAAAGGAACCAATGAAGGACCTCTGGAGTTGGAGAAATTTTCTGCCTGGCTACTTGCCTGGTGCTAACACTTTACAAGGTGGTGCTAATAACTGAAGAAGGCCCCTTCAACACCAGCTGGCAGCAGCTAGAACTTTGGGAACCTTGTAGGGAAGAAAGCAGCTCCCTGTGTCTGGTAGTCTAATATTTCTGGCATAATAAGTTGGTGTACACAGACAACTGGCTTGAAAATTGTTGGATCCTTTTTGCTTTTTCATCCATGGTCTGAGTGAACTTTGAGCTGTTGAATAAGGCTGGATGATGGTTTCATCAATTATGCTAGCCAATGAGACACATACTTAGTAATTAATTATTTGTTTTCTGTACATTTTGTTGGCTTCATCAACATTTGTTGCAATGATTCCTGTTATTATTATTATTTTTTCTGTTCCTATTTATTATCAGCATATTGGCATTTTCAATGATATTGCGAACCTTTCTATCTCAACAAGTCAGAATTGTTTCTGCTTCAGGAAATTGATGACCGGCCTTAGCATAAACCCCTTTCCCCTTGTGCCACCTGTCACAGGGGTACAAGAGAGTGATATGGAGACAAAGCTTCCAATCAACTATAAAACTAAAGCAATTATTTTTTTGAAAATTGGTTGTTTTTTGTGGAGAATTGCTGTGCTCTTTGAGCTAATAATAAAAAAATAGGCCCTTGGAACCAAATTGATTTTTCTAGTTGACACCTTCCGCCCCCGCCGCTGCCGCTAATTTGATAGTTATATGAAAGTGTCATTCTCTTGATAATTTTAGTTGCAAAAGGAATTCTGTTTAACTATCTTGATCCTTGGCCACTACCATTTTGGTAGTAGCACATCTCTTATAAAATACTTTTAGGTTTGTGTCGTCGTACCTTTCTTGGTCCTTGGCCATTCTGTCCATCACTCTGTTAGATGGGGAATATTTCTGTGTGATGTGGACGGCCTCTGTTCAGGTTGGTGCTCAGATGTGGGGATGGGAACAGGTCTGTCAGGTCCAGCCCGGATCTGACCGGTACGGAAGGACTATCTGTGGGCTGGCAGAATGCCACAGTATGGAGGAGCTATCACTATGAATGGGGAACTTGAAGAAATCTGGAATATTTTACGATCTATGTAAACCACTCTTTCATTACACTCCTTCACCCATGTTGTTCATAAATCATTTTTTCAATTGTTATTTTGGAACATGGTTCTGAAGAACTCTAAGTTAGTTGATGTAGTGTGGAGGGTTTTGCGTCATGAAAGAGCACTCCTGGAGAGGACATAGATAGGCCCCTCATAAAATAAAAAATGTGGAAGTTTGTTGTGATATCATAAAATAGCAATAGAGGGTGCCAAAAAATATTTTATCTTGTAATGGCCTGTAGAATGATTACGACTTCGCAGCCTTTTTTGAAAGTAACCACTATGCACTTCTTAATTTCTCAAGGCACTTTTTGACTTGATGAGGATGTTCAAAGATATTGATAAAGTCGATCATGATCATGCTTTTAGTTAATTCTGATAATTCATTTCTTTGTATCTTTTACCCAGAATTTGAGGCTGGTAAAAATGGCAGAGGCTAGGGCAGGAGCCAAAAGGTGGGAGGAAATGGAAATTGATGTTCTAGTGAAGATTTTCAAAGAACTCAACATGATTGAGATGGCGCCAGTTTCTCGAGTCTGTCGTTCATGGCGTATGGCTTGTGCAGATCCTCTACTCTGGAAAACTCTTGACTTAGGACTGCTGAAGTCCAACTTCATCCCTACTAGGGCTTCGCCTTATGTTTGGGTGGATGATCGATCGGACAGGAGGCTAACAGGAGTATTAAAGATTGCAATGGCTCTCAGCCGTGGAAGTGTATCTTGCATGATTTTTCATTTCAATTTATATATGAAAGATGAGCATTTGAACTACATAGCTGAGAGGTATGTTAGGTATTCATCTTTTTGAAGTGGCCATGAATTTCTACTATGTTCATATACTGGCAATCTTCTGGTGAGTTAATCAATCTGTCGGACACAGGTGTCCACATCTCAAACGTCTTGTCCTACCAGCCTGGAATCGCATCACAAAGACGGGAATTTGCCAGGCTATACGAAGATGGGAAGAGCTGGAATCCATGACTATGCCTACCATTCTTTACCCTCCTTACATCATGGAAGAAATAAGCAGGAGTTGCAAGAACTTCAGCCAACTCAAGATCATGGGTACATTTGATGTCAATTTTGCATTATCCATTCATACCAATCTACCTAGGCTGAAGGTGCTCAGTGTCCGGTGCTCTCGGTTGTCAAAAGATGCATTATTATTCATCTTAGACAAGATGGAAAACCTGGAGGTGCTGAATATTTCTCATTGCCTCATCACCGAGGGGCCTGCCTCTTCTTCCAAGCGGATACTTAGGGAACTGGACTCCACCATACTTGAGAAAGCATTAAGGTTACATGAATTCTTCTATTGCATGGACAGTACATGCATTTCATGCCGAAGAATGAAGACCGATGAAGGTCTCATGAGGTGGTACAGGTACGAGGACTGGTTCTGGCGCAAGGACGAAGTGAGTTCCCTGGATCTTGGAGACTATGGGAAGTTGTTCGATGAGTGGTGTGTGAATCAAGTTTGTCGTTGAATAATGAACAATAATTAGGGCATATCGACAGCAATAATGTGAGCCCTTGGGAAATTTGATACCCTTGAGAGGATGAAGTGTTGTATATTGTGCTCTGGTCAATTTTAGTGTTGTGGTCTTGACTAACGTGACCATTTACTAACGTCACCCATTGGTGGTTGTGAATGTTAATATCCAGGCGTTTCTGTTTTGCAAAAAAGGCGTCTTTGTCTATAGTTCTGAGATTCCTATATAAGACTAGTTCACCCTTGTTCGTGTATATCTTTAGTGATCATCTAGGTTTAACTCTCTATCCCAAAAAGAAAAAAAAAAAAAAATCAAATCCAGGTTTACTGTGCTCCAACATTGATCAAGTATCGTCTCTCATGGAGAAGCAACGTGAGCAGCCAGTCCTTTTCTATTTAACGCTTTTCTCAAGAAAATGTGCAAGAATCTTCTCCAAGAACTTGTTTAACGTGCATAATTTTTTTTCTCTCCCTTTTTATTGTTTTCAACTTTAGATGCATGCATTATAATGAATATATGTTTATGCTTTAAAGAAGCACAATTTCTTCAAAAGTTCGTAGATTGTGATTGTCTATTTTGTTTTTTTAATGAATGTTCAATAGATTATGGTAAATTATAGTTTGTTAGAATACGCTGGAGAAAATAAAATTGTATTTATTAAGATTTATGTTAGACTTGTAGATAGAAACCTGTTATCTTGTGGGAAAATACTTAAATAGTCAATGGGATTTACGTGGATTAACTAAATTGAATCCGTTTAAGCTACTTCATGTCTACTACTCCTGCCCGTCTACCTGGGCTGTTGCTAGCTACCGGCTCCCACAATTAGTAAATATTTCTCTATTGGGAAACCCTTGCTCGCCTTTTTACATAATTAAAAGTGAGACCTACGGCTTTCAATACACTGAGAGTTTGTATTTGGGGCCCTGAATGAATAGTAAATCGTTCTCTTCTCTATTATATATCTTTGCCGAATTCCCTAATCCAATGCTCATAGTTTTCTGATGGTCCGTGTTGATCCATCTCGCGAAATTCCCTCATCCAATGCTCAACCTGGCCTTCCTTTTTCCGAGATTAAGAAAGCGCTCATAGAGGGTGGTGGTCTTTTGCCTTCTTCCTCACCATCTTCTCTCACCCTTTTAATGGACGTGTGTGTGTACGTATGAGAGGTGATTTTGGGTAGAGATATCAAAATTGGGTGAGTTTGGGCTGGCCCAGATCAAACTCAAAATTAAGATGACCCAACTCAACCACAACTCAAATTTAATAGATCAAAATACTTAAAAAATCCATATTAACCCATCGAAACCAGTTCCAACCCATCTGATCTCGGTTGGGCCGGCTCGATCCTTTTCCCCTGTTTCGGTGGCCGATACTGCCGGATCTCAAAGTCACCGCCGCCGACGCACTAACATCACGGCTGGACATCTCCGTCGCCGCCCGCAACCCCAACAAGAAGCTCGTCTTCCTCTACGACACCACCTCCATCGCCGTCTCCACCGGCGGCGTACGTCCAGATCGTGGAGGGCTCCTTCCCCGCCTTTGTGCATGAGGCGAAGAACACAACGTTGCTCAAGGCCTCGGCGACCAACTCTGAGCAGAACCTGAACTCTACCGCCGCGGCGGATCTCAAGAAGATCCAGATGGAGACCAAAGCCGGCGTCTAGGTCACGAGCCTAAAGATGAAACAAATCTGGATCAGGGTCTCCTGCAGTGGCGTCAGCATGGCGGTGCCCAAGGGGAAGGCGGCGCCCCCTGCGGCTTCCTCGCTGGATGCCTCGTGCAAGGTAGAGCTAAGGATCAAGATCTGGAAATGGTATATCTAAGTGAGCGCCACGTGAGATTTTTGCAGATGGAAAAGCCAAAGATGGGAACTTTGAACACAAACAGGGGAGAAACATCTGCAGGAAGAACATTGGTAGTACAATTTGATTGTAGATTATAGAAACAAAAACAGCTGTGGACGAGTGCTTTGACATTTTTTTTTCTTCTTTTACTGTCTTATCAATATCTAATTCAGTTTCTTATTTTTTGGATGCCTGATTGAGATGTTATTGCTGGTATTCTGATATTTTTCTTCTTCGTCGGAGTGGCGAGGAGGAAAGCCCAAGTGTTCCCTCACCTAACATCACTGGAAGAGAAACTAACATGAGTGGGAATGGGATAGAGTCTTTGTCCAAAAAAAAAAAAAAGAAAAGGAAAGGAATGGGATAGAGCCGACATGGAGTAGAATATTGACTACATGAGGCCGCAAAAGAACTGCTTTTGGGTACTTAGCAAATTGTGTGTGTGTGTGTGTGTTTTTTTAACATTTGTTTCCCATTGATAGGGGAATCAGGTGAGAATTCATCTTATATTCAGGTTTATCATCTTTTTTAATTAGCAAATTTCTCCATTTGCAGAAATTTACCACTCAGACATACATGACGTTTATCTTCATGTGCAATTTCCTCTTAACGAGGACAAATGTGCAAAAAGAAAGTCTCGAAAATTTGAACCTCGTTGGAGGTTTTGGGATGGGGGTGTGTGCAGATGTTCTTGGTTGTCTCTTCCCTTTCCTGCTACCGGTCCCTCTCTTCTTATATACCCACGTTATAATGAGATTGAGAGACGTTAGGTGCACGGGACACCAGACAAATCATTTGTTCTGTCTGATGTCCCCTGTGATTGGCTGACGTGTAGGATTTGTTTGGTTGCTCAGGCACATGTCATTTCCCAATGAGATTTTCTTTTTGTCATAGTACTAGATATAACTGGAAAAAATGATCCTATCACATACTTCTTTAAAAGGAATCAATTTAGAAAATAGTTTTTTTGTGAGCCATATTCTTAATTTACATCTGAAGGAAATGTCTTACAAGAGTAGTACAATCAACATCATCTCATCTGAACATACAATATGATCCCAAAGGAAATACTTGCTAGTCTCTCTTTTCAGCTTCTTGGGTACAAGGTATGTACGAAGAGAAAAGATTCCGACAACTGAACAACTATCTTATTCAACTTCAAATACAATCTCGAGGGGTTCATAAGTACTATAATAATGCGAACCTTCTAGAATTATATCTAAGACCGAATGATATAATTGTTTGATCTGAAAACAAGCAAAATCCATCTCTGAAACACATCATGGACGGCATCACCAACATCCCATTGGCCTCCACTTCATAAGTGTGAGAAATAATACTAATTACAAAGTCCTTTTTATTAAATATATGTGGATTACAAAATAAAAAATTAAGCTACCTATATTAAATTAACACGTTAATCTTACTACAAGAAGAGTCTTACTCTTACATTTTTTTTTTCAATAAATATATTTTATTTTGCAAGGGCTGCCCGCATCACGAGCCTAGATACGTGGGCATGCGGACCAGAGCGATCCTGGAAGTGCGATATATAAAACAGAACTAATTAGATGGGTGTCAGGAATCATTTCAAGAGTGTCAAACCTTGCCAATCGATCAATGTTTTGTTCAATTTTTTATGTGACAATTCTAAATTAATATTACAAGAAAAAAGAGAAGACAATTTTTTCGTGAGCCGGTGATTCGATCACAGGGCCTCGGCTTTCATGTAAATTGGATTATGTCCAAGATAATCCACAATCTCGAAGAAGTGTATCACCAAATTGACTTTCTACATATATCCCTACAATCATAGCTATTTACATATATATACCAGATGTACATCAATTGCTTAAATTATCTCTGATCTATCATAGTTGTAATTATGTCTTTACAGGGATATATATACAATATTTTTGTCTTAGTTTTTTCACATATACTTTTATAAAAAATATAATTGTAACTATTACAACAGATTAAGACTATTTCAAATAATTGATATAGATCAGAAATATACATATAAATAACTATATTTACCAGAATATATATGTAAAAAAAAACTTTATATAATATTTCTCTTTTTTTATTTTTTATTTTTTTTATTAATAGCTTAGTGGCAAGGCCACACATGAACCCTCGTCCCCACCTAAATTCGAACCCAACATCTCTCCTCTGCCAATCTGCCTCACTCAATATCTAATCCACCTACTGTCAACATTCCCTACCAACGACGAACAAACAGGAGTGGGAAATGAAACTGAGCAAACCCGGACAGGCTGCCAAAATAAAAGTTTCTTGCAAGAGAAAGATTTAGTATATTTTTATATTACACTTTAAGTGTAATATGATTAGATAATAATTTATATGACCTCCTTCACATAGAGAATAATAAAGTGACAACTTAATTATTAGATGTCACATGAATTTATTATTTAAGTGTAATAAAAAGTGTACTAAAATTTTCTCTTCTTGCAAAGAAGAGTATCGTATTAGATGAGTGACAGACTACTACTACCAAACAAAATATGGCTCCTTAAATTGGATTTGCCGTCTTTGACCATGGGCTCTATGACCTATGTATGATAATTTGTACAGCACTTAGAGTTATAGTTTTTTTTTTTCAATACTTTAAAGTTCCAGTTAACATCCACTACTGGGGAAGAATGATTCGTAGACCGCTGAAAACCGTCTACAAAAACAAAAAAATCGTCTACAAATCGTTTTGTAGATGGCTACAAAGCCGTCTAGACCGCCGTCAACGAAAATTGTCTACGAAGCATATGTAGACGGCTTAGTGGAGCCGTCTACTAAAGCTGTTACGTAAACGGCTTGTAGCCGTCTATGTAACTACGTAGACGTCTTTAGAACCGTCTACATAAACTTTTGTAGATGGCTTCAATAGCCGTCTACAAAGGTTTATGTAGACGGCTTTTGTAGACGGCATAAGCCGTCTACGTATGTCAATTATTAAAAAAAAAATTATTAATTTTTGTTATTTTCTCCTGTTGAAATCACACACAAAAACAAATACAATCTCATACATAAATCATCTTTTTAATACAATACACACATGCTAAGTTATGGAGGGCATCAATGCATGCTTGTGATTAAGGCACTGATTAAGTATGCTTAAGAGAGAACAGTTTACAATGAACTGTAAATAAACCAGAACCTCTCTGGACACTTGGAATATTATGCAGCCATATAAATTTCAAATATTCAGTTAGGCCAAAGGTTAAAATCCATCACATAGAGAATCAGGTTCTCAAAAAACACATATTTACAGATGCTTTTTCAGACTTACTTAAGGGATACTTCACGAGGCTTCACTTTCAGATAGAACCAAAGGTATTCTCCCCACTATAAGTCATATAGAGGAATCCATCTTCGTCCTTGTTCTCCTCATAAATAGCCGACATCAGAGCAGCTGTAAGGGAGAAGAAACAATCAAGAAATCATTAAGCACACCAATCTAGATTTATTTCTTTTTCAACGGCCATATTTCCACTGGGAATAATATATAGCTGACATGTTGGGGGTAAAATGTTCTTCACGAAAATGAAAATAGCCTTCTCAGGGCTGAGCTTAATGCGCTTCCGAACAACGTAAACAAACTGTCCAACAATCAAATCAGTAGGAACAAGGTATCTACATCGCAAGATAAGACTGTTAGCAAACAACATCAAGACAGATGCTTCCATAGAAGTCTAAATAACAGACAACACAAGATCCAAAATGCTCTTCACATCAATTACAAATGGGAAGTTGAGTGGTTGAATTACACCACGAGCATAAGATGTAAACAATTTCACTATGGCTTCTAGCTCTGCTTCAGAAGAAATTGAAAGGTTTTCCCATTAATACCACTTGGGTTTATCGAATAGAAAATCAAATAAAATATCACATTTCAAACAACATGAAAAAGAGAAAAAAAAATCAGATGATATGAAGAAAAAGTGATGGATCAAACAAATATTATGTTGAAAAGTCTGCTTGTCAGTACTTGTTTATCGGAAAGGTTGCTTTCCTGTAGTTGTTCTATCATGCAAAACATCTACTCCAGTTCATTCGATGAAAAAAAAAAACTTTGACAACAACATGAAAACAAAACAAAACAGTTCGAATCAATAACTAAACCATCATGTCATGTTATTATAAAAAAGTAGATATAATATTGTTTCCAGTAAGAAAGAACCCTGAAACTGATGTAACCCACAATTCCTCATGATGCCTGTGTAATAATTAGATATCTGAAACATTACAGATTAACTAAATGCATTTTCCAGAGTAGCACTTTCAATTTAGAAAACCATCCAAATGTTCTGAAAGATAAAAAAAAGAAGAAGAAAAACTCACATGCATGCAAAAGTCGTTGCATCATGCATAAAATACATTCATCACACATCCTGCAAAAAATATATTCACGCATCCATAGATAATATAAAAGTTGAGCCGCCATCAGGCTCGCTGGATTAATAAAGATGAGCCACCACCCAGACTCGCTGGATTAAATAAAAATGAGCCACCATCCAGGCTCCCTGGATTAAATAAAAATGAGCCACCACTCAGGCTCGCTGGATCTTACCTCAAAAGATGAAAGCAAGTAGATCGATCAACGCACGTGTTTCAAACAAAATCTGTCATATATTTTATAAAAAATATATATTAATAAAAAGAAGGGTAATTAGCCAACACAATTTATTAAATACATAACTCAACATGATAGGAATATCACAATTACAAAAAAACTAAATAGTAAGATGCATACATTATAAAATTGCATACATTAATGAGTCCTCAGTCCTCACATAATCTTCTCATTTTCTTTTGGATATTAAATCTCTCAAACTATATTCCTAAGCAAAACTACAGCCTTGGTAACTAGCCGGAATAAAATGGAAAAAAATGTCTCCTGGTACAAACTTGACTCCAAAAGTGTGAAAGTTATTATTCACTTGCATTTGCAGACTTCCCCATGATATACATAATTAAAACTAAAAGAACAATGAGAACTAAAACTGCAGATAAACATATGAACAAGTGGAAGAAAAACAGTAAGCAAAGAACTAAATCCCAAGTGAAGAGTCCTAGAGTTTATGGACAAGTAGATGTCACCTGTGGCCAATAACAAAACGAATAATGATGCCCTTCTCTTCCTCTAGCTTCTTCCTTCTTTCACCTGCATCATTTATTTTCACATTTATAAAAAAAAATTCTCAATAGACAATATTTCGAGGATATATGACTTAAGCAAAAGGCATCCATGTAGCTCGAACTGAATCTCTTCTCTTACGACTGCTAAAGGTCGTGTTAATTCCTACAACCATAAGATATTTCCGCCTACCATTTGTTTCCGTGATTTTTTGGCTCTCTGACACTGAAGAACTATTAATACTCTCTTGTGCAGCTCACAATACCCCACCCACAGTCACCCCCCCCCCCCACACACACACACACTGGAGAACTATTAAGTACATTCCATTTCAACCAGCAATGATTACTGGTGCTTAGTTGACTCTAGGGATTTAGGAAATATAAGAAGTGTTCCTGAAAAGAAATACAACCAAATAATTCTTTTCTTGCTTGCTTCCACACTCTGGGGATTTGCATTAGATCTTATAACTCACTCAACCATTCAAAGAACGGTCAATCCTCGGATAACCCATGGTTATTTATTTCTCTGGTTAAATGCCAATCAAAGCGGTGCTAAGGCATTTGCACAAGAATTTGATGCTTTGACAACGCGAACACTCTTTTGATATAACAAGTGGATCACATGAAGGTATATATCCAAACAATAAAAACTGTTTTTAATCTCCAAGTTGTTTTTATGTTATATATAGGATACTAAAAAACACAGGAGCAAGATACATATTTTGGCATGGATTCAATCAGTAACCTTGGAAACTTTCCTCCTCTCAAAACGAGACTCCTAGTGGGATACATTACTGTGTCTGGCATAATAGCCGTGTTAGCATGTAGCCTCAATCTCATATTCTCTTGTACACTCGTATGGAACCAACGACAACAAATTAAGATTACACGATTTAATATTCAAATCAAGTTGGCCAAACCATTCAACCAGTGCGAACTAGAATTTTTGTGGCATGGCCCAGACCGTGCCGTGCCGCACCTGTTCGCACGGTCCGGCTGAAACAAGCAGACGACAACGTAGATGTTTCTCGGACATTTTCTCAAAACTCACCACTCCTTCTGTAGCAGTGGGTGTGCCCCACCCCCACTGCCCCTCCCCACCCCCAACACCCCCACCCCATCGCCGGAGCCCCACCCCCACTGCCCCCTCCCCACCCCCACCGCCCCCCCCCACCCCATCGCCGGAGCCCCACCCCACTGAATCCCCCAACCCTCCCCTCACCAACCTCCCCCTCCCCCCAGCGACCACCACCCTCCCCTCACTAGCCCCCAATCAAAGAGAGAGAGCGAGAGAGAGAGAGAGAGAACCTACACGCGGAGCTTGTGCCGGGTGACAGTAGCGGCGTCGGCGCTAATCGCCGGCGGAGGTTGCGGCAGCGATGGCGCAGGAACAGCAGATCGGCGGCGGCGGCGAGGGCGTCGAACCAGCAGATCGAGAGGGGAGAGAGAGGCTGCGGGGGGGGGGGGCATTCTTTGCGTGAGGGGAGAGGCTGGGCGGGGGGGGGGAGGAGGGGGGGGGTCTTCGCGGGAGGGGAGAGAGAGAGAGGCTGGGCGGGGGGTTTTCGCGGAGGAGGGTGGGGGGGTTTCACGGAGGGGAGAGAGAGGTTGGGCGGGGAGGGGGGGTGGTTTCACGGAGGGGAGAGAGAGGCTGGGCGGGCAAACAGGGTGTTTTCGCGGGGTGGGTGGGAAACATATGTAGACGGATTCCTGAAAGCCGTCTACAAATGGAGGATACATAGACGGCTACATAGAGCCATCTACATTACTTATGTTAGACGTCTTATTGCAACGTCTACGTATCCTCGATGTGTAGACTTTTATGAATCCGTCTACATATGAATGAAACTTATGTAGACGGTGTAAATAGCACTACTAGAAAAAAAACGGTTTTTTTTCGACAGATATTTCCGACGGAATTTGTCCGTCGGAATATCCGTCGGAATACAGATTTTCGACAGATTTCTGACCGATTTTCGACGCAATAATCGGAGTTTCCGACCCATTTCCCACGAAATTCTTTTCCGTCGGTAATTTTCTGACCAACTATTTCCGACGGCTATTTCCGACAAATTTTTGACGGAAAGATGTCGGAAACGGAGTTTCCGACGGATTACCGACGGATTTCGACGGAAAGCATCCGTCAGAAACGCCGCCGCATTTCTTGTGGTGTACGTCTACGTATCTCTGGTATGTAGACGGTGTGTCATTTAGCCGTCTACATATCCCGTATAAATAGCCGTCTACAAATATTAATCTTTATAGACGGCTACGAATTACAGCCGTCTATATATCCTACATTTTTTGTAGTGATCAGTGAAAATAATTCATCTGCAGATTAACTCGAACATGTATAATAATTAGACTGTGTGTAACAGTATATATAATTGCAAGGCCATCTCGCATAATACCCGCTCCACAAGGATGAACACCTTCAACTTATTACAATGTCTTTAAAATTTTGTTCTAAATTGCTTCCCTGAGATTTGAACTGCGACTTCATCTTTTAGATTTGAACTTGCTCCTCCTGAGATTTGGACCTTAGAAGGCAATTGTTTCTTTCCCGACTTCTAATTAAGGTTGTTTTTCTAGTAGAGAATTGTACTACGTACTACAAAGAAGATATATACGAACATATGAGTATAAAATAAATAGTTGCCTGCTCTGTAGCCGAGTCAGGTCGTGACATAATAGAGGAAGGAAACTCCTATAACACAGCCGAGTTAATTCTTAAATCTTTATTATTATTATTTATTATAATATCATTTGAATCGAAACTTAGTACTGCATCGATCTGGTCCCCACCTTGGTGGCAAGGCGTACTCGCAGACCACATCATAAAGGCCGCAGTCTGACAAGAATATTCTAATTTGATTAGATGGTTTTCCAGTGTGAAATGGTGTTCCATCTTTCTCAGCCTTCTCACTCAATTGTACATGAAAAGATGGTGGACGTAACATATGTCGACTACGACTGTTCAATTGACAAGGGAGAGGAGAATATATGTCTTTCCAAACTAACAAGTTCATAGAGACGTGTTAGGTCACTATCTTATCCTAAATAGCACTGTACAAATCGAAGAATCCGAACGACATTAAATTGAATGGTCAACTTGATTCGATTTAAATTGAAATTTGATTTAGTTCCATTTCACATATCATGAAATTAAAATGAACTGTCTAAATCGAATAAATTAAATTTTAATATATTGTAATAATATTTATATAATATATTTAAAAATAATTATATTACTATATATATATAAATATATGTTTTTTATTTTTAATATATAAATATTATAATTTTGATTATATATATTAATTAAAAAATCGATTTGAACCAAAATCAAACTGAAATAATTTTGATTCGATTTAGTTTAGTTTGCCACCTCATTCGGTTCGATTCGGATTGACAAAAAATGAGCCAATCCAAACTGAATCGGATCGTTGTTCAACCCGAATCCTAGCACTCTCCCTTGCGAATGTGTAGTCCCTAACACAATTAATGTACTAAAGAAGATTAAATATATATACTATAGCATAATTATGTGTTAATCCATTACATATTTATTAACATGCTTAGGTCTTGGAATGCTGACATATTCTAAGTATCAATAGTGTAGCGATTGGAAAGTGGTCATCGAGTTTTTACTATTTGTTCTCTATCAGCTCTTAAATTTGTTTGTTGAAGGAGAACATCGACTGCTCCTACAAGGCAAAATAAAGAGGTTAGGAGGGACCCATGAGTGGTCCTAGGGAAAATCCTTCCGACGTCCAAATTCGGGGGCCTATTGAAACACTGGAAGGAGGGGATAAGGGGAAGATCTTTTTGGCCTGTGGTTTTTTGGGTCCAGAAGTTCTTTTGTCGTGGATGGAGTGTTCCTCTTTAAGTGCCTATTGGGGGGGAGGGGTGAGTATCCCTCGTTTCCAGACTGTGTAGAGGTAGAGTGGCTAGTGACACTCAAAGAAACCTTGGATATATCTCTTCCTCTCGACTGTGTAGATGAACCATAGGAGAGTCAAGCTCATTTTACGCAAGGGATCATTGGGTGTATCTCTCCCTCCCATCAATATAGACAAATCGTAGGAGAATGGATGTGCAAGGGATCACTAAGTGTATCTCTCCCTCCTAGCTATGTAGATGAATTGTGGAGGAGTGGAGAGTCACTAGGCGTATCTCTCCCTCTTGGCTGTGTAGATGAACTATAGGAGGAGTGAAGGTCGCATTGCATGGGGGGACATCACAAGGTGTATCTATCCCTTTCGGTTGTGTAGATGAACCGTAGGGGATTAGAGTTCACGTTGCTCATCATTTGTCTAAGCAAATGGGAGACAATTCTCACCTTTGTGGCTGATCTTTCTCACATGAATGGCCTATTGGTCCCATTCTAAAGAGTCCTCCCCTCCCTCCCCCCCCACGCTTTTTTGAGATGGCCCAGGATCGGAAGAGGAAGGGGCTCAACTATCCATTGTGGTACACGCCACACAGCCGTTAGGCCTGTTGCCCAGCTAGCAAACCCAGAGGGGGGGGGGGGGTGAATGGGATTCTTAAAATTTGATTATCTAAACCTGTCAACAAAAATGTTCAACACAAAAACTACGTTCGACTGTTAGTATTAGTAATAAAGAAAAGATAACAATCACAAACAGACAATCACACGACACAAGAATTTTATCTTGGTTCGGACCTCCTGTCCAAAGAAGTCCTACGTCCAGTCTCTGAGCAACAACTCAGGATTTCACTACCGAAGGGTACAGTCCCCCTCAATGACACTTACACATCCAGCCACAGCTGGCCTTCTCTTCACAACCCGAAGAGGAAAACAACACCCTGATTCACAGGTCTTCCTTCAACACGAAGGGAACACTCTCTACCTGTTTCCAACATGTCTTCTCTTCACACACGAAGAGGAACTTCTCAAGAAAGTGAGAAAACAGGCGAAATGCCCCTAGACCAAGCTTATAGCAAACGCTTGATTTGAGGCAGTGACTGAGAGAGAAAGATCTACAATAGTGAAATCTCTCAGATCACAAGGGCTCTCCAAAACTAACAATAATGAGGCATTGGAGAGCAAGAGCTACAAAGGTTGGAGTGGAAAGCAAGAAGCTCTTTCGCTAAAACTCTATTGCAAGATTTCTCGATGAGAATTTTTTGAATGCTTTTCAGGAACTCTCTTCTCCATTTTTCAGTTATCTTGCCATGAGTCTTTAGTCTTGTATATATATCTTCTCTTGCTGAATTACCCGTTTAGATGTCCGTTGTCTCTAGGCTTTAGTGAACGTTAGACTGCATGGTTCTCCTTATTCTTCAACAGGTATGTTGCAGTCAACAGTCCTTTACGTTCCATGCACGCAAGGAGAAGATCCTTCTTGATATCCTTCAGCTTCTACTTTGTCCAACGTTGTATGGGGTTGTGCTGTCAGAGACCTGCATATAATAAATGCTAAACCATAGACAGCTATGCTGTCTCTTGTTGTCAGTCAACGTTAGAACGAATATACACCAAATTAAAAATGCCATTCTGTTTTACTAAAAGTGTTTCTTATATAAACATGAGAATAGAAGATATTCAGATATGCATTGCAGTGAAATGTACAGTCGCATTAAATGCATAGATATCAGAGAAACACGCGAGAAGACTTTGACTTTCAAATATTTGAAACATGTTTGAATGTCAAGTTGTCGTAGTCCATGAAATTGTTATGATAATAAATCAGTGGTACGACTTATGAAATCATTGTGTAAGCAAGTCGTTGTTTATGTAAATCGTTATTCACCCATAAACAAATCGATGTGAACACAAGTCGTTATACAATCATAACCAAATCGTTGTAGAGATAAATCGTTATGAGAGTATAAGCAAGTCGTTATAAGCAAGTCATTGTGAGCAAATCGTTATAAACAAATCGTTGTGAATGAATCGTTCTAACTAAATCGTTGTGAGCAAATCGTTGTTTCACTTATCAAGCCGATGTAGTGACCAAATCGTTGTTTGCTATGTCGAATCGTTACGGCGACCAAGTCGTTATGTAACTTATCGAATCGTTACGGCGACCAAGGTTATGTAACTTATAAAATCGTTGTGAAGACCAAATCGATGTGAAATAGAAATCATTGTTCTCTTGTCAAATCGATATGAAAGCAAATTGTTATGAGACCAAATCGTTGTTCTCACTTAACAAATCGTTGTGAGAGCAAATCGTTGTTCTCACTTGGCAAATCGTTGTGAGAGCAAATCATTGTTCTCACTTAACAAATTGTTGTGAGAGCAAATCGTTGTTCTCACTAATCAAATCGTTGTGAAACCGAATCATTATGAGAGCAAATCGTTGTTCTCACTTATCAAATCGTTGTGAGAGCAAATCGTTGTTCTCACTTGGCAAATCGTTGTGAGAGCAAATCATTGTGAGAGCAAATCGTTGTTCTCACTTGGCAAATCGTTGTGAGAGCAAATCGTTGTGAGAGCAAATCGTTGTTCTCACTTAACAAATCGTTGTGAGATCGAAATCGTTATAAAACCGAAATCGGTATGATACTTATTAAATCCTTGTGAAAATGAAATCGATAGAAGTGTGGAAATCGTTATGATTCTAATGAAATTGTTATAACACATAGGAAGTCGATGTGGACTTAGAAAAATTATCTGCTCTGTACTTCAAATGCTACAGGGTAGGAATACTTACAAGTTTTGCTTGATTTTATCTGATTTATTTCGTGTGCCTAAGCTTCATAAAAACTTGTTAGATCATGTTTTATTTGAGTTTTGTTAATCACCAAAATAGATATATAATTCATGAAATTATATGGGGATGAACTGATCATCAATCTCCCCCTTTTTGGTGATGATAAAACATAACATAAACATAAAGGTTCTGAAATAAATCTAAGTAATTTTGCGGAAATAGAAATGAGAAATGTATTTTAGAATGGTTATTTTTCTCCCTCTTTTTGTCATTAAGCAAAAAGATACCATAATGAGACAAAGAAAAAGAGAAAAGATAAAGATAAGAGCAAACGAAAGTATTTGTATTACTCTTGAGAGGGTACAGGAAGGTAGAAGGCAGGAGACAGAAGAGAGGCATGGTGAGAAATGACCTCCCAAGCCTTAAGTGCATGCTCTTCAAAATACTACCTACAAACACCGCAAGCGATAGAGTAGGAAGGTCCCATGACAGGAACCATCCTCTGGATATGAAGTACCCGCTGCTCTTCTAAGAATAGGGCATAGCGATCTCTATCAAAGGAAACTTTATAAAAACTAGTTTTCCAAAACTAGCGCACGAAAGGAACTGATCAATGGAGAGGGGATAAAATACCTGCTTCTGCTTCAATTCTATTCTCATGGCAACATAAACCTTGTATCTCTCAACCCAGATAGCAAATGGATCTTGAACAAGGTGAATGGAGTTCATGTAAGGAATTCAGCAGCTGAAATAGGAATGTTATTTTCTCTGGTTTGAGAGGCGTTGAGATCTTGAAGTTGTTGAGCAGACATAGGGTAAAATCTGGCCCATTTTGCTGGAGACAACCTTTCACATTCGAACAAGAGAGGGGAAAGAACATCTGAATTTATATGGCCCTGAAGGTATTCTCTGAACAAAAATCTATGGAAGGCAATGAGATTGTCCTTCTGCACATGTATTCTCCCCATGACTCTGGCAAAGCGCTTAAAAATGATGGAGCCAACATCGGAGTCCATAATCAGATAATGAAGAGGAGGGAGAAATACTACATCAGGCAACTGCAAAGTGGCAAAATCCACTTGAATGGAGGAGGTGGCAGCCACATGAGATCCAAGATTATAGATAGCTTGCCGAAATTGGCCAAGCTAAACTTCAGGCAGATTATTGATATAGCGATAGTCGTTGAACATATGAAAATACCTGATCAACTTGATCTCCTTTTGAACAAAGGGAGCCCAGGTGTCCTTGTGAAGAATCTGGAACCACTCAGAGAGAGTCAAGGAGTGATCCCGAGGAGGAAATCTGGCTGACCTGACGAGCAGAAATTTATTGTACAGAGTCTTGTGGCCCCGAGCCCATTGCTCTTCGGATTTGGCTTCAGCCATTGAAAAGATTTTAGATTTTTCAGCTTTGGAAAGAGAAGTGAAAGGGAGAATGACATTTAGATGGTCGGTTAGATTAGGTGGGAAGTCCCAAAATGGTGGCAAAGGTGGTTTTTGAAGGAATTCACGGTAGAGGGGCTTGTTTTTATTTTTGACAGTAAGAGAAAACCAAAAGGGTGGAAAACAGGGTTCATAAGAAATGGAATGAGTGGAAGTAAGTCTTCTTTTCTTAGGGACAGGGCTAGAAGAGCCTGTCCTATGAATGTGAGTGTAAACTTTCAAAATTGAGCGGAGAATAGCTTCTTCAAATTCATCTTTGATGGCCCTGAGGAAGGGGGCATCAATTTGAGCACTTTCTGGAAGAACAGTTATAAAAGAGGGAGGAGTAGGAGGATGAAGGAAGGAGTGAGATGTAGAAGGAGGAATATCAGATGGTCCAGAGGAAGAAGGACCAGAGGAGGAGGCTCCAGCTGATGAGGAGGCTGGAGGAACCTCAAAGGAAGGAAGAGGAGGAATGTGAGTGGAGGAGACAGGAGATGAGGAGGACTGGGAAGGAAATGGTGTAGGAGATGAAATGTTTCTAGGAATGGGTTGTTTGAAGGTGGTAGGTGCTGGAGGTGCTGTGCAGGATGATGGTGGAGAAGGAGGAGCTAGAGTTGGAAGAGGAGAAGAACTAGAGGGCTCAGGGGCTATAGCTGGTCTTATGCTTGGAAGGTGCAGCCTCTGAATTCACTAGCCCGGGTGGCCCAGACACATCCTCTGCTGGCCCTGATGGCCCAGACTTCTCTGCATCAGCTTGTTGGGGATCGAATAGGTGACTTTGATAAACGAACTAAGAAATTGTGTGTACGGCAGTGGAATTTAAATAAGTAAAACACACAATTCGATCAGATCCAAGTGTGGTGTGTGAATATAGTGAATAAGAACAACAAACCACACATCAAACCACAATGCACTGAAGATTTTAAGGTGTGTTCGGAGAACACAACTTGTGTCTCCTACGTCCACCTCCTCACACGGAGGAGGAACCACTAGCACAAGTGCAGTAAAAACTAGAGCACGACGACTCCAACCTCTTTGAGTTCAATGACTCAAAGAAACCCAGGAGATAGGCACGACAACCTACTCCACAAACCACTTGTGAATTCAACAAATTCACAAGCCCTTGAGCACTACGGCTCAAGCATCAGAGCAAAATGGCTCCAACCCAGAGCACAACGGCTCCAAAATAGAGTACAAAGTACTCAAACCTCTGGATCACAATAGATCCAAGTTTTGCTAGAACAAGCACACTTAGAGAATAGATCCTCTAGCACGATCTATCTCAGTACAATAGAAATGTTAGAGACAAATAGAATTGGGAGATCTGTGTAGAACACATACATAGATTCCCCGAAAAAATTGACACTCTAACCAAGTACAGACTCGGCTGGATCTACTTCTTGACCAGCACTACTGCAATCACAAGCTCCTTCTCTTCTTCTCCTTCTTCTTCCCTTGGCGGTGTTGCTGCTCCTCTAGATGCATATGCCTTTTCCCGCTCTCCTTCCCTTCTTCCAGAAAGCTCTTGGCTCTTGTCTGGGTGGGTTACTTGGAGTAACAAAAGCATGGGTATTTATAGCCCCATATGTCCACAAGAGACTTAGGGTACGTGGGCACAAAAACCTAGGCAGATCCCAAGCGGCCACATGTCCAGATAAAATCACGATTTTGAGTTTCAACTGGAGTGTGTCGACACAGTCATGAGTGTGTCGACACACTATCCCAATTGCACAAAACAGGTCTTCTGGGAGATGGACTAGTGTCGACACACTCACTGGCTGTGTCGACACACTGTCCCAGTCTGACAACTGGGTCTTCTGGAATCTGGGACTGGTGTTGACGCTACCAGGGGCTGTGTCGACACACTTTACCCTGTCTTCATGAAAAACCTTCAGGGACTCTGACCAGTGCCAACACCATCAATGGTGTGTGTCGACACTACCATGACAAAATCTGTATACACCTGCAAATTTAACACATAAATCATTAGTACAAGATATTATCATTAAAGTATGAGATATTAAACATCAAAAACATGTTGTTTAAGCATTATTATGATATGTATAGAATGTAAAACATGTTCAAAATATCATCATCAAAATCACAATATGTCATCATCAAAATCAAAGTATGA
Source organism: Colocasia esculenta (assembly GCA_014218235.1). Lineage (NCBI taxonomy): Eukaryota > Viridiplantae > Streptophyta > Magnoliopsida > Alismatales > Araceae > Colocasia > Colocasia esculenta. Next base: position 124,368,621 of record CM024761.1, read on the forward strand.
GTGATGTTCATTGGTCATCATTAAAATGCAACTTTAGGAAATTCCAAAACACACTCAACCAACAATCTCCCCCTTTTGATGATGACAAAACATATCTCCTTGACTGCAATAACTCCCCTTGACCATATACACCTTTGAACTTTCTCCCCTAGAAACCTTTCTTCTCCCCCTTTTTGACAGCATCAAAAAGATAGATAAGAGAGAGAACCAAAGATTGTAAGAGATCAATTAATGAAATGTAGGAAATGAATGGTCAGTAATGATCAAAATAAATGAGGCAAAGTGATATTGACATATGAGAGAAATTATTGTGTTTTTGTTATTGTGCAACAAAGTTTAATCACAAAGACACACTCAACACAAAGTATAGCAAAATATAATGATCTGAATGTAGTTAAAATAATGATGCAAATGTGAAGAAAAGTGACCTATATGAATGAGCAAAATTTTTTAGCAAGGATGTTAGGAGCTTTAAGTTTAACACAATGTAAAATAATAGGTCTAAACTCAGTATACATGAACTTTATGAAGGTCTTAAGCTTTTCCATCCTGTCTATTTGATTTTCTTTCATTTTTAACTGGGAAAGAATACAAGAATAAATTAGTTAAATCTCACTTTTCAGTGCAAGAGATCACATTGTTTAGATGTAAGATCTCCTGATTACTCAGTGGTTTAACTTTCATTATCTTATACAGAGTTGAAAATTTTGATTTCCACTTTTTGACGCGAAACAAATCACTTTTTAGGTGAAATGGCCCAGTTACTCAGCGGTTCAAAAATTTCAGTTGCTCTGCTTGTGTCTTTCCAGATATTGATCATTTTGATCATTTTCTTTTGATGTTTTGTAGGAATATGTTTGCTTTGACCATACAAGTCATGACTACGAATTTAGAAAAATTATTCTTAACATGTGGTAAAAATAAAGCTAAAACATACACATGTGAAATATTAAAGCCACTCATGTGCCTAATAGTGTGTTGCAAATCTTTTAAAACATTCAGTATTAAAATTGCTTACCTTGAAATGATAATGAATCTTTGAAATTAAACTAAATGCACAATGAGTTTAGTTTCAATGTCTTAATTCTCTCATAAGAAAATAACACAATGACTCAAAAATCTGATGATTGGGGCTCAGTAAAGACAACAAGTTTAAGAGAAATAGTGAAGAATAGACAATGACTCCCCCTCAACAATTGCATAAAGGAATCTTGATACTTGGGGAGACGTATACTCACGCATAGTGAAAGTGTCCAGACAAGTCTAACTTGCCTTTCTTCAAATCACTATTTGATATACCAAGAATTCAATGCAACTGAGAAGTAGGAATTTATTTGCAAGAGAGAAGGGCTTTTATTTGAACAAAGAAATGAGATGAAGATTTCAGACATGTGAAAACCTGCATAAACCAAGTCCCTTCTAAGAGAAGTGAATCTAGATTCTGCAAGAGGCTTAGTGAAAATGTCTGCAATTTATTTTTCTGTGTCAATGAAGTGGAGTTCAAAAGAATTCTTTGAGACTTCATCTCGAAGGAAATGATGCCGAATGTCAATGTGTTTTGTGCGGGAATGCTGAATAGGATTTTTGGACAGATTTATAGCACTTGTGTTGTCACAAAGATGGGAATGCAACCTAATGTGTGATTATAATCTAGAAGTTGATGTTTGACCCATAGGACTTGGGTACCACAGCTACCAGCGCAACATACTCAGCTTCTGCAGTTGAAAGAGCTACAGAATGTGCTTTTGGAAGCCCAAGAAATAAGACACCCTCCTAGATATAAACACAACCCACTAGTATTTTTCTATCAAGTTTGCACCCGGCATAATCACATCACTATATGCAATCAAGTCCAATTTACATCCAGCAGGATACCAAAGACCCAAATCACATGAAGAAAGAAGATATTTGAAAATTCTTTTAACAACAGACATGTGACTATCTTTAGGATTTGCTTGAAATCTGCACACATGCAGACTAATTGAATATCTGGCCTAGAGGTAGTTAAATAAAGAAGAGATCAATCATACCTCTGTAAAGTGTAGCATTAATAGGCTTACCAGAAGCATCACTCTCAAGTCTTACACTTGTGGCCATTGGTGTGTTGGATGGCTTGATGTTTTGGAAGTCAAACCTCTTAAGCAACTTCTTGACATATTTGTTTGACTCAGAAAAATTCCTTCAGCAGTTTGATGTACTTGCAGACCTAAAAAGAATGTAAGTTCACCCATGAGACTCATTTCAAATTCAGATTGCATAGATGGGCAAACTCATTGCACAAAGTATTATCTGTTGATCCAAAAATGATATCATCAACATAAACTTGAACAGCAATGAAATGATTTTTTGCAGTTTTTGTAAACAAGGTTTGATCAATGTTCCTCTTATGTAACCTTTATTTACAAGAAAGGAGCTCAACCGGTCATACCAAGCTCTTGGAGCTTGCTTAAGACCATATAGAGCCTTATTGAGTTTAAAAACATGATTGGGAAATTTTTCATTTTCAAAACCAGGGGGTGTTTGACAAAGACATTTTCTTTTATGTAGCCATTCAAGAAAACACTCTTGACATCCATTTGATAGACTTGAATTTCAAAGAGGCAGCAAATGCAAGAAATATTCGAACAGCCTCAAGTCTTGCTACAGGGGCATAAGACTCTTCAAAATCAATACCAAGTTCTTGGTATACCCTGAGCAACAAGTCTAGCTTTATTTCTAACAATTTGACCAGATTCATTCAATTTATTTCTGAAAATCCACCTGTTCCAATGACAGAAGTTAAATCTGAAGGTTTTGGTACTAAATCCCAAACTTGATTTCTTTCAAATTGATGAAGCTCTTCATGCATAGCATTTATCCAGTTTTCACAAGATAAAGCTTCATCAACATTTTTGGGTTCAATTTGGGAAAGTAGTGCCAAAGAATCTTCAACTACGACAGAATGAAAAGATGATCTGGTTCTTATTCCATCTTGCAAATTACCAACAATGCTTCAAGTGGATGATCTCTTAAAAATCTGGGTTCAGAAATTACCTCAAGGTTTGCATGATTTTCAGGAACATGATTACCTGAATCACTTGAAGTTGGCAATTCAAGAACCTCATGTGCATTTTGTACTTCTTGATCTTCAAGATTTGTAGATGGATGTTCAAGAAAACTCATTTCATCATCACATATTTGAGTTCTGCACAAATCAGAAATGTCAATCTTTTGCAAATTTTCATCAAAAATGACATGTGGAGATTCTTCCACAGTCTTATTTTTCAAGATATAAACTTTGTAAGCTCTTGAAGTTTCAGAGTAACCTAAAAAATTGATTCAAAACTTTTTGCATCAAATTTATCAAGATTTCTTTGTTGTTATTGTGAACAAAACATTGCAACCAAAAATTTTGAAATATGACACACTTGGCTTTTTATTCTTGAACAACTCATAAGGGGTTTTTGATCTTTGGTCTTACTAATGCTCTATTCAAAATGAAATTAGCTGTATTTACAGCTTCTGCCAAAAAGATTTAGACAATTTACTTTCAATGAGCATAGTTCTGGCCATTTCCACAAGAGTTCTATTTTTCTTTCTACAACTCCATTTTGTTCTAGAGTTCTAGGGGAAGAAAACTTATGGAGAATTTTCAGTTCAGTACAGAGATCAGAAAATGATTTGTTTTCAAATTCACCCCCATGATCTGTCAAAATAGATTTCAGTTTGAAAGATAAACCCACTAAGGCAGAATTGTAAAATCTCCTGAATTCTGAACATGCATCACTTTTATGGGATAAGAAAAGACCCAAGTATATCTTGTAAAGTCATCAATGATCACAAAACCATATCTATTACCACTGAGACTTTGAGTTCTGGTGGACCAAAAAGATCCATATGAAGCAACTCAAGTGGGTTAGATGAAAGTACTTCATTGAACACTTTAAAAGATTTCTTGTTTGTTTTCCTTGAGCACATATCCCACAAACAGGATTGTCAATGACTGGGAAGATTCAGGAAGACCTTTTACAAGATTCATTCTTATGAGTTTACTAATGGTTGTGAAACTTGCATGACCCAACCTTTTATGCCACAACCAAGCAGTGTCATTTTATTTGCAATCAAGCAAACATTTAAAGAGGAATTATCACACAAATCAATCATGTAGACATTATTTTCTCTTTTCCAATCAATTTATTTTCTCAGAAAAGGAGTCAATTATTTGCATGAATCATGTTCAAAAAGAATCTTGTGACCATTGTCACACAATTGACTAATGCTAAGCAAGTTGTAATTCAGAACCTCAACTAAACAAACATCATCACTTAAGGTAATGCAAGACTTACCAATTTTTCCTTTGCCAATTATTTTTCCTTATTCTTACCTCCAAAGATGACTGATCCCTTCCTTTTCAATCAAGCATGAAAATTTATTTTGTCTCCTGTCATGTGCCGTGAGCATCCACTGTCAAGAATCCAGATGTGTTGGAATTGGATGCACGGCTTTCCTGCACATAACAAATTAGACAAGAAAAGTTTTGGTACCCACATGAGATTGGTACCAACATCCTGAGTGAGAAGAGATAACAAATCCTTTCTAACCCAAATTTGTGTATTTTTCTTCACAGTGTTTTTTGAAACAAAAGATTCAACTTTTTATTTTTCAATTTTCTGAACATTATGCCTCTTAGTTGATTTGTTCCACTGTGAAAAACTTGGCATGTATTGCTGTTGATATGCAGGAAAAGATGAATGATAGAAATAAGGATTGGACCATTGGTTACCATTGTACCTTTGGTTCCAAGACTTATTCCATCTGAATTATAGAGAAGAAAACATTCCAATAGCCATGAGAAAGATGATTATTGATTGGTTTGAAGTTTTTGTGATTTTTATAGAAGGGTAGGTCGACCTTGACTGGGATAGGTCGACCTGCATAGTGTGTGTCGACCTAGATAGGGTATGTGTCGACCTCTCAGGTTCTTTTTGTTTTTGTATTTTTTTTGTTTTCAGATGAGCTTGCCTTGCAAATTTTATTAAAAGAGTTTTTGAAGATTTATTTTCTTTGGAGATGATTCAGTTTTTTTGAATTTTATGGTTCAAAACCTAAGCCAAACTTGTTTGAATTCATCTTAACCCAAGTAGAGCATTCAAATTGTCTTTTCCTTGAGTGAAGTTCTTGATGATATCTTCTTTTTATTTAATGCAAAGATTGAGTTTTCAATTTGATTCAAATTTCATGATTTTCATTTTCTTTTCTTCAAATTTCTTGATAGAATTGATGAGTTCTTTGTTAATTTTTGAATTTTCAATTTCAGATCATCAACAAAATCAACAGTCTCATTTTCTTTGATTTGGTCTGAAATTTGAGCTTCCAATTCAGAAATCTTTACAGATGATGAAGTATTATGAAGAATGCTTTCAATTTTTCTTTTCAAGTATTATTTTCTTTTCTAACATCAGAAAGATTTTCAACTAAATTACCATATGCTTCTTGCCAATCTTCAATGGTAAATAGTTCAAAGGATATATCTACTGTTCTTCGCTGCTTCCAGCCATGAAGCAGATTTCATTCCCTTCTGAACTTGAGGATTCTTCATTGCAGTCTGAGCTTCATCATCTGACCATGTAGCTACCATGGCCTTGTTCTTCTTTTTGTGGAACTCCTTCTTGTGGGTTATGTGCTTTTCTTCTTACCTTCTGGACAATCAGCCTTCATATGCCTAGATTGTTACACCTATAACACACAGGAATTTCATCAGTTTTCTTATGATCAACATGAGAGAAATGTTCTATTTACTAGACATGGCATTTTGCTTATTACCAAAATCTTCTTGTTTGATTTCAAAAATGCCTTAAATTGTCTAGTGATGAAAGCAGATTATCATTATCAGATTCAGATTTCTCAGATTCAGAATTTTCTTAGATTTTCCTTTATACTTGATGAAGCATTAAGAGCAATGATTTTTTTTTTAGCATGTGTTCTTCTGATCTCTTAAGGTTTAACTCATATGTCATTAATGATTCAATGAGTTCATCCAATGTGATTTTGGATAAATCCTTTGAATCTTCAATGACAGTTGCTTTGTGTGCCATACAGGAGATAATGAGCGCAAGATTTTTCTTACCAATTCTTCATTTGAGTATTCTTACCCAAGGCTCGAAGTCCATTTATAATAACCATGAACCTAGCAAACATCTCAGATATAGTTTCATTAGATTTCATGATAAACAACTCATAATCAGAAACTAACATGTTAGCCTTAGTCTCCCTGACCTGAGATGTGCCCTCATAAAGCATTCTAATTTATCCCACATCTCCTTGGCAGACTTACACATAGAGATTCTGGAATACTCCTTCGGATGGATGGCACATTACAGCATGTTCATGGCATGTAGTTCAGGGTGACCCTTCTGATCTGCTCCCTGGTCCATTGATCTTCATCTCCAGTGACTTCAATTGGTCCTTTTTCAACAATTCTCCATACTTCATAGTTCTGTGCTCTAAGAAAAATCATCATCCTATTCTTCCAGTAGGGATAGTCAGTACCATCAAAATATGGAGGCCTATTGATTGAATGACCTTCAGCAACAAAACCTCTAGAGTCCATGATAAAGACAATCAAACCAAAACACACAAGCAATTTGAGCAAGTGATCAAAAACTAAAATACAGAAAATTCACCAAAGCACCTCAGAGTATAGATTTGACTCTGACTGCTCTGATACCATTGTTGGGGATCGGATAGGTGACTTTGATAAACGAACTAAGAAATGTGTGTATACGGCAGCGGAATTTAATAAGTAAAACACAAATTCGATCAGATCCAAGTGGGTGTGTGTGAATATAGTGAATAAGAACAGCAAACCACACATCAAACCACAATGCACTGAAGATTTTAAGGTGGTTCGGAGAACACAACTTGTGTCTCCTACGTCCACCTCCTCACAACGGAGGAACAACTAGCATAAGTGCAATACAAACTAGAGCACGATGACTCTAACCTCTTTGAGTGCAATGACTCAAAGAAACCCAGGAGATAGGCATGACAACCTACTCCACAAACCACTTGTGAATTCAGCAAATTCACAAGCCCTTGAGCACTACGGCTCAAGCACGAGAGCACAACGGCTCCAAAACAGAGTACAAAGTACTCAAACCTCTGGATCACAATAGATCCAAGTTTTTCTAGAACAAGCACACTTAGAGAATAGATCCTCTAGCACGATCTATCTCAGTACAATAGAAATGTTAGAGACAAATAGAATTGGGAGATCTATGTAGAACACATACACAGATTCCCCAGAAAAATTGACACTCTAACCAAGTACAGACTCGACTGGATCTACTTCTTGACCACACTATTGCAATCACAAGCTCCTTCTCTTCTTCTCCTTCTTCTTCCCTTGGCGGCGCTGCTTTGCTCCTCTAGATGCAGATGCCTTTTTCCCGCTCTCCTTCCCTTCTTCCAGAAAGCTCTTGGCTCTTGTCTTGCGTGGGTTACTTTGGAGTAACAAAAGCATGGGTATTTATAGCCCCATATGTCCATAAAGAGCCTTAGGGTACGTGGGCACAAAAACCTAGGCAGATCCCAAGCGGCCACGTGTCCAGATAAAATCACGATTTTGAGTTTCAGCCGGAGTATGTCGACACAGTCACTGAGTGTGTCGACACACTGTCCCAATTGCACAAAACAGGTCTTCTGGGAGATGGGACTAGTGTCGACACACTCACTGGCTGTGTCGACACACTGTCCCAGTCTGGCAACTGGGTCTTCTGGAATCTGGGACTGGTGTTGACGCTACCAGGGGCTGTGTCGACACACTTTACCCTGTCTTCATGAAAAACCTTCAGGGACTCTGACCCAGTGCCAACACCATCAATGGGTGTGTCGACACTACCATGACAAAATCTGTATACACCTGCAAATTTAACACATAAATCATTAGTACAAGATATTATCATTAAAGTATGAGATATTAAACATCAAAAACATGTTGTTTAAGCATTATTGTGATATGTATAGAATGTATAACATGTTCAAAATATCATCATCAAAATCACAATATGTCATCATCAAAATCAAAGTATGAGTGATGTTCATTGGTCATCATTAAAATGCAACTTTAGGAAATTCCAAAACACACTCAACCCAACACAGCTGGCCCTGAAACTGCCACTTCTTCAACAACTTTTGGCCCAGATGGCCCTGCTGGTTCTTCAGAATTTTGGCCCTGATGGCCGATCTTCTGCCACAATTGATGGCCCTGAAGGCCCAGATTTCTCAACATTCACTGGCCCTGATGGCCGGATATCTTCATCTGATTGCCTTGGCCCTGATGGCCTTGAGCTTCTGGCAGGAGGTGCAGGAGAAGGAGTAGGAGGGGCAGGAGTAGATTGCACCCTCAAAAGATTTGAAATAGCAGCTATTGATTCCTTGATGCTGCTGAGCTCACTTCTCACCCATCTGAAGGCATTTTTGACCATGCCCATTTCCTTAGCTGCAGTGCTCTGACATATGAAAATTGATGTTATATCAGATTGCATAGAGCAAAGAATTTTACCTTGTTCATCCAATCTATCAATTATGGGCTTCAGATTGATCTTCAATTTCTTCTGCCTTAGCCTCCGGTATGGCTTCCTTGTGAGGAGTGGGATCTCAGGAGCTACCTCTTTCCCTTTTTCACTTGCCCTAGCAACAGGTTCCATATTTGCAACATTATCTCTTCATTCGAGGTGCTTTCCACAACATCTTCTTGAAATTGATCAACTGGGGGGTTAGCAGTGTGCTCCCCCTAAAGCTCTGTTTCCTTCACAATTGCATGCTCCCCCTCAACAGGAGCATCCTCCATCAATATATCTTCATTGTGGCCTGGTGCCACAACATCTACAACTTGATCACAAACCATTTTGGGCTCCCCCTGAGTGCTGGTGATAGAGTCCAGCACACCTCTGAGCACTGAAGCCACCATTGAGGTGGGGGTGACAACTTCTTCAACCTGCCCAACGGGCTCAATGTTCTCTAGAGGAATGTCCTCAATCCTGCTACCACTAACTATTTGAACCTCAACATTGACCTCTGCTGGTGCTGCTGCGGGTTGTTCCTCTTGGACTGCTGGCATCTCTGCCCTGGCATCTGCTTGCTGATCCTGAACTGCTGGTGCTGCTGCTGCTTCTGCCTGAGCCGCCTCTTCTTGGACTTCCTGGGCTTCTGCAATAATGGCCTCACCTTCAGCTGCTGAGGTTTTTGTCCATACCCTAGCTACCAATGAGAACCCACTTTTCTTCAAGTTCCTGCTCCAAATTGCCTGGCCCATCTTCTCAGAGACTTCACCATTTAAACTGATGCCGTGGTGCTGGAAAATCTTGGTTAACAAATGGGAATAAGGAAGGGACACATTCAACTTGCTTTTCTTGTCCCAAATCATTGCCGTAGCAATCTTCATCCGTTCCATGATAACTTTTTCCAAGTTGATACCTTGGTTCTGGATGGCCCATAACATCATATCGGAGTCCGCCTTTGTGCAGGTGGAGAAGGTGGCACTCCTGGGCACCAGAATTTGACAAACAATGAAATGCAAGATCCTGTTGAAGGCGTTCAACTGGTTGATATCTATCTTTCCATCCTTCAGCTTGAACTTAGGACCAACTATTCCCAATCCCTTAGCTTGAATGTCGACACTATCTACCCTGCTGTGACCGGAAGTAGAAACTCCAAAAAGGGATTCCAACAACTCATAAGTGATACTAATCTGGGTTCCTTTGACCATGGATGTCAAAGACCTATCTGCCTATGACTTCAGACAAACATAAAAAGCTTTCACCAAGTCCGGATAACTTGCCTCTGAAAAGGTTGCCATCTGTGACCACTTCATTCTTTGCATCACTGCCACTATGCTATGCATGGCATTCTTCTCTAGATCAGCTACATCCACTGCCTTGTTGCCGCACAGCTTTGTCTTCATGGAGGTGAACCTTTCCTGCTGCTCTGCGGTGAGGAAAGCAGCCCCATAGCCCCCGACGGTGCTGGAAACTCCAGAAACGACCATGGATTCGAACAGAAAAAAGTTCTGGATGATCATGAAGAGGATTGGAGCAAAAGCCCTCAAGAAATTTTTCGCGGGAAGGGATGGATGCTTTGAAATCTCACAGAATCGATGCCAGAGTCGATATGATTTATCGTCTCAGGCGAGTCGAAAGAGATGAGAGAGGGAGATGAATCGTTATGACATAGATTTGCAGGATTTAAGAGATAAAGATAAAGTGCCTTTTGAAGGGACAACGCCATAAATGCAGAAAATGACAAATAGAGATAGGTTCGAGATGAATAAATACTTTTAAATTAATGAACCGTCACAGATATGTATGAAGCAAACGACTTTTAAAAGAATTTGCTTAATTTCAGGGGAGAGAATATTGTTATTTCAGTTATATACAGATAAATCTATCACAGTAAACACATGTCTAGTTCCCTTCTAAGAGACGTAAATCTCTCTTCAGATAAGGCCTTTGTGAAGATATCTGCTAACTGATTTTGAGTATATATAAAAGAAATATTTATATTCTCATTAGCTACATGATCTCGAATAAAATGATATCTAACCTCTATATGCTTTGTCCTTGAGTGCTGAATTGGATTTTTGGTGAGGTTTATTGCATTGGTGTTGTCGCACAGCAGAGGAATTGTCTTGATGTGCAGTCCATAATCCTCAAGTTGCTGTTTAATCCATAGGAGTTGTGTACAACAGCTTCCAGCAGCCACGTACTCAGCTTCAGCTGTTGACAGTGCTACTGAATTTTGCTTCTTTGAGGACCATGAAATTAGACATCCTGCAAGAAATTGACAACATCCACTGGTGTTTTTTCTATCTATTTTGCATCCAGCGTAGTCAGCATCAGAATATCCTACTAAATTTACTTCACATGATTTTGGATACCACAATCCTAGATCATGAGTTTTAGTTAAATATTTAAAAATCCTTTTGACAGATATTAGATGAGATTCTTTAGGATCTGCTTGATATCTAGCACACATGCATACACTAAATAGAATGTCTGGTCTATTGGCAGTTAAATAGAGTAAAGAACCTATCATACCTCTGTAGAGCTTTTGGTATACTTTCTTACCATTCTTGTCACTGTCTAGCCTTGTCGATGTGCTCATTGGTGTTGACAGTGGCTTGGTGTTTTCAAATCCAAACTTCTTTAGTAGTTCTTTGGTGTACTTGACTTGACAAATATGTGTTCCTTCTATTCCTTGCTTGATTTGCAATCCGAGGAAGTAGTTGAGCTCCCCCATCATGCTCATTTCAAATTCTCCCTGCATAAGCTTTTCAAAATACTTGCAAAGAGATTCATCAGTAGAACCAAATATTATATCATCTACATAAATTTGTACAAGCAATACATTTTTGTCTTTAGACTTAATAAATAATGTGCTATCTACTTGACCTCTGATAAAACCATGATTTAATAAAAATACACTTAACCTTTCATACCATACTCTAGGTGCTTGCTTTAAATCATATAATGCCTTATGCAACTTAAAGACATGATTTGAAAAATCGATATCATCAAAACCAGGAGGTTGTTCTACATAAACTTCCTCTTTTATATCCATTTAGAAATGCAGATTTTACATCCATTTGAAAAAAATTCAAATTCAATGCAGATGCATAAGCAAGTAAAATCCTAATTGCCTCAAGTCTAGCTACTAGTGCATAGGTTTCATCGAAATCTATGCCTTCATCTTGGGAATAGCCTTGAGCTATCAATCTGGCCTTGTTTCTTGTGATCACACCAGCTTCATCCAATTTGTTCCTGAACACCCATTTGGTGCCAATCACGGGATGATCTGATGGTCTCAGAACAAGGGACCACACTTGGTTTCTCTTGAACTGATTAAGTTCATCTTGCATGGCTAATATCCAAGATTCATCAGACAGTGCTTCATTGACTGTCTTAGGCTCTATTTGAGATACAAAAGCTAAATAATCACAAGGATTATATTACCTCTAGTTCTTACCCCAACCGATGGGTCTCCAATAATGTTATCCAATGGGTGATCCTTCTTGTATCTCCATTCTTTTGGAAGATAATCATATGATATATCTTTTTGTTGTAGTTCTTCCAAGGGTGGATCTTCCTTGTCCTTGATAGATATATTCTTAAATTTCTTGGACAAATCTTCTGCATCATCAATATCACTATCTACTTCCTTTCTCAAGGAAGGATTAATTTCATCAAAGATAACATGTACTGTTTGCTCAATTAGTAAACTTTGCTTATTAAATACTCTATATCCTTTGGGTTTAGAAGCATACCCCATAAATATACCTTCATCGGATTTGAAGTCTATCTTATCAATATCCCTTTTACCGTTATTGTGGATGAAGCAAGGACATCCGAAGGTTCTGAAGTGATCGATCTTTGGTTTCTTCTGCTTGAATAACTCGTATGCTATCTTCTTCAAGATTGGTCTGATCATTACTCTGCTGATTATGTAGCAAGCTGTGTTGATGGCTTCAGCCCAGAAGTACCTTGGTAGGTTGTATTCCGATAGCATAGTTCTGGCCATGTCCAATAAAGTTCTGTTCTTTCTCTCAGCAACTCCATTTTGCAGTGGTGTCCTTGGTGCTGAGAAATTGTGCTCTATTCCTTGATCATCACAGAACTCAGCAAAATTTTCATTCTGAAACTCTCCACCATGATCTGATCGAATACCAATTATGCTGTATTTCTTGTCCTTTTGAACTTTCTTACTGAAGCTAACAAAGCTATCGAAAGTGTCATCTTTGTGTTCCAAGAATGATACCCATATGAATCTTGAATAGTCATCCACTATTACGAATCCAAAGTTCTTTCCTCCAAGACTAGTAGTTCTCATTGGCCCAAATAGATCCATATGTAACAGTTTCAATGGTTTTGAAGTTGTTACAATTGTCTTTGACTTGAAAGATGATTTAGTGTGCTTTCCTTTTGCACACGGTTCACAGATGCCTTCCATTCTTGTGCTTACTTTGGGTAGTCCTTCCACTAGATTTCTCTTGATTAGCTTTCTGATTCCATCCAAGCTGCAGTGGCCCAATCTTCTGTGCCACAGCTCAACTGAATGATGTTTGCTTGCTGCAAGGCACACATCCTGATCTTTCAATTCTTCCAAATGAAGTACATAGAGTTTCTTCTCTCTGCAGGCTTCAAGTACTGTTACACCATCTTTCATGATACTGCATCTTGACTCTTGAAACTTGATTTGATGGCCTTTATCGCACAGCTGGCTGATACTGATTAGATTGTGCTTGAGTTCTTTCACGCATAGAACATCCTCTATGAGAGTTCTGCCTTGACTGCCAACTGATCCGCAACCAATTACTGTCCCTTTTCCATTGTCGCCATACGTTACTGTGCCTTCTTTAGCTTCAAGGTGGGAGAACAACTTTCTATTCCCTGTCATGTGCCTTGAGCACCCGCTGTCCAGGTACCACTTAGATGCTCGAAGGCTTCTCTGCAATGAAAACACTAAACTTTAGGTACCTAAGTTCTTTTGGGTCCTTGCTAGTTAGTTTCCTCATTTTTCCTTTTAATTATCCATTTTATGTGTTTAGTTGGACATGTTATTTTAATATGTCCTAATTTGTTACAGTGGCTACAACAAGATGTTTTACTTAATTTTTCAGTTTGAATATATTTAAAGTTAGACTTGTATGCAGTGTCTTGTTCGGCTACAAACTTAGGTGTTGGATATATTTTAGGATGCACTATTGTTTCCTCATTATCAGGAGGGGTGTATCCTAAGCCATATTTCTTTTTCCCTGACCTTCTAGCTCCTTTTAGGATTAATGTTATTTTTCCATTTGTAAATTTTTCTAATGTACTTGATACCTGTTCATTTTCTTTTGTTAATGTGTTAATTTCTTGATTTAGTTTACTTACAGTTTCTTGGTTTTCCAGATTAGCTATTTGATTATTTTTATCTTTTAAATCTTTACATAATAATTTATTTCTTCCTTTTAGTTCAAAAACTTATTTTTCTAATTGCTCATTTTCGGATCTTAGATCTGAATTAGTGTTTTCTAAACAAGCATGATTTTTCTTAATAGTTTTTAGTAGTTTACGAACATCTTTGTATTTACTATACAACTCATTAAACGCATCCTCTAAACTATCAGAATCTGATTCGTTGCAGGAATTGAATGATGATTCAGAGGTTACCCTATCCTCGATGTTTGTCATGAAGGCCAGTTTGGCCTTTTCTTCTTCTTCTTCTTCGCTTGAGCTTGACTCACTGTCTGAGTCGCTGTTGTTGTCCCAAGCTGCTGCCATGGCCTTCTTCTTGAATCTTTTGAGCTTCTTGGAGCTATCTTTCTTTCTGAACTCTATTTTCTTTAGCCTCGGACATTCAGCCTTAATATGTCCAGGCTTCTTACATTCATAATAGATGGGTTCAGCTTACTTTACATCTTTGACTTCAGGCTTCTTGAAGTCCTTTCCCTTCTTAAAGTATCTCCTTCCAGATTGATATTTCTTTTTGCCTAATATGCGTTACAGTCTTCTGGATAGGAACGCTTCCTCATCTTCACTACTTCCCATGCTTTTGTTATCATCTGATTCTTCACTAGATGTATATTCTGCTGCCTTGAGAGCGTTGGTGTGTTTCTTTCTGCTTGAAGACTCTCCTAATCTTTCCATGTTGATCTCGTGGGCCATGAGTGACCCAACAAGCTTTTCCAGGGACATTCTTCTTAAATCATTGGCTTCCTTTATGGCAGTTGCTTTAGGAGTCCATGATGCTGGTAGAGATCTTAAGATTTTTCTTACCATGTCTCCCATTTCGTAATTCTTTCCAAGTCCAGCCAAGCCATTTGTAATGTCGGTGAATCTGCTGTACATTTGTGTGATTGTTTCTCCTGACTGCATCTGAAACCGCTCATACTGAGCTACTAAAATATCTATTCTTGTTTCCTTCACTTTATATGTGCCTTCATAGGTGATCCTTAATTTTTCCCACATCTCCATAGCGGATTTGCAGGCTGAGATCCTGTTGAACTCCTTCTTACTAAGAGCGCAACATAGTATGCTCTTCGCTTTGTAGTTCAGAGAGATCTTTTTCTTGTCATCATCTATCCATTTGTCTTTATCATTGGTGACTAGGAGATCTCCTTCTTCTATAATAGACCATATTTGATAATCAAGCCCTTGAAGGAAAAATTCTATTTTGGTCTTCCAGTAGTTGTAGTCTTCACCATTGAACAACGGTGGTCTGTTGACGGACTGACCCTCGAAGTGACCTTGAGCTGCCATTTAATCTTTTCTCATCAGATCGTTAGATCTTCTTTGTCGAAGAGACTTGGCTCTGATATCACTTGTTGCCCAGCTAGCAAGCCCAGAGGGGGGTGAATGGGATTCTTAAAATTTGATTATCTAAACCTGTCAACAAAAATGTTCAACATAAAACACTACGTTCGACTGTTAGTATTAGTAATAAAGAAAATATAACAATCACAAATAGGCAATCACACGACACAAGGATTTTATTCTGGTTCGGACCTCCTCTCCAAAGGAGTCCTACGTCCAGTCCCTAAGCAACAACTCAGGATTTCACTACCGAAAGGTACAGTTCCCCTCTAGGACACTTACACATCCAGCTGCAACTGGCCTTCTCTTCATAACCCGAAGAGGAAAACAACACCTTGATTCACAAGTCTTCCTTCAACACGAAGGGAACACTCTCCACCTGTTTCCAACAGGTCTTCTCTTCACACATGAAGAGGAACTTCTCAAGAAAGTGAGAAAACAGGCGAAATGCCCCTAGACCAAGCTTATAGCAAATGCTTGATCTGAGGTAGTGACTGAGAGAGAAAGATCTACAATAATGAAATCTCTCAGATCACAAGGGCTCTCCAAAACTAACAACAATGAGGCACTGGAGAGCAAGATCTACAAAGGTTGGAGTGGAAAGCAAGAAGCTCTTTCGCTAAGACTCTATTGCGAGATTTCTCGATGAGAATTTTTTGAATGCTTTTTAGAAACTCTCTTCTTTGTTTTTCCGTTATCTTGCCATGAGTCTTTAGTCTTGTATATATATCTTCTCTTGCTGAATTAGCCGCTTAGATGTCCATTATTTCTAGGCTTTAGTGAACGTTAGACTGCATGGTTCTCCTTATTCTTCAACAAGTATGTTGCAGTCAACAGTCCTTTACGTTCCATGTACGCAAGGAGAAGATCCTTCTTGACATCCTTCAGCTTCTACTTTGTTCAACGTTGTATGGGGTTGTACTGTCAGAGACCTACACCTGCACACAATAAATACTAAACCATAGACAGCTATGCTGTCTCTTGTTGTCAGTCAACGTTAGAACGAATATACACCAAATTAGAAATACCATTCTGTTTTCCTAAAAGTGTTTCTTATATAAACATGAGAATAGAAGATATTCAGATATGCATTGCAGTGAAATGTACAGTCACATTAAATGTATAGATATCAGAGAAACACGAGAGAAGACTTTGACTTTCAAAATATTTGAAACATGTTTGAATGTCAAGTCGTTGTAGTCCATGAAATCGTTATGATAATAAATCAGTGGTACGACTTATGAAATCGTTGTGTAAGCAAGTCGTTGTTTATGTAAATCGTTATTCACCCATAAACAAATCGATGTGAATACAAGTCGTTATACAATCATAACCAAATCGTTGTAGAGACAAATCGTTATGAGAGTATAAGCAAGTCGTTATAAGCAAGTCGTTGTGAGCAAATCGTTATAACCAAATTGTTGTGAATGAATCGTTATAACCAAATCGTTGCAAGCAAATCGTTGTTTCACTTATCAAGCCGATGTAGTGACCAAATCGTTGTTTGCTATGTCGAATCGTTACGGCGACCAAGTCGTTATGTAACTTATCGAATCGTTACGGCGACCAAGTCGTTATGTAACTTATCGAATCATTGTGAAGACCAAATCGATGTGAAATAGAAATCGTTGTTCTCTTGTCAAATCGATATGAAAGCAAATCGTTATGAGACCAAATCGTTGTTCTCACTTAACAAATCGTTGTGAGATCAAATCGTTGTTCTCACTTGGCAAATCGTTGTGAGAGCAAATCGTTGTTCTCACTTAACAAATCGTTGTGAGAGCAAATCGTTGTTCTCACTTATCAAATTGTTGTGAAACCGAATTGTTATGAGAGCAAATCGTTGTTCTCACTTATCAAATCGTTGTGAGAGCAAATCATTGTTCTCACTTGGCAAATCGTTGTGAGAGCAAATCGTTGTTCTCACTTAACAAATCGTTGTGTGAGCAAATCATTGTTCTCACTTATCAAATCGTTGTGAAACCAAATCTTTATGAGAGCAAATCGTTGTTCTCACTTATCAAATCGTTGTGAGAGCAAATCGTTGTTCTCACTTGGCAAATCGTGTGAGAGCAAATCGTTGTTCTCACTTAACAAATCGTTGTGAGATCGAAATCGTTATAAAACTGAAATCAGTATGATACTTATTAAATCCTTGTGAAAATGAAATCGATAGAAGTGTGAAAATCGTTATGATTCTAATGAAATCATTATAACACATAGGAAGTCGATGTGTACTTAGAAAAATTACTTGCTCTGTACTTGAAATACTACAGGGTAGGAATACTTACAAGTTTTGCTTGATTTTACCTGATTTATTTTTTGTGCCTAAGCTTCATAAAAACTTGTTAGATCATGCTTTATTTGAGTTTTGTTAATCACCAAAATATATATATAATTCATAAAATTATATGGGGATGAACTGATCATCAAGGCCATGCGCTGGTGTGATAGGGATAGGCTATCCAATAGGAGTGGGGTGTAGAAGGAGATTTTTATGCGACCTGAAGGGGTTGAGGACTTGATGCTAGTGAGTCTGGAGAGTAGAGTCCTTTCAATTTGGGCTGTTGGACCTAGGCCCTCCTTGTCTTGTGTGGGCCACCAGTGTCGGGCCATGTTCGATGTGGATCCATATTCCTACCTCTGGCTGGACTAATGGGCCACTCAGTTGGGACTAATGGGCTAGTCCGATTTTTCCCATCACAAATACTATGCTAACACGCTCTCTTGCCAAATTAGAATATGTTAATATGATCATGTTAATATTTTTTTTTTGACAATGAATATGGTAATGTTAATAAGTTGGTAGCTTAACCATGATAATTTACTAATGCTTAGACATGTTAATTTCTTATGATGGCAAGTAATATCTTGATATATTAAAAAGTTAAAATGTGAACTTGGTTAAGACCGTACGACGTTAATCAAGTGAGAATCGTTAGTAGAGGAGAAATTCTGTTATGAGAAGCAGAATGTAGGGTGGAGTCTTCTATATTTGGACCTTTCTCATCAAAATTGTCGTTGAATCGGAAAAATAGATTACTCTTGATTTATGTTGTTAGAAGCACCAATAAATGGAGAATGTTTCTAAAATAAACTCCTCCACCTTTCTCTATGGTGAGAAAAAGCTATTTCAACGAACTATTGTGCAGTACATTTGCACATTTTTGATATTTTCAAAGATATATGTGGAAAATAACTTGTGAGGTTGATTATTTAATATTTTTTTTGGCTTTCTCTATCTATAATAGTTTGACAGGCCTGGAATTTTCAGAATCTAACGAAAACAAGAACAACCTAAAGTGATTGAGGAATAGGGCTGCAAACGAATAGGAAATTATAGAATCGAAAAATTGGAAAAAATAATAGTTGCTTATTCTGATTCTTATAATGACTTCGATTCTGATAAAATCGTGACATGCCTTTTCTGATCATTTCGATTCAATTACTAGAATTTGAATCTTATTATTATCAGATAAAAATATATTTGTAAAAAATAAGAAATATAAAAAGATACTCATTATTTGAACAACCACAGTATCATTTTATGGTTGGGTTGGAATTTGTGTACTGGGGGATTCCGTTCGCATGCAGTCGGGGGAGAAAGGCATGGTCACAAACATTAATTCCCACCGTGTCCAACACCAAAGAGAGAAAATATTTATTATAAGATTGGTCTATTAATAATAAAGATGATGTACGTAGATTACGAAATTAATTTTGATTGACTGTTAAAGAGAGAGAAAAAAAAGAGGGGTTTACCATGCTCCCTCTTAATTAATAGTAATGGTTATCTTGTTATTCATAAGCCTCTTATTACCATACCGATCTTATATAATTAAAAAAAATCTCTTTTAAAAATAATTTTTTTTGACAATAAAGATTGATGTCCCATCACATTAAGTCTTAAAACAAGAGTACAAAATTGGGCAGGGGAGGTGTAAGCAGAACCCAAAATCCAAACAAACAAGACAACAAACCTCAAACTCAAAGTCGATTGAGAGCAGGGTACATCAAAATCTGACTGGGGGAAGGAAACCATGGACCTAAGGTCCTAACACTCCAGCCAGATAAACACTCAGAATCCCACTGAGGGGATGAAGAGCAAACACTGTCGAACACCGCACAAGGCCGTAGGAGAAAGCCAATCTACCGACAAGGTTAGACGAGCCCACGACCAAGTATTTCGTCAAAGAGGAGTTGGACGACGTACGACAGGTGAAACAAATGCTATCGGAAAACATCAAGAACACCATCCAACGCACAATTTCATCAGAGATGAGCGCCGAATTTGGCCAGCCGCGATCTAACAAGACGAAGCATCATACCTCCGTTCTAGTCGCAAAAGAGAAGCCACACAAAATAAATTTGATAGAAACATCAAAAACTAATTTTGACTGCACATAACATCACACAAACGAGAGCCATCTTAAGAAAAAGAAATAAGATTGACACCTCAAATTGATCTTCGATAAGATCGGAAAATATAACGTCGACGGAGTCGGAGAGATGAGTTCCGATCACCTGAGGATCAAAAGCTCCCACGAGATAGGAGGATAAACTGGGGAAATTAATCCAGACAAAACCTTCCCTAAAAAGGAAAAACCAATGCCGAAGAGGGGCAAGGAATCACACGAACAGCAGGAGGAGGCGGAGACGGACTAGGGCGGAGGAGGGACGGGAAGCTTCGTGCATGCATGGTTCGACTGACGTGATCTCATGACACACTACTCAACGAGCCATGAATTCTTATTTCCATTTTTTTAGTTTTAAATTTCAAACTATTCGATCTCTGACCAGTCCCACACATCAGTATCTACTGTTCTATCTCTCACTGTGAGTTCCTTGAAAAGGGTACCATCTGGGCCCTGCCATATCATTCCCTCGGACCTGATCAGCATGAAGTCTCCCGTACGTCAGCTGACAAATGGGAAAATTTTCTAATTCGATTATAGCCACTGCGGACATTGGTGACCATCTGCACGCATGCGTGAATTCCGAGTAAAATTTGCACGTAGACTTTGGAGAGCAGTACTGGTTAAACAATCTTCGACGTTATGCGCAGTCAACAAGTCCTCTTAGAGAGGGGAAGGATCAGTTATACTCTACTTTATAAGCCAGTTCGCATTTCCCCAATATTTGTTGCATGGTGGTTTACCACCTCATAACATTGGTCAGCTGGCTGACCCTCGTGGGATTCGTGTCGGTGTCAGTGTGAAAGTTTGAATTCGGATAAATACTTGGTGCACACCGTTGGTGTGCAACAAGTGACACATCGGCAAGCACACCTAATGGGTGCTTGCCGAGTGGTTTCAGACAGAGTGATGTGATTTTATTTTTTCATAAATATCTTGTCACTCACAGTCTCGTGGAGAAAGATATTGTTGCCCTTTCTTCTTTCCTTTCCCGCCACGGACTGTCTTCTCCCCCAGTCTGCTCTTTCTCCGGGCGAACGACGCGAAGTCTCTGCTCCCCCTCTCTGCTCATTCTCCAACGCGAAGTCCCTGCCTTCCTTCTCTCTGCTCCTTCTCCAACGCGAACGCCGCGAAGTGTCTGCCTTCCTTTCTCCGGTGCGGAGGCGAACGACGAACGCCAGACGGACGAGTCGTTCCTTGCGAAGTCTCTGCTCCTTCTCCAACGCGAACGCCGCGAAGTGTCTGCCTTCCTTTCTCCGGTGCGGAGGCGAACGACGAACGCCAGACGGACGAGTCGTTCCTTTCTCCCAGAACGCCATCTCCAACGTGAAGTGCCCTGCTTCCTTTCTAACCTGTGCGGAGGCGAACGACGAGCGCATAGACCGGCGACTCCGCAATTTCTCACTTGTGCGTAGGTGACCCATCGCTCCAAAGAGAAAAACAAAAGCCCTTACTGGTAAGAGAATGAAAAAAGCGTCAGAAGACATCGCTACCAAGCATTTGAGCCCTACAGAAGCCATTTTTGAAGGATCAGAGAGAAGCGTCAGAAGACGTCGCTCCGAAGACGTCGCTGCCAAGCATTCGTCCCTACAGCCATGGCAGTATTTTTCATAGTGGAGGATTGAGAGGTGTACATAGTTGTTAGTTTTTTTGGCATACAAAAGTAATTTTTTGTGGACAAGTGGAGGGCTTGGAAAGGGTTGTATATGCTTATATTTGTGTATGAGAAAAGTTTGTATTTTTTGTGGATGAGTGGAGGGTATAGAAATGGTGGAATATGCTTATATTTGTGTGTGAGAAAGACTTGTATTTTTTGTGGTTGAGTGGAGGGTATGTAAAGGGAGGAATATGCTTATATTTGTATATGAGAAAAGCTTGTATTTCTTGTGAATGTAATTCCATGACAAATTCAATGATATTAAACATCAGATGGCAGCATTCAATGTTATGAAAAATCAGATGGCAGCTCTATACAATTCTAGTGTGGCAGTCAGTCAGCCAGTGTGGCAATCAGATGGCAACACATTCACAGATAAATACCAAATGTTCACCAATAAATACATTCATTTCACCTATAAATACCATAAACACCAACACTTGCACAGATCTGTAGTCTTCCACTATGCCACAGCCTGTACACCTATATGTAGAAGACATTCACCAATAAATACTGTACATTCACCAATAAATACCACACATTCACCTATAAATACATTCATTTCACCTATAACTACCATAAACACCAACACTTGCACAGATCTGTAGTCTTTCACTGTGCCACAGTTTGTACACCTATATGTAGAAGACATTCACCAATAATAATGTACATTCACCAATAAATACCACACATTCACCTATAAATACATTCATTTCACCTATAACTACCATAAACACCAACGCCTGCACAGATATGTAGTCTTCCACTATGCCACAGTCTGTACACCTATATGTAGAAGACATTCACCAATAAATATTGTACATTCACCAATAAATACCACACATTCACCTATAAATACATTCATTTCACCTATAACTTTCATAAACACCAACACTTGCACAGATCTGTAGTCTTCCACGGTGCCACAATCTGTACACCTATATGTAGAACACATTCACCAATAAAATCCGAATATTCACCAATAAATACCGGACGTTCACCGATAAATATTGATATTTCACATATAAATACCACAAACATCAACATTTGCATTAATCTGTACTCTGCCATTGTGGTTGTCTATTCACCTACATATAGAACACATTCACCAATAAATACCAGACATTCACCAATAAATAATGACATTTCAGCTATAAATATCACAAACATCAACACTTGCATTAATCTGCACTCTGCTAGTGTGGTTGTCTATTCACCCACATCTAGAACACATTCACCAATAAATATTGACAAATCACCTATAAATACTGACAGTTCACCTATAAATACCACAAACATTAACACTTGCATTCTTCTCCACACTTCTAGTATTATTGTCTATTCACCTACATATAGAACACATGCACATATACATATAAGACATTCACCAATAAATACTGACATTTCACCTATAAATACCACAAACATCAACACTTGCATTAATCTGCACTCTGCTAGTGTGGTTGTCTATTCACCTACATATAGAACACATTCACCAATAAACATTGACAATTACCAATAAATACTAACATTTCACCTATGAATGCCACAAATATCAACACTTGCGTTATTCTGCACTCTTCCAATGTGGTTGTATATTCACCTACATATAGAACACATTCACCAATAAATACTAGACATTTACCAATAAATACTGACAGTTCACCTATAAATACCACAAACATCAACACTTGCATTATTTTGCACTCTTCCACAAACTTCACCATTTATTACTGAATTGTTTGTATTTATTGGTGAATGTTTAGTATATGTAGGTGAATAGACCACCACACTGAAAGAAGAGCTCAGATGTTTGCAAAGTGTTGGTATTGCATGAGGTTATTGGTGAAATGACACCATTTATTGGTGAATAATTAGTATTTATTGGTGAATGTTTAGTATATGTAGGTGAATAGACCACCACACTAGCAGAAGAGCTCAAATGTTTGTAAAGTGTTGGTATTATTTGAGGTTATAGGTGAAATGACACCATTTATTGGTGAATTGTTTGTATTTATTGATGAATGTTTAGTATATGTAGGTGAATAGAACATCACACTAGTAGAAGAGCTCAGATGTTTGCAAAGTGTTGGTATTATTTGAGCTTATAGGTGAAATGACATTATTTATGGGTGAATTGTTTGTATTTATTGGTGAATGTTTAGTATATGTAGGTGAATAGACCACCACACTGGCAGAAGAGCTCAGATATTTGCGAAGTGTTGATATTGCATGAGGTTATAGGTGAAAGGGCACCATTTATTGGTGAATTGTTTCTATTTATTGGTGAATGTTTAGTATATGTAGGTGAATAGACCACCACACTGAAAGAAGAGCTTAGATGTTTGCAAAGTGTTGGTATTGCATGAGGTTATAGGTGAATGACACCATTTATTGGTGAATAATTAGTATTTAATCGTGAATGTTTAGTATATGTAGGTGAATAGACCACCACACTAGTAGAAGAGCTCAATATTTGCAAAGTGTTGGCATTATTGAGGTTATAGGTGAAATGACATCATTTATTGGTGAATTGTTGTATTTATTGGTGAATGTTTAGTATATGTAGGTGAATAGAACATCACACTAGTAGAAGAGCTCAGATGTTTGCAAAGTGTTGGTATTGCATGAGGTTATATGTGAATGACACCATTTATTGGTGAATAATTAGTATTTATTGGTGAATGTTTGTATTTATTGGTGAATGTTTAGTATATGTAGGTGAATAGACCACCACACTGGCAGAAGAGCTCAGATATTTGCGAAGTGTTGATATTGCATGAGGTTATAGGTGAAAGGGCACCATTTATTGGTGAATTGTTTCTATTTATTGGTGAATGTTTAGTATATGTAGGTGAATAGACCACCACACTGAAAGAAGAGCTTAGATGTTTGCAAAGTGTTGGTATTGCATGAGTTATAGGTGAAATGACACCATTTATTGTGAATAATTAGTATTTAATCGTGAATGTTTAGTATATGTAGGTGAATAGACCACCACACTAGTAGAAGAGCTCAAATATTTGCAAAGTGTTGGCATTATTTGAGGTTATAGGTGAAATGACATCATTTATTGGTGAATTGTTTGTATTTATTGATGAATGTTTAGTATATGTAGGTGAATAGACCATCACACTGGTAGAAGAGCTCAGATGTTTGCAAAGTGTTGGTATTATTTGAGCTTATAGGTGAAATAACATTATTTATGGGTGAATTGTTGTATTTATTGGTGAATGTTTATTATATGTAGGTGAATAGAACATCACACTGGTAGAAGAGCTCAAATGTTTGCAAAGTGTTGATATTATTTGAGCTTATAGGTGAAATGACATTATTTATGGGTGAATTGTTTGTATTTATTAGTGAATGTTTAGTATATGTAGGTGAATAGAACATCACACTGGTAGAAGAGCTCAAATGTTTGCAAAGTGTTGGTATTATTTGAGCTTATAGGTGAAATGACATTATTTATGGGTGAATTATTTGTATTTATTGATGTTTAGTATATGTTGGTGAATAGACCACCACACTGGCAGAAGAGCTCAGATGTTTGCAAAGTGTTGATATTGCATGAGGTTATAGGTGAAAGGGCACCATTTATTGGTGAATTATTTCTATTTATTGGTGAATGTTTAGTATATGTAGGTGAGTAGACCACCACACTAAAAGAAGAGCTTAGATGTTTGCAAAGTGTTGGTATTGCATGAGGTTATAGGTGAAATGACACCATTTATTGGTGAATAATTAGTATTTAATCGTGAATGTTTAGTATATGTAGGTGAATAGACCACCACACTAGTAGAAGAGCTCAAATATTTGCAAAGTGTTGGCATTATTTGAGGTTATATGTGAAATGACATCATTTATTGGTGAATTGTTTGTATTTATTGATGAATGTTTAGTATATGTAGGTGAATAGAACATCACACTGGTAGAAGAGCTCAGATGTTTGCAAGTGTTGGTATTATTTGAGCTTATAGGTGAAATAACATTATTTATGGGTGAATTGTTGTATTTATTGGTGAATGTTTATTATATGTAGGTGAATAGAACATCACACTGGTAGAAGAGCTCAAATGTTTGCAAAGTGTTGATATTATTTGAGCTTATAGGTGAAATGACATTATTTATGGGTGAATTGTTTGTATTTATTAGTGAATGTTTAGTATATGTAGGTGAATAGAACATCACACTGGTAGAAGAGCTCAGATGTTTGCAAAGTGTTGGTATTATTTGAGCTTATAGGTGAAATGACATTATTTATGGGTGAATTATTTGTATTTATTGATGTTTAGTATATGTTGGTGAATAGACCACCACACTGGCAGAAGAGCTCAGATGTTTGCAAAGTGTTGATATTGCATGAGGTTATAGGTGAAAGGGCACCATTTATTGGTGAATGTTTAGTATATGTAGGTGAGTAGACCACCACACTAAAAGAAGAGCTTAGATGTTTGCAAAGTGTTGGTATTGCATGAGGTTATATGTGAAATGACACCATTTATTGGTGAATAATTAGTATTTATTGGTGAATGTTTAATATATGTAGGTCAAGAGACCACTAGACTAGCATAAGAGCTCACGTGTTTGCAAAGTGGTCGTAATGCATGAGGTTATAGGTGAAATGGCTGGTCCAGTCCTAGGAGGAGCACCCGAATTTATTTACGGGCCGTACGGAATGATAAAGGACGACTGGATGTTTGGCATTGCATCACTATCATCTACATTAGTTATCATCTTATTGGTCATCAATTAGATATGATTTAAACCAGAACCTGGGTGTTATCTTGAATTTTTGAT
Source organism: Colocasia esculenta (assembly GCA_014218235.1). Lineage (NCBI taxonomy): Eukaryota > Viridiplantae > Streptophyta > Magnoliopsida > Alismatales > Araceae > Colocasia > Colocasia esculenta. The sequence goes on from CM024761.1 coordinate 124,394,825, forward strand.
CATGCAATCTTATTCTCATACTACTGTTTGTTGTTTGTTGACTTGGTTGTCCAGTCACTTTTTGATTGTCCAATCCTACTGGGTAAATTAGCTCACCAAATCCTATTTTTTAGGTTACCTACAGTTCCAGAAGGCAGGACATCGGGATTGGAGGGCTGAGAGCTAACCTTTAAGACTTGAACATGACTTCTAAGAAATACTCTTACTAACATGCAACTAAGTGTAACGTATAGTACATAGACTTACTCGTATGACTTGTACGAGATAGACCTACTCGTATGACATACAGTAGGAAGACTTACTCGTGCGAATGTTTGTGACTCATACACGGTAGTGTACACATATGACTCGGACATGACTTCTAAGAAATACTCTTACTAACATGCAACTAAGTGTAACGTATACTACATAGACTTACTCGTATGACTTGTACGGGATAGACCTACTCGTATGACATACAGTGGGAAGACTTACTCGTGCGAACGTTTGTGACTCATACACGGTAGTGTACACATATCACTCGGACATGACTTCTAAGAAATACTCTTACTACCATGCAACTAAGTGTAACGTATACTACATAGACTTACTCGTATGACTTGTACGGGATAGACCTACTCGTATGACATACAGTGGGAAGACTTACTCGTGCGAACGTTTGTGACTCATACACGGTAGTGTACACATATGACTCGGACATGACTTCTAAGAAATACTCTTACTCATGCGAATGTTTTTGAACCACTCTTATATTTGACTCTTATATTTGGGTGCTAACATATATATTTTTGGTTAAAAATATTGCGCCATTAATTAAATATTATTAAAATAAATAAATTCAATATTATGTTTTCTTAATGAATATATATTTATGTGATTAATTCAATATGTAGATGAAGTAGACAACCATACTGGAAGACTGCAGATCTGTGTAAGTGTTCATATTTGTGGCATTTACAGGTGAAGTTTATAGGTGAAATGACACTATTTATTGGTGAATGTTGGATATTTATTGTGAATAAGTTCTATATGTAGGTGAATAAACAACCACACTGAATGGCTGCATATCTGTAAAAGTGTTGGTGTTTATGGCATTTCTAAGTGACGTTTATAGGTGAAATGCCAGTATTTATCGGTGAATGCTTGATATTTATTGGTGAATAAGTTCTATATGTAGGTGAATAAACAACCACACTGAATGGCTGCATATCTGTGAAAGTGTTGGTGTTTATGGCATTTCTAAGTGACGTTTATAGGTGAAATGCCAGTATTTATCGGTGAATGCTTGATATTTATTGGTGAATAAGTTCTATATGTAGGTGAATAAACAACCGCACTGAATGGCTGCATATCTGTGAAAGTGTTGGTGTTTATGGCATTTCTATGTGACGTTTATAGGTGAAATGCCAGTATTTATCGGTGAATGCTTGATATTTATTGGTGAATAAGTTCTATATGTAGGTGAATAAACAACCACACTGAATGACTGCATATCTGTGAAAGTGTTGGTGTTTATGACATTTCTAAGTGACGTTTATAGGTGAAATGCCAGTATTTATCGGTGAATGCTTGATATTTATTGGTGAATAAGTTCTATATGTAGGTGAATAAACAACCACACTGAATGGCTGCATATCTGTGAAAGTGTTGGTGTTTATGGCATTTCTAAGTGACGTTTATAGGTGAAATGCCAGTATTTATCGGTGAATGCTTGATATTTATTGGTGAATGTATTATATATGTAGGTGAATAAACAACCATACTGAAATGCTGCAGATCTGTGCAAGTGTTGGTGTATGTAGCAATTCTAGGTGAAGTTTATATGTGAAATGACAGTATTTATGGGTGAATGCTTGATATTTATTGGTGAATGTGTTCTATATGTAGGTGAATAGACAAACACACTGAAAGGCTGCAGATCTGTGTAAGTGTTGGTGTATGTAGCAATTCTAGGTGAAGTTTATAGGTGAAATGACAGTATTTATTGGTGAATGCTTGATATTTACTGGTGAATATGTTCTATATGTAGGTGAATAGGCAAACACACTAAAAGGATGCAGATCTGTGTAAGTGTTGGTGTATGTCGCAATTCTAGGTGAAGTTTATAGGTGAAATGATACTATTTATTGGTGAATGATGGACATTTATTGGTGAATAAGTTCTATATGTAGGTGAATAGACAACTAGACTGAAAGACTGCAGATCTGTGCAAGTGTGGGTGTATGTATCAATTGTAGGTGAAGTTTATAGGTGAAATGACACTATTTATTAGTGAATGTTGGATATTTATTGGTGAATAAATTCTATATGTAGGTGAATAGACAACCACACTGAAATGCGGCAGTTGTGAGCTCTTCTACCAGTGTGGTGGTCTATTCACCTAGAAATAATGTCATTTCACCTATAACCTCAAATAATACCAACACTTTGCAAACATCTGAGCTCTTCTGCCAGTGTGGTGGTCTATTCACCTACGTATACTAAACATTCACCAATAAATACAAACAATTCACCCATAAATAATGTCATTTCACCTATACGATCAAATAATACCAACACTTTGCAAACATCTGAGCTCTTCTACCAGTGTGATGTTCTATTCACCTACATATACTAAACATTCATCAATAAATACAAACAATTCACCAATAAATGGTATTATTTCACCTATAACCTCAAATAATACCAACACTTTGCAAACATCTGAGCTCTTCTACTAGTGTGGTGGTCTATTCACCTACATATACTAAACATTCACCAATAAATACTAATTATTCATCAATAAATGGTGTCATTTCACCTATAACCTCATGCAATACCAACACTTTGCAAACATCTGAGCTCTTCTTTCAGTGTGGTGGTCTATTCACCTACATATACTAAACATTCACCAATAAATACAAACAATTTAGTAATAAATGGTGAAGTTTGTGGAAGAGTGCAAAATAATGCAAGTGTTGATGTTTGTGGCATTTATAGGTGAACTGTCAGTATTTATTGGTAAATGTCTAGTATTTATTGATGAATGTGTTCTATATGTAGGTGAATATACAACCACATTGGAAGAGTGCAGAATAACGCAAGTGTTGATATTTGTGGCATTTATAGGTGAAATGTTAGTATTTATTGGTGATTTGTCAATGTTTATTGGTGAATGTGTTCTATATGTAGGTGAATAGACAACCACACTAGCAGAGTGCAGATTAATGCAAGTGTTGATGTTTGTGGTATTTATAGGTGAAATGTTAATATTTATTGGTGAATGTCTTATATGTATATGTGCATGTGTTCTATATGTAGGTGAATAGACAACAATACTGGAAGTGTGGAGAAGAATGCAAGTGTTAATGTTTGTGGTATTTATAGGTGAACTGTCAGTATTTATAGGTGATTTGTCAATATTTATTGGTGAATGTGTTCTAGATGTGGGTGAATAGACAACCACACTGACAGAGTGCAGAATAATGCAAGTGTTGATGTTTGTGGTCTTTATAGCTGAAATGTCATTATTTATTGGTGAATGTCTGGTATTTATTGGTGAATGTGTTCTATATGTAGGTGAATAGACAACCACAATGGCAGAGTACAGATTAATGCAAGTGTTGATGTTTGTGGTATTTATATGTAAAATATCAATATTTATTGGTGAACGTCCCGTATTGATTGGTGAATATTCGGGTTTTATTGGTGAATGTGTTCTACATATAGGTGTACAGACTGTGGCACCGTGGAAGACTACAGATCTGTGCAAGTGTTGGTGTTTATGAAAGTTATAGGTGAAATGAATGTATTTATAGGTGAATGTGTGGTATTTTGGTGAATGTACAATATTTATTAGTGAATGTCTTCTACATATAGGTGTACAGACTGTGGCATAGTGGAAGACTACATATCTGTGCAGGCGTTGGTGTTTATGGTAGTTATAGGTGAAATGAATGTATTTATAGGTGAATGTGTGGTATTTATTGGTGAATGTATAGTATTATTGGTGAATGTCTTCTACATATAGGTGTACAGACTGTGGCACAGTGGAAGACTACAGATCTATGCAAGTGTTGGTGTTTACGGTAGTTATAGGTGAAATGAATATATTTATAGGTGAATGTGTAGTATTTATTGGTGAATGTACAGTATTTGTTGGTGAATGTCTTCTACATATAGGTGTACAGACTGTGGCAAAGTGGAAGACTATAGATCTGTGCAAGTGTTGGTATTTATGGTATTTATAGGTGAAATGAATGTATTTATTGGTGAACATTTGATATTTATTGGTGAATGTGTTGCCATCTGATTGCCACACTGGCTGACTGACTGCCATACTAGAATTGTACAGAGCTGCCATCTAATTTTTCATAACATTGAGTGCTGCCATCTAATGTTTAATAACATTGAATTTGTCATGGAATTACATTTACAAGAAATAAAAGTTTTTCTCATATACAAATACAAGCATATTCCACCCTTTATATACCCTCCACTCATCCACAAAAAATACAAGTCTTTCTCACACACAAATATAAGCATATTCCACCATTTCTATACCCTCCATTCATCCACAAAAAATACAAACTTTTCTCGTACACAAATATAAGCAGATACAACCCTTTCCATGCCTTCCACTTGTCCACAAAAAACTACTTTTGTATGCCAAAAAAACTAAGAACTATGTACACCTCTCAATCCTCCACTATGAAACTGAACTCCAACTGCCATGGCTGTAGGGACGAATGCTTGGCAGCGACGTCTTTGGAGCGACGTCTTCTGACGCTTCTCTCTGCTCCTTCAAAAATGGCGTCTGTAGGGCTCAAATGCTTGGCAGCGACATCTTCTGACGCTTTTTTTCATTCTCTTACCAGTAAGGGCTTTTGTTTTTCTCTTTGGAGCCATCACGAGAAGTCGCTCGTCTGCACAGGTGGGGAGCGATGGGTCACCTACGCACAGGTGAGAAATTGCGGAGTCGCCGTTCTACGCGCTCGTCGTTCGCCTCCGTATAGGTTAGAAAGGAAGCAGGGCACTTCACGTTGTTGATGGCATTCTGGGAGAAAGGAACGACTCGTCCGTCTGGCGTTCGTCATTCGCCTCCGCACCGGAGAAAGGAAGGCAGGCACTTCGCGACGTTCGCGTTGGAGAAGGAGCAGAGACTTCGCAAGGAACGACTCGTCCATCGTTCCCCTCCGCACAGTTGAGAAAGGAAGGCCGACACTTTGCGGCGTTCGCACTGGAGAAGGAGCAGAGAGAAGGAAGGTAGGGACTTCGCGTTGGAGAAGGAGCAGAGAGGGGGAGCAGAGACTTCGCGTCGTTCGCCAGGAGAAAGAGCAGACAAGGGGAGAAGACAGTCCGTGGCGGGAAAGGAAGGAAGAAAGGGCAACAGTGTCTTTCTCCACGAGACTGTGAGGGACAAGATATTTATGAAAAAATAAAGCCACATCACCCTGTCTGAAACCACTCGGCAAGCACCCATTGGGTGTGCTTGCCGATGTGTCACTTGTTGCACACCAACCGTGTGTACCAAGTATTTCTCTTGAATTCGTATATGAGAGAGGGAGAGGAGTAATATCTATTATCTACGGTTAAATATATATATACCTCCTAAATACATTAAAATAACATATGTATCTTAAAAATCTTGATCTTATCAAATATTCTCGATATTTGAGCATGTATTTCATACCATATACCCTGTCGTTAGATGCCATCAAGTGAGTTCAATTATAGATAAGTACTTAAGATATGAAATGATATATTGACTTACCTTGAAAAAACGACTCCCTCAAATATTAAGAATACCATTCAACGATTAGTTGCCACATAGATGGGCCAGTGACATCGATGACCCCAATCACAGAGAAGGAGACTAGAAAGAGAGGGGGGCATTGGTGGGGCCAGCTTTAGTAGTGCGCAGAGAGAGAGAGAGAGAGAGAGAGAGAGAGAGAGAGAGAGAGAGAGAGAGAGAGAGAGAGAGAGAGAGAGAGAGAGAGAGGTGAGGTAGGCATTAGGAGTGGGTATCAGAGAGGTCTTCTTCTTTGACACCAGTGACAATCTATGTGAGAGAGAAAGAGAGTGTGAGGGTCCGATTAGAGAGAGAGAAAGAGAGCCCAGGTGGGGTAGGGAGCCCAAAGAGGCATGTCCCCCTCTGGTGTTGGTCTGTGTGTGAGAGAGAGTGAGAGAGAGGAGGAGAGGGCAACTCTCTCTATATAGATAGGAAACAGATTTTTTTGTCATTGTATCTCCCTCCTGATGGTTCCGTACATCTTTTGACGGAATAGTTTTTAGATTTTAATGGCTAAGTAACTTGTGAGCAACGTTTTTATGAAACGTTTTTATATTTGATGAGATCAAAATTTCACTAGGTGAAAATACACTAGTTTTTAGAGGTATATATGTAATTAACCTATATATATTCTACTTATTGGGTGTACTAAAAAAGAGGTGTATATATACATATATATATAATATTAATCCAAATATTTACTACTAGAGACATGCTTGTAGACATGTTATTTTTGAATTTATATTGAATAAATTTCATGTTATATTACAATACCCCAAAGTGACTCTCTTCATTTAAGCATTTAAGTGTTTTTCTTATTTTTAATTATTTTCTAGGATTTTTATGATGCTGTGAGAGGTTTGATATTTGCGTTAGTATTAGTGAATGCGATTCATGCTTCATATACGCGACAAGTCAAGTCGACGCAATTCAAGTTTTCTTAAGTAATTTTTGGTAATTTTCTTTTCAACTTTTGGAAACAATTTATTTCTAAAATTGATTCGTTGTAGATCAAGCCGACAAGATTTTGACTTTCTTAATCGATATGACTGACTTGTCTCACAATAATCGATTATCTTAAAAGGTGTCGTGTCATCTGGATGCATTTTAAGCCTTCCATTTTTAGATTTCTGGCAAGTGCCTGAATCGATTTTGGAAATTCAGAATCCACGTCGTGTGTCCCTGATACGTTTCAATTCTTTCTATTTTTCAGAATTTTAGTCGAATTATGGAAGTTTCTTAATTGCGTCCACTTGACCTGACGCGTTTCTTAATATGCATCCACTAAGACTAACGTGATTTAGGTGTTTTGTTCCTTTTCGAAATTCAAGCCTAAACTCCTATAAATACCCCCCTAATGCTTCATTTCAAGAGGTTGGTGACCACAAAGATCTAAACTCCGAGCTTCCCCTTTGAGTATTCTTGTGAGAGTCTTCATCGCCAAGAAGAGGTGCTGCCAGCTGGCTACTACCACTCCAGAGCGTTGCCGGAGCACCGCCAAGGAGGAGTCTTCACAGCACCGTCAGCCCCCTCGCAGCTCCAACCTCCCTCTCCCTTCTTGTTTTTTGTTTGATTCTTTAGTTGCATGCATATATTCTTCATCATCTCTTCTAGTTTTCTTCTTGTTCATCTCTTGTTCTTAACAACTTCACACACCTTTCATCATTCACACACCCACCTACACTTTCTAATGGTTTAAAAACCACCATAAGATGTGTTCATGCCCATGTTCTCTTATTTCTCTTCTTTTAAGAATTGATACTACACACAACTCTTTTCTAATATCTTGTCTTTGGTGGTTCTTGTTGTTTCTTTGTATTCTTCTTTTCAAGGGTAACCAAGATTAAAGTCTTCTCCGTCGGCCGGCTGATCTTGGAGGTGTAAGAGTCGATCTACAATTTTCTACTCTTCAAGTCAAGGTACACACGATCACCTTTTCTTCTTTCTTTCGAGACTCATGTATCTCTGACGATCACACTCCATCTTCGTGCACACATACACTTTTCTTTTTTTCCACCATCTTTTCTTCATATTCTTCTTTTTCCATAAAGGCTCTTTTTTTTTTAAATTTCAAATCATATTTTAAAAATCTCAATTTTTACTTCGTGGTTTCTCACATCCACAATGCTTAGTGCAGCTTTCTGGAGGATGAGTAGAATTATTTGTCAAGCAATCCACATCATTTTTATTGCCCTCTAAGAAGGACGCTAAGCATTTCTCTTACTATTGAAAGTATGGTTGGGAATGTCAGACTAAATTAATTGGTCCCGCACACCCGAACTATAGCATGCCATAGACCAACTAGTGCATGGGCATGTTGATTTGACGAACTGTACTGATCCAATGCAACCTTTTTAACATCCCCCTTTCTTCCCAACTTAATCCCTACCCCTTGTGCATACTTCATTTCCTCTTCAAGGGTAGGAGCCTCCTTCTACCTCCCCATTTATCATTCTTTTCTTCATTTTTTGTTGTTTTTTTTTGCAGATTTTACTTAAGGAAGTGATCTAGGTTTATTTGGGGTAGTTTAACATTTGATTTCACACAGATCTCGCATCTCCAGAGTAAAGTTCTAACCCTAGATCTAGATTTTTTTTCTTAGTTTTTGTTTTAGTTTGAAGCATTGTGTTGATGTTAAAACTCATTGCAAGTGGTTGGAAACTATTTGCAACAAATTTTACTATCGATCTAAGGTATTTTAGGTTAGACCTATGGTTTAGTTTGAATAAATTCAATTTTTAAAAATGATTTTAAAATTTTCCTAATGTTAGAATTATTCTAATAATGTAAAAACATTGTAGGAACTTAGATCTATCATTTCCATCAATTACATTGCATGAATGTTAATTTTAAAATTAAATAGGTTAGAAATTATAAAATAATATATAATTATTAATTTTAATATTTACATGTCATTTTTAGGTATTTAATGGTCCTGAAATATTATAGGAACTTAGATCTATGATTTTCATCAATCACATTGTGTGAATTTTCATTTTGAAATTCAATGAATTAGAATTTATAAAATAATATTTGATGTCATCTCAACCATGACAATGTAAGAGTACTAGAGATGACTCTTTAGGGGGGATTAAATCTGGATATTCTTCTTCTCTCAGTGGTGGCAACAACAATGATAGGGACAGAGGTGGTGGAGGAGAGAGCATGTGTCTTGCTAGTAAGGAGGACTTTACACATACTATCAAGGACGACGGAGATCACAATGCACCACCATGTCACAAAGGAGATACACACAAGATAAGAGAGGACAGAAGAGTTTTTTGGTAGATAGTGGTAGCTACAAGGGTATATTTGATTTTGAGAGATTGAGCATACACAGAAAAACCCCTTGTCTGATACTGCCAGTAAGGGTTACATCATATTTTCAGGATATTCTCATTAGAGTACAATACTATAGATCCACAGGTACAAACTTATGGTTATGGCTATGGCTATGGGAGGCATTATGACTATGGTAGCTTCTACATGAAGCTTCCTATACTTCCACCACCTGAGCCTATGATAGTGTGCTAAGAAACAAGACATACAACAAATATCATCATATGTACAACAAGACATATCAAAGAAACATGTCATATGCCAATTACTTAGATTTTGAACAGAGGACATGCAACTTTAGATTGTTTAGAGAAGGGAGTTATTGTGAGATATATGAGGGTTTTGAGGACATACATATTATAGATAATGACGACTAGGTAATACATTTCTTAAATATGATGTATCTATGAATGTATCATTGTTTATACTATGTACTATGTTGTATGTACAAGTTTGATAATTTGTAGGTGAAATTATTCCTTTTTTCTTACATGACAAATTAGATAGAATATTAAATAAACAACATTAATATTTGAATTCTGTAAAAACAAATCAATTTATATTTAACAAAATCTATATTTGAGCTGAACTTGACCCGTATAGTACGGTATGTACACCGTGACATGAATGGCCAGTTTGCTCTGATTTGTCCAACCGACAAACCTAGACTATAAGCTCTACACAAATTTACAAAATTTAATTGAACTGACTGATGTCAATTTCACCACTATTGACGATGGCTACTAGGATGTTGACGTCAATGGATAACAGTGACAACAATCAACACAGTGGCACCAACGAATATTGTGGAGGTGTTTTCCTATATAGTAATGGACGGAGTAGGTCCTCTGAAGAGAAGGAGAAGGTCCCTGCTAATGTAGATGATCTCCTGCAAAACCAAACGACATCAAGGGGACCCAATTGATGAATTGGGGAGAACCCTCTGATGCCTAAGTCAGAATGGACTTGAGAGCGGCGTAAGAGAGGAAGGGTTCTGCTTGGGTGTGTTCTCGCGCATGGGCGATTGTGTGGGCCAACTTTGCATGAATATAGTCCCTTATATAGGCGTGAGGCTTGAAGGATCTTGGAACATCCCCAACGATTGGCGTCTCTAGGAGATGACCGTTGGGTTTCCAAGATGGGGAGTGTTTGCTCGAGACATCTCCTGGGGCCTTGTGCAGTGGTTAACCGGACAAGATCATGGGAAGACGCACTGTGCAGCCCTATTAAAGGCAGTTGGAAGGCCAAGAGTTTCCCACAATGATCGCCAGTTGAAGGAGCCGAACAGAAGTCTGGAGGCTTGTTTGGTGAAGCTTGGGGGACGCTTACCTGGTGTTCGGTAGCCTAGCTCTGTTCGGTGCTACCCAGAGGCATTTGAAAGGCGAGTCTTTGTAGTGTCCAGGGACACGTGTCGAACGGGATGAGCTCGGAAGCCTTTGCTGCATCCGGGGATGCGTGGCTGAATAGCCTCAGCTCTGAGTCCTTGATGAGTCGTGATGGGCCTATGGGCCTAGGAGGCCAAAAATGGCCTCCACAAATATAAAAAAATACAAAATAGAGAAAATTATGCATATACTCATGAAATCTATCATATTTGAATGTATACCCTTAATGTCTTCATATTATACCCTATACCCCTGAAATTGAAAAAGGTCATCAATTATATTCCTGTAGTTAACAATATGTCAAAATATGTCAAAATGAAAGAAATATTCGGTTATAACATATAAATAGAACCATAAAAAAGGGTGAAAATATTAAAATATCCCTCTTCAAGAAGAGAGAGAGAGAGAGAGAGGGATTTTTCTTATATTTTTATTTCTTTTAAAAAGAGAGTTGCAAGGACACGTTAATCTTTTTACTCTCTTACATAAGTATAGTTGAGTTAAATGGATAGAATCAAGAGGGAGGTGCATACATGATGACTTTTTTTCGATTTTGGATTATAGGATATAATATGAAGATTTTAGATATATATATATATATATATATTTATAATTTTCTCAAAAAAACCAACAACATTTGACTCTAGACAATGCATACATATTTATGTGTATAGCCTACCTAACTGTCCAAACCATCCACTTAATTATTCACTAATATGCAGATGTAACTTGTATTTGGATTTAAACAATACTATTTTTTATTTTTTAACTAATAAAAACTTTTATTTAAAAAATGGAGGGGTAAAAAGCCTCGTACAAGTCAGGAGGTCATTTGCCAAAGGAAGTGTGGGACCCTTCAGAAAATGTCAAGGCCATCCTAAGAAAGGAAAAAACTAATATAAGCGACGATGCAATAAATACAAAATAGAAAACTTAAGCTGGGGAGAAAAATTTCTAATAATTACAAAAATAAGAAATATCTAATAATTATAAAGATGAAGGATTCCAAGAAAAGATAAGGTAAAGAAGGGATTATGGATGAAGGCCTTGGCGATTCTCTTCATCATCATCTTCTTCTTGATTAGACTCTTCTACTGGCAGGTAATCACCGACTCAAGCCTCATGGGCTGCAAGCTCCTTACTATCCAACAAATTTTGAGATTGATTTGATGTGCAAATAGTGTGCGATGGTCAACCAAGAGGGGAGGGTGAATTGGTTGATTAAAGATTAAAAACCTTTTCTCCTATGATAGACTTAAATATAATAAACAATCTGAATAGCACAACGGAAACAAGATAAACTAAATGCGAAATACAATGTAACCAATTATTCTAATGTGCATAGAATGTTGATAGGTGAAACAAATCAAACCATAAAGACACGCAGGATTTTTAGAGAGGTTTGGCCACACACCACGTACACCTACGTCTACTATGTCACACCCCGTGAGGATTTCTCGATCACTAACTTATTTCCCGAATGTAGATTATGCTTTTCATCTTCAGAAGGACTCCAAGCATCCACAAAGAAAATATGAAATGGAAGAATAAGAAAGAAATAAAGTGGAGGACCACTACTCTAGTGTGTAATCGTGATCGCTAGGAACACGTGGGTTCTGAAGGACTATAAAAGAATAAGAAATTGTAGAAGTGCAAAGAGGAGATTGATCGCGGAAAATACTTGAAGAGTGGGAGATTGAAAAGGCATGGGTTCCTTCTTCTTTTACGAGCACAACCGGCCGTGGCAGAAACCTTCTTCTTGATGATTACCCTAAAGACAATGAACACAATAAAAGATAACAATGGATTAGCCAATGAGATGTAGCATCAAATTCTGAAATAAAAATTAATGAAATAAAGTATGGAGTATAACTTACCTTGTTTGGCCTTTTAAACTCCTATGGAAATAGTGGGTGTGTAGCATGCATGAGATATGTGTGTGTTCGATTAAATTAAAGAGAGATTTAGAGAGGATGTGAGGAGCTCACAGTGGGAGCAGCAAAAGACGCTTCGTGGAGGCTTAAGAAAGGGAGAACGTTTTTTTTTTGGGGTAAAATAGGTCCTCAGGATCCAAGTCTAGGAGAGTGCACCCTTCCCCAAAGAGGAAGACTGTTCTCACTCCACCAGAGAGAGCCTGGGCCAGGGAGATATATAATTAAAAGGAGAGTACAAAGGGACAACCGGTCACATAATTCCAACATGAGAGAGACCGGTTTTGTCCAAACATAAAGGACCTTTACACATATGCGGAAAAGTAGTAGACCCCCAATACACCTTGTTTTCCTTGGACAGACAACCAAAGTTAGCTAAACCATCTGCAACTTGATTTGCCTCACGATAAACATGAGCGAATGCAAGGTTTTTCTTTTGAATCATCAAATGAGCTTCATGCCACCAATGATAAGCTTGCCATGAAGGACACTTCCCAGATTTTAGGGAGTTAACCAAAGCTAAAGAGTCCGAATTAATCATAGCGATCTGAATACCCGGGAAATCTGCCATACGAATGCCATCACAAAGAGCTCTTGCTTCTGCAATCATGCTATTCCCATAACCATAATAGTGAGTAAACGCCACCAACACTGCACCCCTCTTATCTCGAATACATCCTCCTCCCCCACAGTCACCTGGGTTTCCCTTGCTAGCACCATCCACATTCAAGCAATAGTCATTGATAGGAGGTATCCATCGTATGAGTTTAAACTGCTTGGTTGAACAGTTGGGAGAGAAACCAAATTGCATAAGAACCTACATTTCTTGAGGTGAAGGCGCCACCTTAAACTGCATAGAGGCCAGAGAGTGAGCAACCATAAATGTAATATTTCTAATCGCTGCTCCTGCTGAAGGCTTCTTGTCTTCAAATCTGAACCCACATCTCCCCTTCCAAATCTCCCATAGCATGAGAATAAGACAATGAATAGATACAAACCCCAAAGGAGTAGATATGTTAGTAACTGTAAGGAAGCTCCATATTCTCATAGTAATGTGACTGTGAAGGTGAACTTTTGAATTAGTGAGCGGTAAAAACCAATTCCATAGTGAAACAGCCAGCTCGCCACTTATAAAAAGGTGATTATAGTCCTCATTGTTGGGAGACCTGCAGCAAGACAACAAGATACCATGGGAATACCACTTTCTACAATTCTTTGGTCCACTGGGACCGCTCTTTTAAGAAGTTTCCAACAGAACAAGAGGCTCTTTATAGAACCTATTGTGCCAATTTTATTCAGAGCAAATCTCCTAATACCAACAGAACGAACAAGATTGTATGCCGACTTCACAGAAAAGTTCCCATCATTAGAAGGCTGCCAGACACATTTATCATTCTCTCATTGAGCACAACCCCCTGGAAGATGCCACTAGGGAGGAGGGGCCTGATAGGATGATTAGGATTGGATATAACGTCCCTAAGAGCAATGCTATCCCCCTCCTAAGGTGAACTCAGCAACTCTGCCCGGCCTATCCCCAATCAAACATCAGATAAGATGTCAATATCCTTACCATTGCCATGTATCCATCTAGTATTATTTTGAACTAGTTGCAGAGCAATAGTCCAGATTTTAGAAGACATACCCTTGAAAGTAAAATTCCGACCAGACATAAACCGTTTCATAACGTATTGAGCCCAGAAGGATGAGCCATGGAATATGTTCCAGATGGATTTAACTGGCAAAGCAATTTGGACCTATTTAATACTGCGAATCCCCAAGCCTCCCTCAACCATGGGACGCTGAATGGTAGACCAAGCTACCCAGTGGCGCCGCCTCTTACCATCAAGTTATTCAATAAAAATGCAGCACACGATTTGTTGATATAATTCAGAATGCTTACCGGAATGGAAGAAGACGCAGCCAAGTAAACCGGTAAGGATGTAAGCACCGAATTAATAAGGGTGACTCTACCAGCTTGGGAGATAAGTTTGGGCTTCTAGGAGGCAAGCTTACCATTAATCTTCTGAATAAGAGGAGAGAACTCAGTAGCCAGTACTCTGCTAGGACGTAGTGGAACACCAAGATACATTAAGGGACCCGTTTGCCTTGCAAGAGATACATTGTGGCCTCTAACCTTTTTACCAATGTCTCTAACCAGTTGTCTTGCAAGAGATATATTATCAAGGATAAACCTACCTTTAACAAATGCCCCTTGTTCCTCACAAATGATTTTAGGAAGAATATTAATCAGTCTATCACATATAATTCTGGATACGATCTTGTAACAGAAATTGCACAAGCTTACCGGTCTATAATCACCAAAAGAACTGGGGTTATTGTAACATCTCGGGCTTTCCAGGTTCTTCCAATGCATGTTGGATGACTGGCCACTAACGCGTCCAGGCTGGGCGACGTGTTAGTGTCGTGACAGAGGTGCCCATCGCGACAGTTATCCCTATTGCGACCGCTTTCTACGTCACGTTCTTGTCACGCCCGGTCAACGGGTTGCGACTGCTTTCCACTTTTTGGTCATCTGATACCTGTCAGAGTGGCAGGCATGGCAAACGGACCTGTCAGGTTGTCGCGGCGTCTTGGGGACGCGTTCTGGTTGCGGTGTGGGCGGCCGTAACTGTTAAGGTTGGTAACGCGACGCCCCGCCCCGTCACGTTCTGGGGGTTGAAAGCTAAAAGCCTTGGCCAGCTTCCCCTTTTCCCCTTCTTTCCCCTTCTCCTTCCTTCCTCCTCTCTGAGGAGGGAAGTCTTCTTCTTTCTCCTTCTCCGGCGTTTGGAGCTCGGTGGCGGTGTCGGTGGCTCGTGGTGGAGTGACGGAGCGGTAAGGAGCTTGGAGGAGGCGGCCATGGCTTCGAGAAGGCCCATCCGTGGGTTCGGTTCTTCTTTTCAGGTAGGGATCTATTGTGCCCTTTCCAATCTGGGTGATTGTGAGTCCTTTTGGTTGTTTGCATGTCTTTACAGCTTTTCCCATGCTCCCCTCCCCGTGGTTGTGCAATTTGTTGTGTGTGGGCGACCCCGGGATGTAGCATCCCGTCGGTCGGCCTTCCATCTGATGTCGCGACCACAGAGCGCGTCGCGACATCAGAGGAGGCGTCGCCTTGGTCGGATGCGATCTTATCGCGGCACGGTTGGCCGTCGCGATAAGGGTCATGTCACAACCCAGTTTCCGGTTGCGACAAGGCTTTTGTCGCAACCCGGTTCCCTGTCACGACTTGGCACTTGTCACGGTTGCCCTTCCCGTCGCGATGGGATCGCGACGGGCTAGGAGGGGGCGACAGCACCAGGCTTGCCTCGGGTGTTTTCCGTGGCCTCGTTGGCGTGTCGACGTGTGCCCCAAGGCAGGGTTGCCCTTAGGACCTTCTGGTAGGGAACGCGACAGGTTGTCTCCCTGCATTCAGTGATTGAAGGTGACACCTTCGTGGCCGTGTCCTAGCGTCGGTGCTAGGAGGCTCAGGTTTGTCTAATAATCGATTGTCTGTCGGTCAATCGATTATTAGGAGAGCGATGGTTTTTGTTCTGTTTGGTGGTGTTCCGGTTTCTCGGGCCGTGCCGTGTGTGCCGACGTTGGCCGACGGCCCTTCTGGGGGTTTCTGGAAGGGGTGTTGTACGTGCCTGTGCTTGCTGGGCTTGTCTTGGTTACAAGTTAGCTGTGCCGTTTTCTGTGGTGGTTGCCCCGCCAGTTCTCTTTTCGCCCGGTGCTAGGCACTTGTGGGCTTGTCCGTGAGACAGGTTGTTACCGTTACTTGGGACCCCCAGCCCTGCGCGTCTGTTAGAGGGAGTTCTCCGGGCGGCGGGCGTGCTCAAGTCACGAACTTGGAGCAGAAGGGGAAAACGATGGGGATAACGGCGTAGAGTCGTTTGTAGAGCTCTCTTAGCTGGGTCTGGGTCGCCGAGGTGGTTGAGGAACTCTTCCTGTGCAGACCAGCTAGTCCTTCTCACTACCTCGCTCTGCGTTGGCTCCGGAGCCGTGTAGGGAGGTTAGGCGTGGGGTCGCAGCTCGGCCGAGCTACGGTGGTTGTGGTTGTTCTTGCTGTGACTCACTAGCCTCACTCTACTGGGGAGGTTGTAGGCAGGAGTCGACGACTGGTGAGCGAGAGGGGTGGACTATGTGTCCCTCTCTTAGCTGCCTGTGGCGGTGGCTTGGTTGCTCTTACTGTGACGGAGTTTCTCACGTGGTTTCTAAGTGTGCCTCGTTGCCCTAGCCTACAGGGTGGTTGTAGCCTAGCCATATCTAGCTTCCGTGGGCTCTGTTGGTTTGGCCTTGTGGGCCGTGCTTAGTGGTTTCCGCTCTGCGGGTTCTCTCGGGGTGCCTGGTGCAGACACACGACTGCTGTTTCTGTAACCCGTTCCTTGGTGCCATTCATGGTGGCACTGGCAGGTGTAGTTCCCTGACCTTGTGACGTGTCCGAGGTCCACGGTGGTTCTACTTGTGGGCCCTCAACCTTGTGGAGGTCCGAGGTGGCCGGGCTAGTGGTGAGACGTTCCTTCTCACGTAGTTGTTCTGTGTCTCTCGTAGTGACACTTGGCTGTTCCTTCCCGACCTCGTGGAGGTCTGGGATGTTGGGTGCTTGTGTCGTGAGACTCTGGTCTCACGTGGTTGCTCCGATTTTCCGTGAGCTTCTCTGTCTTGGAGGGTGCATGCCGAGATGTTGCTTCCGCTTTGTTGGAGTTCCTGCTGCTCTGGCTGGTAAGGGACTGGTTATCCCTATCGAGTTTTGTTCGCGAGGCTCACCCCCCTACTCTCTTCAGGTAGGGACTTGCTGTCGCAGAAGTTCATTGCCGGACGGTCATGGTGGCTGCTTGTTCGCCGTGCGTTGCCAGCAGTGTGAGTTGTGAGCGTTAGCGCTTGTACCGTGAGTTGAGAGTGGCCTTTTTGCAAGTCCTCGGGGTATGCCCCTTAAGGACTGCACCTTTCTTTCTGTACATGTACTTTTATTTGGGACATGTTGTACATATCTTCTTTATTAATATACGAACTTTCTTGTTATAGTTATTTGAATTCATTGCTTATCTCACTAGACTAAATTCTAACCCTTTCTGGTCTTCGGATCCGTGGGTGGCGGCGCGACCTTTAGGGGTCCTTGGCGGGGGTCTGGGAGGTCGGGTCGTTACAGTGGTATCAGAGCTTAGGGGCCCAACAAGATTTGTAATGAGTTAATAACTATGGCTGTCCCAAAAAAAGGTACTAGTACGCTGCTGACCCGTCCGTGTAGAGTGCTGTTAGGTGAGCATTTGGCTCTTTGTTGTAGGTGGCTAGCTTTCCAGTAGGGTCCGAGTGTGAGCTGCAGAAGAGTGTTGCTGCTGTTGCTGGGTGCGCATGCTGCGAGCGTGGTTGCTGTTTTCGCTCGTGTTGCGGTTGGGTTTGTCCTTGGCCTGCGCGTCCGTGTGGGTGTGTCGCGAAGGCTGAGAGAGCCTGCGTGTGGTGTGGCCTTCACCGGTGCAGGGCTGTTGCCTGTGGATCCGGTAGAAGTTAGTTGCCTTGTTGGATGTCCCCTCGTTGTTGGGGTGTGTCCTTATTGGATGTCCCCTTGTTGTTGGGGTGTGTCCTTGTTGGATGTCCCCTTGTTGTTAGGGTGTGTGTTGTGTTGGCTGTGTGTTTGGCCTTGTGTGCCTGTGCGCCGTTGGGCGCTGTGCTCTGCTCAGTGGCATCTTTACTCGAGCTAAGTAAATGCTTGTGTGCCGTGTTGCACCACTGGTTGAGCGCTTTGACACCTGTCTGTGGTTGTTGCCGGATTTGTGCTGGCTATTTGTGAACTCTGGTGAGGTGCTCTCAGAGTTCTTCTCTATTGGTTCTGGTGGAGGTGAGGTTTTCCCCAGAACTTTGTTGTGCTCGTTTCTGGTTGTTGCGGCGTTGCCCTCTGAGTTGAGGTGCATCGCTTGGCTGCTGTGTTCTGGTGGTGTTTCCCAGAACTATTTTGTGTTGTCCTAGTGAGAGTTCCTCTCCCTCTGGGACTGCTTCTGTGCTCGTTAAAGTCTTCTGCTATGTTACCTCCTTGGTTTGAGGTCTTTGTTGTCTGGTTGGTTGCCGTTGCGTTGCCCTCGAGGTTGAGGTGCATCGCTTGGTTGCCCTGTGTTTTGGTGCAGTTTCCCAGAACTGTTGGTTGTTGTCCTGGTGTGGTTCGCTCTCAGGACTATTCCGGGATTGTTTCTACCGGTTGTTGTGCTACCTCAGGGTTGAGGTATGCTGCTGTTGTGATGGCCATTGCGTTCTGGTGGGTTTTCCCAAAACGGCGTCTTGGTGGTTCTGGTGGAGGTTCTCCTAGAACTAGTTTGTGTTGCTTCCGCTGGCTGCTGTGTTCTCTCTGTTGGCCATGTGTTTGGCTATTTGTTTGGGCTGTATTTTGGTGATGGTTCCTAGAACAGCTCTTGGCGCTTTGGGTGGAGGTCCTCCCCAAGCTGCCTTGTGTTTGTTTTGGTTGTCGCTGCTCTCTCTGAAGAGATGAGCTGTCACTATTACCGGTGGGACTGTCCGTGTTATAGTCTGCCTGGGTGTTGTCGGTCAAGGTGTGGTGCCTTTGACCATGTGGCTGGCCGTGGTGCTGGCTAGATTGTCTTCCTGATCATTTTTCGGGTTTCCCGGCTGCACTGGTGGGACTTCGTGTGTCCCCAGGATTAGGAGTTTCTCGCGCCCTGTGGGCATTGCTAGATGGTAGTCTAGTGAGTGCCATGGGTGTCTGGCTGGTTGTGCTTCTGTGGAAGTGCCAATCTCGTTTAGTGGTTTCCCCTTGCGTGTGGAAGAGACTCGTGGTGAGGGTCTCCTTCCCCTGCTTTCCGTTGGTTGCTCGGGGTGATGTTGCTCCAATGTGGTGCGGTGTCGCCAGGGTGCGCATTGTTGCGACCTTCTGGTGGAGTCATCTTCCCTTAGGTTGGACTGTTGCGTGCAGTTTGCTCATCTGCTTTTGGTCAAGGTGGTGGACCTTGATCCTGTGTGTGGCCCTGTGTTTGACAAGTTCGCCGTGTTGTTCGCTTCCAAGTTTCGTGGTTATGCCGGCGGGACCACTTGTGGGTCTCTGTGGTTTATTTTGTTGTTACTTGCGTTCTGTGCCGACACACTCTTTCCGACGGTTATTTGGCGAGCGTCATGGTTGTTCGGCTGGCTGTGCCTCCTATAGGAGTGCTAGCCTTGCGTTGTTGTTTCCTCTTTCGTGTGAGGAGGAGGCCTATTGTGTGCCTTCTTCCTCTGCTTTCCATGGGTTGCTCGGGGCGATGGTGCACTACCATGGTGTTGAAACACCGTGTTGCGCATCGTGGCGACCTTCATGGCGAAGGTCCCTCCCCATGAGCTATCTTGAGGTTGAGCTGGTTGCTCCCCTCGTGCACGTGGTTTCCTTGTGGTGCGATAGGTTGTGGTGACCTATTGTTCCATCTCTTGTTGTGCTGGTTTCTTGTCGCCTGACTGGACGATGTAGGGCATCGTGCCCTCTGTTCAGTGTGAGGCGGCACTGGGTGTTCTTCTGTTTGGCTGCTTGTGCAGGCATCGTTCCGGTGCGTGTTTCTCTTGTGCCTCAGCTGTGCTTTGGAGGCACTTGTCGCCGGCGTGTGGCCCTCCCCACCTGTGGTGGTTGGAGCGATGCCTTGTGTTTGCACGGTTCTAAGAGCCAATATGGTTGTTGCGCTCTTGAAGCTGTTAGTTTTTCGCTCATTTCTCTTGTGGGTCTCTAGTGGAGAGTCCCTTTCTATTGGTCTCGAGTCGTTTCAGGCCGTTGGTATGGTTGTGTACTGCACCTGAAGCGTGTTTCTTTTTCGATGTTTTGTGTCCTTGTGCCTTGAGGGTTCGTGGCCGGTGTGGCCTGTTCTACCCTTTTTGGCAGGTCTCTTGTAGAGAGTCCTTCCTGTTAGCCGTGTTGTTTCGGCCATTGGTGCAACTGTGTTGCATCCTGCCGAGTTTTGGTGCTTGTGGTGGCACCCTCTGCTCATGCTCGAGTGGTTTGTTTTTGTGCCTTCTGGAGCCCTGGTGCATTGGGGTTGCACTTTGGGTGGCTCCTGGTGCTTGTGTGAGCACCATGTGTTTGTGTTGTATTTCCTGATCGTGAGCTCCGTGTGTTGTTTCACGAGTTTGCTCGGTGTTGGAGGCATTGAGCTTTCCGCCTCTGGGACACCTTGTGGCTGTACCATTACCACTGTGGGGTAGCTGCTTTGCCCTGTCTAGGTAGCCCTATCGATGGTACGCCAGGCCTTGCCATGTTCGAGTCTTTCCCTCTCACGTTGGGGAGCGAGTGTGTTCGGTTGTGGTACCCTGCTTCAGTTTGGGTCCCTTTGAGGTCGACATGTTGTCTTTGACCTCTACAGTTGTTTTGTTTCCCGTGTAGTTTGCTGATGTCTGAGTTGTCTGGCCTTGTCAACCTCAGACATCTTTCGTGGTTTATCTCTGCGCGTGTGCCAGTGGAGCATGTGGTTTAGCTTTCTGTGGCTCCACAGTCGTTGCGTGTCCTTGTCGGACCACGAGGATGATCTGGGTAAGATCTAGTGGTGCTGGCGGACACTGTCTTGCTCGCCGTAGGTTCTCCACATGCGTGTTTTTCGCTTGGTTTTGGGTCATCATTAAGAAACTCTCGTTTGGCCTTGCCGTAGGTGCTAGTTGTTGCTAGACATGCGGAGCCATTCAACGGAGTCTTGTGGATGACCTCTTGGTGTTTCCTCAGTTGCCGTTAGTAGTTGGGACATCTGTCTAGCCGCTGGTGATAGAGTGAGTTACTGACCGGTTGGTCTCAACAGTGTAGACTGTTGAGGGCTCAGTCGTGGTTTTTCGATTGGCGGTTTCAATGTTTCTGGTCGGTTTGGTGCGCACCGCGCCTGTGGAGTTGTCGACATCCGATAGTGTGCTCTACACCGGTTGGTGTGCTCTCTGTTAGCTATCGGATGTCCGGTTAGGCACTCCCTTTGTGGCAGGGTTGTGGTGGTGACCACCGGGAAGTCGCGGTGCGACTTAGTGGTCCCTTTGCACCAGTTGTTTTCTTCAACTGGGTTTCGCCCTTAATTTAGAGGACAAAATTATTTTTTGTTGTTGGATGTATTGTAACATCTCGGGCTTTTTGGGTTCTTTCGATACGTGTTGGATGACTGGCCACTAACGCGTCCGGGCTGGGCGACGCGTTAGTGTCGCGACAGTTATCCCTGTTGCGACCACTTTTTACGTCGCGTTCTTGTCGCGCCCTGTTGCTACTGCTTTCCGCTTTTTGGTAATCTAACGCTTTCAGAGTGGCAGGCATGGCAGACTAACCTATCAGGTTGTCGCGGAGTCCCTTGGGGGCACATTCTGGTCGCGGTGTGGGCGGCCGTCGCGTTAAGGTTTGTAACGCGATGCCCTGTCCCGTCGTGTTCTGGGGGCTGGAGGCTAAAAGCCTTGGCCAGTTTTCCCCTTTTCCTCTTTCTCTCCTTTCTCCCTTTCCTCCCTTCTCCGAGGTGGAGAGGCCTCCCCCATCTCCCTTCTCCAGCGTGGAGCGTGGTGGCGCCGGCGGCGGCTCGTGTGGAGCTTGGAGCGGTGTCGTGGAGCGAGGAGGAGGCGGCCGTGGCATCGTGAGGGCCCCTTTGGGGTTAGGTTCTTCCAATTTCGGTAGGGATCTCTTGTGCCTTTACCAATCCGGGTGATTGGGAGCCCTTTTGTGTGATTGCATGTCTTTACAGCTTTCCCCATGCCCCCCCCCCCGTGGATGTGTAGTTGTAGTGTGTTGTGGTGACCTCGGGATGTAGCATCCCGGTGGTATGCCTCCCGACTGATGTTGTGACCGCAGTGCGCGTCGCAACATCAGAGGAGGCGTCGCCCGGGTCGGACGCGACCTTATCACGACACAATCGGTCATCGCGATAAGGATCGTGTCACGACTAGGTTTCCTATCGCGAAAGCCTTGTTGTCGCAACGCGTTTCCCTATCGCGACTCGGTTGTTGTTGCGGTTGCCCTATCCGTCACGATGGTAACGCAACGGCTTAGGAGGGCGTGACAAGACCTGGCTTGCCTTGGGTGGTTCTGTGGCTGCGGTTGACGTGTCGATGTGTGCCCCAGGGTAGGGTTGCCCTTAGGACCTTCTGGTGGGAACGCAGTAGGTTAGCTCACTGCGTTCAGTGACCGAAGGTGACACCTTCATGGCCGTGTCCTAGGGTGGTGATAGGAGGCTCGCGTCTGTCTAATAATCGATTGTCTGTCGATCAATCGATTATTAGAAGAGCGATGGTTTCTGTTCTGTTTGGTGGTGTTTCGTTTCTCGGGCCGTGCCATGTGTGCCAGCGTTGGCCGACGGCCCTTCTGGGGGTTTCCGGAGGGGTGCCGTGCGTGCTTGTGCTTACTGGCTTATCTTGGTTACAAGCCAGCTGTGCCGTTTCTGTGGTGGTTGCCCCGCCATTTCTCTGTTCGCCCGCTGTGCTAGGCACTTGAGGGCTTGTCCGCGAGACAGGTTGTTACAGTTTCCTGGGACCCCCAGCCCCGCGCGTTTGTTAGAGGGAGTTCTCCGGGCGGCGGGCGTGCTCAAGTCACGGACTTGGAGCAGAAGGGGAAAACGGTGGGGATAGTGGCATAGAGTCATTTGTAGAGCTCTCTTAATTGGGTCTGGGTTGCCGAGGTGGTTAAGGCACTCTTCCGGTGTAGACCAGCTAGTCCTTCTCACTGCCTCGCTCTGCGTTGGCTCCGGAGCCGCGTAGGGAGGTTAGGCATGAGGCCGCAGCTCGGCCGGGCTGCGGTGGTTGTGGTTGTTCTTGCTGTGAATCACTAGCCTCAATCTACCGGGGAGGTTGTAGGCAGGAGTCGACGGCTGGTGAGCGAGAGGGGTGGACTGTGTGTCCCTCTCTTAGCTGCCTGTGGCGGTGGCTTGATTGCTCTTACTGTGACAGAGTTTCTCACGTGGTTTCTAAGTGTGCCTCATTGCCGTAGCCTACATGGTGGTTGTAGCCTAGCCGTGTCTAGCTTCCGTGGGCTCTGTTGGTTTGGCCTTGTGGGCCGTGCTTAGTGGTTTCCGCTCTGCGGGTTCTCTCGGGGTGCCTGGTGCAGACACCCGACTGCTGTTTCTGTAACCCGTTCCTTGGTGCCGTTCGTTGTGGCACCGACATGTGTAGTTCCCAGACCTTGTGATGTGTCCGAGGTCCAGGGTGGTTCTGCTTGTGGGCCCTCAACCTTGTGGAGGTCCGAGGTGGCCGTGCTAGTGGTGAGACGTTCCTTCTTACGTGGTTGTTCGGTGTCTCTCATGGTGACACTTGGTTGTTCCTTCCTGACCTCATGGAGGTCTAGGATGTTGGGTGCTTGTGTCGTGAGACTCTGGTCTCACGTGGTTGCTGCGGTCTTCCGTGAGCTTCTCTGTCTCGGCGGGTGCGTGCCGAGATGTTGCTTCCGCATTGTGTTGAATCCGCTGGTTCTGCGGGAGTCGTGTTGGGCCCGACTCTGGTTGTGGGTCGTGGCATTTCTCTGTTCCGCTACTTTGTAGCTCTTGGCAGTAGTTGTTTTCCACTTTACTACTTTGCATAGTAGTTTTGCTTCTGCTTTGTTGGAGTTCCTGCTGCTCTGGATGGTAAGGGATTGGTTATCCCTACTGAGCCTTGTTCGCGAGGCACACCCCCAACTCTCTTTAGGTAGGGACTCGCTGTGACGGAACGCCTCGTTCAAGCCCGTTAAACCACTAACGAACTTGATCCGAGTCCGCCTCCCGCGAACGGGCCGAAGCCTCGCAAGGGATATTATACACACGTCCGTGAAAACACAAAGGAACACATCTGATCACATATATGATTCACCAACTCATATATATGTACAAGATTTACATAGCCAAATTTCAACAAAAGTACAAGAAACTACAGGTGCCTGGGGCATACCCCGAGGTAAACTAGTACAACTGAGAAAAGAAACTACACTGCTGAAGGTGCTGGCCCACACCGCTGCGACGCGGCCCGAACTGGACGACGTAACGAAACGTCCTCCTCGCTCTCACCTGTGGGGGGTAGGGGTGAGCCTATCTAGTCACTGGCTCAGTAGGAACTCCCCCAACACCGAGCAAACCAAAACACAGGTACGGAAGCAGTAAACTGCGCTAGCAATTTATAGAATAACTAAGCAGGATATTAAAGCTGTAAATGTACTCACCGTTTGCCGACTACGTAAAGCAACTGTAATAATAAACGGCAAACCCAAACAGGTGTATGAGCTACAGTAGAGACCGCCACACACGAGCCATGAAACTGGTTCGCGACACCAGTGACTGACTCGGACAAACTAACACAGGTCTACCTCTCAGTCTTGCAGCCACGGACGAAAGGTCCAGCTGCCGCTCCACGTGGAAAAGTTAAACAACTGTGGAGACCAACTAAACACCACTCCTGCGGACACACAACCACAGGCCCATGCCTGGCACCTTTAGGGTCTCTGGCCGGAGCACCCTAGAGTGAGGCACTGGAAAAGGACTAGCTGGGGACCAGTGTCGACAACCGGTGTCCATACCCCCAACTAAGAGCGCACTACAAGTGACTAAAAACAAACTCAAGAGTCACTGTCCCACTGTCGTCTTTCCCTCAGCCAGACGTACAACTCAAACAAAGGAGTGAGGGTGTCTAGGACAGACGACACAGACCTCGACGGTACAACACAAGTACCGGGATAAAGCCCCGAGCTAACAGCCTGGCTCACAGACAATCTGGGGCACCCAACTAGAGAGGTAACCATGGTAGGCGTCGTACTACTTGCCACGCACACAGAACCACGTGCACGTCACACACAAACCACGTGAAACATCACGTAAACCTCAAGTAACAACTGTTCACAACACGTGAACACAACACTACTTGCGTGAACACCACGCAACTACGCAAAGAACCAACTAGCTACACAACCGAAGTGCTAGCTTCAAGAACCATGCACTCTCAGAGTGCCACAAGTGCCAATGCACCGCTCGTTATCTATAAACACGTTGCATAACGATATTCGAATAATCCAATCACATAAGCCATGCATGAATAGACCACTCGGCTGAAGTCGCGACAGGGTCTTGCGTCGCCTTCAGATAGAGACAGCCTGATAGGTCGCCTTCAACACATTAACGCGACATACAAACAAGTCGCGTTCACAACCTAAACGCAACGGGTCGGCCCGTCGCCACCTGATCGTGACAGGGGGATTCCTCGTCTTAGCAGACGGAAACCCTAATCCGGGATCCCCTCCACGGATTACCAACCCATACCATATAAACCACCCTTAATTAGTGTTTTTCATGCTTTAATGGGTTCCTAGGCATGATATCTATTGTTTAGAAAACATTAAACTGATCAAACCCTGCATCCCACACGATTCTCACCCCGGAAACGGAGGAGTCACCCTACCTCGCGAAGAACACGTGATACGATGCTCCCCCGGCGTTTCACTCGCTCCACGTGAGCTTCCCAGGGCACGATCACGCCGAAATCACGAATTCCTACTAGAATCTCCGTAGCTCCCCTTCCCCTGGCCGAGTAGAACTCGCTGCAGTTCTGTTCGGCTGGGGTTTCTTAAAAACACCCAGCGGTTAGGAACGTGACGTATCGTCGCGTCGCGACCTGATCGCGACGGACCTAGGTGTCGCCTTCCTGCCTACCGCTCTGCGCGCTACACGTGGCGCACATGCAGACGATCAACGCCCCAAGGCAGTCACCAGAACGTGACGGCCACCTCTGTCACGTTCAGAACGCGACACTCCTCCCTATCGCGATGACAGGCTGAGGACACTGGGGTGCTGCAGGCTCGGACTATCGGCCCAATAAGCCCTTGAAACACGCACACGTACCACACACAACCACATTGGCCTCACGATAGCTATCACAACCACTAAACACAATCCACGAGGATCCGAAAAATGTGCGACGTTACATTACTATCATCTAAAAAGAAATTTCGACCTCAAATTCATAACGTAATACAAGAATTTCATCACACATATTTACAAGTACTATCATCTAAAAATATGCAGAACCTTTCTCAAATAAGTAAGGATACCCTTTAGCCATTTCCTCAGCTAATTCCCAGGTATCCTCACCACCCAACCTATTCTCCCATCTCACCTTAACTAATTCAATTTCTTTATTTCTCAGCTTCTTTGTCTTACGACCAGTAATCTGCACCGAATACTTTGGCATAGTCATATCTGGCCTCAAGTCACCACCTTGGTAACTG
Organism: Colocasia esculenta; assembly: GCA_014218235.1. Classification (NCBI taxonomy): domain Eukaryota; kingdom Viridiplantae; phylum Streptophyta; class Magnoliopsida; order Alismatales; family Araceae; genus Colocasia; species Colocasia esculenta. The sequence continues at coordinate 124,421,378 of CM024761.1, forward strand.
ATTATCTACGCTGAATCTTCAATGCACTTTCTTAACATAGAAACATGGAAAATATCATGAACATATGCAAAATCAACTGGCAAATCAAGTCTATAAGCTGTTTCTCCAATTCTTTCTAACACCTGAAAGGGTCCCACATATCTCGGACTCAACTTTCCGGTCTTGCCAACCTCATAATACCCTTACTAGGAAACTCTTAGAAAAACAAAGTCTCCCACTTCAAACTGAAGTGGTCTTCTCCGATTATCGGCATAACTCTTCTGCCTGCTTTGAGCTGCCTGCAACTTTTCTTTAATGAGCTTCACTATTTCCGTGGTTTACTGAATTAATTCAGGACCCACCATCTGCCTTTCCCACTTCATGCCAGTTCAATGGGGTTCTACATGGCCTTCCATATAGATCTTCATATGGTGCCATCCCAAGACTGGTATGATAACTATTGTTATAGGCAAACTCAACCATACCCAAATGATGCTCCCAGCTACCTCCCCAAACCAAACAACAAGCTCGTAACATGTCTTTAATTGTCTGAATAGTCCTCTCTGTTTGACCATCTGTCTGGGGATGATAAGCGGAGCTATATTTCAACTCAGTGCCAACTACTCTCTGCAAGCTCCTCCAAAAACCAGAAGTAAACTTGGGATCCCTATCAGAAACAATAGTCTTTGGAATACCATGCAGTGGAACAATTCTATCAACATAAACTCTTGCTAATCTGTCCACTGTCCAGGACATACTTACTGCTACCAACCTGCATACCTTGGTTAGCCTATCAACAAATACCCATATTCCATTATGTCCTGCTGCTGACCTTGGCAAACCTGCTACAAAGTCCATAGCAATATCATCCCATTCCATAGCAATATCATCTCATTTCTACTATGGAATGGGCAACGATTGCAATAGACCTCCAGGCTTCTGATGCTCTGCCTTAATCTGTTGACAGACTACACATCTTGAGACAAATTCTGCGATGTCCTTTTTCATATGAGGCCACCAAAAATGCTTCTTCATATCCTGGTACATTTTGGTACTACCGGGGTGAATAGTGTACCGGGATTTATGGGCCTCTTCTAATACTCTCTGCTTTATTTCTCTTTCTGTTGGCACAAATAACCTACCTCTGAGTCTGACCACACAGTTATCATCAATAGTAACTTCTTCCATTTTCACAATTTCAGCTAAATTCATATCTACTTTTTGGGCCTCAATAATTTAACAATACAGCGACGGTTCCACAGCACTACTAGCTAATATTGCCCGTCGTTGATTGCTTGGCACATACAGGGAGTTCTCTGCTATTTCCTCATATAACTTCCATTCCTTGATCATCATTTGGCTTAAATAGGCTTTTTTGCTTAGGGCATCAGCCACCACATTGGCCTTACCCAGATGGTAAGCCAAACTAAAATCATAATCTTTTAAATACTCCACCCATCTACGCTGACGGAGATTCAAATCTTTCTGGGAAAAGATATATTTTAAACTTTTATGATCTGTAAAAATTTCAAATCTTTCACCATAAAGATAATGCCTCCACATCTTTAAGGCAAACACAACTGTTGTAAATACTCCACCCATCTATAAGGGCAATTGCGGATCAAATGCCCTGGCTGATTGCAATTATAACATCTGTAACCTGGTGGAATAGTGGGCTGCCTGGCAGTACTCTGCTGCGATTCATCTACCTCTGGCGTATAACCACGCCCCTGCTGAAACTGCTGACGACCCCCTCTTCCTCTTCCTTTGCCATTGAATACTTGCTTTAATTTCTGACCCCACTTACCAAAACCTGAAGAAGAAGGTCCTGCTGGAGCCTTTCCCCTACTAACTCTTGCTGCCTGCTGAGGTAGCCGAAAACTACCCGAACCTAACCCACTTGCCTGACGGGCCCGAATAGACCTTTCAAGAGTAGCTGCTCTTTGGGATGCTTCCTCAACTGATCTACACATTAACGGTATTACCGCATTCTGTAACTCTTCTCTCAAACCCTGAATAAAATATTCAACCATCATAGCATTATCTGATACTACATAAGGTGCATATCGGCTAAGTGCCATAAATCGCATCTGATATTCTAAAACTGAGGTATTACCTTGCTGAAGTGTCCGGAATTGCTCACTTTTTGCCTGCTGCACTTGAAGTGGAAAGAATGTATCATTGAATGCTTCGAGAAATTCTGGCCAGGTAATAACCTCCTCTGTCCTACTTGCAAAGGTGATCTGCATCTTCAGACGCCACCACTGCTGCGCAAAGCCTGTCAACTGATATGTGGCTAGCACAACTTTATCCGCTGCTGGACACCTCATGGTCGTAAAGACCCTTTCAATCTCATGAATCCAGTGCTCTGCTGTATCTGGATTCGGCCATCCTGTATAAGTGGGTGACTATAATCTCAAAAACTTTTCAACTTGCATCACTGGCTCTTCTGCTGCCATTACTGGTGGTGGTACAGGTGCCACATAGGGTACCTCCACCCTTGGCGGTGGTGCAACAGGGGCCACAGGTATTCCAGCATCTGGTGGTATTGCTGCTGGAGGTACCGATGCCTGCTGATCCATTCTCATCCTAATATCAGTGAGGCTTTCCCAAATCCTCTCAATCATACGCTGAGTGGACTCTTCAGGGTCCTCTCCTCCACCACCCCAATCCCTTCTATCAGCCATCTCAACTCCCTGCACAAATAACATATCAATTACGAACAAAACCGGTCATTACGAAACCAGAGTCAGCTACCAGCAGTGTACAAATGTAGAAATATGGCTATATAATTTCCCAGTTCCTTTATATTTACATGGACCTCGCTCTGATACCAACTGTGACGGAACGCCTCGTTCAAGCCCGTTAAACTACTAACGAACTTTATCCAAGTCCGCCTTCCACGAACGGGCCGAAGCCTCGTAAGGGATATCATACACACGTTCGTGAAAACACAAAGAAACACATCTGATCACATATATGATTCACCAACTCATATATAATGTACAAGATTTACATAGCCAAATTTCAACAAAAGTACAAGAAAGTACAGGTGCCTGGGGAATACCCCGAGGTAAACTAGTACAACTGAGAAAAGAAACTACACTGCTGGAGGTGCTGGCCCAACACCACTGCGATGCGGCTCCGAACTGGACGACGGTAACGAAACATCCTCCTCGCCCTCACCTGTGGGGGGTAGGGGTGAGCCTATCTAGTCACTGGCTCAGTAGGGAACTCCCCCAACACCGAGCAAACCAAAACACAGGTACGGAAGTAGTAAACTGCGCTAGCAATTTATAGAATAACTAAGCAGGATATTAAAGCTGTAAATGTACTCACCGTTTGCCGACTACGTAAAGCAACTGTAATAAATAAACGGCAAACCCAAACAGGTGTATGAGCTACAGTAGAGACCACCACACACGAGCCACGTGAACTGGTTCGCGACACCAGTGACTGACTCGGACAAACTAACACAGGTCTACCTCTCAGTCTCGTAGCCACGGACGAAAGGTCCAGCTGTCGCTCCACGTGGAAAAGTCAAACAACTGTGGAGACCAACTAAACACCACTCCTGCGGACACACAACCGCATGCCCATGCCTGGCACCTTTAGGGTCTTTGGACAGAGCACCCTAGAGTGAGGCACTGGAAAAGGACTAGCTAGGGACCAGTGTCGACAACCGGTGTCCGTACCCCCAACTAAGAGCGCGCTACAAGTGACTAAAAACAAACTCAAGAGTCACTGTCCCACTGTCATCTTTCACTCAGCCGGACGTACAACTCGAACAAAGGAGTGAGGGTGTCCAGGACAGATGACATAGACCTCGACGGTACAACACAAGTATCAGGACAAAGCCCCGAGCTAACAGCCTGGCTCACAGAGAACCTGGGGCACCCAACTAGAGAGGTAACCACGGTAGGTGTCGTACTACTTGCCACGCACACAGAACCACGTGTACGTAACACACAAACCACGTGAAACATCACGTAAGCCTCAAGTAACACTTTTCACAACACGTGAACACAACCTGCTTGCGTGAACACCACGTAACTACGCAAAGAACCACTAGCTACACACCGAAGTGCTAGCTTCAAGAACCATGCCTCTCAGTGCCACAAGTGCCAATGCACCGCTCGTTATCTGTAAACACGTTGCATAACGATATTCGGATATCCAATCACATAAGCCATACATGGATAGACCACTCGGCTGAAGTCGCGACAGGGTCTTGCGTCGCCTTCAGATAGCGACAGCCCGATAGGTCGCCTTCAACATATTAACGCGACATACAAACAAGTCGCGTTCACAACTTAAACGCAACGGGTCGGCCCGTCGCCACCTTATCGCGACAGGGGGATCCGTCGTCTTAGCAAACGGAAACCCTAATCCGGGATCCCCTCCATGGATTACCAACCCATACCATACAAACCACCCTTAATTAGTGTTTTTCATGCTTTAATGGGTTCCTAGGCATGATATCTATTATTTAGAAACATTAAACTGATCAAACCCTGCATCCCACACGATTCTCACCCCGAAAACGGGAGGAGTCACCCTACCTCATGAAGACAACGCGATACGACGCTCCCCCGGCGTTTCACTCGCTCAACGTGAGCTTCCCACGGCACGATAACGCCGAAATCACGAATTCCCTCTAGAATCGCCATAGCTCCCCTTCCCTTGGCTAAGCAGAACTCGCTGCAGTTCTGTCCGGCTGGGGTTTCTTAACAACACCCAGTGGTTGGGAACGCGACGTATCGTCGCGTCGTGACCTGGTCGCTGTTGGCCCTTTTGGTATGGCAGCAAGCTAACCTAGAGGGGGGGGTGAATAGGTTTTTCTGAAATATGAAATAGAAACTTAAACACATAAAATTAACACTTGAAAGTTTCGTTAGATTGGTGTGATAAAGAGTAGTAGTGCGGAAGCAAATAAACAATCACACAAAGGACACAAGGAATTTATCCTGGTTCGGCCCTTCCCACATGGAAGTCCTATGTCCAGTCCCCAAGCAACCTCTTGGGATTTCACTAACCAAGGATATAGTCCCCCTCAAGGACACTACAACACCCAGCACCCCAGCTGGTCTTCTTCTCTTTTCCCGGGCAAGAAGGCATCCCAGTTCTTTTACAGGCTCAGAAGCAAACCTCCTGGTACAAACCCCAGTGCGGTTCTGCTAGACACAACCCCTAGCTAGGTTCTACACTGTATACAGTCCTACAGTTGGACATGATGTCTTTATTATAAGAAGAACAGTGCTAGAGTTCTACAAGAATGGCCTCTACAAAAAAACTCTCAGCAAAAACTATCCCCAAGAATTACAATAAGCACAGGGAGAATGAAGAGAGAAGAAAGCTTGAAGGCTTGAATGCTTGAGATGCTTTGCTTGCTTTTTCTGGCTGGCTCTTTCTCTTTCTCTCTTTCTTTGAGTGTATGTGGCGTTGAGGTTCCTCACTGGTTGTACACTCCTTCAAAGATTTTCAGGAAAGCTCTCTATTTGATCTTCAGCCTTGCTTCATCTTTTATATGCGAGGCTTTGAATAGATCTGTTGAAGAGATCCTTTGGAGCTCTTCTAGATGTTGATGATCTTCTCTTCATTTGTCTTAATCAGACTCTGGTGGTCTTCGAGGTCTGATAATTGCAATGCTGCTGTGTGTTTTCTGCTAACATGTTGAAAATAGTAGTTCATATCTTTTTCTGACACGACTCTGAGATATGCATGCAGCCTTTTTGTCAGAAGATATTTGACTTTTCATTAGGCGCCAACATATTTGAAACATCTGAATATAAAGGAAATCGATGTTTACATGAAGTCGATGTTTGGACAAAATCGATGTTTACGTGAAAGCAAATCGATGGCCAATCGATGTTCAATCATAAGCAAATCGATGTTTGACTTATCAAATCGATGTGAGAAGCAAATCGTTGTTTCTTACTTATGAAATCGTTATGATGATCAAATCGTTATGGCAAGCAAATCGATGTGAAACTTATCAAATCGTTGTGAAGCCTTAGCGAATCGTTATAGAAGGCAAATTGATGTGAGAGCAAATCGTTGTTCTCACTTATGAAATCGTTATGAGAACCAAATCGATATGAGAGCAAATCGTTGTTCTCACTTATGAAATCGTTGCACGATAAAATCGATGTTTCACTTAACGAATCGTTACACGATCAAATCGTTGTGTAACTTATGAAATCGTTGTTAGTGAAATCGATGTGGCACTTTGAATAGAAATCGATGTATATTGAATGAACACCGACTTAGCATTTTAGTGCGCCTTATTGCATCAATGTGAGACTTAGTATTTTGCTATAAGTTTGATGCGACACAGATGATACAAGATATTTAATAATATTTAATTAACCATAAATTTTGTTATCACAAAGATATATTTGATATTATCATAAGTTTTGTTATCACCAAAATACAAGGACAAATATAGAGTGGTTCAACAATCTCCCCCTTTTTGGTGATGACAAAATTTATGAAAATTTTCTGAGAAAGATACTTAAGACATAGAAAATGCAGAAAATTCACAGAACATACAAGTTCTCCCCATTTTTGTCACTAACCAAAAAGGAAGGATCTTACCATGCATTTGCTCCCCCTTAAAAAATTTCTTACCATCGAGGGGTTCAACAATAGATATTTAATGAATGACTCTCCCTTAGTGTAGGCTCCCCCTGAGCATGAGACTCCCCCTTAATGTGAGGGAAGTCAGATCTTATTGGTCTTGGCCTTTGTCATGTTGTTTGTCAAGTCTTCAAGATTTTTATCTGCATACATCTTAACAGAAAACTTGCAAACATTGTTAGTAGCAATATGAATAGAAATAAACAATTTGTGACTACTCCCTCTTCAGATATGAGATGGATGAAGAGCTGGCAGTCATCAGTGCCTTGAGCATCCTTTGATCCTGATGCTCCAAGGCTATCCTGTAAACAACTTATTCAGAAATAGGTACCCAAATCGTTTTGGGTCCTTGATGGTTAGATGCATAAAAGTATCCTTTCGGAATCCAAACTAGGTGCCTTGTTGTGCAGGTGTTTACTATGTGTCCTAATTTATTACAATGAGAACAACAATGAATATAATCTATTTTGCAGTTCTTACTGTTTTTATGATGTCTGTTTAGGACATAATTTTTGGAAACATTTTCTTTTACATGGGCCTTTTCTGAGGCAACTTGGTTTCTTTTACAAATTTTGGTAATTGATATTTTTAAGGAATTATGACTTATTTTCTTTTTTCCAGAGGTATGTAACCAAGCCCTTGTTTGTTATTTCCAGATTTTGATCCTTTTAAGCATAGAGCTAAAGATTTTTTCCCTTTAGTTAATTTTCTAACTGATTCTTTTAAATACATATTTTCTTCAGTTAGAGTTTTTAATTTTTCTTCCAACTCTAATTTTTCATTATCCTTGCTCTTTAAATTTTCATTCAAAAGAGAATTATTATCTTTACTGTCCTTTAATTGTTTTTCTAGTTGCTCCAATTCGGATTTAAGATCAGAATTGGTGTTTTCCAAGCAAGTAGTGTTGTTTTTCAGATCTTTTAGTTCTTTTACAACACCCTTATGTTTTTCATATAGTTCATTAAAGACTTCTTCTAAGTCTTCGGACTTTGATCTTGAATCGGTGCAAGAATCAAAAGAAGGTTCAGAGTGTACCTCATCTAGTCCTACCGTGAGGGCTAGATTTACCTGCTCTTTCTCTGATTTAGAGCTTGATGAGCTTGACGATTCTGAGCTTGTATCTTCCTCATTTTCCCAAGCAGCCGCCATAGCTTTTCTTTTAAATTTCTTGTGCTGCTTCTTGGTTTTTACTATTTGGCCAGTCTTCTTAAGCCTTGGACAATCTGGTCTCAGATGTCCAAGTTTTTTGCATTCATAGCAGACTGATTCTTTCTCCTTTTTCTCTTTCCTTTGTATCCTTCTTGATTCATTTTTCTTCTTTTTTAAAATCTTCTGAAGTTTGGACAGTACTTCATCAACATCACTGTCTTCAGATCCTGCAATTTTTGAGCTAGAAGAAGAAGAAGTGGAAGGAGCAGCTACCACTTTAAGAGCATTAGTACATTTCTTCTTAGATGAGCTTTCAGATAATCGCTCCATATTTATTTCATGTGCCATAAGAGAACCTATTAAATTATCAATCGACAATTTGGTTAAATCATGGGCCTCTTCAATAGTAGTTACTTTAGGTGTCCATGAAATAGTTAAAGATCTAAGTATCTTCCTAACAGTTTCTTCATTGGAAAGAGTTTTACCAAGAGAATTTAAACCTACTACTATGCTTGAAAATCTATTATACATAGTAGTAATGTTTTCGTTTGGAAGTATTTTAAATTGTTCGTATTGTGAAACAAGAATATCTATTCTAGTTTGTTTCACTTTATTCGTTCCTTCATAAGTTATTTACAGTTTATCCCAAATTTCTTTAGTAATTTGCATGTAGATACTCTACTAAATTCCTTTTTAGATAAAGCACAACATAAATAATTTATTGCTTTAAAATTTAGAGATAGTTTACTTTTATCAGCAGGTGTAATGGCAGTAGTGCCTTCAACAGGAACAATAACAAAGTCACCTGCCTCAATTACCTGCCACAGATCAAAGTCTGTGCCTCGAATGAAGCAATCCATTCTCATCTTCCAATATTGGTAGTCTTCTCCATCAAAGAATGGAGGTCTGGTGACTGATTGACCTTCAACATATCCTTGAGCTGCCATGGATCTTTGCTCTAAGATCGTTGGATCTTCTTTGAATATTCAGAGACCCGCTCTGATACCACTTGTTGGCTCTTTTGGTATGGCAGCAAGCTAACCTAGAGGGGGGGGGGGGTGAATAGGTTTTTCTGAAATATGAAATAGAAACTTAAACACAGAAAATTAACACTTGAAAGTTTGGTTAGATTGGTGTGATAAAGAGTAGCAGTGCGGAAGCAAATAAACAATCACACAAAGGACACAAGGAATTTATCCTGGTTCGGCCCTTCCCACATGGAAGTCCTACGTCCAGTCCCCAAGCAACCTCTTGGGATTTCAATAACCAAGGGTACAGTCCCCCTCAAGGACACTACAACACCCAGCACCCTAGCTGGTCTTCTTCTCTTTTCCCGGGTAAGAAGGCAGCCCACTTCTTTTACAGGCTCAGAAGCAAACCTCCTGGTACAAACCCCAGTGCGGTTCTGCTAGACACAAACCCCTAGCTAGGTTCTACACTGTATACAGTCCTACAGCTGGACATGATGTCTTTATTATAAAAGAAAGAACAGTGCTGAGAGTTCTACAAGAATGGCCTCTACCCAAAAACTCTCAGCAAAAACTCTCCCCAAGAATTACAATAAGCACAGGGAGAATGAAGAGAGAAAAGAAAGCTTGAAGGCTTGAATACTTGAGACGCTTTTGCTTGCTTCTTCTTGGCTCAGGCTCTTTCTCTCTTTCTTTGAGTGTATGTGGCGTTGAGGTTCCTTACTGGTTGTACACTCCTTCAAAGATTTTCAGGAAAGTTCTCTATTTGATTTTCAGCCTTGCTTCATCTTTTATATGCGAGGCTTTGAATAGATCCGTTGGAGCTCTTCTAGACGTTATTGATCTTCTCTTCATTTGTCTTAATCAGACTCTGGTAGTCTTCGAGGTCTGTAAGCATAGAAGAGAGTGTTAGCATAAAAGAGTGTTTACAAGATAACAGTGCATGCTATAGTGTTTCTGCTAACATGTTGAAAATAGTAGTTCATATCTTTTTCTGACACGACTCTGAGATATGCATGCAGCCTTTTTGTCAGAAGATATTTGACTTTTCATTAGGCGCCAAACATATTTGAAACATCTGAATATAAAGAAAATCGATAATTACATGAAGTCGATGTTTGGACAAAATCGATGTTTACGTGAAAGCAAATCGATGGCCAAATCAATGTTCAATCATAAGCAAATCGATGTTTGACTTATCAAATCGATGTGAGAAGCAAATCGTTGTTTCTTACTTATGAAATTGTTATGATGATCAAATCGTTATGGCAAGCAAATCGATGTTAAACTTATCAAATCGTTGTGAAGCCTTAGCGAATCGTTATAGAAGGCAAATCGATGTGAGAGCAAATCTTTGTTCTCACTTATGAAATCGTTATGAGAACCAAATCGATATGAGAGCAAATAGTTGTTCTCACTTTTGAAATCGTTGCACGATAAAATCGATGTTTCACTTAATGAATCGTTACACGATCAAATCGTTGTGTAACTTATGAAATCGTTGTTAGTGAAATCTATGTGGCACTTTGAATAGAAATCGATGTATATTGAATAAACACCGACTTAGCATTTTAGTGCGCCTTATTACATCAATGTGAGACTTAGCATTTTGCTATAAGATTGATGCGACACAGATGGTACAAGATATTTAATAATATTTAATTAACCATAAATTTTGTTATTACAAAGATATATTTGATATTATCATAACTTTTGTTATCACCAAAATACAAGGACAAACATAGAGTGGTTCAACAATCACGACGGACCTAGGCGTCGCCTTCCTGCCTGCCGCTCTACGCGCTACACGTGGCACACATGCAGACGATCAACGCCCCAAGGCAGTCACCAGAACGCGACAGCCACCTCTGTCACATTCAGAACGCGACACTCCTCCCTGTCGCAATGACAGGCTGAGGACACTGGGGTGCTGCAGGCCCGGACTATCGGCCCAATAAGCCCTTGAAACACGCACACGTACCACACACAAACCACATTGGCCTCACGATAGCCATCACAACCACTAAACACAGGATCCACGAGGATCCGAAAAATGCGCGACGTTACACTCGCTGTCGCAGGAGTTCATTGCCGGACGGTCATGGTGGCAGCTTGTTCGCCGTGCGTTGCCAGCAGTGTGAGTTGTGAGCGTGAGCGCTTGTACCGTGAGTTGAGAGTGGCCTTTTTGCAAGTCCTTGGGGTATGCCCCTTAAGGACTGCACCTTTCTATCTATACCTGTACTTTTATTTGGGACATGTTGTACATATCTTCTTTATTAATGTACGTTCTTGTTATAGTTATTTGAATTCATTGCTTATCTCACTGAACTAAATTCTAACCTTTCCAGGTCTTCGGATTCGTGGGTGGCGGCGCGACCTTCAGGCCAACTTAGGTACCAAGGCAATCAAAGTGGAGGTTACCCCTCTAGGCAATGAAAACCCATGAAAGAAGCTAACCACTGCATTAATAACATCTTGTTGAATAATATCCCAGCAAGAAATGAAAAAATGCCCCATGAAACCATCAGGGCCTGGTGCACCATCCGCATTCAAGCTCCAAACTGTCGCTTTAATATCATCCTTAGTGGGAATAGCAGTGAGAAAACAGTTCTGATCATTAGTAACCAAAGTAGGAATGACATTGAGAAGGGAGTCATCAATAACATGGTCTGATGATTGAAGAAGGGACCCAAAATAATTGATTGCCTCCTATTTAAGAGCCTCCTGGTCCTCAGTCCAAGAGCCCGCCACCTGATGTCTATGAATAGAGTTGCGCCTCCTTCTCCCCTTTACAACAGTATGATAGAAAGCGTTGTTTTTATCCCCATTATCGAACCATTGCATGCGGGCTTTTTGCGCCCAGAACATTTCCACACAGTTAATAGCCTTCTTTAAATGAGCATTAGCAGCACCCAATGCAGTACGATTTTCCGGAGAAGGATCAACGTCAAAAGCCTCCTGCATCGCCATTGCCTGCTCTTCATGAAAATTCAAATTATCATTTATGTTGCCAAAAGTATCCTTATTCTAGGAGCGTAATGCAGATCAAACTGCCTTGAGCTTCATGTGAAGAACGACGAAAGGATTATAATGCCAATCGATTGGACCTTCCCAGACAGCTTTGACAGTTTCTTTAAAAGATTCATGCGAACACCACATAGATTGGAAAATAAACCTGGCTGGGGATCGAGTTGCTGGTAAGAGAGAGAGCATAAGAGGGGAATGATCAGAGGGGCCCCTAGGAAGATGTCTAACCTGAAGGCTAGAATAAGTATCACCATAGGATGAGTTACACAGGAATCTGTCCAGCCTAGCTCTGATAGATGAAGGCCCAGTATGGTTATTTGACCAAGTAAAATTTGATCCAATATAACCCATATCCATAAGAGATGCATCTGATATAAAGGCATTAAAATCTATCATGCCATGCAAGTTGACAGGACTACCACCATGCTTCTCCGAAGGAAGTGAGACAGTTAAAATCACCACCTACCAACCAAGGAACATCCACTGAATTTGAGAAATCCAACAACTCATCGAACATCAGTCGCCTTCTATCTGCATGGCAGCTCACATAGACTACTGTAATTAAGAAAGTAACCCTGTTGTCTTTAACCGCAGCCAGAGTGATATGCTGCTCAGAGAGATTCACCAGCTGAAATGGAAGGTTTCGCCAAAAAATCCAAAGTTTACCATTAGAACCACTATTGCCAATAACTGAGTCCATATGAAGGTATGAGCATATAGAATCTGCTCTCTCCAGGGAAACCATTGGTTCTGCTATAGCCAGAAGATCCACATTGTTCATATTCACGATTCTCCTAAGTGAACGCCTAGAGGCCAGGTTCACTATACCCCTTATATTCCAGTATAATATAGAAGGAATCATGAGGACGAGTAGCTAGAAGAACCGCCCGCTGTAGCCTTCGCCTTCGAGTGAGTACATGCACCCACTTGCTCCACCGAACCCTCCTTCTTTTGGTTCACCATAACAGGCATGAAAATATTCTTCGTATAAGCTAGAGAAGCCGCCTTCTGAACGCTTAGAAATGGAAATAACTTAGTTAGGTAAGACTTCTTCTTCTCCGGCGGAAGGCCTTACCGGAGAAGGGAAGGCCTTACCGGAGAAGGTCCTCCAGACATCTCTTCGGCAAGTAGCACCCCATCAGAAATAGCTCCATGATAAGATCCTTGAAGCCTAACAATAATGGACTTATTATGCAAGCCATGCAACGTGGGTTGAACCCCTGGCACCATATCCTGAACTGTCTGCGAACCAGTTGCAATGACGTCATCCGAGAGGCGTTTAGAGCCCGACCTCACCTCCAAAGTAACTCCATGCAAATCATGCAGCGAATTCTGGACTTGATTAGGATTTCCAAGGGCATCTGAAGGAGACAGAACTACCTTTTGAATACCAGGAACTGATAAACCCGGAGTGGGACCTTCCGTCGCTAAAGAAGTATCTTTAACCGTCAACACCTCCACATTATCTTCAAGAGAAGGAACAATATGACTAGATGGAATAGCTTTTTGACGCCATGTTCTTTTAACAGCCACCACATCATCTATATTCTTATGAGTATCCTGTTGATGCACTTGAGAACCATTCACCACCACAGAATCCTTCAATTTTTTGTTGCACTCCGATTCTACATGCCCCAACTTCTGACAGAAGCTACAGATAGCCGGCACCCTGTAGTAATTGATTGTTTTCCAAAATCCATCTTGCCCACAACCTATCCAAATTCTCTCAGGTCTGGATTTTGCAATATCCAATTCAACACAAACAAAGGCCTTCTGGGTTTGCGTTAGGGCCAGAGTAGGTTCATGAATCCTTAGAACTTGTCCAAGGTTACCTGCAATAGATTTAAGGAAATCCTGGGAGTAGTAGTTTACCAGAAGCATTGAAAGCCTACCCAAATGGCATTATAGTTGGATCGGCATTGAAATCAAAATTTGCATCCCACTTAAAAAATCTGAACAGCAGGCCTTTAATGTATAAACTTCTCCTCAAAATAACCTTCAGATAGTCCTCCTCTTCCTCAAACCGAAGGAGAAGGTGCCGTTGATTTAAAGTACTAACAATAAAATCTTCCTTGAGACCCAGTATTTGGGACAAGCAAATCTTAAAGACCGGAATAGAACTCCTTCCATAAGAACATCTCACAATAACCGCCAGGTTAAGGGGAACAAAAGATCTGTTACGCCCTGACGCGGAATATCGGAGCGCGAAGGCAGTTGCAAGAAAAAGGTATAGAGTGAGTACTAGACATCAAACCATTGCACATTGAATAATACTAAAGCAAATATTTCTCATTAATAACATTTCCAATGTCTAGTTACAACCACTAATATCACAGCCATTCTATAGGGCCCAATTACATTGCAATAGAAGGAAATAACTAACTACAACTCTAAGATAACATAATGACTCAAGGGTACTCCTGGCTTCACTCTTGGTCATTCCCTTCCTCGTGAATGTATGTGTCATCCTCGGTCTCACCTGAGAACACAACATCAAATAACGTAGGGTGAGCGATAACGCCCAGTAGGACTTAAATCTCAGGCTCAAGCAAGCTTTAAATAATTAACGCATTTAATGGCAGAGTATCTAATGATAGAAGGTACAAGAGAGTCAAAATATAGCAAGAGATAGCACACATGTAACAGGATAGCACAATAGCACGAGATCGAGTATAGTTTCCAAAATTAGCACAAGTATCGAGTGTAGCACGAATAGCAGGATGGCCAAAGCACAACTAGCACAATAATAATAGCATGACGAGTATAGCACTTGTTTGTCATTCTAGACATCGAGAGAGTATAGCACGTTTTGTGTTTTGATTGTCATATAGATAGTCGAGATAGATAGCACTTGAGTGTAATGCCATACACTCTGATCATTTAACTCCCATGGGCACTAGCACTTTCGGGCGCACATCCCAGGACCAGATCGGGCCCTTTATATATTGGCAGGCATTGGTTATATTGTTTATCTTTAGACAATCAGTCAATGGCCAATATAGAGTACCAAGAACTAGATGCGAGCACTAGATGAATAGACGAGATTGTAGAGTGAATGTGAATAGACGAGCGAGTAGAGTACAGACGAGAGCTAGTGGACATTGAATGTAATGCGACGAGTAAACATGCGATAGTAACAGTTGCACAACACACGCACTTGGTATTGGCAGTCAGGTGGAACTCATGATCTTCCCGCTGGGCATGTTGTGCACAGTCCAGAGGTCCGACGTGATTCAAGGAAGAGCGATCTTCTAATAGCCGTTTGGATCATATCGATCCCTAAAGGTGTAATGGGTGTTAGGGTACAATCGGCGTCGACCATGTGGGAATCCATGATCAGAGGAGACTTACGGAGGCCTTGTGCAAGGGTTCACTAGTCCAACGAAAGGAATATTCGACGGAGAGTTCACCACAAGCCAAGTAAAGTGTGTATATAAAAACAGGTGCTCGACGTTCTAGAGGAATTCTAGAACAGTGGAGCGTCGATAACGGTATATAAACAACGCAAGAAATGAATACAAGTCCTTTAAAATAGGGAAATTAATATACTTTATTGCAATAAATTACTAGATACATTAAAAGATATTTTATGCCAGATTTCAGCCATATATGGATGGTTCATGTGTGTGCATGTGTAAGAGAAATCATAGATAGAAAAGAAGTCGTGAATATGTGATTTAAAGCATTCAATAAAACTCCATTTTAAAACAAGTTTTTACTGGGGGTATAACTGTTTTCATCAGAAATCTGTGAACGCGACATAGGCCAATGAGGATTGCGACAGGGGTAGGCAGATCGCGACATGGGTACTGTCGCGACGGCCTGGTGAACGCGATAGAGGCGGAAAAGGAATGCGACAGGACTTGCGAATCAGGTACTGGAAACGCGACGACTTACCTATCGCCTTCTTGGTCGCGACGGGTAGGCTGTCACAATCGGACCCCAAAAGGCGACATATCGGGTAGTCGCGATCTGGTGGTCTACGCCTGACTCTGACAGGAGTCAGACCAAACATTGGATTGCGGACCAGAACATTCAAATTTTGATACAGGGTCATTAAAAAAATCATAACTAATTATATACATGATGAAAAATCACGAAATCAGTGGCAAATGGAACTAGACATGCGAGAGTACTTCCAGTAATTAGGAATTTGAAAAAAATCATGGTATCGACATGGTTCTAACAAGTTGAACAAGAAGCAACCTGATTCCAGGTGCAGTAGTGATGAATGATTTAATTCGAGCAACATGCTTGATAAAAATTAGGGCTTTTAGGGGCAAAAGATGCCTAACATGAATCAGTCCCTACAGTAAAAATCTTGTAGCATGTGGTTGGGTATACAAGGAAATCAAGAGCTAAGAAGAGGGTTCAGGGTCATGTAAGTTGCAGAACATGAAAAATCAAGAACTAAAGATATGCTCGATGGAAAATTATGAAACTTGAGGGTTTTGTTCCTGATGTATGGAACAATCTACAGACGAATATTAGGATTTTAGCTTGTGAGAATGCCTACCTTGGACTCGATTTGTCTTCTAGGGTTAAGAACTCCAAGAACAAGGAAGAAGCTTGATGGATCTTCCTCTCCTCGATTTCTCCTCCTCCTTGGCCTCTTCTCCACCTCCAAGAACCCCTTTACACGAGCTAAGGTCGGCCATGAGGATTTAAGAGGTGTATTTATATAAACACAAGTTCCTATTCCTACTACTACTCAAATTCCTCTTAATTCCGAGATTTCCTAATTCCACCTTTCCTCTCTTTCTTTCCAATCTCTAATTGGGTTAGGATAGTATCTAAATTCGTGCTAGACTATATGGGGTAGGTTTAGGAATCCTATTCCAACTCTAATTACCACTTTTATTACTTTAATAACCCCTATCTATTAGGAGATAATTAAACTCCGAATTTAGGGTATTTTCTCTATTATTCCCCTTTTTAAAATCTCTATTTTAGCCCACTAATTTGTAATGGGTCAATATAGCAAAGCCCATTACTCCTTTTCTTTTAATGAGTTTAATTTAATTCCCTCTTATTTGATTTCCTACATATTCCTTTTATTATATTTCCTATAAATATTAAAATTTTTATTTTCCCAAAAATTTAAGGTTGCTACAAGATCTACCAACCTCTTCTTGTGAGAAAAAGACCGCTGGTTCTCCAGCATTAGTAAAACCAGGAGATTTAACACTTATATTAACCAGTGGAGGCGGTTTGGTACGAGCAATGATCTGCGCATAGGAGAGCCATCCCGCCGAAGGAGCACCCGTCGCCAAGCTCTGCGAAGCCTCCCCACCAATGATCTGCGCATTAGATGGAGACGCCATGACACCCTTCACAAGGACAGGACACCGCCGGCACAAGGCCAGCAACCGAACCTCAGCAACCGCCTAGCCGGCGAAAATCCCAGAGCCTCTCTCTCTAGAATCTAGAGAGGGAAATGGAATAAACAATTAGAAAAGATGAGAAAGGATGCTTCCCCTTTTAGATATAGCGCATGGAGCTGCTTGGAGATGGAGCTTGCAGAAGCTTGGCTAGAGAAGGAGACGCCGGTGAATGCTCCTGTTGGTTCAGTTGACTATGGAGAGGAGGGGCACGCTTAAGAGCTTGAGGCGACAGTCCGGTAGGGCTTCGCCTCGAATTAGCCTCTCGTAACTCAATGGATATTAGGTGTTTAACCTTCGGACATTGGTCCATGAGGTGTATATATAGGGATCTGGGGCACAAAGTTTGAGGTAGACAACAGATGAAAATCACAACGGACACAGTGGTCGCTAATATTGAAGAATGTCAACAACTTGACTGGACGTCATTAAGAGATTCCAAATAGATTCAGATTCTGACAGGATTCTAAAGTTGAATCACATAGGGTTGAGCCGCCGTGCATATCCATTTCAAAAAATGATTTATTGAAAGTTGCCAATAATTGATGGAGGTTCAAAAGCACGTCGAGGGTACCGGTCGCGGTTCAAAAAGAGGCAATAAGAAATCGAAATAGGAAGACCTGTAGCGGATAAGAGTTTCCAAAAAGGTTTTAAGAAAACATACCAAATAATCGATGAAGGCTTAGAATCACGTCGGAATAACAAGACGAGAATCAAATATGGCAATTGGGTTTTCCAAAACTCAAACTAGGAAATGGGTAGGACGGAAGGTGAATATGAGTAATTCATAATGGAATTAGAATTTGCGATGGAGTTAACCGCCGTGCTTTTTAATTTGAATGGCATCTAGAAGACTGGCCACGTAAATCAACTTTGAATAGTGACCACTTATTCTGTTGCGGATCATGTGTTTTAACCAGAACTTCCAACAAGCTATCAAAAAGATGGGGAAGCATCCCATAATATAGGGTAGATCCACAAAGTTGGGGAAAAGGTACTCTCAGAAGGAAAAAAGAAGTCTGTTTGTGGCATTTTGGTGTAAAACGAGATCTGTCTGTTGTGGTGTCAAAATTTACGTGCCTACAGCTGCCACGTCTTGGCGTCTGTTTTGGAAGGGAGCGGGACGGAGTGAAACGAAATGGAGCGTAATGGAGTAGTGGAATAAAATGACATGCGGTGTAGTGGAGCGAAGTGGAGAGAATTGATAAGTAGATGCCAAGGTGAAAAATAGACACACACTCAAAAATTGGTGAACATCACATGATGAGAGTCTTTCACCAATCCAGTGAAGCATCCTCCGGAGAAGACCAAGAAAACTACAATGTTTGAATGGAGGAAGAGTGTGCACAAAGGGCACGAAGGAGGTGTGTACGCAGTACACGAAGGAGGTGTGCACAAAGGGCACAAAGAAGAGATCAACTTTGATGGAAGTACCTAAGGACACAATCTTGTAGGTTTCACCATTGGGGAGCATTTACTAGCTTGTGAACATGCTGCAACCAAGGTGGATCAATGAGAGATGAAAGACGAATGGTGGAGGATTGTCTAAACAAGGGAGAATCAATGGAAATTAGCCTAGAGGCAGCAACAAAGGGAGTTGAGTACTTGACCCGGAATGGAATATCTCAAATTACATTGGAGTTGAAGTAAGAATGGCTCCCAAATTGCGTTGGGAGAGTGGTTTTCCACAGTGATTTCAAATTGTGCATGGGATAAAGAAACAAAAGGGTAAATAAAATGAAGATAGAAAATAATCAAGGATAGTATTGTTATGATGCTGAGTTAAGTTAGCAGACCAGGTTTTCCAAGCGTGCGTCCATTGCCCTCGTGGGCAAAGCGCAACGGCCTGTCTGTGAGGCTAAGAATATTATGGAATAATCATTGTTTTTGTTAAAGGGGAGCTCAAATCCCAGATTTCTCAGAGCCACAAGGTTTTTGATATGCTCTAAGGGTAATAACATATAGTAAGTGCAGATAAGGATGGTAAGGGTGACAACAATTGTGGCTTGGTTATTGCATTGGAGTCAGATGAGGTAGCTCAAACCCGCACTCAAAATTCATTAGCCAAGAATAACACCATCACAGAATAAAATGCATTCAAGCATGAAGAGCATGAAGCATAGAGCAAACATCAATCATAACACAGAGTTCATTCAATTGTTTGTTTTATACCATGAGGATAAGTGGACTTGGCCAAATGTTGGAATGGAGAATCCAAGGCTGGAATAATCAATGATTGGAAAAATTAGGCATGAATCTAATCCAAAAGAGTTTCAAGTGCAGAGCGATTGCCTTGTGCAATACCATCAAGACTTTGTTTTTAGATTTTAAGAATATGTAAATTTTTATGGAGTTTTGAAAATATTTAATTTTTATGGAGTTTTGAAGATATTCATCTTTTTTGAAAAAAAAATTAAAATTTGTGGAGTTTTGAAAATATTCATGTTTTTTTTTTTAAAACATTCCATGCCAACACAACACTAAGGTTATGAAAACTGGCTGGCGAGGGATCCTCGTTCCCTCCTCTTTTAGTAAGGAATGCCTAGAGTAGAGCGTGCATTTAATGTGGTGCCCTGTGGCTGATTGCCTTTGGTTAACAGTGTCACTACCAAAACCATACCTAAAAAGATGACTTGGTCTGGTAGGAAGAAGGGAAGAAAAATAGGGGATAAGCTTGATATGGGGTTCAAAAAGTCAATTTTGACTTCTTTCCTTGGCACAACCTGAGGAGATTCAGTCACATTGATATTAGGGGCTTTTGGAATTTGTTAAAAGACCATTCATTTGTAGGTGCATGCGTACGACCGGGTTCGTTTTGAATCCTGTGGGGACTTTGCCACTCTTTGTCATGTTTTATTATTGATTAATTGATTTTGATTTTGCATGCATACGACCAAGGTTCATTTTGAATCTCTGCGGGGACTTTGCCATTCTTGACATGCATTTTTACCTTTGAATTTTGTTGGTAATTTTGCCCATTTAGAGATATCGTCTCATTAGGGAGTGCTTTAGGTCAGTTGCCTTTCCTAGATTATCTCTACCATCCATACTTTGACAGAACAAGGAGAGAAGCATACTTTAGTGCTCTCAGGCATGGCCGAGGTAGTGATAGTGTCTTCCAAAGCAGTCGATTATGGGTGCCGTGAAGTGTGTGAAAGTGCCTATGCTAAAGGCAAACCTTAATGAAAAGGAGGAAATTCCGGACTCCTGGTGTGCAGCCTTCATAACAAGAGCGCTACGATAGTATGACAATATTCATATTCATCTTTTTTCTTAAAAGATTTTTGTTTGATAATGACACTGATAAGTAATATAGTAGTTTTTAAAATAAGAATTTTTGGGGATAAAGAAAGGACAAATGTCCTAAATTGGGGCGAGACTCAAGGATTTTTAAGAATGTACAGAATTGTACGAAGATTAAAAGGATAAATGAGGACTAAAGCCATGAGAACAATAGGAGAAAGGGCGGATGCCATGATCAAATATGAAAAGGTAAGAAGGGTGGAAAGAATTTGGAGACTCTGGAGGTTCTGGAGGGATGAGAAGGTGGGTGGGATTCTCGGTGAAAAGAAAAGAATCTGGAGGGTTTGGAGGAAAAAAGAGTAAAACAAAATTACCACCAAGGGCAAGAAAAGAGGATGTGCCGCATGGGGCATGAGATGGAGATGTGTTGCATGGGACACGACAAGGAGATGTCCCCTGAGGGACACAGTGAGAAGGGTGAAAATAATGTGGAGTGCCACGTGGGCACGGGGAGGAGAGTGGAAACATGACAACGTGCCACGAGGGGCACGAGATGGAGAATACAGAGAATGTAAGACCCGGCCCCTTGGGCCATTGGACCCATCCTCAGGATCGCGACGGGGAAGCCCATCGTGACAGGGTTTGTGTGGCGACACACCTGGCCGTCGTGTTCTTGTCACGACGGGGGTGGCCGTCGCATTCTTGTCGCGTCGTCTGTAGGCGACGCGATTGCTTTTCTGACAAACTTGACTGCTGTCCCATCTGTCAGAACGGTCTTGTCAGGTGTCAGGTGCGTACAGTGTTGATGTGACCTGGTCATCCGTCACGTTCTTGTTTTCCGGTCTTCAAGGTTTGACCGCTTTCGGTGTCGCGCCGTGGGTGGCCTTCGCGACATGGTCGCGACGCCTAGGAGCGTCGCGACATGCTCTTTGTCGCGCCGGGCCAACCCATCGTGTCTTGGGGCCCATCAGTTTAAAATCGAGGGATGTGCTCCATTTGCCCCTCTCCCCCTTTCCTTCCTCTTCTTCCCCCTTCTTCTTCCTCCTTCGAGTTCTCCCCTCTCTGGTGGTTTTTCGGCGTGCTTGAGGTGCTCGTGGTGGGAGGTGACGCCCCGTTCGTGCAGGCAGCGTGATCATGGAGCTTGGAGCGAGGAGGAGGTGGCCATTTCTACGTGAAGGCCCCAACGGGTTGGCTCTACTCTTGGTTGTTGCCCAGTTGACGAGCCCAGAGGGGGGGGGGGGGCGGTGAATGGGTCTTTAAAAATTAATCTAGAAGATACCTGTAACTAAAAACATTCACACAAACGTTCTTCGAAGTAGGTTAGTGACAGTTAGTTGAAATAACAAACACACAAAGAAGACAATCACACAACACAAGTTTATCCTGGTTCGAACCTCCTTTCCTTAGGAGTCCTACGTCCAGTCCTTGAGCAACAACTCAGGATTTCACTAACTAGGGTACAGTCCCCCTAAGGATGCTACAACACCTAGTTCAGCTGGTCTTCCTTCACACCCGAAGGGACAACACCCTGGATACCACACCAGGTCTTTCTTCACAACCGAAGGGAACAACACCCTGGATACCACCAGGTCTTCCTTCACAACCGAAGGGAACAACACAAGAGAGTAATGAAATTTAAGCCCCTAGATCAAGCTTTTGATAAGCAAGGATCTGAAGCAACTAGAACTAAGAGCAAAGAGATTTTAAGCAAGGCACACTCTCAGAACTATACAGGCTCTCTCAGATTTTCACAAACTAGTGGAGAGCAAAAGAGCAAGAGCTAAGTGGATGAAGGTTCTTTGCTCTGGACTTTCTTTAGAAGAATTTGAATGCTTGAATGCGCGAGATGTTTTCTTCTATTCTTCTGACTTAAATTTATATCTTCAATTTGAAATGTAGACGTTGAAGTGTCCGTTGTCTCTCTTTTGAGTAGTCGTTAGACTGAATGACATCTGGAGTCTTGGAAGCTTCCAGTCAATAGTCTTTTGATTACTTGAGCACGCAAAGAGATAGATCTTCAGAAATATCCATTGGCTTCTATTTGTTTAACGTTGTACTATGAAGCTGGTTCAGAGGTCTACCCAAATGTCAAGCTCAAATAGCAGACAGCTAAGCTGTCTCTGATGTCAGTCAACGTTAGTAGCCATAGACATGGAATAGTAATGCTAAATAGCTTAGTCTAAAGGACGTTATCAGAGTAGGCACGATAAGGATGATATGGTCTGCATGCATGCAGAGATACGTTCAGAGCTCATAAATGTAGGAGCGTCAGAGAGATATCTACGTGGACCTTGACCAGTCAACGTTTTTAATAAGATATCAAGTCAAAATGAAATCGATGACTGTATGACTTATGAAATCGTTATGAATAAGTCAGGTTGACAAAGTCGTTATGAGATAGAAGAAATCGTTGTGAAACACTTATCAAATCGTTATACAAAGAAAATCGTTGTGAACACTTATCAATCGTTATACGAAGCAAATCGTTGTGAACACTTATCAAATCGTTATACGAAGCAAATCGTTGTGAAACACTTAACAAATTGTTATACAAAGCAAATTGTTGTGAAACACTTACACAATCGTTACGGTGAGTAAGTCGTTGCGAGTTCTAAAGAAATCGTTCTGATAACTTATTGAGTCGTTACGGCGAGCAAGTCGTTGCGAGTTCTAAAGAAATCGTTATGATAACTTATAGAGTCGTTACGGCGAGCAAGTCGTTGCGAGTTCTAAAGAAATCGTTCTGATAACTTATAGAGTCGTTATGGCAAGCAAGTCGTTGTGAGTTCTAAAGAAATCGTTATGATAACTTATAGAGTCGTTACGGCGAGCAAGTTGTTACGGGCTCTAAATAAATCGTTACGGTAACTTATAGAGTCGTTGTGACGAGCAAGTCATTACGGGCTCTAAAGAAATCGTTACGGTAACTTATAGAGTCGTTGTGACGAGCAAGTCGTTACGGGCTCTAAAGAAATCATTACGGTAACTTATAGAGTCGTTGTGACATCGACTTGTTTGAAACAACATGACTTTTCAGCCAGAAAAGGAATCGTTATGATAATTCTATTGAAATCGATATGCTTATAACGAAATCGTTCTGGACTTAGAGAAATAATATGTTGAAGAGATTAAAGCTTCAGAGAAGTAGTGCATACCTTTTGTGGGCTTGTTTGACCTTGGTGTTTTTCCTGTACTCAAGACTTATGAACTATTCATTAGATATAATTGATAAACTCTTGTTTGGTTTTGTTAATCATCAATATATATATATAATTACATGGGGACAGACTGATCATCATTGGAGGTAAGGACCCTGGACTCCTCTCGCCCTAGCATGCTCCCTTCCCCCTTGAGATTGTGGTTCGTCATGGTTTGGGGTTGTGGGAGTGTGAGAATCATGCTCATGTGAGTGAGGATTCCATCAAGTGTAGATTCATTATGATCCATGTTTTTGGGGTTTAAGGGTGGTTTGTATGGTTTATGAGCTTTCCTTCATGTTTAGCATGCTCCCCTCCCCCTGTGGATGTGTTTTGTACCGGATTTGGGGTGGCCTCCGAGAGGATCATCCCGGAACCCTTCTCGACTAAGAACGTAACCTGTATAGAGGTCGCGATGATGTCTCAACCGGCTAGGCCGCCGCGACACTCTATTGCGTCG
Organism: Colocasia esculenta; assembly: GCA_014218235.1. Taxonomy (NCBI): domain Eukaryota; kingdom Viridiplantae; phylum Streptophyta; class Magnoliopsida; order Alismatales; family Araceae; genus Colocasia; species Colocasia esculenta. The sequence goes on from CM024761.1 coordinate 124,445,421, forward strand.
CGACCTGGTCGCGACAGGTTAAGCTGTCGTGACAGTGTCGCGACGGCCCTGGGCGTCGCGACAAGGTCGCGATGGCCTGATGCGTCGTGACTATAGCAGAGACAGGTAAGGTCTTGCGGAGTTCCATTTTCTGTGGAGTCTTTGCCATTTTCGCTTCTTACTGTACCCGTGGCACCAGTACTAGTTTCCTGGTTCGGTCCTACACTAGTCATTCGCCCGGTAGTCGGCACCTGAGGGCTTGTCCCGTGAGAGAGGTTGTTACTGTTGCCTGGGACCCCCATCCTCGTGCGCCTTAGAGGGAGCGTTCGGGGAGATGATCGTACTAGAGTCATGGACTCTGGATTTGAGGGGACAAAAGTGGTTAGGACAGCGGCGTCGAGTTGTTTGCAGAGCTGTCTTGGTTAGCCTGGGACATCGAGGATGGCTAGAGTTCTACCCGGTGCAGGCCAGCTAGTCCTTCTTCTCACTGCCTCACTCTTTGCGGCCTCGGAACCGCCTAGAGAGGCCAGGCGTGGGACCGTAGTCCGGCCAGACTATGACAGTTACTGTTGTGTACTTTGTGTTTCTGCCTCACTCTGATGAGAGTGGAGGTTTGGACCTGGGTCGAGGATAAGACGTCAGTGGACGCACCTGACCGGTTGACTAGTAGTAGTGTCCTTTCGTAGCTAGTGTCTCTTGTCCAGGCGGGGTTCTCCCTGTCTGTGTAGCCAGCTGGGTGGTGGTCACGACGTGCATGTTCTATGGAATTTCCGACCGTGGTGTTCTCCGTATCGTTGCTAGTTAGTAGCTTTGCTTCCGCACTTCCATTCGTAGGTAGAAGATATAACTGCTGCCATTTAATTAAGTACATAGTTTTGACTACCTGTTAGAGCCAGTAGAAGATTGGTAGTCCCTACTAAGCTTCTGTTGTGAAGCTCATCCCTTTCTTTTCTAGGTGAGACTTCTCAGTAGCGGCAGGGCGCACGCCGGGCGGAGGAGACTGGGTGGTAGTCATGGTCCCCGTAGCTAGCAGCGGTTCCCCCCTCTCAGTTGTACATCACCCTCGGGTATGCCCCTAAGGGATTTGTTCTTCCCTTGTCTTTACTTGTACTAGTTGTATGTGTTGGGACTATACCTAGAGCGATATGCAGCGGTCTTGCTCTTCTTTCTGCTTCCGCGTGTGTGGGCTCCTAGTTAGCAGTTGACATTTATTTCCTTTACATATTCTATTAGACTTGTATTATAGCCCTTCCGGGTCTCCGGATCCGTGGGCGGTGACTGCGAAAATCGGGTCTTTGGCTTAAGCCGAGGGTCGGGTTCTCGGGGTCGTTACAGTTGGTATCAGAGCGAGAGTCTGACAGGACTTGTAGCGGATTTAAAATGCAACAGAAAGTCCCAACAGTAGTACAAGTACACTACTAGCCACCTGAGTTGGTATCGTTAACCTTGTTGGTTGTGTGCCGTGCAAGATATGGCTCCGCACAGGCTTAGGCAGGTCAGAGAGCTGGTAGAGCAGCAGGATGAGAAAGATATGCCAGTGTCGTGTCAGGTTCAGGAGGAGGTGTCAGCAGAGGAGTTTGTGGCACAACCTCAGGGAGTAGTGGCAGCAGATGTAGCAGGAGGGCAGCAGCAGCAGGAGTACCAGCCTCCGCCACATTAGTACATGGATTGGTTTCCTTTGGCTGAGCAGTTCTCCAGGACGCTGTACCAGGGAGTGTGGCAGCCTGGGCAGGCAGCAGCAGGAGGTCAGCCTCCAGTACCTCCCCCAGCAGTACCGGAGTAGCAGGTAGATCCGGAGGTGGAGCAGCCAGCAGGCGTCGAGTATTGGGAGTACCCGGGCCGGTCGGAGGAGGACGGCTGTCACTAAGGACAGGACCACTTTCTTGGGGAGGTTTTTGCATCTCCAGCCACCGATGTTCTTCGGGAGTATGATCCAGACAAGGCAGAGAGTTGGATGCACAAGTTGGAACGCACGTTCGAGACCATGGAATGCGCCGATGAGGACCAGGTCAGACTGGCAGTATATCAGCTCAAGAGACCAGCCCATGAGTGGTGGAGAGTTCAGCGGCAGACCCACGTCCTAGGGCAGCGTTTGGATCAGATCACTTGGAAAAGGTTTTTGGGGGTCTTTCACGGTGAGTATTTCCCTGACTATGCTCGACGTGAGAGACGAGATCAGTTCCATGAGTTGGTTCAGGGCGATCTCACAGTTACTCAGTACCACTAGAGGTTCGTCCGGTTGTTGAGGCATGTTCCTCATGTTGCCAGCAATGAGCAGGCTTGTGCAGAGAGGTTCATTGCAGGACTGAGGCCAGATTTGAGGTAGGGCGTGACTGCTCATATGTGTGCCACCTTGGGAGAGGCCATGTCTAAGGCCACAACCTTGGAGAGAGAGACCTGGCATCCCCAGCAGTAGCAGCAGCAGCAGGGAGGAGTTTCTTTGAGATCCTCACCGTACCAACGCCCGCAGGTAGTCGTGGTTGTGCGACTTCTTCTTCTTCGGGCTCAAGTAGTTCAGGCAGTTCAGTTTGCGCTCAAGGTTCAAGCAGATGACCACTCGTGGAGGTGGTCGGGGAAAGCAGTAGAAGCACCAATCGAGGTTTGCGGAGCAGTCAGTCCAGCAGGGAGATGAGTAGGGCAGGCAAGAGGCAGTCTGCTACACTTGTGGTTTGTCGGGCCACTTCAGGAGGGATTGCCCGATGGGGCAAGTCCAGCAGCCACATCAGCTAGTGCAGTACGCGTAGCAGCTACCGCAGTACACGTTCCCTCCTCAGCAGTAGGCACCCGGTCAGCAGTAGCAGGGGCAGTACCAGCAGCTGTCTCAGCAGTTTCCACAGTACCAGCAGCCTCAGCAGTTCTAGCTATACCAGCAACAGCAGCAGTTTCCACAGCACCAGCAGCCGCCGCAGCAGCAGCAGCCCCAGCAGGCGCCGCAGCGTGGGCGTGGACGTGGTCGTGTGATGGGACTCACCATGGAGCAGGCCGAGGCGTCGAACCTGGTTATAGGTACCTTACCTATCCTTGGTAGAGCTGCCCATGTTGTGGTTGATCTCGGTGCTTTCCTTTGTTTTGCTTCCGAGGAGTTTTACGAGTCTCTAGTTCGTCACACACCTGAGAGGCAGTGTGATGTGATGGTCGATCTCCCATCCGGTGATTATATGCATTCTTTCAGTTACTCGGAGGGCGTCACAGTTGAGGTCCAGGGACACCAATTGCCGGCCAGGTTGTACGCGTTGCAGCTTCATGACTTTGATGTCATCCTGGGCATGGATTGGTTGGAGGCTCACTCAGCTGTGGTGGATTGTCAGTGGAAGACCGTTCGGTTTGAGATACCTGGAGCGCCTGTTCTCTGCTTCCGAGGTATCCGGTCTACCCGTCGACCTTTTATCTCTTTTTTTAGAGCTCTTCGTTTGATCCGTGATGGTTGTGTAGCATATCTTGCTTCTGTTTGTTCCTTGGAGCCTAGCTGGTCGTCGGTTTTTGATGTGCCTGTTGTTTGTGAGTTCTCTGATGTTTTCCCGGAGGATCTACCTGGGTTTTCGCCTGAGCGGGAGGTAGAGTTATCCATTGAGCTTTTGCCTGGTACGATGCCTTTTTCTAAGGCACCTTACCGGATGGCTCCGGCTGAGTTGCGCGAGCTGAAGCGCCAGTTGCAGGAGTTGCTTGAGCTGGGTTTCATCCATTCGAGTCATTCACCGTGGGGAGCACTAGTGCTGTTCGTGAGGAAGAAGGACAGTAGTCTGAGGTTGTGCATCGATTGTAGGCACCTGAACCAGGTAACAGTGAAGAATAAGTATCCGTTGCCGAGGATCGATGACTTGTTTGACCAATTGTAGTCAGCCAGAGTGTTCTCGAAGATTGACCTGAGGTCAGGGTACTACCAATTGAGGATCAGAGAGTCTGATATTGGCATGATAGCTTTCCGTTCAAGGTACAATCACTTTGAGTTCGTCGTGATACCATTTGGGCTCACGAACACCCACAACTTTTATGGACTTGATGCATAGGGTGTTTAGTGAGTACCTGGATCGGTTCGTGGTCATCTTTGTGGATGACATTTTGGTCTACTCGGCTTCTGAGGAGGAGCACGAGGAGCATCTGAGGATCGTGCTAGAGACATTGCAGAGTCACCAACTTTATGCCAAATTCGAAAAGTGCAAATTTTGGCTCAGGGAGGTGCATTTTCTCGGGCACGTGATCTCAGGTTCTGGTGTGGCAGTGGACCCTGCCAAGGTTGAGGCAGTGTTGTCTTGGGAGCAGCCCACTTCAGTGTCAGAGGTTCGTAGCTTTGTGGGCTTGGCAGGCTATTACAGGAGGTTCATCTAGGATTTTTCTAGGATTGCAAAGCCGTTGACCAGATTGACCAGACTCGAGGCCAGATTTGTTTGGACTGAGGACTGTGAGTGGAGTTTTCAAGAGCTAAAGATGAGGTTGACTTCAGCGCCAGTGTTGGTCTTGCCGTTAGGTAGCAGAGGTTTTGTGGTCTACATCGACGCGTCGAGGTCAGGTTTGGGTGCAGTGCTGATGCAACATGGTGGGGTCGTTGCCTATGCTTCTCAGCAGTTGAAGAAGCATGAGGAGAACTACCCTACCCACGACTTAGAGCTGGAAGCAGTGGTGTTCGCTCTGAAGTTGTGGAGGCACTATTTGTACGACGAGGCTTTCAAGATCTTCACCGACCATCAGAATTTGCAGTATATCTTCACTCAGAAGGATTTGAACTTGAGGCTGCGCAAATGGATTGAGTATTTGAAGGACTACGACCTTACCCTCTCCTATCACCCAGGAAGGGCTAACGTCGTGACAGATGCTTTGAGCAGGCAGGTTCACCTGAGTTCGTTGATGGTCAGAGAGTGGAGGCTGTTTGAGGATCTGTCCCAGGGAGTTTTCTACCCTTTGAGGCGTAGAGACCGTGCAGTGATGACCAGTTTGTCAGTTCGTCTGTCAGTGTTTCGTCAGGTGTTGCAGGCACAATAGGCAGACTCAGAGTTGGCAGATATTTTGTAGATGCCAGATGTTGAGCTAGACGAGGATAGTGAGGTCAGATTCAGAGGCAAACTGTATGTTCCCGGTGACGAGCGCCAGAAACTGTTGTAAGAGGCACACCGATCGAGGTATGCTGTTCATCCTAGTTCCACTAAGATGTACCATAACCTGAGGAGGTTCTTCTGGTGGCTAGGGATAAAGAGAGGCGTGGCAAAGTTTGTCGCTCGATGCCTTACCTGTCAGCAGGTGAAGGCTGAGCATCAACGTCTTGGTAGTGAGCTACAGTCATTGCCCATTCCCGAGTGGAAGTGGGACGACATCACCATGGACTTTGTGGTTGGTTTGCCCCGTACTCTGCAGGGGCATGATGGCATCTGGGTGATCGTGGATCGATTGACCAAGTCAGCACACTTTCTTCCAGTCAAGATGTCTTGGTCAATGGACAGGCTTGCCAGACTGTATGTGGACCGAGTTGTTCTGTTGCACGGAACCCCAGTTTCGATTATCTCCGACAGAGATCCGAGGTTCACTTCTGGGTTTTGGCACAGTTTGTAGAGAGCTCTTGGTACAGAGTTGAGGCTGAGTTCAACATATCACCCGCAGTCAGATGGGCAGTCAAAGAGGACAATTTAGACTTTAGAGGATATGCTGAGAGCGTGTTGTTTGGACTAGAGTGGCACCTGGGAATCGCACCTTCCAATGGTAGAGTTTGCGTACAACAATAGTTATCACTCGAGCATTGGAATGGCACCATACGAGGTCTTGTTTGGTCGCCCGTGCAGGACATCACTTCACTGGTTCGAGGTTGGTGAGAGGCAGCTTTTGGGACCAGAGATGGTGCAGCAGTGTGCAGACACAGTCAGGTTGGTCAGGCAGAGGCTTTAGACAATGCAGAGTAGGCAGAAGAGCTATGCAGATGTCCGTAGGAGGCCGTTGCAGTTCAGTGTGGGTGACCTTGTGTTCTTGCGGCTTTCTCCGACCAAGGGTGTTATGAGATTTGGCAGGAAGGGAAAGTTTAGTGCCAGGTATATTGGGTCTTTCCCTATCACAGAGAGGATCAGCGAGGTGGCTTACAGGTTGAGTCTTCCGGCAGAGTTGGTAGGCGTGCACCGTGTTTTCCATGTTTCGCAGCTCAGGAGGTACGTTGCAGATCCATTGCACGTGTTGAACTACTCGCAGCTTGAGGTAGCGCTAGACTTGTCAGTGCCATAGTACCCGGTCAGAGTTGTCGACCGCAAAGTGCAGCAGTTGCACCAGAGGCAGATTCCGCTGGTCAAGGTTGTTTGGGAGAACCGTGTTGGTGGCGAGGCCACTTGGGAGCATGAGGATGAGATGAGAGAGAAGTTCCCGTATTTGTTTGATTGATCGGTACGTTGTTTTCCCTTTTGCATTGCTTCCTGTTGAAACTGAGTTTCTTTTAATTTCGAGGGCGAAATTTCTTAAGGAGGGTGGGATGTAAGACCCAGCCCCTTGGGCCATTGGCCCCGTCCTCAGGGTTACGATGGGGAAGCCCATCGCGACAGGGTTTGTGTGGCGACACACCTAGCCGTCACGTTCTTGTCGCGACAAGGGTGGCCTTCGCGTTCTTGTCACGTCGTCTGCAGGCGACACGATTACTTTTCTGACAGATTTGACTGTTGTCCCGTCTGTCAGAACGGTCTTGTTGGGTGTTAGGTGTGTACAACGTTGACGTGACCTGGTCAGCCGTAGCGTTCTTGTTTCGTAGTCTTCGAGGTTTGACCGCTTTTGGTGTCGCGCCGTGGGTGGCTGTCGTGACATGGTCGCGACGCCTAGGAGTGTCGCGATTGTGGACGCCGCTTTCCGCCTTTTCGAGGTTCCTTCAGAACTCCGGAGAAGGGAAGAAAGAAAGAGGCCCACAAAGAGGAAAGGATAAAAACGGAGGGGGGAGAAAAAGGAATCGGTGTGTGTGTGGGAGATGGAGTGGAAATGAAAAAAAATGACAAGAAAAGAAAAGATCGTGATCGCCAGGTACGCGAGGGTACCGAATGGAGAGTGCACGTGCGGCGGGGGTGCGGGTGGAAAAAGTGATCGCGTGGAATACCTGTTGGAGCGTGGGGAGATTGCATGGGGGATGTGGGTTCCTCTTCTTCTACGAGCACAGACGGCTGTGGTAGAAGGCGTTTTCCTCATTTGATTACCCTGTAAAAATAAAGAATGAGGGGAAGAGAGGGATTAGCCGAATGTGCAGTATCAAATCCTAAATAAATGAAATGATATAAATGACATGGGGAAGAACACACCTTGGGTGGTGGTTTTTAAACCCCTAAAAATAGGTATGTGTGTGTGTGTATGCATGCATTTGTGTGTGTAAGAAAAGGAGTATAGGAGCCACGTGGGGGCCCGAAGGAAGTAAATGAAAAGAGCTACGTGGGGCCCGAGGGAGATGAAATGTAAATAAAAAAAGGGAGAAAGGGGAGGGGGTGCTTCCCCAAATGTTGGTAGGCGTGAAGGCGTTGCCGGTTGGATGGACGAAGAGGAGGAAGACGCTCCCCCCTCTATGTACGTGGACGATGGAGGGACGCTGGCTCCGAACACTGAGGAAGGAGGGCGTAGATCGATGTGGAATGGTAGACGGTCCTTCTCGACTCAGAGGTCAAGGCGAGAATCCGGTAGGGCTTTGCCGCTTCGAATGGACCCCCCCTACAAATGACCCTCGGGGGTCTATTTATAGGCAACAGATGCTTGAATCGCGTCGGCCACAGCGGACACGACAATGAGGTTGAATCGCATCCGACCCAGACACCGCGATTCAGAAGCGCCGCATTTCCCGCTAGATTTGACAATCGTAGGGTATAGGGTATGTTTCAAAGTTGCGTTAGGGACGACCTCCGCGTTCTTGAAACGTGTCGATCTACCCTGCCGCGACTTCACTTTGGGCACGTGGGCCATAAATGCGATGACTTCCGGGGGTCTAGGGGTACGGTGCAAGACCTAATCGCGTCGGGTCAGGCAAACGCGATTCAGAGATTTCTTCGGGATTTGAGGTACGGGCGCTCGCGTGCGACGACTTTTGGGGCCTAGGGCCTAATCACGTCGGCACGGTCCGACACGTCTCTGATTTGAAACGCGTCGGCACGGCATGACGTGATAAAGTATTTCCATATTTTATTTATGAAAATTCTGCCAAAACCGACATTGGAATCGCGTCGCCTATAGCGACGCGTTCATGAAGTGGCAATGGGCAGTCTTCGTAAATAAAATAAACAAATTCCTTGTCGCGTCGCGGAAGGCCACTGCGATAAGGTCCATTTGGCTTGTCGCATCCCACATGCCCGAGGCGACAAGGGCCAGTCGGCCTGGTCATGCCTAACATGCCCAGCGCGGCTTGACGGAGTCGCGTCGACCATGCCAGACGTGTTTCAGATGCTACCACCAAACCTGTCGCGACTTCATGAACGCGCCCCGAAGACCCGTCGTGACTTGAAATGAATGCCTATTTTATTAAATAGACCCTGAGGATAGGGGGGGGGGGGGGGGAGCACCAGGGAAGGATGGGTGAGGTCCGAAAATATTGGGAAACTACTCTTGCAAGGAGATATGAGGGACATTTGTGGCATTATGGCACAACATGAAATTTGCCCGCGGTGGAGTCAAATTCGCGTGTCTACAGTTGCCACGCCTTGGCGTCTGCTTTACAGGGAAGCGAAGCGGAGGGACACAAAGCGGAGTGTAATGGAGTGAATGGAATGAAAGAAATGAAGTGTAGCGAAGTGAAGTGAAGCAGGAGTGGACTGAAAAGTAGACGCCAAGGTGAAAAAAATAGACACGCATAATCGTTAGTGACTGCCACCTGATGAGAGTCTTTCACCAATACCTAAGGAAGTCACCACCGGAGAAGAAGACCTAAAGAAACAAATGTTTGGATTGGAAGAAAGTAAAGTGTGAGCACGAAAGGCACGACAGGAAGTGTGTACGAGGTACACGAAGGAAAGGTGCCACGTGGGGCATGAAGGAGAGATCAACTTCTAGATAAGGGAAAGTATCTAAGGACACGATCTGTTAGGTTGCACCATTGGGGGCGTTTGCCACTACCGCAGGTGGATCTACGGGAGAGATCAACTTCCAGCGAAGGGGAAGTACCTAAGGACACGATCTGTTAGGTTGCACCATTGGGGGCGTCTGCCACGGCCGCAGGTGGATCTATGGGAGTAGGGACGAAATGTTGAGGGATAAATCCAAACAGAGGTTCTTTAAGGAAATCATCCCGGAGGCGACAAGAAGGGAGTGGGTACTTGACCCAGATTGAAATATTTCAAATTGCTTTGGATTTGGAGTGAGAATGGCTCTCAAATTGCATTGGAAGAGTGGTTTTCCACAGTGATTTCTACATGCATGTATGCTGGGTTAAAAAGAAAAATAGGTTAAAAAGGAGTAGGAAATAACCAAGGATAATATTGTCGCAATGGCGTTGAGTCAGGACCTGGGGGGTATGCATGGGTCCATCGCCCTCAGGTGCCAAGCGTAACGGCCTATCTGTGCGGCTAAGGATCCTCTGGGATAATCATTGTTTTTGTTTAGAGGGGAACTCAAATCCCAGATTCTTCAGAGCCATAAGGTCCTTGGTATGCTCTAAGGGTATAACATATAGATAACTTGATGGCGAGGCAGCAGTAGCCTGATGTAGCATCAGATGTGGTAACTCGAATCCTGCGCTAAAAAACTCATTAGCCAAGAGATAACAAATATCATGGAATAACACATTCATAGTAGGGAGCAAGGATAAAGTAGTCAACAACAGACACAACTCAAACAATTTTGTTTGTTAAACCATGAGGATAAGTGTCCTTTTGGCCAAGGAGTTTTGGAGTTCAAGATGGGAGGAACCCATGAAGGGGAAGAATTGCATCGATCTGACGCAGACAAGAGGCAATGTGCTTGCCATGTGTAATACCATCAGGATTTTTTGGAGTTTTTAAGGGTATTCAAAATTTTGTGGATTTTTTTTTGAAATATTTGAATTTTTGTGGGTTTTGAAAATATTTGAATTTTTATGGATTTTGAAAGTGTTTGTATTTTTGTTGATTTTGAAAATATTTGGATTTTTATGGATTTTGAAGGTATTTGGATTTTTATGGATTTTGAAAATATTTGAATTTTTGCGGCATTTTGGAAATTTGATTTTTTTGGATTTTGGAAATATTGCCATGCCATGGCGACATTAGGGTTATGAAAATCGATTGGCGAGGGGCCCTTGTCACCTCCCGTGTCGTTAAAGAATGCCCAGAGTAGGGCGTGCATTTATAGTGGCGCCCAGGGGCTAATTGCACTTGGTTAACGGTACCACTATCAAAGCCATGCCTAAAAAGGCGACTAGGTCTGGCAGGAAGGAAGGGAAGAAGTTTTGGAGATGAGCTTGGTATGGGTGTTGAGGGGTTGGGTTTGACTTCCTTCATTGGCACAGCCGTCAGAAGATTCAGTCTCATTCAAGCATTGGGGCTTTTGGAATTAATTTGATGACCATCTTGTTTATAGGGACATGCATACGACCGGGTCCATTTGGATCTCCGCGTGACTTTGCCACTCTTTGTCGTGCCCTATTATCTTGATTGTTTAGTTTTTGATTTTTGCATGCATACGTCCAGGTCCGTTTGGATCTCTGTAGGGACTTTGCCGCTCTTGACATGCATTTTGTCTTTGATTTTTTATTGGTCATTTTTATTTGCCCATTTTCGGGACATTCTCTTATGACAGAGTGCTTTGGGTTGGTTGCCTTGCCCAGACTATCTCTATTATCCATACTTTGGCCGAGTAAGAGGAGAAACAGACATTTGGTGCCTTTCAGGCATGGCTGTAATGGTGACGGTGTCTACCGGGGCAATCGGCCTAGGCCCCGTGTAGTGTGTGTGAAGGTGCCCATGCTAAGAGCGAACCTTAATGACCCGGGAAGGATTTTGGACTCCTGGCGCGGAGTTTTCATAAGCAAAGTGCTGCGGTAGCATGGCAATGCTGAAATATCCATCTTTTTATAGATTTTTTTGTTGATAGTAAAATTTTAATAAGAATTTGGAGGGTGAAGGAGGATGAATGCCCTACGTTGGGGCGAGACTCAGAGGTCTAGAAGAATTTACAGTTTTATTCGGAAAATAAAGAGATACATGGGGACTAAAGCCCCGAAAGAGGGTAAAGAGAGGACGAATGCCCTGCGTCGGGGCGAGACTCCGGGGTCTACGAAGAATGTACAATTTTATTTGGAAATTAAAAAGACAAGTGGGGGCTAAAACCCCGAAAATAGTGGGAGAAAGGTCGAATGACCTGATTGAAAATGGAGAGGAGAGAATTGTGGAAACAAGATGACGAATGCCCTGCGCCAGGGCGAGACTCGGAGGCCTAGAAGAATTTACAATTTTATTTAGAAATTAAAAGGATAAGTGGAGGCTAAAACCCCGAAAATAGTGGGAGAAAGGTCGAATGACCTGATTGAAAATGGCAAGGAGGGAGTGGCGGAAACAGGAGGACGAATGCCCTGCGCCGGGGCGAGACTCGGAGGCCTAGAAGAATTTACAATTTTATTTGGAAATTAAAAGGATAAGTGGGGGCTAAAACCCCGAAAACAATGGGATAAAGGTCGAATGACCTGATTGAAAATGGAGAGGAGGGAATTGCGGAAAGACTTTACGGACTCCGGTGGGGCCGGAGGGATTTGAAGAAGTAGGAGGGCGCGATGCCCAGAAAGCAGAAAAGATGTTGGGTTGAGTGTGAAAACAAGTCATTTCCCCTCATATTTTGATGATGACAAGCTGTGATTTTAATGCATAAAAATTGGAACATGTGAAATACATCACCTAATTTACCAATATTCAAAAAGCATGTTTCCAAGCACATTAATCATTTATATTCGTGATAGTACATTTATCTAATGATTTATGTGTTTATTTTCTCAGGGACAAACATTTCTTGCAAAGGTAGTGTCGACACAACCATCAATGGTGTCGACACAATGGTTCAGAACAAAGGCAGAAATGTGAAGAAAGCTCATCTAGTGTCGACACTAGTCCAGGGCAGGTCGACACTAGAGTCAGATTCCAGAGAAACAATACAACATGCTTCAATCTCAGGTCGACACCAAAGGCAGGCAGGTCGACACTAGAGAGCCTTCCCAGAAGGCCTGTTTTGCTGTCTGGGACAGCAGGTCGACACTGGATCATCTCAGGTCGACACTAGAGACCTTTCCCAGGAAATTGTTTTGCCAGTCTGGGACAGTGTGTCGACACACCTCAAGGGCAGGTCGACACACTCCGGAATCTCTGTGACTTAAACTTTGTCCTGGACACGTGGCACCCTAGGGATCTATTGGATAAGCCTTGGATCCTGTGCCCACGACCCCCAAGGGTACACTTGGACTATTAGGGTATAAATACCCTCCTATTGGGCATCCATTCTAAGAAGAACCATCTCAGAGCCTCCAGAAATTGGTCTTGGCGGCAAGAAGAGTTCATCTCCCTGCTTCTGCTTTCGTGGTGTCTCCTGAAGCCTTTCTCATCAGTTCAAGTATGAGAAGTGGAGATTGATCGTTGAAGAAGCATCTCAAGGAGGCAGAGCAAGTAGAAGCCGACTTCTGTGGAGAATTCAAGGAAGATCCTCAAGATCAGATTTGCAGAGCATCGTCCAGGAACTTCCAGAGATCAAAGCACTTCACAATTCGACCTTCTACAAGTGAGTACATCTGAAGAGAAAAGCTATCAATACAATTCTCATCTTCAATTTTCTCTTCTGAGTGATTCTGAGATTGTGCATGTGTTGTTGCACGAGTCTCATGAATTCACTCTTGTTGGACTAGATCTGTTGCTAGAGGATCTGAGTCTTGTGTTTTTCTAGCAAGTTGTTTGTGAGCCGTCGAGCTCAGTGTTTTTGAGTCGTCGTACTCAAGGTGTATGTTGAGCAGTCTTGCTCAGGGTCTAGAGTAGTCTTGCTCTAGAGGTCGTGTGAGTTGTAAACTCAAGGGTTGGAGTTGTCAGGTTCCAGTGGGTGTGTTGTACCCAGGTTGGTTAGTGGATCCTCACTGTGTGAGGGGTGGATGTAGGAATCACAAGGTGTGATTTCCGAACCACCTAAAAATCTCTGTGCATTGATTTGATTGTGGTTTGAACTTATCCTTCGTTAGATGCATGCATAGGATTGTTTGAATTCATCTAATCAATCTGTTCACACACACTTCATTTACACAACTCACTCAATTTATCTTCAGATCTGTGAAATCTGTGTTTCAATTCGCCTCTGATTCAAGAGTTGCTAAAATTGGTTAAGCTTCCGCATTAGTAGGCCTAGATCTATTCAACCCCCCCCCCTTCTAGATCTTGTCCTCATCTTTTATCGATCCTTCAATTGGTATCAGAGAGGGTTTACACCTGATCTGATTTGATCTGAGTAATTTCTGAGTGTTCTGTGTGATTTGTTTGCTTGCTTGTTTGATTGCTGAGTGTTTCCTTCTTTGCACCATCTGTTTAATTAAATGGATTCCAGAGGATTCATAGCTGAGGGTCATTCCATAAATAGGCCACCATTCTTTAATGGAACAGACTATTCTTATTGGAAAAATAGAATGCAAGTTTTTCTAAGAGCCCAAAATTATGAAATCTGGAAAGTAGTGGAGGTAGGACCCTATGAAAACCAGGGAGAGGAAGAAACCTGGACTAGGGAACAGATAAGAAGAGCTACATTGAATTACAGTGCCATGAATATGATTCAATGTGCTGTTCACCCCAAAGAGTACTCAAGAATCTCAATGTGCAAATCTGCCAAAGAGATGTGGGATAAACTTGAGTTACTCTATGAGGGAACATCTCAGGTTAAAGAAACCAATGCTAACATACTTGTCTCTGAATATGAATTGTTCATGATGAAATCTAATGAGACAATCTCTGAAATGTTTGCCAGGTTTATGATCATAGTCAATGGACTGAAGGCCTTAGGTAAGGACTATACTGATGCTGACTTGGTAAGAAAAATTCTACGTTCTCTCTCTTCAATTTGGCACACAAAAGCCACTGTCATTGAAGATTCTAAAGATCTGTCCAAAATTTCTTTGGATGAGTTGATAGGATCTTTAATGACATATGAAATCAATCTAAAGAGAAATGAAGAACATATAATCAAAACCAAGCCAGTAGCTCTAAAGGCCTCATCTAGTAACAAAGACAAGAGTTAGGATAAAACTATTTCTGATGAGTCTGAGTCAAATGAGGATGAAATTGCCCTCATGACCAGGCAATTCAGAAAATTCTTGAAATATAGAAAAGGAAAAATGTCTGGCAAAAAGAAATATTCATCAGGTAAAAGAAACATTTCCTTTTCTAATGCTAACTCTAACAAGAATAAAAAATATGACGAAATTGTCATCTGTTACAGGTGCAACAAGCTAGGACATATGAAGGGAGAATGTCCTGAAAACAAGAAGGAGAAGCACAAAAAGATTCACAAATTCAAGAAGCCAAAGGCCATGGTAGCCACTTGGTCTGATGAAGACTCAAGTGAAAAGGAAGAAGAAGAAAAATCCTCAAGTTCTGATAGTGAGGAAATCTGCTTCATGGCTAATAGCTCTGATGGAAAGGTAAGTACATCTTTCGAAGACTTTTCAGTTGAAGATTGGCAAGATGCTTATGCAGAACTTGTTGAAAACTATACTGAAATGAGGAAAGAAAATAAACATCTCAAAAAGAAAATTGAAAGCATTTACCATAACCAATCCTCAAACAAAAGAATTTGTGAACTAGAAAATGAAGTAACAGAATTGAATGAAGAAAAAGAAAATCTTCTGAATTTGATTGATGAACTTAAGCTAGCCTCTCAAAAGGCCAACCATGACTTCAAAGAACTGTCTGGAAAGCTGGAAATTGAAAACCATGATAAACAACAAAAGGTTGAAGAAATAAAAACCTTACAAAACCAGCTAAAAGAAAAGGATGAAGTTATTGAAACATTCACAAATGGTAAAGATAATCTGGAGGCCTTGCTGGGAGCAAAAATGAAATCAATCTCTCATGGACTAGGATTTGATAAACAAAAATCTAAGAAATACAAATCTGGTGAGAAGAAAGATAAAGCACCATTAATCAAATTTGTCAAAGGCCATAGTCTTGAGAACACAGAAATCAAACAAACCTCAAGCAAAACACCAAAAAGTCCAAAAACTCAAAAACAAAGCAAGTCAACCAGGTCGACACAGTCACCTGATAGGTCGACCTATCAACATCAACCAAGACAAACAACAAAATAAAAAATTCAAATAAAAACTTGAAAAATAAGAAAAAGTCAAAGGAAGTCATTCATGAAAACCTTGGACTTCCAAGACAAGATATCAAGCTGATTGGAACCAATGGCATTACAACCCATATTGGTATCATCCCCAATTTCTCTATCCAAATTTTCTGATGTACCAACAAAATCCTTGGATTCTACCTCCTCATCTAAACTCTCATGTTCAAATGAAAACTTCCCCTCCTACCAAAAACAAAAACACTGGTGTTTTCATTCCTAAGGAAAGAAGAAATTGAAAAAGACAAAGAACACCACTGTAATAAAACAAAAATAAAAAACAAATCAAATTTGGGTGAGAAAAGATTTGATAAAATGTCCAAACATTCTAATGGTCCCAACACTGTTTGGGTACCAAAATCTTCTCTCCATTGATTGATTTTGCAGGAAGGTCGTGCACCCAATTCAAATGTGTGGTTCCTTGACAGTGGGTGTTCACGACACATGACTGGAGATAGAGCCAAATTTTCATTCTGATTGAGAAGGAGGGAGGTTCAGTAACATTTGGAGGTAAAAATAAAGGAAAGATCATTGGATCTGGAAAGGTTGATCAAACTTCCTCAAACTCTGTTGATAGTGTTTTATTAGTTGATGGTCTTGATTACAATTTGCTAAGTATTAGCCAACTATGTGACAAAGGTCACAAAGTTGTGTTTGAATCCAATTCTGTAAGATCATTGATTCATCAACTGATAAACTAAAATTTTGTGGAAAAAGGGAAAACAATGTTTACATGATCGACCTTAATAAAAACTTTTCTGAAAATCTTTGCTTTGTTGCTAATAAAGATGAAATTGCATGGACTTGACACAAAAGACTTGGCCATGCAAGTTTCAGAACACTGAATAAATTGTTAAGGCTGAACTTGGTTAAGGGTCTTCCTGAATCTTTCTCTAACATTGAAAATCAAATTTGTGGGATCTGTGCCCAAGGAAAACAAACCAGGAAATCTTTTAAGAACTTCAATGAGGTACTCACATCTAGGCCACTAGAACTACTTCACATGGACCTTTTTGGCCCAACAAGAATTCTAAGTCTAAGTGGCAAGAGATATGGGTCGTAATCATTGATGATTTTACCAGATTTACTTGGGTTATCTTCTTGTCCCACAAAAGTGATACTTGCCTTGAATTCAGGAAATTCTGTACCACTGCCCTAACAAACTTTTCATATAAAATCAAAAATATTTTGACTGATCATGGGGGAGAATTTGAAAACCAATCATTTTCTGATTTATGTGCTGAACTTCAAATTTTCCACAAGTTTTCTTCACCAAGAACTCCAGAACAAAATGGAGTTGTGGAAAGAAAAATAGAACTCTTGTGGAAATGGCTACATCCATGCTCTTAGAAAGCAATTTGCCCAAATCCTTCTGGGCTGAAGCTGTAAACACAGCAAATCACATTCTGAATAGAGCTTTGATCAGACCAAAATCAGAAAAACCCCCTATGAATTATTGAAAAACAAAAAGCCAACTGTTTCTTACTTCAAAATCTTTGGGTGCAAATGTTATGTACACAACAATAATAAAGAAAATCTTGACAAGTTTGATGTTAAGAGTCAGGAAGCCATCTTCCTTGGTTATTCAGAAGTGTCAAGAGCTTTCAGAGTGTACATTCTCAGAAACAAAAATGTTGAAGAATCTCCATATATTATTTTTGATGAAAATTCCTTTTCAACTAACAGTTCTAAATCTTGCAGGGAAATTCAAGACAATGAAGAGGATGATTTCATTGTGGACTCTTCTCCAACTGTTGAGGAGCTTGAAGACATTGGTGAGAACTTGAACACCAATTCACCATCTTCAAGTGGATCAGGTAACATTGCTCCAGATTTAAGTACCCATCAACAGGTAATTTCTGAACATCGAATTTTGAGAGATCATCCATTAGATAATGTTGTTGGCAATTTGCATGATAGAGTTAGGACTAGATCATCATTCCTGCATGCTATTGAAGAAGACCCACTAGCTCTAATTTCCCAAATTGAACCCAAGTCAATTGATGAAGCTTTATCAAGTTCTGATTGGATTAATGCCATGCATGATGAACTTCATCAATTTGAAAGAAATCAAGTATGGGAATTAGTACCTAGACCTAGTGACCAAATAGTCATTGGCACTAGATGGGTCTTCAGAAATAAGTTGAATGAGAATGGTCAAGTCATAAGAAATAAAGCTAGGCTAGTTGCAAAGGGGTACAATCAAGAGTTTGGAATTGACTTTGAAGAATCATATGCCCCTGTAGCTAAACTAGAAGCAGTTAGGATTTTCCTTGCTTTTGCATCCTCCATGAAATTCAAAGTTTATCAAATGGATGTTAAAAGTGCATTTTTAAATGGATATATCAAGGAAAATGTTTTTGTTGAACAACCTCCTGGTTTTGAAAATGAAAAACATCCTAACCATGTTTTCAAGCTTCATAAGGCTCTTTATGGTCTTAAACAAGCTCCAAGAGCTTGGTATGACCGTTTGAGTTCCTTTTTACTTGAAAAAGGATATTCTAGAGGAAATGTTGATCAAACATTGTTCACAAAAATAACAAATAATCAAATAATTACAGTCCAAATTTATGTTGATGGCATAATATTTGGATCAACCAATAAAGGCCTGTGTAATGAATTTTCAAATCAAATGAAAAATGAATTTGAAATGAGTTAATGGGAGATCTAAAGTTTTTCTTGGGATTGCAGGTTAACCAAACACATGAGGGGATCTTCATCAGTCAAACCAAGTATGTCAAAGAACTTCTGAAAAGGTTTGACTTTCAGAACCTCAAGCATTCAAACACACCAATTGCCATTAATGCTAAGCTAGAAGAAGACTCAAATGGTAAGTCAGTAGACCCAAGACCTACAGAGTATGAGTGGTTCTCTACTTTATCTTACAACTTCTAGACCTGATATTCAGTTTAGTGTGTGTTTGTGTGCTAGATTTCATCAAATCCTAAAGAAAGTCACATGTTAGCTGTTAAAAGAATTTTCAAATATCTTGTTGGAACATGTGATTTAGGAATTTTGTATCATGCTAATTGCAAGTTAGATTTGATTGCCTATTGTGATGCTGATTATGCTGGTTGTAAATTAGATAGAAAAGCACAAGTGGCTTGTGTTTATACTTAGGTGGGTGCCTAATTTCTTGGGCTTCTAAGAAGCAACATTCAGTTGCTCTGTCAACAGCAGAGGCTGAGTATGTTGCTGCTGGTAGGTGTGGAACCCAAATTCTTTGGGTGAAACATCAACTTCTTGATTATAACCAAGACTTAGGTTGTGTTCCCATTCTATGTGATAACACAAGTGCAATAAATCTGTCTAAAAACCCCATTCAGCATTCCAGAACCAAGCATATTGAAATTAGACATCATTTCTTGAGAGATGAGGTAGCAAAGAAATCCTTTGAACTCCACTTCATAGAAACGAAAAACAAATTGCTGACATCTTCACAAAACCCCTTCCTGACAGTAGATTCTCATCTTTAAGGAGAGAATTGGTCTTTGTAAATGTCCTTTAGGATTGGGTTGAGTGTTAGACATCTTCTGAGGGAGAGTTCTTTGCATCATCATATTCATTTGCTTCCTTGATTCATACTATTCATATCTCTCTCCATTTCACTTCTATTTCTTTTTGACAATGAACTCTTCAACTCACATTGTGTTGAACTTCTTGGTATATCAAATGGTGATTTGAAGAAGGATAAGTTCTGCTTATCTGGACACTTTCACTATGCGAGAGTATATGTCTCCGCCAAGTACCAAGAAATGAATATGCAATTGTTGAGGGGGAGTTTTTGTTGCTCAAAGAGAATTATTTCTGATTTCAAAAACTTGCATATCTTTATTCTGATGAAAAGTGGTTGAAATCCTCATCTCAGGGGGAGCTAGAAAATTCACAAGTCATATCTTTTGAAAATTTCAAAAACTTTTCTTGCATTACATCAATTTCCTTGCATGATGTCCTCATTCAGGTGTCTAGAGTCTCAAAATGATCCTTTGAGTGATCTACTATATTCATTTGTCAACTCTCACCTATATTCTTCAAAACTATAGAAATTCAGATTTCTTTCAAAGACTGAAGGATAATGTGTGCCTTGAATCTAAACATGTTTTTGTTTGCAATTGATGTTGGATATAGATGACATCTTCTTTGCAAAAAATCTCTAAAATTTGTCAATTCAACAGAGCAATGGCACATGTGCTGAGAAACTGCACACCTTCACAATGAATGAAGTGTCATGTATGTCATGAGGCACTAATGCTATCTCTGTTCAAAGGGGTTCAAAATAAAAAATAAATGAAAAGCAAAATAAATATGTCCTATTCCTTTTTGATGATGACTGAGTAACTGGAAATATTGGCATCTAAAAAATGTATATTTTCATGTCAAAAGGTCATCATTTACCCCTTTGAGACTTGATAATGGATAACTCTTTAGTATCCAGGGACTATAGTGTGTGAAAAGCATTAGTCCTTGAGTGAACAATATGTATCTCATTTGATAGTTTGTTTTCAAACACAAAATGTGTATATCACTGGAGAATTGTTTTAAAAGAATCACTCTTATCCATCATCAAGTTGTTCTTAAAAATTGTTTACTTTCAACACACTTGATTTCAGTCTAAAAGATTTTTTTTTTATTTCTTTGGAATTGAGAATATGGTAGTGTGTAGTTGATTTATTAATGTATTATATCCCTCAAATCATCATTTTAATGACTCAAGTCACTGAATGCTCATATCCTGTTGGATATTGTGTAAAACTTGAATTGTGTTGAATTTTTGAAAAATTTAACAAATGAATTTTTTAGTCTCTTAAATATCCTTGAAATGATTATTCCACCCATTGCTTATCATTATAAAGATGTCCCAAAGCTCACTAATTTTTTCCACACTCAAATCTTAAATTTTCATCAGGCCAGGTCGACACTACTCCATCTAGTGTCGACACACTTTCACTCAGGTCGACACTGACCTCATCTAGTGTCGACACTGACCCCTGCCAGACTCTTTTTCGCCGTAGGCGCCGGTTAAGGATTTGATGTACCTGCGGGTAGCATACCTTAAAACCCCCTTTTTTCTTCTCCAGGTCGACCCGACGGTCATCTTCTTCCTGGAATCCGGCAGGTTGTTGAATCCATCTCCACCTCTACCCTCCTCCATCCCTTCCCTGTTCCTCTTCTCTCATTCCTCTCTCTCCATCGTCCCCTATTTTCTATTCCATGGCACCCAAGCAGGTCCCTCGCCGTGGAGCAAAATCAAGGGCTACGGCAAGGCCCATTCCGGCAGATGTTGATCCTCCTACTGAAAGGAGAACCAAGAGGCGCCATGACCCTGCAGAGCAGCCAGGGTCTCCCTCTGCATCCCCATCACCTGCTAAGAGAGGTAGGGCTTCATCTTCTGGGCGAGGTAGAGGGTCTGCCTACCCTAGGAGAAAATTCTGGAT
Source organism: Colocasia esculenta (assembly GCA_014218235.1). NCBI lineage: Eukaryota > Viridiplantae > Streptophyta > Magnoliopsida > Alismatales > Araceae > Colocasia > Colocasia esculenta. Next base: position 124,466,093 of record CM024761.1, read on the forward strand.
TCCTCTCTTGAAGTTTCTGAGCAGTCATCCTCATCCTCATCCTCATCCTCATCCTCATCATCCTCAGAGTCTTCCCAACCTTCTAAGAGAACTCCCTCCAAACCACCTAGTGTCGGGAAGACAATTTTGAAACCCAGAGCAGTGGAGTTAGAAGATAGTGAATTGATTGCTGCCTTTCCTGAAGTCCTAAATTTCTTTAAATTTCAGTCTTGGCAACCCTTTATCTCAGAATTTCGCATCATCTACCCTAGACTTGTCCAGGAGTTCTACATACATTTGGAATGCACAGATGAGGGCTACAAGTCAAAAGTCAAAGGGATTGAAATTGATATGCCTACAGACATAGCAGCCACCATATTCAAAATTCCAGATGAAGGACCAGACTACCATAACTTTGAGTTCAATCTTCATGAAGCATATACCATTTTGACTGGATTACAGGCAGATGAGACTGATCTCAAGCAAACCCATGTCACCAAATTCAACACCAACACTTTTCCTCCAGTGTTGAGGCTTACCCATCACATCCTCACCACTATCATACACCTCAAGGTGGTGGGAGAGACAAACTCACAGACATCCAAAGGTTTGTGCTATTCTGTATGAGCAAGGACATAAAGGTCAATCTTCATGTAATTATGTACCAGATCATGTCAGAGACCACTGGCAGATTTGCATAGATCACTTGCTTATGCAGCCCATTTGACTCAAGTCTTCAAACACTTTGGTGTGTCTCTTGAGAATGAGAAGTCTGAGAAAATTCCTAAGTCCAATATTTATTGCTTTAAGCATGTTCAAAAATTCATGGGCTTTAGGATTGTGGGTGATCAAGTTAGGAGAGGGCCAGCTGCTGTAGAGGCCCTGTGGTCAAGAGGATCAGCCTCCAATGCAAGAGGATCAGCCTCAAGTGCATGAGGATCAGCCTCCAGTGCATGAGGACCAGCCTCAAGTGCATGAGGACTAGCCTCCAGTGAATGAGGATCAGCCTCATGTGGCAGTTGAAGTTGATGTACCCATTGATGCCCCCTTTCACCTCAACTTCAGCCCTCCTCCTCCCTGCACCCTGAAATTGACATCCCATCCTTTTCTCCACAACCTCCAGTTCATGCATCCACATCCTTTGGTGGACCTTCTGTTCCACCAGAGTTATACAACTTTTTAAATGACAAATTTGATGCTTTGAACACCTCCATTCAGACCATGTCAGAAACTTTTGAGTTGAGGATTCAGAGGTTGGAGAACACTGTGTCTGCCAAGTTTATTGAACAAAAAGCAGCTTCTGACCATGCAACTCAAAGGTTCAACAGGCTGATTGGCACATTGGGAGATGCTTCTATTGAACTAAAAGAGCATCAAAAGGAGTTGGAAATAGTTCTTAAGGGAATTTTGGCAAATTCCCAAGCTGATGTCTTCAACACCAAGGAGACACTCTCTCAGATCTCTAAGACAAGGCTGTCTTTTGCACATTTGGTTGATAACTTGGAGAGTATGAAGAATTTGTCTGCTCATATTGATGAAGAGATGTCTGCACTTAAAAAGGAATTCAAAGTTTTGAATAGACCTGCTTGGTCAGCTGGTTCCTCCTCATCTTCACAGCCAAGGTCAACTGAACTCAGTGCCCTTCAAGCTACAATGTCAGAGAATTCAGAGAGAATGGAAAATCTGTTGCATACAAGACTTTCCACTATCCAAGCACAAATGAAGTTCAGTCTGGCTTCAATGGAAAAGAGACTGACAGATATTGAGACCATTTTAATACCCATTCCTCCTCCTCCTCCTCCCCATTAATGTAATTTCTTTTGATGATGTCAAAAGGGGAGAAGATAGCAAGAACTTGTAATGCTTTTTAAATGTGTTTTTGAAGATTGCAATGTTCATATTGTGAAGAAATGAATGAATAGAAATCTTTGTGTCTTCAATGTGATTGAAAACTTTTTTGAATGAATGTGAATGTGATGATTGCTTGTCAAGCTGCTTGACCTCTTTGTGCAAATAACTCACTTCTAGTAACATTGTGTCTTTCATGTGTGTGATCTTCAAATGTTACTAAAAATGTTCAAAGGTCTTTAACAAGTTTGAATAAAAAGAAATAAAACATCACTCAGTCACAATCAATGCCTTTCTAACTGAGTGTGAAATAACCAAAGGTGCTTAAAATCACTTTTCATCAAAACTTCACTTCTATATAGTTTTAAGGTTGCCATCATCAAAAAGGGGGAGATTGTTGGGTTGAGTGTGAAAACAAGTCATTTCCCCTCATATTTTGATGATGACAAGCTGTGATTTTAATGCATAAAAATTGGAACATGTGAAATACATCACCTAAATTACCAATATTCAAAAAGCATGTTTCCAAGCACATTAATCATTTATATTCATGATAGTACATTTATCTAATGATTTATGTGTTTATTTTCTCAGGGACAAACATTTCTTGCAAAGGTAGTGTCGACACAACCATCAATGGTGTCGACACAATGGTTCAGAACAAAGGCAGAAATGTGAAAAAAAAAACTCATCTAGTGTCGACACTAGTCCAGGGCAGGTCGACACTAGAGTCAGATTCCAGAGAAACAATACAACATGCTTCAATCTCAGGTCGACACCAAAGGCAGGCAGGCCGACACTAGAGAGCCTTCCCAGAAGGCCTGTTTTGCTGTCTGGGACAGCAGGTCGACACTGGATCATCTCAGGTCGACACTAGAGACCTCTCCCAGGGAATTGTTTTGCCAGTCTCGGACAGTGTGTCGACACACCTCAAGGGCAGGTCGACACACTCCGGAATCTCTGTGACTTAAACTTTGTCCTGGACACGTGGCACCCTAGGGATCTGTTGGATAAGCCTTGGATCGTGTGCCCACGACCCCCAAGGGTACACTTGGACTATTAGGGTATAAATACCCTCCTATTGGGCATCCATTCTAAGAAGAACCTTCTCAGAGCCTCCAGAAACTGGTCTTGGCGGCAAGAAGAGTTCATCTCCCTGCTCTTGCTTTCGTGGTGTCTCCTGAAGCCATTTCTCATCAGTTCAAGTATGAGAAGTGGAGATTGATCGTTGAAGAAGCATCTCAAGGAGGCAGAGCAAGTAGAAGCCGACTTCTGTGGAGAATTCAAGGAAGATCCTCAAGATCAGATTTGCAGAGCATCGTCCAGGAACTTCCAGAGATCAAAGCACTTCATAATTCGACCTTCTACAAGGGAGTACATCTGAAGAGAAAAGCTATCAATACAATTCTCATCTTCATTTTTCTCTTCTGAGTGATTCTGAGATTGTGCATGTGTTGTTGCATGAGTCTCATGAATTCACTCTTGTTGGACTAGATCTGTTGCTAGAGGATCTGAGTCTTGTGTTTTTCTAGCAAGTTGTTTGTGAGCCGTCGAGCTCAGTGGTTTTTGAGTCGTCGTACTCAAGGTGTATGTTGAGCAGTCTTGCTCAGGGTCTAGAGTAGTCTTGCTCTAGAGGTCGTGTGAGTTGTAAACTCAAGGGTTGCAGTTGTCAGGCTCCAGTGGGTGTGTTGTACCCAGGTTGGTTAGTGGATCCTCACTGTGTGAGGGGTGGATGTAGGAATCACAAGTGTGATTCCGAACCACCTAAAAATCTCTGTGCATTGATCTGATTGTGGTTTGAACTTATCCTTCGTTAGATGCATGCATAGGATCGTTTGAATTCATCTAATCAATTTGTTCACACACACTTCATTTGCACAACTCACTCAATTTATCTTCAGATCTGTGAAATCTATTTTTCAATTCGCCTCTAATTCAAGAGTTGCTAAAATTGGTTAAGCTTCCGCATTAGTAGGCCTAGATCTATTCAACCCCCTCCTCTAGATCTTGTCCTCATCTTTTATCGATCCTTCAAAAGAATCTGGCAGGGCCGGAGGGGAGAAGGGAATAAGCGGTCTGCGAGGGGCCAAGAAAGGAGGTGCGCTGCGTAGGGTGCAAAATGGAGAGGTGCCACGTGGGGCATAAAAAGGAGACGTGCCACATGGGGCACAGGAAGGAGTTGTGCCTCGTGGGGCACGGGAGGGAGTTGTGCCACGTGGGGCACTGTAGGGAATTGTGCCACGTGGGGCACGGAAAGGAGTTGTGCCATGTGGGGCACGGAAGGGAGTTGTGCCACGTGGGGCACGGAAGGGAGAATAAGGATTATAAAAAGAGGCACGATGCCCGGTGCAAGAAAATGAATCGTAAAAAAGATGAAAATAAAATGCCTCCCATGGGGAGGGAATGTGAAGAACCCACGGAAAGGTGCTAAGGAGCACAAAAGATGATTGGAATGAAAAAGGAATCGGCATCTTGACCCTTAAGTACTTCCTCTCATAACGTGCCTAGCGGGTGGATGGTCTTGCTCTTCTCGAGGGGATTGAACGGCTCTCAATAAGTGGATTGTTGACTTCCGTCGGAGTTTTAAATGACAGTGGCAACTCCCTTGGAATGTAGCTTAATGAAAAGGTGGGGAGTTCCACTGGTAGAGTTGGAAGCAACAATAAGGGGACCGTGCCCAATGATTGTAAAGTGTTAAATATGGAAGGGAGCACGACCCCTTGAGTAATTGATTGTGCCAAGAATTTGGCTTTTGAATGGGTTAGCACAATCTGCATGGTTGACCCCTTCACGAGCGTGGGAAGGTTCACAACAATGGCGTGAGGGGTCATGAGAGCTTAGAGGTAGAGATTCCCTATGAGCATATGGAAATGAAGCTTGTTGGCAACTTGAATGATTGGCATAGATTTAGAAGGCCTGTTGACGGCCACGATTGGAGGGGAGGACTTCCGATCGGTGAATGTGCCCGGTATGGAAATGACGACTGGCATGCGAGGAATATAGTCTCTGATTTTGAATAGCATGCCTGGTCCCGGGGCTTCCTTCTGATGTACTTGCTTGTTGCTCCTCAAAGGGGTGCACCTGCTCCGTCGGATGGGGGTAGATGCGGAGGGAGTGGAAGGCTGTATGGCCAGTGGAGGCGTGATGGGTATGAAGGGGAAGATTTGCTCGGGTTCGGTTGCCAAGGGTGTTGGCGTGATGGTAGGTGTAATGGTTGGTGTGATGGTGGGTTTAATGATGGAGGCTTTGGTAAATGTGGATGGCAATGTAGGGGGTGTAGGTAAATGGCACACGAACATGACCTCGGAAGGTTCATCGTCATAACACCAAGTGGTTTTGCAGATGGGTTGAGCATTGGCAACCTCGGCCCGAGCAACAGGCTGAGGTGGAGGTGGAGGTTGTTGTGGTTGTATGGGGGCTGGCATGGGTGCCGGAGCAGGTGCAACGTAGGGTACAAGAGCTTCTTCATTCATGGCAGGGGCATCGTAGGGCCCAATTGGAGGTTGTTGAGTCCGAAAAGGACGAATCATGGACACCTGGGTGGAGGCATGTTGTGGTAAATGGGAGTTTGTGGGGGTGTATATGATGTGGATGTTGTATGGTGGTGAGGTGGATGGTGGATGGCGTCCACTGATCCGTTCTTTCTCGGATTATTTTGATGAAAAAGTTCTACGATCGGGGAGTCCATTAAATGGGCCTAGATGTAGCGCCCCCACTCATAGAGATCTTCCATCGCCTCAATTTGGTTCATGGCAAAGATGTGCCTGAACCTCAGAGTAGAGTCAAAAATGATTATTTTGACTTGCTCTGACTCCGAGAGCTCATGCTACAAGCGAGTGGCCATTGACCTCCAACGGTCAGCAAATTGTACAAATTCCTCGTTGGCCCTCATCTTCTCAGATGCTAGATCCACGATGGAGAGATAAGGGCTGACGCGATCTTTGTACCTTTGAAGGAATGCCTTATGTAGGGGGCAGAAATCTCCTGCCTCACTTGGTTCTAAGGAGTAGAACCATTCGAGTGCAGGGCCGTCAAGGGATTTTCTAAATAAATATGCCATGGTAATTGGGTCTCGTTGCCAACGAGAAGACTCATATAGGAATTCCTTGACATGAAGGTAGGGGTTACCCGTGCCATCGTACAATCGATACATTGGCATCTCCGAATGATGTATATAGATTTGAGGGAGAGCCGGCATGGCGGCGACGGGGTCACCCGTGGGATTCGAAAGCTTATTTATTTAACCCTCCAAATTATTCAATTTTTGGAGAAGAGCATTTTGGAGTGGAGTGGGTTGCCGCTGGGCATATGAGGGAGTATATGGGGGTGGCTGTGAATTAATGAGCCCTCCCAAGGGGTGGTCTGTACGGACCGGCGCACAGAAGTGCAAATGGCCAGGGGGCCGAGGTGATGAATAATGTACAGGGGTATGTGGCGAAGTCGCCGGAATATACAAAGATGGGTGCTTGGGGGAAGGAGAAGGAGGGGGAGTCGCACCCTCAACTAAAGATTGCATCAAATTAAGCTGTTGAGGGGTGAACTGATCAAGGGCATGCAGGACAGTATGGACTTTGGAGTCTTGGTGGGGGGAAGGCTCTTGGCGGGTTTTAATTGGAGTGAGGTATGGAGGGACATCAAATTGGTTAGTGCGCGGTGTGCGCACATAACCATAAGAAGTCGAAGGTTGTCCCTCACGGTGGTGAGATGGACGGATATGGGATTGAAAAGATGGAGATGTGACATTGTCCTCATAGTCCTCAAAATTAAAATTGGCGTGATAATATTGGTCCACTTTTCTTAACAATGCAAGCAATCAAACAAGTTGAACAAAGATTAGATCAAGCAATAAGGTTCAAACAAGTTATGATGCATACACTATTTTTAGGAGTTTCACAATTATTTAATGGATTGAAAAATATTGTGTCACTCCAGGTGAGATCCTAGTTGGGTAGAATATGGAACTTTAGGTACAACTAGAATCATCTCTCACCACGTAATAGGATGTCTAACCCGGGTCAACGGAATGGTACAACCAACTCAGTCCGCCGTGAGGGAATCCGCGGGGTACAAAGACTTATGGCGTTCCGGGAGAAGGTTCGCTAGTCCAAAGGGACATAATGCCCAATGGAGAGCTTGCCTTCACCGGAAGGGTGTGTGGAGCCTAGGATATGAGGGAAGGAGGTCCCCCGACTGATGCAAAATGCCATGTATGCAACAGTTTATAATAAAAATGGCAAAGAGGCGCGTTCTGTCAGCACTGTGAATCGCGGCAGGTACAATCGCCGCGACTTGCAAATCGCGTCCAGTCACCTGGCGGTACAATACAGTAGGAGCCACAAAGCTCAAAGGGTACCAAGAGAGTACTAGATGAATAGACGAGATAGTAGAGTGATCAGACGAGATAGTAGAGTGATCATGATCAGATTAGAGTATAGAGACAGTGGACGAGACAAGGACATATTCGTAAGACAACGTTAAACACCCTTCTGACTCAGAACTCCGTCTGACTTAGTGAATTATTAACTCCATAATAATCCACTCAACTCATCGACTTATGATGTACCAAGCTATTACGCCATAGTCCCCAGATAGTACAGGAGGATCAAATCCATTGGATCTTTCTACCCACAGTTACCGTATGTTAGGTATGATACTATCAAGCCTATATGGAATCCATTCGATTCTCTCTCTTATTGGATTCTCCCGGAGAACTCTCTCTAACCTTGTATAGGGATTTGCCTGAGTACGAACACACAGGATATTCCTCTCATGATACCGATAGTGGATGATTCTTTATTGACACACAATTTTCTTCGTAAGGGTGGCGACCATTTCCAATAACCGCCTAAGATCTGAAACTTCAAAACCTATAATTTGGCATCAAAGAATAGAGTACTCAAACAACCTTAGTGTCTCAAGTCCAAGGACTAGTTGCACAACTAAGACCACGAAATCGCTGTCTGACAATCAGGTATCATCAACCATACGTTATTTTAAGAACGAATCATTTAGTGAACTCATTCTTCAATGAGCACTTGCACCATACCCTAGTGTCTCCACACAAGTAGGTATAAGACTAGCTACTTCCATCATATGGATAGGTATACAACACACTGGTCTATCTGATTATCTCGATGTCCTTATCTAGTAACTTCTGACTAGGAATATTTAAGATCTGTGTTTAAAGAGAATTGGTTTTATTATCATGATCTCATCATGATCCAATTCTCATTGCACAGACCCATGAACATCGCAATATAAACATCATCTCATATATGTAATATAAAGTGAAAAAATACCATTAATATTATTACCAAAGGAGATTTGCACAAGATTACAAGTGCCATCACTAATGTGAGTTGGCTTGCAGGGCACTCATAACTAGCAGAGTCTTCCTCAAGCACCAAGAGGCCATACTAGATGTCCTGCTTCTCTTGGACATCTTTCGTTGCGGTGCTTGATTCATCGGAGTCACTCCAAGTGGCGACCATGGTTTTGCTCTTCTTGGTCTTCCCCTTCTTTTGCTTCTTAAGATAGTCGGGACATTCAGATTCCATGTGTCTAATGCCTGACATTTAGATCTCATGTGTCCAATGCCTTAGCATTCATAGCATATCATCTCCGTCTTTTTGTTGGGTTCTCTTTACTTGGATTTGCCCTTGAAGTCCTTTGGGAATGTGGCCGACTGTGGCTTCTTCTTTCTCAGAAAGTTTCTGAAACTCCAATTTAGGTTTGCCACTTCTTCCTTGTCTTCATTATACAGACCTTCTTTTGAGCTGACCACATGTTTCTTGGCTCTCAAAGCTACATCTTTCTTCTTAGTGTTTGGCTAGCTGCTCTGCGTCCTCCCTCTTCAGATTGATCTCATAAGTCATTATACTCCCAATTAGTACCTCCACTATGAGACTTGACAAATTTTTGAAGCCCTCAATAATCGTGCTTTAGTGTGCCATGCTGGTGGGAGGGATCTCAGAATTTTTCTGACCAACTCCGAGTCCGTATATGTTTTGCCAAGTGCATTGAGACTGTTTGTGATTTTTGAGAGTCGCGCAAATATCTCAGAAATTGTCTCCACTGGGCTCATCTTGAACATTTCCTACTCATGCACAAAGAGATTTTCCTTCATCTCTTTAACTTCTGACATGCCTTCATAAATTAGTTTCAATTTGTCTCTATCTCCTTTGCTGAGCTATAAGTGGAAACATGTGAGCACTTGTTAGGATGTATAGCACACTGCATAATGTTCATGGCACTAAAATTGACTTTAGACTTTCTAATGTAGTCCTCCATCCATTTTCCTTCATCCTCTGGCAGTATATATGGACCAGTGCTAACAACTTTTCAAATCTCATAGTCCTGATCCCTAAGAAACACCTGCATCCAGTTTTTCCAATAAGGGTAGTTACTACCACTAAAGTAGGGTGGTTGGTGAAGAGAATGACCGTTTGGCATAAAACCCTTGTTGGCTATTGCATACCGGATCACTCTTAGAGCAAGAGAACCTGCTCTGATACCAACTAATGTGCAACGAGTGTGTGATGGTCAACCAAGAGGGGAGGGGTGAATTGGTTGATTACATATTAAAAACTTTTTCACCTATGATAGACTTAAATAGAATAGACAATCTAAATAGCACAACAGAAACAAGATAAACTAAAAGCAAAACATAACGTAACCAACTATCATAACGTGCATAGAATGGAGGTAGATGAAACGGATCAAACTACAAAGATACACATGATTTTTAGAGTGGTTCGGACACACACCACATACGCTACTTCTACTACCTCACATCCCATGATAATTTCTCACTAACTTGTTTCCCAGATACAAATCAATAAACCCTCCACATAGTTTACGAGTACAACACCAAACCCACTCGTGTTCTGTCACGTCCTGACATTTATATATCTATAAATGCCGTAATGTTAACGATTAGAAAATCAAGAGTACATTTCGAACTTTCAGAGCAGAAATTGCCTTGGGTCTTAATCTGAATAAAAATAATTAACTATCATTCCTCTCATTTGAGGGTGTTTACATGATTCTCAAACTACAATTGAAAGAGCAAACGCATCAAGCTGGGTTTATCTCTTAGCACACAATTTCTCGATGTTCTACCTTCTAGAACTGTAGATTATCTGGGAAAAAGTAGGTATGAACAATCTTGCCCAGTAGGATTTATCCTCCAATGACAAGAAATGGAAGAAATATATATACTGATTTGACTAATAGCAAGTAATAGGGTAAACGAAGAATGGTGTAAATCAAGAAACAGAAGATTTGAACTAGGATTAAGAAATAGGGGCAAAAATAAGATGATATGGCAATGAACTGAGCTAGGATGGAAAGTAACAAGCTTATAATGACCATCAATAATAGTAGAGCGTGAGTGTATGAACAATAGTTTAGAAGAAAATAGAGAAAATACATGTATAGAGATGCCCTGCCCATTTCACAAGCAAATAAATATTTGTGTCATAGCATAATTCATGGAAATGTCGACCAATTATAATATAGTGGTGTCATGTCAAGCACCCTGTTGATTCATACCGCTCTACGCAGATTAAACGAATTCAGGTACTTCTCTCGGGACTGGACCTACCCCATTTGCATAGGCATTGGTCCAAAAGAGTCCGAAGACCCAAAAGTATGTCATCCCATTTCCATTTCTAATAAACATGCATACATGGTACTTGGGCAGTCATCAGGAGTAAAACATTATCACAAGAAGTAGGTTTCTAGGAGATAGTGGTTAAAGATATCCAGAAGGCATAAGAATCAAAATAATTTAGGATGTCCAAGATTGATCCAAGATGGGTTGGTTGATGATTACATAACTCTTCCTAGTGGTATAGTAGTTTAAAATCCAAGAAAATAGGAACGACAACTTATTTGGACAGTTCATGAGTGTATCAACTTCGATTGATAAAGAAATGAGTCTGTTTTTCAATAGAGACTAGTGGTTGTTGATAGCTACTGCTTGGTTATCGACAGCTACTGTTCCATCCAGAACTGCATTCATGAATTTGGTCTTTAGTTGTCGATAGCCCACTAGTGGTTGTCGACACCTATTGCTGGGTCGTCGACAGCTACTGATTGGTTGTCGACTGACACTGAATGGTTATTGACAGACGCTGATTGTTTGTTGACAGGCACTGGCTGGTTGTTGACAGCTACTAAATTTCCGGGTTCTAGTTAAGGCTACAAATAGGGATTCAAGCTTCGATTATACTCTACATTGGAGACTTGATATTTAGGAGATAAAGAGGGTTTTCTATGATCTACAAGAGTGATAATCAAGTGGCGTTCGAGAAGAGAGAGAGAAGGAAAGGGTGAGAATTTTATTGTCAGTAAACCAACACCCTTCTCTTTCTACTCAAGTAGCAAAAAAAAATTGGTTTATACCAAAATTGGCTTGCTAAGTAGTTAATAAATAGAATAATCAACATGGTTTCAAGGTTTAGATTTTATCTGGCCCTTAATCTATAGATCAAATAGTCATTCTTTGTATAATGATTGACCACATCTAGTAGCACAACTAAATCTAAGTGGATTTCTCTTGTCGTGTAGGAAACAAATCGAGGTTTCTCATTTCAAGATGCACTCTTGTGTTCAGAACGTGCTAACAAGGGATTGAAATCAGTTTTTTAGGACAGAAGTACATGTCCTGTCGACAGATGGGGTCTATTTGTCGATAGATATTGGGTTCTAGGTTCTATCCTCTTTTCTGGGCGGTCAAAAAGCTGGCTGGAAGGAGTTGGGTGCCTCCAACACTGTCAGAGTTTTTACTGCTTCCTATTGAAAAGGCCAACCAATGGTTTTGGGTTCTAAACATGTTTCGATACACAAGACTTGATGGTTGAGATGATGAAGCAAGCTTGACCCAACTACTCCGTAGGGTGATCTGAAGAGAACTTGCAAAAATATATGGTTCATCTTAGTATGGAAGAGAGAGAAAAGATACATCCTACACTTAAAAAGCTTATTGAATACAAGTCGAAGGTATTAACAAAGGTTGAGGCTCAACCTCAAGGACTTTAATTGAAGGAGGGAAAGAGAGAAAGAGAAATCATTTCTGAGATTCTCTCTAGGAACTGGAGGAAACTTTGCAATAGATGATCAAACGGGTAAGCAAAAGTGTCGCAGTGATTGTTCTAAATGGAGGTCTAGTTAGCAGTGAAGTGACCTAAGAAATATGTGTGATCAGAGTGAAAAAGAGAGATAAATCCTACCTAATGAAAGAGAGCGATATCCCTTCTATAGTCTAAAGAAGTTGCTCCACCAGAAAGGATAATAACAGTAGCAGCAATAGAACATAGGGCTGTAAACGAGTCGAGTCGAGCCGAGTATGTAACGACCCAAGATCCGAAGTACTAGTAACAATCCGGTAACCCGAATCCTGACCCGTTAACCCACGAGCCGAAACTCGGAAGGGTAACAAAGGAGTGCCTGAGGAGAACATATAAGTAAATGTACACGCTACAAATTAAAACAATTAACACAAGAACAACTCAGAGTCAAAGCTAAACATAAAAGTACAGTGGGTACAAAGAAAAGTACCACTCACAGCAGCCAAGCAAGACCAGCACCAGAGAGACAAGGCTCCACAGCCTCGAAAACCGCACACGAACACCTGGGGAAAAGGGAGTGAGTCTCAGGAAAGAGACCCAGTAGGGCAACTAACCCCCACCGGTAACAACACTACTAAGCAGGAAAGAAAGCTCAGTAAGTAAACACTCACAGCCTGTACAACACACAGGAACCGGTGGCGTAGTACGCAACTCCCTCAGGAGCGCACTGAGAAAACTGGAACTTCGCAGGCTCAACAACACTACAAGCACAGCAAACACAACAAGCTCACAAGCAAGAGCTCACACACAAACTCACAAAGTAGGACTAGTAGGTCTGTGTGCTCGGCGTCCCGGCACCACAGAGTCTCTCAACCCTAACCATGTGTTCACACTACAGACGCTCTCTCTCACGTCTGGTCCACGACCGGTTTTCCCCCTACGCCTGACCCTAGCGGTAGAGAAGGGGCTCCACAGAGACCAGCTCGAAACCACCACAAGGAGTACGCACAAGACAGAGTCACACTCGGCGTCCTGGCTCACTAGCGGAGGACAACCACACGCTAGTCATCTAGACGGAGTCGCACCCACGCCTAGGAAACACCACAGAAACGGGCACGCGGTAACCCCCAACACAAGTACAGACAGAATCACTCTCAACGTTTGAAGTACCGCACAACGGACAGACACCACGTGTCAACGTCACAACACATCCAAACACAATGCGAGCACAGGCAGAGACACTCTCTACACCTGGCAAACTGTGCTAACAGGCGGACACCGCATGTCAACACCTCAAACCACGGAAAGGGAAACACACAGCATACTGGGAACACATCTGCAGGTAGACAGCAGCATCGACCGCCGCCAACCAGGAAGTAAACGACAGCATCACATGTCGCCAAGCAAACAGTAGACGGTAGCATCGACTGCTGCTAACAAAAGGTAGACGGAAACACTCTAGACGTCTAGAAAAAGTAGACAGTCACAGGTTGGCCGTTTACCCAAACTCGGCGGCAAAGGATCATGCCGTTTATATCCTACCTGAAGAACCTGACGGCACAGATCTCGCCATCTAGTTCTCCGCTGAAGAGCTTAACGGCAAAGGATCACGCCGTTTACCTCTTCCCTGAAGAGATCAACGTCAACATCCCTTGACGTTGACTTCTTAAGCTCTAACAGCTGAACCAGCCTCCAGCTATTTCCACACAGGGCAAATCTGCCCCACAAACCACAATCTGATGTAGGGAAACACTCCCCTACATCACACTACACTACCACAATGTCGGTAAAACACGATCCAACATATGGATCGGGCAAAACATCCTAAAACTCGGCATGAAGAAAAACCCTCCCCAAAGCTCGATTCTACGCAAATCACACGCACACATGCATAGAATAACACACAAGGAGCTAAAGGGTTTACGTCCTTACCTCAGAAACGCTTAAAAACTCCACATAAACCTCGATTCGCGCCGAACCCCCAGGAGCTTCTCGTAAGAACCGCCATCCGATCCGTCATTTCCCGCCCGATCCGCCACTGCCACGCGCATCACGACCTTCCCACGTGCTCCCGTCAGCAACCGAAGTCCTGGAGAAGTACATAGGTGAAAGAGGAGGGAAAAAGAGAGGAGAGGATGAAGGAGAACAGCCCTCGGGTTGCCCCTAAAAACAGCGTACTGATCAGTTGACGTCAACCCCTATTGCCGCCAACTGAACCGCCAACACTTGACGTCCACATCGCATGCCGCCAAGTTCTAGCTCCGCAAAACTCAGGAACTAACAGCTAACGGCAAGATCGATGGACGCCAAAGACCTGCCGACGGAAACACCCTTGCCGCCAACACAAAGCCGACACCAGCCACCTGGACGTCAACCCACTGTCGATGTCAGCACCTCTGGACGCCAACAAACACAGACCCAGAAGAAGACCCGATAAGGATCCGGTAAAAACCCGAGACGTTACAGCTCTCCCCCCTTAAGGAATTTCGCCCTCGAAATTCACGCAACGCAAGGGGAAGCCAAAAGCAACATAGAGGTACAAAAACTACACGCGCATCACATTCTCCCGTTACCAGGTCGACACACCACCCGAGTACCGCTGCTGGACAACGCTAACCAGCCGGACTACCTTGTTCCACAACCTCGGAACTTAGCAATCCACAAGAAACGGCAGAACTCTGGTACAATCAACCCAGTGTCATCACTGACACACCACACCCGGGAGAACACGCGACGCAGCAACATGAAAGGTACCTCCCAAAACGGCAACGCATGGAACGCACCACGGTCGACAGCCAACACTGGCGGAAACTAAAGCCTTGAACTTAGGAGCCAAAATACCCAACAACCTACTGGACTACCCTGGTCCAGTGACGACTCACTCATCAACCTCAAAACCAACGAGAGGGAAACGACACGGTCGTCCACACAGAGCCCAATCACGTGACACACGCAAGCAGGAGCTACTAACGACTGCTAACACACGCAGCTGTACACTCCAAGCCGTAGGTCGGGTAACTCTCCCTGTGGGGCTTCAACTGACGCGACACACAAGGCACCACTCTGCCGTGCTGCATCAGAACAGCTCCCAAGACAAATATCGAAAGCATCGGCACAGAATTTTGGAACTCTCCGAACCCGAACGCAACACCAGGACTGGCGCTGACGTAAGCAGTCACTTCAACTCTACGAAGCTCTGCTCACATTGCACCAACCATGCAGAAGGCAAAAACACGCTAGCCAAAAGTCACACACTGCGGTCACCAACCAACCTCGTCGTTGGAACCCACATATTAGCAACCCACTATGTCGTAAAACATAACCCGACAGAGGGCGCAAATACCGATAACAATGCGAGAAACGCCAGTCAGCAACTCACTCTGTCGCCAGCAAAACCTGACAGAGCGCACAGTTGCCTGACAACAACTCGGAAAAACACCTGAGGGTCAACCACCACACTCAGGGGGATAGCGTCACGCTACTAGCCACCGCTAGCACCGGTCATCAGCAAAATCAAAAAGTCACGCGGCGACGAGAACCCAAGTCACATCGCACTCGCGGACAGTCCGCAACACACGAAGCAATGTCCATTGTCGCCACTAGGCCTCACACAGACCTTCCTCGCGGTCCGACAAGGACAACAGACAAACGCGGAGAAAATCTCAATACGCAAAACGGTATCCACTATCACCACTAGGTCTCACCAGACTATCCTCGTGGTCCAACAGGGACACCAACACACGTGGAGCTACACAACTCCAGAACCACTCACTCCACGGCACAACAAGCCGCGACAAAACACAGAAGACGTTTGTAGTCAAGCCAGCACTTGGCACCTCACAATGTCAACAACACGTGGTCGAGTACTAGCAAGCCAATTGACCTCACTGTCACCAAACGAACGACAGGAGACTCCGCCACTGGCTGCAAGACTCACAACGCCACGCACAAAAGAACCACAAGCCAAAAGGGCATAACAGGCCACACCGGCTCCAACCCTTAAGGCACGAAACACAGAGCATCCAAAGACGCTCAAAGTGCAGCACACACAACTGCACCCAGGGCCAACACAACACAGTGCCCACAGAAGGGGACTCTTCACCAGAGACCCACAAGAAAAGCGTACGGAAAACCGACGACATTTAGAGCACAACGACCACCATGTCGACTCTAGAAAGGCACGTAAAAACATGAAATACCAACTCTGCCGCACGGGGAGCGAAAACCACAACAACCCCATGGCGCACAAGAGTAGGATAACCATCTGCATCGCAAACGATAAAAGAGGTCAACACCGGAAGGAATGGCATGCAAAATACCTTCAAGGCACAAGCCGAGGTGCACACCAAATAATCCTTGCTCGGCACACCCAGCAAGAAACACACGGTGAAACCAAACACCGCAACGTCACAACCTCCCACCAAGGTTGTGACACACACACGCACGACTCCCACAAAACCAACGGAGTCGGCCACAACACGGCGGAAACCCTCGGCACACCCACCGAGATCACACGCAATCAGGCGAGAACAACGTCCCACTACAAACATGGCCACCTCAGACCTCCACAAGGTCGAGAGCCGACAACACAAATCGTTTCGGACCCCAAACACACCACGAGGTCGGGAACCCACACATGCCAGTGCCACCACAAACTGGCACCCAGGCACAAAAATACGGAACCAAGAAAACACCGTAGCAGAGACCACCAGAACTCGGGTCCACACCAAGCCAGACCAACATATCCACAGAGACTAACACAGCAAGGACACAATCGCCGTGTCAGCTCGGGCATCAAGCCGTACTTAAAAGCGTCGCGTAAGGGCGTTGTCACAACAACAACATCCACTAAGCCGCCGCCACTGGCCGCCTAGAACTATCACAACGACACACAACACGAACAGGTCAGCCGACCCAAGGGTGGCACAGAAAACAACGACACGAGGAGAGCAACCAGCTCAACCTCAAAACAACTCAAGGGAAGATAACTCCACCAAGGGTCGCCACAACGCGCACCCTAGCAACACAACATCACGTGGAGCATCACAACCCTGAGCAACCACCGAAAGCGGAGGAAGGAGACACGTAACGCAACGAGTCTCTTCCAAACACAAGACGGAAAATCATAATGCAAGACTGTCGCTTCCACAAGAAGCACAGCCAAGAACACAATCACAACACTCACCAGATCATCATCTGGGAGAAAAAACGCCGGGCACAGGAAACAACATAATCCATCCGAGCCATGGGGACACATAAAGTCCCACTGGCGCAACCGAGACACTCGGAAACAACTGTAAAGCAACTTGGCCACGCAACAGCCAGATGCACCACCAAGGGCACACACATTGACCGAAAACACCGCGGCAGACTGTAACACACACAGTCCAACCGACAACGACAGCTCAACAACTCTACACCCTCCCGGAACCTCTTCAAGGTGCCAGAACGCCACAGTACAGAGCAACTTACTGGCTATCGACACAAGAAAAACATGGTCCAGTCGAAACTCTACACTGCCCAAGGGGAACACGAAAACTACAGCGTACGTCCTATGGTTCAGGCCGAGTCTGCTGTGGTGGCGGGGCATCTCTAGCCTCCTGCTAAGGTGACTACACAGCCGCCTCCCAAACACGACATCGCCTAGGAACAAGGGAAAAGAATCCACACAGGACAAGCACACGCACAAAATGCAAAACGACTCCGGTTCGCTTGCTGCTACTGTACTCTTCACACTCTGAGTTATTCGGAACATTTCCTTATATGTCTCGACAGACCAGGCTCTGATACCAACTGTAACGACCCAAGATTCGAAGTACTAGTAACCAACCGGTAACCTGAATCCTGACCCGTTAACCCACGAGCCGAAACTCGGAAGGGTAAGAAAGGAGTGCCTGAGGAGAACATATAAGTAAATGTACATGCTACAAATTAAAACAATTAACACAAGAACAACTCAGAGTCAAAGCTAAACACAAAAGTACAGTGGGTACAAAGAAAAGTACCACTCACAGCAGCCAAGCAAGACCAGCACCGGAGAGACAAGGCTCCACAGCCTCGAAAACCGCACACGAACACCTGGGGAAAAGGGAGTGAGTCTCAGGAAAGAGACCCAGTAGGGCAACTAACCCCCACCGATAACAACACTACTAAGCAGGAAAGAAAGCTCAGTAAGTAAACACTCACAGCCTGTACAACACACAGGAACCGGTGGCGTAGTACGCAACTCCCTCAGGAGCGCACTGAGAAAACTGGAACCTCGCAGGCTCAACAGCACTACAAGCACAGCAAACACAACAAGCTCACAAGCAAGAGCTCACACACACTCTCACAAAGTAGGACTAGTAGGGTCTGTGTGCTCGGCGTCCCGGCACCACAGAGTCTCTCAACCCTAACCACGTGTGCACACTACAGACGCTCTCTCTTGCGTCTGGTCCACGATCGGTTTTCCCCCTACGCCTAACCTAGCGATAGAGAAGGGGCTCCACGGAGACCGGCTCGAAACCACCACAAGGAGTATGCACAGGACAGAGTTGCACTCGGCATCCTGGCTCACTAGCGGAGGACAACCACACGCTAGTCATCTAGACGGAGTCACACCCACGCCTAGAAAACACCACAGAAACGGGCACGCGGTAACCCCCAACACAAGTACAGACGGAAACACTCTCAACGTCTGAAGTACCGCGCAACAGACAGACACCACGTGTCAACGTCACAACACAGCCAAACACAACGCGAGCACAGGCAGAGACACTCTCTACACCTGGCAGACTGTGCTAACAGGCGGACACCGCATGTCAACACCTCAAACCACGGAAAGGGAAACACACATCATACTGGGAACACATCTGCAGGTAGACAACAGCATCGACCGCCGCCAACCAGGAAGTAAACGACAGCATCACATGTCGCCAAGCAAACAGTAGGCGGCAGCATCGGCTGCCGCTAACAAAAGGTAGACGGCAACACTCCAGACGTCTAGAAAAAGTAGACGGTCACAGGTTGGCCGTTTACCCAAACTCGGCGGCAAAGGATCATGCCGTTTATATCCTACTTGAAGAATCTGACGGCACAGATCTCGCCATCTAGTTCTCCGCTGAAGAGCTTAACGGCAAAGGATCACGCCGTTTACCTCTTCCCTGAAGAGATCAACGTCAACATCCCTTGACGTTGACTTCTTCAGCCTCCAGCAGCTGAACAAGCCTCCAGCTGATTCCCACACAGGGCAAATCCACCCCACAAACCATAATCTGATGTAGGGAAACACTCCCCTACATCACACTACACTACCACAATGCCGGTAAAACACGATCCAACACATGGATCGGGCAAAACACCCTAAAACTCGGCATGAAGAAAAACCCTCCCCAAAGCTCGATTGTACGCAAATCACACGCACACATGCATAGAATAACACACAAGGGAGCTAAAGGGTTTACGTCCCTACCTCAGAAATGCTTAAAAACTCCACATAAACCTCGATTCGCGCCGAACCCCCAGGAGCTTCTCGCAAGAACCGCCGTCCGATCCGTCATTTCCCGCCCGATCCGCCACTGCCACGCGCATCACGACCTTTCCACGTGCTCCCGTCAGCAACCGAAAGTGCTGGAGAAGTACATAGGTGAAAGAGGAGGGAAAAAGAGAGGAGAGGATGAGGGAGAACAGCCCTCGGTTGCCCCTAAAAATAGTGCACTAATCAGTTGACGTCAACCCCTATTACCGCCAACTGAACCGCCAACACTTGACATCCACATCACATGCCGCCAAGTTCTAGCTCCGCAAAACTCAGGAACTAACAGCTAACGGCAAGATCGATGGACGCCAAAGACCTGCCGACGGCAACACCCTTGCCGCCAACACAAAGCCGATGCCAGCCACCTGGACGTCAACCCACTGTCGACGTCAGCACCTCTGGACGCCAACAAACACAGACCGGAAGAAGACCCGATAAGGATCCGGTAAAAACCCGAGACGTTACAGAGTATTATGTTGTTCAAGCTCTGTTCGTTAATTTTTAATCGAGCTCGAGCGTTATCTAGTATTGAAAATGGTTGTTCAAGCTTGGTTCGTTTAAATACTCTCGAGTTCGAGCTCTTAACGAGTATCTTAACGAGCCCATATTATGTATATATATAAGGCCAATTCAATTTACAAGTAAAAACCTAATTGTTTATAAGACCCAAAATTTTCTTATTTCAAGGTCATACCCCAAGATTCTTCATAGGTTACTTGTTTAATTATTTTAGTATAATGTTTAAAATACATAACAACATCTAATAAACGAGCCGAGTTGAGTTTTTATCGAGTCGAGTTTCGAGTTACTTGTCGAGTGTATTGGTTAGTTTGCAACCTAGCACAAGAGGAAGAACAACCAAACACTCGTAGCAAAAACAAGGAAAATATTTATAGAATTTCCAGGTTACGTGCATGACTAGCATGTAAACAATGTGCGTGTCAATTTTTACAATATATGTATCATTGTAAAAACTCATGTTCTTACTACTTGGCACGTTCTATGGTGGTAACTCAATCTTCAACACATATTAAGATACATGTACTCTATTTACATGAGAGGTAAGTGTCTTACGTAGCCAAGACTATGTAAGAAAAATATTCAAAAAATGGTTTTGTAATTAAGATTTAATTCATCCATACCCTTTGGTCCTTTATTTTTATACTTAAATGACGAACAATTAGGACAAAAGTTTTATACATAAACTAATTAAGAGGTGATACAAATTATGATGATTTTAGTTTAATTTTTCAATATTTTTTGTCAAGTAAACATTACCCAAAAAATCATTGGGTCAATTTAATCTCGATATCTATGCATCAATAATTCATGATATTTATGTATTTAGAATCATTACATTTTTCTGAGAATTATGGTGGTGTCAAATTTCAATTCTATTACCGATTTCTGGTGGCGCCCTATCGGAGTGCGCACATCTGAAGATAGTACCGATGTTACTTTAATAATATAGAAATATCTCTAATAATCAAGTTTCTGGTAAGTATTTATGTCTTTTATGAAAATCAAAATTTTTCTAATTTTTATCATATTATTATGTTGGTATTAAATTTTAGGGTGTTACATGTCTGGGGATGAGACAACACATACAGTGTAGTGTAAAACCCGCACCACACACACACACGCTCACAAAAGGAGCACACTCAATTCAAGTTCTCTGATGTATACAAAATATGCTCGTGAGAAGGGTGAAATAAACAAGACAAAGAATGTAGAATTCCCCGTTTTCCAGAGATGATGAATCACTGTAGAGGTGTAAACACCGGTGAAGAACACTGCTTGATTCTCCAACAAAGCATTTCTGGCGTTGCTTAGTTGTAGCACGATTCTCTTGTACTTTACAAAAACTCCACACAATAGTAGTTCAACTTGTAGCTCTTGATCTTGAGGTCGGCTATAGGCTTTTTCAAAAACTCGCCCAATAACCTAGCTCCAAGATGATGAACACTTTGTATCATATGGGGATCTTTCTTTAGGCCTCGAGAGAGGTTTATATTTATACCCCAACATAAAAGAACAAGTCTTGGATGAATCCTTGGCCATAATCCTAATGGGGGAATAAGTCTGCCCAATTTAGGAAACCTCGTCGATGGAATCGGTTGACCGATTTCATGGATTCGGTCGACCGTTCTTCATGCTGTCTTAAGTCAAATCTAGGAGTCGAAGATAGCTTTGTACATCAGTTGACCGTTCTTCAGAGTTCAGTTGACCGTTATCCATAGAACGTAGAGGTTAGGTCGACTATTCTTAGTCTTGATCTTAGACGCCAGAGCCCCTGGAGGATCAATCGATCGAAAAATAAAGTTTGGTTGACTATTTAGGTCTGGAGTTTTTACTGGGCCTTATTGGGGCGTTCGGTTGATTGGAAAACAGAGTTTGGTTGACCAACTATCAGTTTTGTCATTTTTTTAGTCGATTTTTTTCTTCTGTTCAAAACGAAGCCTTAGCCTTTGAAGACCCATTTCCTAAGATAAATTTGACCTATTTTGTTGCACACTTAACACACAAATTAGACTCTCAAAGTAGATATAACAAATCAAACACGTGGCTCATCATCATAAACATAAATCAGTGTTTCGTGATCTTGTCAACATGAAGAACAATTAGTGTTTTGTGATTATCAAAGTCAATAAAGTGCAACATGATTCACTTGTGGGATAATGGAGAGCGTCTCAACATTTAGTGCAACAATGGGGATTCCAACTAGACCCTTTAACATTTGAATCCATGAATTTTGCAAAACAATTGTTGAAGTTGAATCCACAATTGGGTGATTAGTAGTAGCAAATCGAGGTGGACTATTTTGAATAGGGCCTGGAGAATGGGCCCGGGGATAGGTAAGTAGATGATAACAACACCCTTGTGTCTTAGATGAGAAATGTATTTTTAATGTCCTAAAGATGCTAAGGAAGAGTTGTTCATTGATGAAGAGGAATGTGATAGACTTAAAGCATGATCTTGATCACCGACCACATTAGATACATAGCCAAACAAGGGAGGTGATCACATGGGAGCTTTAGGGCAGGCGGACCATCACCTACTGTATCACAACCACCTTGATCTTCCAAGAGAATGATGGCTGCAAATCCAGCGACGATACTGGGATTATCACTATGATCCACCAAAGCCCGAGAAACTTTATGTTTTTCATAACTAGGAATGACTGCAAATCCCCCATCATAGGAACATCGAGTATCAATTCATTCATCAGTGACTCTTCGACGAGAGACGAGACAACATGATTCACTATTGATTCATCAGCAGCGGCCACTAGAGCAGGATCTACGCGATCCACCATGACCAAAGCCTCTACATTCTCAACCAATGTAGGTTCTTGACCCTGTCGAAGAACATCAACATGCTGAATAGGCCACCATCGCTGCTTATTGCTTAGGTTTTGGATCTTTAACTTCAAGTCATTTGCGATGATCATTTTCCAGAGGTGGAGATGAGTCGTGATTGATCCCACGATCTTTAGATTTCTTACAAGTGTCAGTGCCATAGCTTAAACAAATGCAATTTCTATAGTTTAGGAATGGAACCAGGTCGGGTTCAGTATAAACATGAATTTGTAATATTGATTTCGATAACCGTTTAAAGCTTTCAATTTTGATTCCTGTATAATCTGAATAGCCATTTTAGGTTTCGATCCGATTCCAATTACATTATCGGAACCAAAATTCCAATAAGGTAAGGTACTTACTGTGACTTTATCTTTTGAGTTTATGGATAATTTATCAGAATAACTGATACCGATTCTGATCCTAATGACACATATAATAACTGATACTGATTCTAATAAGATATCAATGTTATTTTTTAATTTGAAAATTGATAATTTTTATCAAAATCAGATCGAAATATTGAGTTTTCGGTTTCGATTTGCAACCCTACTATAATATCTAGGCATATCTAGGTGTGCGATTGCTTGTCGAAAGCCACCTCCAAGAAGCCCAATCCAAATCTTAGCGAGTGGGGATTTGGAAACATCAAGCTCCACACAAACTGATGCCACCATTGTATCCGTCATTATCAAAATCTTTTGATCAATTTTGAGCAATGATCTAAGATTACCTACAGTAGATCGGAGGAAAGTTTCTTGATATAGATTGACGGAGAAGCCCGAGAATTCCACTTGCTTAGGAGCAATGGGAGAATCGATCATTGAAGAAATTTCCAATTTATTTGAAGTTAACCTAAATAATTTGACTTAGATGTACAATGATTCTTGGAGAAGAACTTGAAGGTAATCTTCATGATCATTGAGTCAGATTAGAAGATGTCGTGTGGATCAAGAGTACTCAGCACAAAATCCTTCTTGAAATTAAAACACTGCATAAGATGGGATCGTACATCTTGAAACTGAGGCTGACTATAGATTGTTGTTGTTGCAACAATCACAATATCTTCAGAGGAGACAAAGATGCCATCAGCGTTTATGTAAATGTGCAACCTCCGCCAGAAGTCTCCAACGTGATTGCAACTGGAGGAAGGGGATCTGTAGAAAGAGAGGGCCAGAGAAAGAAGGCTGGAGGCCAGGGTCAGGAATCATTGGCGGCAGCCTGCGTAGGCCAGGCACAAAAAAAAAAAAAAACCTAGCAAGAGTTTTTCAGGATATTTGCTTCGCGGCAAGAGAAGCGGGCCGTAACGTCGAATGCAATGGCAGGAAATGGGCAACGTCGTCGAGGGCATGCTGAGTGTCGATCGCGATGGCAGGAAGAGTCCAGATCCTCTTGCCATCCTTTAGGACTGAAGTCAGTAAGTCACCAACCCAAGGATGACATGTGTCTCACTCTTCCCCCCCTCCTTATTGCGTCGGTCACCCGATTCTCCTTTCCCCCCTCCCTCCGGTTCGCCTTTCCCACCCTCCTCTCTCTACACTCTGTCTCCACTATCTCCTCCTCCCCCACGGAAGACGAAGGAGAACCGGAGTCGCCCACGGAAGACGTGACACCGCTGAACACGCCACGCTGTCATAGAAGTCCACGGAACACGCCACGCCGCCGCGGAAGCCCATGGAACATGCAAGCTGCGAAAGCCCATAGAACATGCCGCCGCGGAAGCCCACGGAACACACCGAAGAAGCCCCCACCCCCCTGGATGGTAGCAGGGCTGCTTGCGGCGCAAGTGGCGCACATTCTGGTGATCGCCGAATCCCTGACCCCTATCTCTTGGAGATGGGGAGAAGAGTTCTAGGGCAAGAAGGAAATATTGGGGGCTGAAGAGATGGAGGACAAGTAGTGTGGGATGTAACCCACAGCCCTAACATATATAGGAGCCACCTTGGGTCGCTACCAACTAGGTCGATCGCGACCGAAATGAATCGGTCGGGCTCGCAATCGAAATCGGTCGACTGATTGTGCAACATTGGTCGACTGACCTAGCCAGTATAGGTTTGCAATGCAGTACTGAGGAAGTCGGACGACCGACTTTGAGTTGTCGGTTGACCGACCTAGCCAGTATAGGTTTGCAATATAGTAGTGAGGAAGTTGGACGATCGATTTTGAGTTTTCGGTCGACCGACCTAGCTAGTATAGGTTTGCAATGCAGCAGTGAGGAAGTCGGACGACTGACTTTGAGTTGTCAGTCGACCGACCTAGCTAGCGCTGTTTTGCAATGCAGTAGTGAGGAAGTCAGACGACCAACTTTGAGTTGTCGGTCGACCGACCTAGCCAGCGTTGTTTGGCGCTGAGACATTGAAGAATTGGATGACCAATTACACCTAGTCGGACGACCTATTGTGTGCAGAACCCATGGAAATACCCATACGCACATGAATACACCCCTAATCACTAGAATACAACTATACACTTGAGTTACTCTGTGTTTGGAGACAGAACACCTGCATACACCCATGATCACCTGAATGCAACCGTATTCACCACAATGCAACCATACACAAGTCATTTTCTGTTTAGACACAGAGCACCTGGATACACCCATATTCACCTCAATACACCCATCATCAACTGAATACAAGCATACACATGAGTTGCTCTATGTTTGGACACATAACACTTGAATTACATCCATAATCATCTGAATGCAACCATATGCACCACACTGCAACCATACACAGCAGTCATTCACTGATTGTACACAGAGCACCGGGATACACCCATAATCATCTGAATACACCCAGAATCATCAGCATACACCCATAATTAATAGAATGCAACCATACACATGAGTTATTCTCTGTTTGGACACAGAACATATGGATACACCCATATTCACCTCAATACACCCATAATCATTTGAATACAACCATATACATGAGTTACTCTCTGTTTGGACATCCATAATCATCTGAATGCAACCAAAGTCACCACAATGTAACCATACACAAGAGTCATTCACTGCTTGTACACAGAGCATCGGGATACATCCATAATCATCTGAATACACCCATAATGAACAGAATGCAACCATACACCAAGACAACTAGAGATACACCCATAATCATCTAAATACACCAATAATCACCAGCATGCAACCATACACATGAGTTATTGTCTGTTTAGACACACAACATAGGGATAGACTCATAATCACCTGAATGCAACCATAATAACCAGAATGCAACCATACATATGGGTTATTCTCTGTTTGGACACAGAACATATGGATACATCCATAATCACCTGAATGCAACCATACACAAAAGTCATCTAGATACAAAATGGACATTTCCTCTTATATATACACATAGTAAATTATCCATCCATCTATCTGTAAATTTTCTTTTATATGTATACAAAATGGACAATTTCTCTGTCATGTACACATACTTTGTTATCCATCTATCTTTTGCACTCATCTTCTTTATACAAAAGGAGGATGTACACATACATTGTTATCCATCTATCTTTCACACTCATCTCCTTTATACAGAAGGAGGATGTACACATACTTTGTTATCCATCTATCTTTCGCACTCATCTTCTTTATACAAAAGGAGGATGTACAAAATGAGGATTCATCTATCATCTATACAAAATAAAGTTACCTTTGGACTTCCATAATGTATTCTTCTATACATCTAGGGTAATTGACTTTCTTATGTACACTTCTAGTCATGCATTTGATGTTGTTCCTCCTGTGGGGGCTCTCACATTTGGACTTGTTCCTCTCATTGATGCAACACTCTCAAAAACTCTATTAAAATGTAAAACTCTATTAGATTGCATAAAATACATGATTAAAATGTAATAGTTGCAATTTAATAAATGGAAATCCCAACTTACCCAATTTAATTGTAACATCTCTTGATTGTAAGAAAAAGGATTTTGTTGGTTCACACAATGTGTCAATGATATTGGACAAGACACGTGTGGAGCATTGTACAGACGTTAGAGCATTAAAGTGTGCTAAGTTTCCAATCGATTCGTTTTTTCCTCTCTTTCTTGCATTCATTTCAAGTGATGATTTGTATCTCCGTCTACGACGACCTTTCTCTTCCCTCCTTCTCATACCTATGATGACTTCAGAACCTAGATCATTCATCCCTAATGGGGTTAGATTTGATGATGGATTCTCACCATTCATATGAACCACATTGGAATTTCTGGCCACTATGTCTACCATTTGAACATTCTCAGGAAGTTGCTCTTTTGATTCAGGGTACTTCAAAAATTTATTTATCTACTGATATGCCCTCATGCACATGTGTTCCACAATCTCATAAGCCTTAAAATCAGTAGCAACTATAGTGGATAATTTGACAAAATTGGAGAGGAACTTGCTATATCTTTCAGCTTTGATCTTCTTTGAATCTGTAACATTTGATGGTGGAGTCGCACTATATGAGAGAACAAATTTTGCAGCTTCTTGACTCCACCTTTGCAAGATATATCGATCTGGGATACATCTGATTTGATTATGTAAGAAAATTTGAATAACATGACGACATAAAATTTTCGTAAATTTAATTTTTTTGTATGTACACAAAACCAAAGTATCTACATTGCTGAATGTGACCGAGAGGATTCGGACTCCGGCAAGAAGTGGGCCGCACGTGTCTCATAAACAGCACATAGAAGTTATTGCTTAATATATATATATATATATATATATATATATATAAGAAACGAGGCTCCAGAGGTATTATCAATGTAATTAATAAATAAAGTTGTCATCTGAAGCCTAGATCGTGACAGTGAAGGGAAAGGCCAATCAGAATAATGTCATGGGCTCATAAAAGAAAACGAGCCTACTATTTTCCAATAAAGTTTCGAGTCTATATATTACAATAAAAAAGCTGAAATTTCTGCTTTAATAACCTCGACAAAATTTGCTTTTATAAACAAGTGTCTTAAAATTATCAACTCATAATAATCTTCTTGGGAAAAAGTGTCAGATTACCCCTTTTAAGGCTGTGCCTAGTTTGGTTCAAACCGACTGTGAAACCCAACTAAAAACTGAAGATAATTGAAAAATAGTTATATATATTAAAAATATAAATATAATATTTCATCTTGTAGTTTTAATATTTAGTTACCTATGTGACAACGTGCTCTTTCAATCCACCTCCATCTCATTACAAGATGGGCATTTAACTCTTTTGAGTCTTGGAAGGGGTTTTTCACATGCATTTCTCTTGTACATCTTACCTCCAACTTGCTAGTCATTGTTCAAGATTTACTAAAAAAATAATAATCAACTTCATCTTATTTTTCCAAGGAATAAATAAACAACCAAAGATAACCGATAAATTAATGTGATCACAAAATCACATCCTAGAAAAAAAAACAAAATTCAAATGATCACCTTCTTTCTCAACATCAATGCCACGGGAAATTCTTAGAGAGTGTTTAGTATTAAGATAGATTAAAGATAAATCGAAGATAATTTTAAAATTTTGAAGATGAAGATATCTTTAAAATTTTAAAGATATCTTTACTCTATTCTTGATCTATTCCAATACCAAATATGATCTTAAAACCTGACTCAAATATCAGCACCCTTCGTGTAAGATTAACTCACAAGAAGGCAGATTCTACATATGCACAAGAATTGCTGGTACAAAATATTTTCCCAACATCCTCTAAATCAGGGGTGGACCGACGTTATGGATGGGGGGGGGGGGGGCATGGCCCCCCCCCACCCAATAATTTTCTTTTTATAATGGGCTGATTTTTTATGCAAATGGCCCGATGGGTGAACCTGTAAAATTAAACCCAGAAAAGACCTCCTGGAAGCGCTTTCCCGCGGACCCCACCAAAATTATATTTTTATATGTATAAAAAATTCCCCATAATTGCAGGGCGAACCTGTAAAGTTAAATCCCAGTTGATGTGGCCGTCCGATCTGGGTTTTGTTTGATTAATTTGCTTGCTTCCGCAAGGAAGTAAGACCCGGCGTTAGGCAACCGGGGGCTGGGGGCTTCTGCTGACTGCTGCGGTACTACATTGTCTTTGTTCTCCTGCGCGTGGCCTATGGCTGTGGGTCCTCCATGGCTAGTTGGCTGTCTCGTTTCCTCCTTACAGGTAAACCAGCAGGCAGCAGGGGCAGATCAGGATCCCCCAATTTTTTAATAAAAAGTCCGACCTTTTTATTCCTTTTTTTTTTCTGAAACTTTGCCTTTGCCCTTGGAGCCATGCTTTGACGACAGCCCACCTAGGCTACGCGGGGTCTTTTTAATTTTTCTCATAATCTCTTCAGTCAAATCTAGAGCTTTCTTCAGACACTATTTGTTATTTCTATCAAATTAGAGATACAAGATCAAATTAGATATTGTAATTTTATCACTTTTTATTTAGATTTCAATCTTAGATTTTTGAGTTTCTTCTTCTATTGGTATGTTTTGTATCAAGTTGTATTTTTTAAGTTTAATGATTTTTTTTTATTTGATATGAGTTACTTTTGATTGCTTGATAAAAATCTTATTTCATACTGGTTGATTATTTATCCAACGGCGGCTAATAGTCAATTAATAGCACGTCGATATTCCTTTCGAGTCTTCAACCGGTCGGCCCTTACGAGTCAACACGTCACGCCACCAAGGTAACATATCTGTCTTTTAATTTCTTATGTTTGAGATCTAATGAGTTTAGATGGTGGCTCATTTATTATAGAAAGTATTTAAAATTTTATATTGTGATCCAGTGAGCCTGGGTGGTGGCTCATTTATTATGTAAAATATTTAATTTCTTATACTGTGATCCAGCGAGCTTGGGTGGTGGCTCATTTATTATGTAAAATATTTAATTTTTTATACTGTGATCCAACGAGCCTGGGTGGTGGCTCATTTATTATGTAAAAATATTTAATTCTTTATACTGTGATCCAATGAGCCTGGGTGGTGGCTTATTATATTCATTGCATGGCACATCGTCTACAATTGGCATTAGTTGTTGTTTCAAACCATAAAGAGCTTTGTGCAGTTTATATACATGGTTAGGTTTATCATTATCCTCAAAGCCAGGTGGTTGAGAGACATAAACTTCTTCTTTGATGTAACCATTCAAGAAGGCAGTTTTTACATCCATTTGAAAAAGCTTGAACTTGTTTGAGCATGCATATGCTAGCAAGATTCTAACTGCTTCTAGCCTAGCTACAGGAGCAAAGGATTCTTCTAAGTCAACACCAAATTCCTGATTATATCACTTTGTAACTAGTCTCGTCTTATTTCTCACCATGTTACCCTCTTCATTTAGTTTATTTCTAAAGACCCATCTTGTCCCAATGATAGAAATTTCAGGGGTTCTAGGAACTAGACTCCAGACATTGTTTCTCTGAAATTGCCCAAGCTCCTCATGCATAGCTTCAATCCATGAGTTTTCCTTTAGGGCTTCTTCAACATTCTTAGGTTCTACTTGAGACACAAAGGCTAGATGATCCTGTTCAACTATTTCCCTGACTTGAGACCTAGTTTGAACTTTGTGATTCACATCTCCTATTATGTTCTCAAGTGGATGGTCTTTAGAGTACCTTACATTTGTGAGTGTTGAAGGTCCTGGTTGATCTTGCATTTGAGGAGGTTGTTCTGGAGGAGGGATTGCTTGAGGAGATTCAACATCATGTTCTTCTTGTTATGGTTCTTATTCAGGTACTTCTTCTTGTTCTTTGATTAGTATTCCATCATCCTCATCATCATACCTACGAAGAAATCCACTTTTGGTTTTAGAACCAACTTTAGAGCTTTCTTTTGTTTTTCTTTGTAGTTCCCCAAGTGTTGTTCCTTCAGTTTCATCTTCAAACCTGTAATCATTAGAAATGTTAGGCTTGGTTTGAGATTCATCAAAAATAACATGTGGAGTTTCTTCCACTTTGCGAGTTTTAAGATTAAACACCCTATAAGCTCTAGAGTGTTCTGAATATCCAAGAAAAATATCTTGATCACTTTTGGCTTCAAACTTATCCAAATCAATTTTATCATTGTTATGTATGAGTACTTTTGAGCCAAAAACTCTGAAATACCCAATACTGGGTTTCTTACCTTTTAGGAGTTCATAGGGGGTTTTCTTTATGACAGGTCTTACCATGGCTCTATTGAGTATGTAGTAAGATGTGTTCACCGCTTCTGCCCAAAACGTCCTTGCAAGTTGACTTTCAACCAGAAGGGTGCGAGCCATCTCCTCCAAAGTTCTATTCTTTCTCTCCACAACCCCATTTTGCTCTGGAGTTCTTGGGGAGGAGAACAAGTGTTCTATCCCTTGGATCCTGCAAAAATAAGAAAAAGAGTTGTTGTCAAACTCTCCCCCGTGATCAGTGCGGATGGAGCATATTTTGTTGACATTTCCATGCTCAATCTTATTGAAAAATTCATCAAATACTTTCATTGCTTCATTCTTATGAGCCAGAAATTTCACCCAAGTGAACCTAGAAAAATCATCTACAATGACAAAACCATATCGTTTGCCATTGAGACTTAATGTTCTCGTAGGTCCAAATAGGTCCATGTGCAACAGTTCATAGGATTTAGAAGTACTCACCGGTGCTTTTGATTTGAAGGATTTCCGGGTTTGTTTTCCCTGTGCAAATGCATCACAGAAATTTTCATTCTTGTTAAAAGGAATTTCAGGAAGTCCACTTACCAATTTGAGCCTCATGATCTTGTGCAACACATTATAACTTGCATGACCAAGCCTACGATGCCACAATGTAAGCTCATCCTGTTTGTTTGCTACAAGACACAAATTATCATTTTCTGGATCATCTAAATCAACATATAGATTTTGTTTATTCTTTTTCCAGAAAATTTCAGACTTCCCGTTTCCTTATCAAGAATTTGACATGAATTAGACTCAAAGATAATTTTATGACCCTTATCACACAATTGACTTATGCTAAGCAAATTATGATGAAGGCCATCAACAAGCAATACATTGTCTATTGAGTTAGAGGCACACTTACCAACCTTACCTGAGCCGATAATCTGGCCTTTATTGTTGCCTCCGAAAATGACTTGACCTCCATCTTTTTCCACGAGCAAACATAATTTTCCTTTGTCGCCCGTCATGTGCCTCGAACAGCCGCTATCCAAGTACCATTTGTTTTGATTGTGGGCTGCTAGACATTCCTGCACATGTGGATAAGACAAGAGGTTTTGGTACCCAAATTACTTTGGGTGCCAATGTATCATTTATGCCAAACAGTAAATACTTCGAAATCCAAACTTGTTTGAATTTTTATTTATTTGGATTGTTCCAGCATTGTTCTTCATTGTGCCCAACTTTCTTACAGATTTTGCATGATGATGGTTTGTTGACAACAGTGAGCTTGAAGTTCTTTGGAGTATGCATAGGCATTTTTCCTTTTTGTTGCCTTGTTAGTCTAGCTTTGGGAGCTTGAAGTTTGTCCTGTCGACAGCCCTGTTTGGGGCCTGTGGCAAATTCCTTACTTTGACTTGCAACAAACTTAGTGACTTTAGGTTCCTGATTCTTACCTTTGGTTTGATTTTTCTTGTTCTTTGAATGGTTTTGTTTGCTTGAACATGGACTAGGATCAATGAAAGAGGTTAACAGATTTTTGCCAATTTCTTTTTGTTTTACTGGTTGATACCCTATCCCATGCCTTGCAACAAAAATATTGGATCCTAAAATTGCATCTAGATTCTTTTTTCCCTTTACCATGGTAGTAAGGGCTTCAAATTTTCCTTTTATCTCTTTTTCAGCTCTTTCCAATTTTTCCTTTAGCTTTTCATGCTCACTTTGAAGAGACTCAAGGGAGTTCATTAGATCATCTTTTTCCTTTTGAACTTCTTGGAGTTTAAGTTTCATGCTATCTATTTCCTCACTGTGTGTTTGTTCATCAATTTTCATCATTTCAATTTCCTTATTCAAGGATTGAATCTGTTCATTATTGTTAGTTTCATGAACAAGGGAATTGATTTTATTCTTGAGTGCTTTATTTTCAGACTTAAATTCACAGAAATTTTCAAATAAGACAGTGTAAGCTTCTTCCCATTCATTAACAGAATAAGTTTCAAAGGAAGAGTTTACCTCGTTGGAGTCATCACTTCATGCCATGAGACACTGAACTTCATCATCTCCCAAGGTAGCTTGACTGTTTTCATCTTCGTCTTCATCGCTCCAAGTGGCCATCATTGCCTTGGCTTTCTTGAAGGTGAATTTGTCTTTCTTCAGTTTTTTCTTGAGCTCGGGGCACTCTCCTCTCATGTGCCCTTGCTTCTTGCACTCATAACAAACAACATTAGATTTTTTGTTAGTGGAATCAAATCTATTTACGAAATCTTTCTTTTGGAAAGTTTTAGAGTTACCTGAACCTCTCCTTTTAAATTTCAGAAATTTTTTGAACTGTCTAGTGAGCATGGCCATCTCATCATTCTCACTATCACTAGAGGTTTCAGACTCATTGCTTTCCTGTTGAGCATCCTTTTTGGAACCTGAAGAATTTTTCTTGGATGCTTTTAAGGCAATAGACTTTCTTGGGTTCTCTTCAGTTTCCTTTCTTTTAACATTAAGTTCATAGGTCATTAGAGAACCAATAAATTCGTCCACTTTCATTATAGAGAGATCTTTAGAATCCTCAATGATAGTGGCTTTGGTGTTCCATGAGGATGGAAGAGACCGAAGTATATTCCTCACCAAATCACTCTCTGAGTATTCTTTCTTAAGACCTTTTAGACTTTATAATAAGCATGAATCTTGCAAATATGTCAGAGATGGTTTCATCATTATTCATTTTAAACATTTCATATTCTGAAACCAACATGCTTACCTTGGATTCCCTTACCTGAGACGTACCTTCGTAGATCAACTCAAGTTTGTCCCACATCTCTTTTGCTGAGGTGCACGTGGAGACTCTTGAGTATCCTTGGGGTGAACCGCGCACTGCATCATGTTGAGGGCGCTCCATTGAGTGTCCCCTTTGCGATCTGTCCTTGGTCCAAGTATCTTCGTCCTAAGGTAGGGAGTATGCTCCTTTGCTGACTATTTTCCACAATTCGTAGTTTTGTGCTCTCAGAAACACCTGCATACGATTTTCCAATATGGATAGTCAGTGCCATCAAAGAAGGGTGGCCTGGTCACTGAGTGTCCCTCGGCCATGTACCCCTGTTAGATTCCATTAGACCGTGAATCTCCTGATCGTAAGATCAAACAGTAAAACAGTAAATCGGAGAAACTCGGCTCTGATACCAATGAAGGTTGCGAAATTCCCTATATTGTAATCTAGAAGGGGGGTTGAATAGATTACTGTCTATTAAATTTAATACAACCCTTTTAATCACAACACAGACTTTCTGAATTTGCAATAGAATCAAAGTAAGACTTAGATGTGTGTTGGTGATGTGTAGATGAAAGAGTTGTAACGACCCGACCTCCCGACCTCCACCAGGGGCCCGAAATTCGCGTCGCCACCCACGGATCCGGAGATCCGGAAGGGTTAGAAGTAAAAGTCTAGTGAGATATGTACTGAATCCAATAACTATATCAATCTGTACATTTACAAAAGGTTTGTACAATCGTCACAGCAAAAGCACAGGTACAAGAAGAAAGGTGCAGTCCTTAAGGGGCATACCTCGAGGACTTGCAAAACACAGCTCTCAGCTCACTCTCGGCTATAAGAGCTCTCAACGCTCACTCTCACTGTTGCTGACACACACGGTGCCACGAACGGCTCCGCAACCCGTCCGACACCAAGCTCCCGCGACGACGAGCCCTAGCTGAAGGAAGTAGGGGGGTGAGCCTCGCAAACAAGGCCCAGTAGGGATTACCAGTCCCTCACCGACCAGAGCAGCAGGAACTCCGAAAATAGGAAACTACCCTAGAAAGTTGTAAAGCGAGTAACACCTACAGCAGGTACTACCAAGCAGCGGAACAGAACAGCGCAACGCCATGACCACCAACGAGGTCGGGCCACACACACGACTCCCGCAGAAACCAACAGAGTCAGACACCAGCGTAAGCAACGCTCGGCACACCAGCCGAGACTACGCAACAACCAAGTGAGAATGACGTCTCACCACAAGCACGGCCACCTCAGACCTCCACAGGGTCGAGGGCCCACACGCAGAACCACTCCGGACCCTGGATACGCCACGAGGTCGGAGACACACACACGCCGATGCCACCACGGACTGGCACCCGGGAACAGAACTGCGAAGCCAAGAGGACACCAAAGCGAGAACCACGAAAAACACTTGGTCTGCACAAGGCCAGACCAACGACGCCCACGGAAACGAGGCACGGCCAGGCTATGACCACCGTGCAATTATAGGGCAATGGGTAACACTTAGAAACGTCATGATGAAACGCCGTCACAACAACAGCAACCAAGCCACCGCCGCTAGCAGCTAAGAGGGGGATGCGCCGTCCGAGCCCTCTACTCTCTAGCCTAGCTCCTGCCTCCGCCCCGCGAAGGGCGAGACAGAGCCGCCAAGAACACGCAACACACGCAACACCGCAGCCTGGCCAAGCTGCGGCCTCATGCCTAGCACCACTATGTGGCTCCGGACCAACGCAGAGGGAGGCAGTGAGACAAGGACTGTCTGGTCTGCGTCAGGAACTCCAAACACCTCGACGTCTCGACCAGACAAAGTCAAAAACGACTCATCTCCGCTACCCAAACCTCATTTTCCCTCTCAGCTCAGAGTCCGCTCATGTGGGCTGCTAACTCAAGCACACTCGTAGCCCGGAGTACTCCCTCAACAGGCTCCCGAGGATGGGGGTCCCATGAACGGAGACAACCTCTAAATGGGACAAGCCCTCAAGTGCAGAGCACCGGGCGAAAAGAGAATAGTGGGGCAACCACCACAGAAACTACGCCGAAACTGCTGGCTCGTAGCACACGACGAGCCCAGCAAGTGAGAGGCATGCACAGACGGCCTCAAAGGGTTGTCGGCCAGCAAACATGCACGAGCAAACCAAAACCTCGAGCACTACCAGAGAGTACGAAAGCTCGTCGCTCTGCTAACAATCGATTTTCCAACAATCGATTGTTAGACAGACGCGACCCTCCTGGCGCCATTGCCAGACAAGCCACGAAGGTGTCACCTTCGTCAACTGAACGCAGGGAGGCAACCTGCCGCGTTCCCTACCAGAAGGTCCTAAGGGCAAAGCCTGCCCTGGGCACAACGCCGACACACAACCGGACCAACGGAAGCACTCGAGCGCCCTCAGGCACTGTCGCGACCCCCAGGGCACCGCGACAGCCTAACGCGACGAGGCGCGCGTCGCGACAGAAACCCTGTCACGACGGGAGACCAGGTCGCGACAGCGATCCTTATCGCGGTCGCCCAGTGCGCCGCGATAAGGTCGCACCCGACCGTCCGGGGCGACGCCTCTGCTGTGTCGCGGCGCGTCGCGTCGCACGGCCGCAACATCAGCCGGGAGGCAGACCGCAGGATCCTCAATCCCGGCCGCCCCCAAACCATACAACATGCACACACGGGGGGGGGGTGGGGGGGGGGAGCATGGGGAAGCTGTAAGACTATCTACAACCCCCGAGGACCTCCCGATCCACCCGGATTGGAAGGGCCAAGAAATCCCTACCTTAAACGAAGAACCGAACCCCGTAGGGCCCTTCTCGTAGGAAAGAACACCTCCTCCTCGCTCTACGCATGCTCCACGACGCCGAGACACCATGTACGGCCCTCCTCGCCTGAAACACACAAAGGGGAAGAGGGAGGAAGAGGTCGCCGGAGGAGAGGGAGAAGGGAAGAATAAGAGAAAGGGGGAAGGGGTATCCGGCCTACGCCTTAGGCCCCGCCACCCAGAACGCGTCGGCCCGCCTCGCCGCGTTACAGACCTTAACGCGTCGGGCCTACCGACCGTGACACTAACGCGCCCCCACGGGCGCCGCGACAACCCGACAAGCCGTACTGACACGCCTGCCACATCTGATAGGCATCAGACGACCGGTCAGCGCAACACAACAAAACACTGTCGCGACCCGTTGACCGGTCGCGACAAGAACGCGACGGCAACCCAGGGCGCGACAGGAACGCGACAGACCTCCTGTCGCGACATGGATGACTATGCCCGACGCGACACAGTCATCTAGGGACACGGAAGAAAGCCGGGAAGCGGGTCTTACAAGACTAATCTATCTAACGTGTGTAGAGACAACGTGCCTATCAACCATCTAATGTAGAAACGTTCAAACCACAAGACACGAAGATTTACGTGGTTCGGAGTACACAACTTGTGTATCCTACGTCCACGGTCCACACACACAGCAGAGCAACTGCTTACGAGCTAGTTCGGTGACTACAACTCACACACACGTGTTCTCTGATGTGCACCCACGATCAGAACAACACACCACGTGAATCAAGCACAAGGGCTGCTTGAGACATAGCCACACACACCATATGATAGAAGAAAGAAAGTAGAAAGAGTTCTGAGTGGAAGGGATGAATCCTGATTGAGAACTCTTCTGGGAACATCTGGATGGAGTTCAAACTTAGTCTTGATGCTTCAGATCGATGGAGAAGCTTGAAATCCACGACGTTCTATCTTCAGTACTGCTGGATCAATGGATCTTTCTATCTCTGAGCAGTAGGTGAAGCAGAGCAGCAACAACACCTATTGATCTTGGACTTGCTTTAGGGTTTTGGTGGTGGCTGCTTCTGTATGAGATTTACTTCAAAATAGTTGCTTATATAGTGATGTTTATATATGGAGAGACGTGGAAGTTGGACACACCATCTTTGGTAACTTGGAGATTTCCGTATCTGAAGATTCTCTACGTCTGTCGACAGGCCTTGATCATCTGTCGACAGATAGCAAGAGTTTTGCAAAACACAGAAGTCTGGGATTTCGGTTGGCAGTTTCCTAAGTGCATCTGTCGACAGCCGACTGGGCATCTGTCGACGATGGCTGTTTCCTGAACTTGGTGTTTTCTGCCTATTCACATCTATCGACAGGCACCTTGAAGTCTGTCGACAGGTGACATATTTCAGTGCTTTGTGATCTGTTTCTCTTGTTTTGTGATAGCTTGGTTGTATGCATTCATACCTGCATGATCAAACATGTATAGTGAGATATTATGAATACATGAAAGACCAAATATTGCATCAAGTTATTTGTCATGTATCAAACCTCAATTAAGATTGTTCATCATCAAAAACATGTTATTATAAACATAGAATGAAACCCAACAGATTCCTATTCATCACTTTTTAATAATTTGACCTCCATCATCAATATTGTTGTAGCTTCATGTAAGCGTCATGATCAATAAAAGCTGCTCAGGCTGCAGATATTGCTCATTTAATCACTATCAATGAGTGAGACTGGAAAAGGACTTAATCAAATTGGTACATTACAGAGAGGAGGTGATACTCATTGGAGCTCACACTTAAATTCAGTTTCCAGCTTGATAAAAATGTTTAGTGCCACATGTACAGTTCTACTCAATATTATTGATGATGGAGCTACAGCTGACCAATGTGGAGATGCAGATGCAGCTTATGAAGCATTAATCCCTACGAATTTGTGTTCATTTTGCATCTGATGAAAGAAATTTTAGATATTTTTGATCAACTTTGTCAAGCTTTGCAGAGGCAATTCAAGATATTTTGAATGCTATACATTTTGTTTCATCTACTAAAACACTCATTCAAAATTAAGAGATGAAAGATGGGATGAATTACTTTCTATTGTGAACTCTTTTTGTGCAATGCGCAATATGATGTGCCAGATCTCAGTACTTTGTATATCTTGAGAAGAGGTAGAGCTCGACATCAACAAGATGAAATTACACTTAAGCATCATTATAAAGTGGACATTTTCAATGTTGGATAGACACTCAAATACAAGAATTGAATATCAATTTAATGATCGAGTGTGGAGTTACTCATTCTTAGCTCAGCTTTAGATCCACGGGAGATGTCTGTATCATTCAGAGTTAATGATGTTGTAAGTTGGCAAAAATTTTTTATCCACAAGACTTTACAGAACAAGAGATGATGCAATTGAGGATACAGTTAGAGCACTTTGAGTATGTACGACAGCATCAAGAATTTAAAAGTGTCCACTATTTCTGATCTATGTCAGTGGCTGGTGAAGACAGAAAATCAGAAATATATTCACTTGTGTACAGAGTCTTGACTCTATTCTCCACTCTTCCAGTTTTCACAGCTACAACAGAACGATCATTTTCAGCTATGAAGATTATCAAGAACAAGCTTCGCAACAAGATAGAAGATGATTTTTTATCTGATGTT
The DNA here is from genome assembly GCA_014218235.1 of Colocasia esculenta. Lineage (NCBI taxonomy): Eukaryota > Viridiplantae > Streptophyta > Magnoliopsida > Alismatales > Araceae > Colocasia > Colocasia esculenta. The sequence continues at coordinate 124,505,163 of CM024761.1, forward strand.
TGATCATCTATATTGAGAAGGAAATTGCTGATACTTTTAGCATAGATTCAATTATAGATGATTTTCGTGACTTGAAAGAATGAAGAGCTTTATTCTGATAGATCACATGTGATAAAATTTAAAATATTTTACTTTTTCACATCTTTTTATTTTGGCCCCCCTTATATTTCATCCTGCGTCCGCCCCGCCTCTAATCACATCCCAAACAGCCCCCCGGCCACCAACCTTATCCTAAACAACCCTTGACGACACACGCAGCCTAGCTCATACTTAGGCGCGTTTGGTAACCCGTTGGGGGTTTTCCCCTTTTTTTTAAATCAGATTTGGGGTAAAAACTAACCAATACCTGCTTTTGGGGCACAAAAGCCCATGCTTCATCATTGCACTTTTTCTCTTTATCTCTTCCTCCCTTCTCAAAATCCCAAAGCCAAATCAAAAACACATTTTCCTCACTTGAGAGTTAGAGTGAAAAAAATAGCTTTCAATAATTGAATGATGGGAATCTCTCCTTCAACATTGTTACCAAACGTTGGCTTAGAATTCCAAAGATATATAGATTCCTCACGTACGTACTCATATACCACAATCATCTTTCCCTACTGGAAGGTAACACGCTACATCACCTAGCAACATAATTTCCTTCTCACACGGCTTCTTCCCCCACGACTGACTGACTTTGTACTTTCCTACCTGTGCGAAGACTTTTCATTAGCACCCGTGAACATCCCAACAGAAGGTCTCTCTCCGCACCGCCCCACTCTCGTTCTTGCACATGCATGCATCATCGGTCGTAAAACGTTCCCCGTCGACGTCAACGAAGCTGTCATTGCGTCGCCACTTCAATCTCTGAACCAGCACCGAATGGCACGCCTCCCTGTCTGCACTATAGAGCCACTTTCCAATTATTAAAACAATGTCTGTATGTTTTTTATGTTATTTTAACTCAAGACTTATAAAGATGATGATTGAAGAGAGTATTACTATTACAAACATAAGTGTCTTTCTTGCATGTCCACTCGTGTAGGTCAATTTTAAACTCTAAACACCGATCGGGCACGTGCACGATTTAGATTATATTATGGACGGTGATATCAAGTTAAATTTTTAATAAATTAAACTTTTCAATTCAAAAGGACTACACATGTTACATGTACTCCCAACAAATTAAAAAAAATGTGTTTTTCATTTATTTATTTTTAATGTTTTTTAGTCATACCACTATGAATTGAACTATCATATTAATTATCTATAGAGACAGATCTAACACAAGTTTAGTGGGGTCTTGTGATCTTATTGAATAAAAAAATTTGTATTGAAAAGATAATTTTTCACCATAACTGACCCCACTAAAATTATATAATTGTATTATTAAGACCCTAGTAAAATAAAATTTTAAATCCGCCACTGATTATCTACATATATGTGTTTGATTATGTATGATCCCTCGTTGAAGTACATAGACGATCGCAGGATATATGCAATTTGATCTGGTTCTTATACATCAAATACGGGAGGTAAAGGGTAAAGAAAATATCCTTAAGATATATTTTCTCACACAATGCCTTTATGAAACCTAACTTGTAAGTAGGTTCGGAAACTCGACAAGTGAGAAGATAGCTCAACTATATTTATGTTATCATTGACATTTTTTTAGCTCAAATAGATATATATATATAAATATATATATATGGATACAAATATAATAGAAATCAATATAGAGAACACATTTATAACCGCATTGGACACAATGTATCGTATTAATGTGATCAATGTAGATTCTACTCATATATTTATTTAAGATAGATTATAATAATTATATACCTAATCTTTCGCATTAATATAGGGACATATTTGTTTTTCTTGCGTTTTGACTTCGATTTGGAAAAAAATACTTACTAACTTTCTGGATCAGAATAGTATTGCACACGGAATCTAGAAATTCGCGGGCACGGGCCAAATCACAGGCATAACATTTTTCTCGCCTTTGACCTCCTCCTGCCGCTCGTAGAACCGATCACAGTTGCTCCTGTGAGATGAGCACTACTTGGTGCAAACCTTCATTGAACAAACTAACATCGCTCTTGGAGGTGGCCCCCGGCTGAGTTTGTTGTTGCAAGACTTACCCTTGTGAGATATGGCCACAAGTCAAACCGCGCTTCATCATATCTTCCATGGTGGCCCATGCATGAAGTCTCCCGGCTCAAAACGGCCGGGTCAAAACCCAGGATAGGCATCAGATTTCGTTAGTCTCCGGAGATCATCATTCAAAAGCTGGGAATGTCGGACTCTTCAACTTTGAAATCTTGGACCCCGTAGTTTTAAAAGCCCAGGTGTAGTCGGCGGCAAGGCAGCAGGCAAGGTGCACAGATCACAAGAAGAGCAGTCTCGAGGGAATAAGGGAGGTCCAGCTGGTACGTGGTTTCTCCTTTCCCGATGGGGAAGCACAAGAAGGAGCAGGAGGCGGCCCCCAAGGGCTACGTGCCGATGCTCGTCGGAAGGGAGGGGGCGGCCGAGAGGTTGCTGGTGCGGGCGGAGCTACTCAACCACCCGGCCGTCGCGGGGTTGCTGGAGATGGCCGCGCAGGAGTTCGGGTACCGGCAGCACGGCGTGCTGAGGATTCCCTGCGACGTCGAGGCCTTTCATCGGGTCGTCAAGGTGGCGGCGGCGGGGAAGACCGGCGTCCGGTAGCTATATAACAATGGTGGTGCGTCCGGCAAAGCTCGTATTCCGAATGTGAGTTTGTTAGCGGTCGGGAAGAACCAGTGTACGTAGGAGACTACGGAAGAGGCAGTCTTGATACTAGCCGAGAGAGAGAGAGAGAGAGAGAGAGAGAGAGAAAGAGCTAATGGTTAGCAGCAGTATATAAAGTGAGAGGCAGAAGAAACTGGCAGAGCATATACTCCTGCCTTGACGCCTAAGCCACCGAATCACAGCAACTCTCTCTTGCAGCCACATGCAAGCGGAACACCAAGGGACACTCAGTCTGGGAAATTGTCAAATACTTGATGAGCAGTCATGTTTGTATCAATCGATGTATTGTATCAACTGTCCCCTGTCTCCTCCGTCTCTTTGTATTCCTGTAATCTTCCCTATAAATAACAGAGGTGAGCTCCAGCAACATGTATCGGAGCTTGTATAAACAATTCCTTCTCTCTTTTCCAGTTGAATTGTTTTATGGTATCAGAGCAGTAAAGCTTCACAGCTCGATTCATCTTGCTACCTACTTTCTCTTCTGCAGATCTGGACACCAGAAGTATGGCTTCGTCGCCCTCACCCTCCATTGACTCTGCCTCACCTTCCACCATCACACCAGTCAGCGCCAACACCTCAGACTCCTCTGCACACCCCATACTGGCTTCTTCCTCTATTTCTCCAAACCCCAACGTCACCCCGCTACTCCATTTCAAACTCACTCGAGATAACTACATCGGGTGGAAGCTCCAGTTCGAGGCCATTCTCCGCTCCCAGGGGTGTATGGGCATCGTCGATGGGTCCGAACTTCGCACTCCAGCCACCTTCCAGACTCAGCACCCAGGTTCTTCTCTTCCCAACCTGGCGCATGACCTCTGGAATCGGCAAGATCAACTTGTTCTCAGCTGGCTGCTCACGACCCTGTCTGATTCTTTGATTCCTCTCGTCGTCGGCCGCACAACTTCAGGAGGAGTCTGGGAGGCTCTGGGCAAGGCCTTCGCTTCTCACTCCCGTGCTCGAGTTCTCCAACTCCGCACCCAGCTGATGAACACCCGACGAGGAGAGCTGCCCATCACCGAGTACATCCAACGCATCAAGACTCTTGCCGACAATCTTGCTGTTATTGGCCACCCGGTACTTCCAGATTCCGACCTCACTATGCAAGTTCAGGCGGGTCTTTGGATCCACCAATGATTACTTCTTTCCCACCATTAATAGTCCAGTTTGGACGATGTTTCACTTGAGGAGTTGCACGGCATGCTCTTGGCGCAAGAGAGCATTCTGCTATATCAGGAGAACACATCTGCTACTACACCATTTCCCTCAGCAAACACTGCAACCCGGGGGCGTTCTGGAGACCGTGGAAGACATGGGGGTCGAGGTTCTCACAACAGGGGTCGCCGATGTAACCGCAGCCCTGCATTCTGCCAAATCTGCTGGCAGCCATCGGCCACCGGGGGTATGAAGGGTTTTCTTTTAAAAATAGCAGTGTTTGAAGATTTTTTAAGTTAAATAGCATGTTAAAAATTTTATTTAGCAAACTAGCACTTTTGATCGTGAACTGTGTTGGCGTTATAAAAAAACAAAAAAAACAAAATCGGACGTGCAACCACCGATTTGCTCCCATTAACAAACGGTTAGCCTTTAGCCGATTCATGGGGATCGCAAGTTTTTTCCCCCTCTTCTGGGGATCGCTCGAGATTTTTTTTCCCTCTCAGTGAGCAAATCGGTTTACTCTTGGCCGATTTAGATCGATTGCTCTGGGAGGTATTTTTTTTTTTCTTATTTTCTTCTATATACTACTAAATCTTTATAAAATCAAACTTCCAAATACACCATAATACTTACACACTTTCACAACCACAAATTAATCACCAATACTTATAATCTTTTACAATCTTTATAATATCATGTGAAATAATCTTTGCACAGTCACAAAATCAATCATCAATATTTACACATTCATAATATTATAACAATAAATTGTGCATATTCAACAACTCAATATTTACATTGTCTCAAAATATTCACAATAAATCAATGTTTCTTCTTTGTTATCATTTGTTTTTCTCGTCCTCTAATCATTCTTCGCAATGGTTGTGTTTCATTGTTGTCTTCACTTTCTTCTTCCATATGTGGTGGAGGTGTCGGTACATAAATCAGAGTGAGTGCATCTAAAACATCAGAATCTTGTGACCATTGCGACATTTGAAGATCCATTTAAGAAATGCCACAAAATTGAGAATCATATACATTTGGTCATTGTTCTGATGTCCAAAGATGTGTCCATGTAGTTGGACCTCCTGAGCTTTCTCTTGGAGTATATTCGGCACTAGATAGAATTGAAGGTTACTCATATTCTGGAATCTTTATCCAAAGCTTATTGAATGTGTCTTCTTAGAGCTTTTAAATCTCTTTCTTCACATCTAAATAACATGCTTCGGGTTTGTTATTAGCAACTCTTGTCCGGAACGTTACATCTACCTAAAAATGAATGAATATTTAAGTATAACAATTTTTTTATAAACTACAAAATTAATAAATGAATACTTACTAATGTACACTCAATAGGTCCTCTCGAACAATACTTCGTTGGTGGCTCTTCGGAGAAGGGTGTCCAATAAAGATTTGACTGTTGCTCATATCATTGATGCCATTGGCTTTCATCTTCTTCTTATGTTCGAGGTTCTAGAATGGTGTTTGCACGGGCATTCCACCTTTTAATACTTCTAGCATGATATGCCAACCAATTTTTCTCTGCATGTCCACGACCATCTTTATGATCATGTCGCTCCAGTACTGGAGTAATTACTTGAGGAGCACCAAATTGGCGTCATACTCTCTCGAACATATGCACCTCCATAACAATCATACAAAACATGGGTATATGTGCCCGCCACAATTCTGAGCTCTCTCTACAAATTGCGGCAACATTCGCTAAATCTTCCAAGGCATTCGGCTCCCAAGTAATCTGAACAATGAAGTATGTGATAGGTAACGCTGAAATTCTATAATAGTCATATGTAACTCCATTCATATATTTTTTATATAAATAACTTCTCATCACTTGACTTTTCTCAATAATGTCAAATTCATTCCTGTAGAATTCCCATGTACAGTTTGGCGCCTTTCGCGATAATCTTCTATGCCATCTAAAGTCAATGAATGCCAGTGATTATGAGTACCTGTAGTGATTATGAGTGAATTTACAATAAAATTATATGTAATATATGACAAACTTACCTCGCGCCAAAACATACATCTCGGGTTGGATTTAATGGCGGTCTAGGGATTGGTTGTGCAACATGAAACCTCTCCCAATACCACAACTATACAAAGACATGCATGGTAATTGTAATTAACATATATACAAGAAAAGACAACTAACATTTCTATCATCCAATGCAAGAACCTGTAGTAAATGTAGACATCCTCCAATCTATTTTCTCTCTTTTTTTTCAATGCTGCACAACATACTGCCGGTAGAGATATTCCAATACAACACTCTCCTAAGACAATTTTCCATAAGCATTGAAATCCTCAAAAAATCCTAAGTATTGTATGTGGATCTTGTTTCCTTGTGTCCGGTATTAAAGCCTTATCTACTAAATACATCACATATGCTCGGGTATAACAATGGACAATGTGCATATTCTGTCCCTACAAGTTCATTTGAGAGAAAGTGTCTCGTAAAAATGTCAATTGCAAGCATGTTTTAGATTGACCCAAAACATTCAAATTTAGGATGTCGACACCAAGTTACTCTTGACACATGTTCAAATATGATAGCCATCTTGTAGGAACTAGCAGGGCTGCCACTACAGGTTCTCCATCAATCTATAATCCTACAGCATAAATAAAACCTCTCAAAGAAATGAATGTAGAACAAATAATAAATTAGTTGGAACAACTTAAGAGTTGGAACCTACCTAAGATGCACGATACATCCTGTAAAGTAATTGTCATCTCACTGTGTGAAAAGTGAAAAGTATTTATTTCTGGACACCATCTATCGACCAATGCTAAAGTAATGGCTGATCCAACTTAACCCATGAGTATTTCCTCATGATATTGAAACCAGCCCGATGAATTAAAGTATGTACACGTGAATCTGTAGGTTGCCAATCATCCAACCCCAACATGTGTGATGCACCAAATAAATAAGTCCCCCGCTACACAAATCGTCATGAAATGCATTAGAAAATAATATACCAATACAAGTAATCATGACATTTACACAAATCATCATGAGCATTATAAAATAACAACCAATACCTGTGGGTCACTAGATCTATGTGACTCTTGTGCATATAAAAGTACATTATCTTCTCCCTCCATGTCTGCAAAAAGATTACAACAACAGGTTAATGTTAAAACAACCCATTCCAGCAAGAGAAGTAATGTAAAATATAGTGCATGTAATGAAATTGACATGTTCTTACGTCTGACGCATTTTCTCACAAGTTTGCTTATTATGATCTGATTCTTTACATAATGAGCAATGATAATATAATCGATTAGGATCCGAATCCATGGTCATTCGTCTTCGATTTTTTTTGGGTCGAACTCGAGTTGGTGTATGTGTTGGAGGGAGTAGAGGAATGACATGACACTGGAGATTTAAATCCGGCCATGAACGGTTATCTGGCACACTGTGAAACTGACCTTCATATGTCAATTTATAATTTGCAGATGTGTACCAAATTGACACGAGTGTATCGTGCCAGTTTACATCATGACCTAGTGCACAGAGTACATGAGTACATGGAAAATGTTGCAATTGAGCTAAGTTACATGTGCAAAAAATTTGACCATTGTCTTTCACATCGATGCGGTACACTTCTCCATTCATATCATATATCTCAAATTCACCATAATTCAATCTAGCCTGAACTCCCAACTCTCTTGATTCAACTTGGCGTTTTTTCATTAGCTCTTTGTTGCATGGTGTTAAACAAGTAGACATCTCTTCCGCATCCTGCCAACGTTTGAAAAATAACAACCGAAGACGATGATATGTCATGTGCACTAACACATGTATGGGAAGTCCTCGCGCTGCTTTCAACACACTATTAAGGCACTCTGACATGTTAGTAGTCATGATAAAAAATCGTCTTCTCTCATCAACACACAATGCAGTACTTTGGTTGAACTTGAAGTAACCAATCACATGCACCAACACAACAATTCTCCCGAATACCTTTCAATTCATATTCAAACATTTGCGAATCAGGAGCCATCACCACAAGAATTTGCGAGATTACCGACGGATTTTTTCGACGGATAATTTCCCGTCGGCAATTCCGACGGATTTTCAGACTGTATAAATCAGTCGGAAAATACGTCGGAACTTTCGACGGAAATATTTCCGTTAGAAATATCCGTCGGTACTGAAATATTACCGACGACTATTCCGACGAAAATATTCCCGTCGGAAGTTCTGTCGGTAAAACCGCTATTCCTCCCCCCGCGAAACCCCCCTCTCTTTCCTCTCTCCTCTCTCTCTCTCTCTCCTCTCTCTCTCTCTCCTCTCCTCTCTCTCCTCTCTCTCTCTCTCTCTCTCTCTCTCTCTCTCATCTCTCTCCTCTCTCTCTCTCTCAACCGCCAGTTCGCCGCCGCCGCTCGCCGCTGCGCCGTCGCTGCGCTGCCGCCGCTCGCCGCTGTGCGCTCGCCGCCGCTGCCCCCCCTTTTCGCCGCTCGCCGCCGGCCGCCCTCCCCCGTGCGTTCTACCTCCCCCTCTCTCCCCACCCCCGCCACTTCTCACGGCCCCCCTCCCCTTCCCACCCCCCCCGCCCCCTCCGCCCCCCTCGCCCCCCCACCCGGCCCCCCTCCCCTTCCCACCCGGCCCCCCTGCACGATGCCCCCCTCCCCCCCCACCCGCCCCCCTCCCTTCCACCCCCCCACCTGCACCCGCCCTCCTCCCCTTCCACCCGGCCCCCCTCCCCTTCCCCACTGGCCCCCTGCACCCCCCCCCCCACCCGCCCCCCTCCCCTCCACCCGGCCCCCCCCTCCCCTTCCCACCCGACCCCCTACACACCCCCCCCACCCCCCACCCGCACCCCCCCCTCCCCTTCCCACCCCCCCCCACCTGCACGATGCCCCCCTCCCCCGCATGCTTGCTTCAGTCTATCAGTGAGTGCTTTTTATTCTTGTACTATGCCATTACTTTGTTCTGTGTTATGGCATCTATTAAGATTCTATCATCCATTGTTTTCACTATACAACATCCATTGAGGCTAATAGGTCTAATCCCATCTGTCCCTATGTCTTTTTTGTGATTTTCAGTAACTGAGCTCCTTTGAATTACCTTAATGTGGTACATATAGTTTTCTTATCACTTAAAAACTACTTGTTATTTACTGGCTATTTCTCTGAAAATGAGGCCAATGAAAAATTACAGGAAGGATCCCAATCCTCAATTACTAACATGACATCCTCTTTTGAGCTGTTACAGATGAGTTAGAAAGCATCTGGATGTTCCATACTTGAAATTCTCTTTCCATTATCAATTCATGACTAGATATTATCTCTAAAAGCAATATACTACATCTATGGTTCATAACCGTCCTTGGACTTTGATATTGTGATGATTTCATATCTTGATTTTAACATTTTCCTATTTGAAACATAAGAAGTTGGCCTCTCCTTTGCAAATGTCGATACAAAATGTCCAGATGTTTCTTTTTTCCCCTCCTTTTTTGAGACCAGTGTTTTATACTTCATTGCTTCCAGTTCATTGCTTCATCTAGAAGAAGCTATCTGGATGTGAGATGTCTCATTTGCTTTATTTGTTTAGCAAATTTCAGCCTACTGTGTCTAATATGCTGCCCCAATACAATTCTTAGGTCCATATGAAGGATGGGATTAGGAAGGGTGATTAGCAAGTGGAAGGACAATTGCTCCAAGGAATAGGGAATAGCCTGTTGTTCTTGACAATGGCTCATTTGCTTAATGTTTTTCAAAAAGGTGTGGCCTTTCGATTTGAAGCTGCTGATTGGAGTTATGGAGAAAAGAACTAGGAAGGGTATCGAAGAGAACATGCTGAACAAAATCTTCTTCATGTAGCTTGATTTACATCGGAAAAATCACATGAATTTAATGAAACCATGTGCCATGACCAGGCTGGTAGTTTTTTCCAAGGAATAGCCTGGTGCTGTTGAGCAACATAATTTGGTTTATGTATTTGACAGAATTCAAGCTCTGACTCCAAGTTGGAGTTACCTTGCTGATCTTTCACGAGCAGTGACTAGCGTACTATACTATAACTTGCTCTGACAATGTCCCAGCCCCGTTGTGCACTAATACTTCATTAGTTTAGTGATTAGTATTGCATTTCTTACTTTAATGTATTCATCTACATGTATGTATGAATTTGGTTTATTATTGCACTTGTTCACATGTATGATTTTGTTTCTATATTCCTTTCATATTTATTTGGGTTTTAAATTTGATCATGGATGTATAGCATTATTTCACTGCACACACACTCACAAGAGCATGTTAAGCCCGTGTCAATGAACCTTCCCGTTCAAGACTTTGAGATTGATGTGCACGAGTCTTATTTTCAATGATGAGAACGTGTATATCTAACTCAAAGTCTTGAATTGTCCCGTTTTGGACAGTCTGTGAATGTTTGATCGCAGTTAGGTGGTCATTTATTATGTGTTTGTATTATTTGTTGAAAATTTCGGGTGCATCTACTCACTCCTCTCTGATATAACCTTTATTGATTTAGAATATTTTCTTAACCACTTATTAGTAAGTGTTTAAGAAAATATCTTAATCAATAAATATTTGGTATATCGGAGAGATGTGGGGAGATGCTGCCGAAATTTTCAGCAAATAATACAAACACATAGTAAATGGTCATCTGAGTGCGATCAAATATTCACAGATGGGTAAAAAGTGATAATCTTAATAATATATCCTACCTATTCATTTTGACTTAGTCGAATGATGTGAGGGTGTGTTGGATTTTAACTCGTGATATGACATTTAATCTGTGTAGGAAAAATGTCTTATGAGAATCGGTCATGGATGTACCGTGGAATAGTGAATGGAGTTGTGACCGAGAAGTTTAAAGACAGAGTTGACAATTTTATTGAGTTTGCATTGAGTAATTCATCAGTAGCAGTTAATCCAATGGGTAACATCTGATGTCCGTGTTCGGCTTGTAAGAACAGAAAGTGGATATCGACATGGGATGTGCAGCATCATTTGTATACGAGAGGATTTGTTGCCCATATGAGTTATGGTCGTCTCATGGTGAGTTGAATATTCAGTCGTCTGCACCAGCTAATTACTTTGCCTCCACAAGTATGTACGTAGACATGGTTGTCGATGCTGCTGGTCCGAGTTCAATATCATGAAGATCAAACAAATGAAGAAGTGCCGAATGATACAGCTCAGAGATTTTATCAGTTACTTCGAGATGCTAATGAGCCATTATGAGATGGTTGTGAGAAGCATACACGGTTGTCTGCAGTGTCGCAGCTACTGAATTTGAAATCTGAATTTCATATGAGCGAGAGTTGTTTTGACCGGCTTCTCTTACTCGTCAAGAGCATGCTTCCTCAATCAGAGAGGTTACCACTGACTTTTATCGTGCGAAGAAGATGGTGAATGATCTGGGGCTTGGTTTTATGAAATTGATTCATGTCCGAATCACTGTATTCTGTACTACAAAGATGATGCAGATAAGACATCATGCTGTATTTGTAAGCATGATAGATTCAAGCCCAAGAGAGGGGACAAGTCAAAGCAGAAGGATGTTCCGTATAAGTCATTGCGGTACTTTTCGATCACACCCAGATTGCAGCGGTTGTTCATGTCCCCGAAGACAGCTGGACATATGACTTGGCATGCGAAAGAGTCCGTCGCGACGAAGGTGAAATGAGTCATCCTGCCGATGGTGAAGCTTGGGCTCATTTTAGCCGTAGTCATCCTTACTTCTCAAGGGATCCTGCAACGTGCGGCTGGGTTTATGCACAGACGGTTTCAATCCATTCGGAGGCTCGGTGGCATCTTACTCATGTTGGTCAGTATTCCTAACACCGTATAAACCTTCCGCCAGGCATGTGCATGAAGCGTGAGAATCTGTTCCTTTCATTGCTGATTCTGGGTCCAAAAAGTCCAGGAAAAAATATAGACATATATCTTAGACCGTTGATTGATGAGCTGAAACTGTTATGGTCAGATGGGGTTCTCTCTTATGATGTATCCAGAAAACAGAATTTCAATTTGAAGGCTGCATTAATGTGGACAATAAGTGACTTTCCAGCGTACGACATGTTATCTGGCTGGAGCACACATGGGAGGTTGGCATGTCCTTATTGCATGGAGGATTCTAAATCATTTGTGTTGAAATCTGGGGGAAAATCATGTTGGTTCGATTGTCATCGTCGGTTTCTACTGTTTGACCATCCTTTCCGAAAGCAAAAGGATTCTTTTATGAAAAATACAATTCTGATAGAGGAGGTAGATATGGAACGTGTGTCTGGTGGAAACATGGCGAGGCGGGTCCAGAACTTACCGACTGTAACACAACTGGCTGGTAGTACCCGACAAATCTCTGGCTTTGGGAAGGATCACAATTGGGTGAAGCAAAGCATCTTTTGGGAATTGCCTTATTGGTCAACACTTTTGATACGACATAACCTAGACGTCATGCATATAGAGAAGAATGTTTTTGATAATGTGTTCAACACAGTTATGGATGTCAAAGGCAAAACGAAGGATAACGTCAAGGCACGTTTGGATTTGAAGGTACTTTGCAGACGTCCAGAACTAGAGCTGCAGCATGTTAGTGGAAAAGTGGTGCAACCTAAAGCTGCATATGTGCTGGGGCCAGACAGATTAAGGAAAGCGTTGCAATGGTTGAAGCAATTGAGATTTCCAGATGGATATGTCTCGAATATTGCCCGTTGTGTAAATGTCAACGAGGGAAAAATATACGGAATGAAGAGTCATGACTGCCATGTTTTCATGCAAAGGACTGATGCACTTGCTTTCATGAGTCGTTGCCGAAGCAAATATGGGGAGCAATGACTGAGCTGAGTCAATTCTTCAGGATTTTATCTGCATCAGAAGTCAGACTTCATGACTTGCAAAATATTGAGCAAAATATAATGCAGACAGTCTGCAAATTAGAGAAGATATTTCCTCCAGCATTCTTTGATTCAATGGGAGCACCTGATCATCCATTTGCCATATGAGGCTAGGGTCGGAGGACCAGTACAATTTTGATGGATGTATCCGTTTGAGAGGTATATTTCTATATCTCAATTTATTCACATTACGACGATCTTTTATATTCATATATATGCATTTGAATTATTGTCGTAGGTGCTGCACGATCTTAAGATGAAAGTCCGCAACAAGCACAAGTTGAGGGCTCCATTACCCAGGCGTACCTCATTGAGGAGATATCAAACTTCCGTTCGATGTACTTTGACACGGAAATACGAACCCGACGCACTCAACCTCCACGTAATGATGATGGGGAGATTCTAATGTGTCGGACTGACTCTCTGTATTCAAGTGTCCCGGATGGGTGTCGGATATTCTTCTACTCGCGCACTGGAAGACAGAGAGTTGGTAGCTGCGGAGATCTACATCTCATGAATTGCGCAGAACTAGACCCCTACATTGAGTAAGCTCTCAACACTTATGATGTACATCATTTGATTGCAACTGTAGAGCTGAAAGGTTGTGTGACATTTACATTGCAGAGAGTTTGACTCGGTCATACTGCAACAGAATCCATGTCTAACTGACGTGCAGGTGAAAAGGAACGGGAGAAGTCTTTTCCTACTTGGTTAAGATCTCGAGTATGTGTCTAAATATTTGAAACACAAGTTATGTTCTTATGCATATTTAGTTGTTGTAATTTGTCAATGTCTGTCTATTTTTTGATAATAGTTGAACAGGTTTTTTACCGATTCAAGAGTACCAGAGATCAATTATGGCCCCTCGAAGATTGTACGTGTCTATTCAGGCTACATTGTGAATGGACACTACAAGAAAAAGCGGGATTAACGACGGAAAATTTCGACGGATTATTTCCGTCGGTAATTCCGTCGGATATTCCGACGGCAATATGTCAGTCAGAATATCCGTGGCGTCGTTCGACGGAAATATTTCGTCGGAAATTTTCGTCGGTAATGAAAAGATACGACGGATATTCCGACAGACATATTTCCGTCGGAATATCCGTCGGTAAATCTACTATACCTTGTCCCGCGAAACCCCCAACCCCTTCTCTCGTCCCTCTCCTCCTCTCTCTCTCTCTCTCTCTCTCTCTCTCCCCTCTCTCTCTCTCTCTCTCTCTCTCTCTCTTCTCTCTCTCTCTCTCTCTCTCTCTCTCTCTCTCTCTCTCTCTCTCTCTCGTCGCCGCGACCTCGCCGCTCCTCGCGATGCCGCGTCGCCGCCGGCCCTCTCCGCCCCGACCGGCCCCGCCGCCGCCGCCTGCTCTGCCACCGGAAGTCCCTCCCCGCGTGTATAGTACCACACCCTCGCGCCTATCCCCTCCCTTCCCCACCCCCGCCACGGCGACCCCCCACCTCCGCCATCGGCGTCCCAGCCCCCCCTCCCCTTGCCGCCCCCATCCCTCCCTTCTCCACCGGCCAGCCCTCCCAACCCCTCGGGACCCCCCTCCCCTTCCCCACCCTGCGACCCCCCTCCCCCTCCCCCTCCCCCTCCAGTCCCAGTCCCCCCCCACCCTGCCACTACCCCTCTCCCTTCTGCGCCCCCAACGCCACCGCCCTCCCCCCCCTTCCTGTGCAAGCCCCCCCCCCCACTCCGCCACTACCCCTCCCCCTCCTGCGCCCTACCGCCACCGCCCTCCCCCCTTCCTGTGCAACCCCCACCCACCCCGCCACTACCGCTCCCCTCCTACCCCCCCAGCCACCACCCTCCCTCCCTTCCTGTGCAACCCCCCCCCCAACCTGCCACTACCCTCTCCTTCTGCGCCCCCACCGCCACCGCCCTCCCCCCTTCTGTGCAACCCCCCACCCGGTGATCCCTCCACCTCTCCACAGTGCCTCCTCCCTTCCCGGTGACCCCCTCCCCCTCCACTGCTCCCCCTCCTAGCTTGGCTACCCCTCCCCTCCCTTGCTCCCCCTCCTGGCCTGGCGACCGCCTCCCCTCCACTGCTCCTCCTCTTGACCCGGCGATATCCACTAATACTCCACAGTGCCCCACTCCCCCTCCCAAATTTTGGTGCACTATTGTAATGTCAAATATTTTCACATTATGTTTATAATGTCATATTTGTGTGATTTTACATTATTATATAATTGTAATATATATATATATATATTTATATTATGAATTCTTTGTAAATTCTTTTAATTGTTTGTAGCAAGAGTCTTCTTCCATAAATGTGCTATGTAATCAGTTTTATCTAGTGAATAGAGTTTGCTCCTTTTACGCTACTATTAAAAAAAACATGAAATGCTAAAAAAGTATGAATAACCTGCTATTGTTAAAGTGCTATAGAATCCATGGTTTTGTTCAACCTCAAATGTTAGCAATTCTCCCCATATGAAGTTACTAAAAAATGAAGAACCCACCTACCATTTGAACACAAGTTTCCTTTAAAGGATGTAATGTAGGTCAACATTCACATTTAAATTTTGCATGTACATGGACCATAAACCATGTTGAAAATATTAAAGTTCATGGTAAACATTTCCCTAGTAGACCCCTGACACTCAATTTCCATGAATTGAAGGGGATGCATGTACACTAAAAACTAATCATGAACACAAGTATAAACATAAGGACAAGCAACCAACATCCATCTTATTGCATTGGAGTTGAAGAGTTCAAGGCATCGAAGATGAACATTGTCCATAGGAGAAATGCCCTCATCCCCTCCCCCTCCTAAGCCAGACCCTCATGTAGATCACTTACTTGTAGCAACCTGGTATTTAATAAAAAATAAATAAATTAAATTAATTAATTAAAACTCATTAAACAAAAAGAAGTAATGGGCTTTGCTAAATGGATCATGTAAAAGTTATTGGGTCAAAAGAGGTATTTTAAAAGTTGAATAAAGAAAAATACCCTAAATTCGTATCTTTAATGTTTCCTAAAATGAAAAGAGCTATTAAATCATTAAAATAGTTAATATGAGTTGGAATTGGACTCCTAACCCTACCCAAATTGGCTAGGTACGAATTTGCAACCCAACCTAACCCAATTAGGAGGTGGAAAGCTTGGAAGGTTGGAAGAAATAGGGAAACTCAGAATTTAATAGGAATTAAAGTTGTAGTAGGAATTGGAACACTAGAGGCTTACATACACCCTAACCTCTTCATGGCCGACCCTAATGCGTTGCTGAGGCTTGCTGGATGTGGAGGAGAGGCTAAAGGAAGGGAGAATTTGTCACGTCCTAATAAAAGGCTATTTATCGGAGAAGGAGAAAAAACAGGCACAACAGGTAATATTTACTTATCCATTCATATCGTCAACGCGGAAGTTTAATTACATAGATACTCCTCATAACAAACTAAGTGAGGAGTAGATCAAAATAAACTTAATTTACACATCCCAATTTAGGAAATAAAATAGTACAAACTTTCCTTCTAGATATTAGTTTCTTTTATGTTAATTATCACTTTCAGTTTAATGATTAGTATTACACATCTTATTTAATGATTTCTTTAGTATTGCACATGTTTATATGTAATTCATGTACATGTATGTATGAACTTGTTTTATTATTGCATTGTTCACATATATGATTTTGATTTAATATTCATTTCATTTCATGTGCGTTTGAATTTGATCTATGCATGTATAGTAATTTTTCACTGCACACACAT
>CM024761.1:124521782-124561880 GCA_014218235.1 Colocasia esculenta
TGTGCATTGCAGGGGGAAGATAGATCCCAGTTCTGCTTCCCGTCATATTACGATGCTGGTCCATGCACATATTCCAGGACCAGTGGGACACATGGAGAGAGTTCCGGTGTCCGTCCGGGATCAGTTATTTGACATGTTCACGGTTATTTTAAATCTTAGATAACTATCTGTCATTTATTTAATTACTATCCATGTTCGTGCAGAAAGCTGAGTAATTTCATTTCTTTACAGCGGAGGTTCACATTCACGAGACCCGAGGATCTCCCTCGAGCTCGAGCCGTCTGGGAGTCTACTGCCCAGACTAATTTAAGAAAGTCGATGTGGGAGGCCCGGGACAAGGCGCAAAAGAGCACAGGCAATAGGGATCCTAGGGCTTGGCTGATGACGGCCCTTCTTGGCTGAGGAAGGATTATTGGCAGTCCCTTTGTGAGCGATGGGCTGCTGGACCATGGCAGCAGCGGTCACAGGCGGCCATACGCAACAGATCAACTCATCCGGAGAAGAATGTGCATACTAGTGGGTCCATATCTTATGCGACCCACAGTCAAAAATTGGTAAGCATAATATTGTTCAATTGTTTAGTACATTGATTATTATTGTCAAAAACTACGTCCGTTGAATTATAAGCATCACGAGCTCGAGCGTGCCCTACCTTTCGTGAGTTATTTGATCGGACTCATAAGCGGAAGGGGACGGATGACTATGTTAGCGAGAGTGCCCGCACGATCGTTGTAAGTCAACCTATAAATTTTGAATTCAATTATGATATTAAATTAAATTATTTTTATTAATTTAATTTTAATTTATTTTGCAGGAGAGGTACGACAGGACGATGACGGAGCGTTATGCAGAGGGCACTCCTCAGCCAGACTTGGATGCAGAGGCTTGGGTCGAGGCAGTGGGATAGCCGAGGAAGGGCCGAGTGTACGGCTTTGGGGACAGCCTGGATACTCAACCAGTGTTGTCCTCATATGCCAGTTCGATCGCTCCTCCGGCACACGTGAGTTCATCTTCTGCGCCGCCGTCAGTGGTGTACAGGACATTAGAGGCATCATTCGGGAAGAGCTACATACAGAGCTACAAACCCAGCGGGAAGAGCTACAGACGCAGCGGGTAGAGCTACAGACGCGCAGCAGGTAGAGCTGCAGGCGCAGCGGGTAGACATAGAGACGCAGCGGGCACAGCTACAGACGCAGTTCAGCGATATGCTTCAACAGTCCTCTCAATAAGCAGGGATTACGCCCCAGACAGCCAGCAGCTCAGGTCAGTATTAGTATTAATTTCATATACTTAGGATTGGGTTGGGCATTCTCTGACACGACCGGCTGGGTTAAAGCGACGTGTAGAAACTGACGGAATCCAATTTGGATCTCTGGATTGGCCTGGCCATTCAACGACCGATCTAAAAAACCCAACTTCATATAAAAGCCTTAACACGCACAACCGGGGGTCCAAAATCCCAAATAGGGATCGGATCGACGTGCCGTTCTCTCCGACACGACCGGTGGGTTAAGCGACGTGTAGAAACTGACGAATCAATTTGGATCTCCGGATTGGCTGGCCATTCAAACGACCGATCTAAAAACACCCACTTCATATAAAAGCCTTAACACACACAACCCGGGGGTCCAAAATCCCAAATAGGGATCGGATCGACGTGCCGTTTTTCCGACACGACCGGTGGGTTAAAGCGACGTGTAGAAACTGACGGAATCCATTTGGATCTCAAGATTGGTCTGGCCATTCAAACGACCGATCTAAAAACACCCAACTTCATATAAAAGCCTTAACACGCACAACTCGGGGGTCCAAAATCCCAATAGGGATCGGATAGACGTGCCGTTTTCTCCGACACGACGGGTGGGTTAAAGCGACGTGTAGAAACTGACGGAATCCAATTTGGATCTCCGGATGGCCTGGCCATTCAAACGACCGATCTAAAAAACCCACTTCATATAAAAGCCTTAACACGCACAACCCGGGGGTTCAAAATCCCAAATAGGGATCGGATCGACGTGCCGTTTTCTCCGACACGACGGGTGGGTTAAAGCGACGTGTAGAAACTGACAGAATCCAATTTGGATCTCCGGATTGGCCAGGCCATTCAAACGACCGATCTAAAAACACCCAACTTCATATAAAAGCCTTAACACGCACAACCAGGGGTCCAAAATCCAAATAGGGATCGGATCGACGTGCCGTTTTCTCCGACACGACGGGTGGGGGTTAAAGCGACGTGTAAAACTGACGGAATCCAATTTGGATCTCCGGATTGGCCTGGCCATTCAAACGACCGATCTAAAAAACCCAACTTCATATAAAAGCCTTAACACGCACAACCCAGGGGTCCAAAATCCCAAATAGGGATCGGATCGATGTGCCGTTTTCTCCGACACGACGGGTGGGTTAAAGCGACGTGTAGAAACTGACGGAATCCAATTTGGATCTCGGATTGGCCTGGCCATTCAAACGACCGCTCTAAAAACACCCAACTTCTATAAAAGCCTTAACACACACAACCCGGGGCTCCAAAATCCCAAATAGGGATCGGATCGACGTGCCGTTTTCTCCGACACGACCGGGTGGGTTAAAGCGACGTGTAGAAACTGACGAATCCAATTTGGATCTCTGGATTGGTCTGGCCATTCAAACGACCGAACTAAAAACACCCAACTTCATATAAAAGCCTTAACACGCACAACCCGGGGGTCCAAAATCCCAAATAGGGATCGGATCGACGTGCCGTTTTCTCCGACACGACGGGTGGGTTAAAGCGACATGTAGAAACTGACGGAATCCAATTTGGATTTCCGGATTGGCCTGACCATTCAAACGACCGATCTAAAAACAGCCAACTTCATATAAAAGTCTTAACACGCACAACCCGGGGGTCCAAAATCCCAAATAGGGATCGGATCGACGTGCCGTTTTCTCCGACACGACCGGGTGGGTTAAAGCGACGTGTAGAAACTGACGGAATCCAATTTGGATCTCCGGATTGGCCTGGCCATTCAAACGACCGATCTAAAAACACCCAACTTCATATAAAAGCCTTAAAACGTACAACCCGGGGGTCCAAAATCCCAAATAGGGATCGGATCGACGTGCCGTTTTCTCCGACACGACCGGGTGGGTTAAAGCGACGTGTAGAAACTGATGGAATCCAATTTGGATCTCCGGATTGGCTGGCCATTCAAACGACCGATCTAAAAACACCCAACTTCATATAAAAGCCTTAACACGCACAACCCGGGGGTCCAAAATCCTAAATAGGGATCGGATCGACGTGCCGTTTTCTCCGACACGACCGGTGGGTTAAAGCGACGTGTAGAAACTGACGGAATCCAATTTGGATCTCCGGATTGGTCTGGCCATTCAAACGACCGATCTAAAAACACCCAACTTCATATAAAAGCCTTAACACGCACAACCGTGGGTCCAAAATCCCAAATAGGGATTGGATCGACGTGCCATTTTCTCCGACACGACCGGGTGGGTTAAAGCGACGTGTAGAAACTGACGGAATCCAATTTGGATCTCCGGATTGGCCTGGCCATTCAAACGACCGCTCTAAAAACACCCAACTTCATATAAAAGCCTTAACACACACAACTCGGGGGTCCAAAATCCCAAATAGGGATTGGATCGACGTGCCGTTTTCTCCGACACGACCGGGTGGGTTAAAGCGACGTGTAGAAACTGACGGAATCCAATTGGATCTCCGGATTGGTCTGGCCATTCAAACGACCGATCTAAAACACCCAACTTCATATAACGGATCTAAAAATACTATTGTATCAACAAGTTTTAAATTTCACTATTGAAAATAATGTATGTCTTTTATTTATTATTAATGTTTCTCATTTTAATTTGTTTTAATATAGGATCCAGCTCTAGACGATGACGAGGCAGGGACAGCAGACGATCCATCAGATTTATCTTGATATTTGTATTCATTATTCTGTATGATTTTATATTTATTGTATGTTATGATATTATGTTGATTGTTAGTATTTGTTAAATTTATGAATATTGTAGCAGGTTTGACATTGTAGCAGCAGGGTTCACAAACCATTTTTATTTCTTAATTTTTAAAAAAATATATGGTTTAATTTCCGACGGATTTACGACGGTTTATTATCCGTCGGAATTACCGACCGTAATATCCGTCGGTAATTCCGTCGGAATATGCTGACAGATGGTTTCCGACCGAAAATGTGTCAGCATTTACGGACGGTATACCGACGTATTTTCCGACGGATAAACCGTCAGTAAATACCGACCGTCTTTCCGACCGATAAATCCGTCGGAGTTACCGACCGAATTCCGACGGATATGTTATCCGTCGGAAATTTCTGACCATCTAGTTCCGACGGATCATTTCCGACGGGCTTTAGACGGAAATCGGTCGGAAGGGCTCATTTCCGACGGTATTCCGTCGGATTTCCGACGGATTCAATCCGTCGGAAATTCGCATTTTCTTGTAGTGGGATATAGATTTCACACGAGAGATTATGGACGGAATAAGTCTACGATGAACAACGGCGTATGTGTGAAGGGAAGTGCCTACAATGAAAATGAAATAGACTATTATGGCATTCTCGAAGAAGTCATTGAACTGCAATTTTTGGGACAAGACAACAATGTATTTCTCTTCAAGTGTCATTGGTTTGATCCGACATCTATTCGTCATGACACAACATATGGAATTGTCGATGTCAAGCATAAGTCCAAGTTGAGTACATATGAGCCATTCATTCTGGCGGCACAAACCCAACAAGTTATTATTCAAATTATTCATCCCTCAAATTAAGAGATTGGTGGGCTGCATGTAGAGTGAAATCAAGGCTATTCCCTGAGTAAGCTTCTCCGGCTGATGATGAGCTCGAAGGTGTTAATGACATTTTTTCCAATCAGATCGGAGTGACACACGAGAGTTGGCAGCTTCTACGCAGTTTAGTGTTCGGGGGTCCAAAATCCCAAATAGGGATCGGATCGGCGTGCCGTTTTCTGCGACACGACGGGTGGGTTAAAGTGACGTGTGGGAACTGACGGAATCTAATTTGGATCTCCGGATTGGGTTGGGCATTGAAATGACGGATCTAAAAAATAGCCAAGTATATATAAAGGGTCAAAACACACAACCTGGGGGTCCAAAATCCCAAATAGGGATCGGATCGGCGTGCCGTTTTCTCTGACACGACCGGGTGGGTTAAAGTGACATGTGGGAACTGACGGAATCTAATTTGGATCTCCGGATTGGGTTGGGCATTGAAATGACAGATCTAAAACAGCCAAGCATATATAAAGGGTCAAAACACACAACTTGGGGGTCCAAAATCCCAAATAGGGATCGGATCGGCGTGTCGTTTTCTCCGACACGACCGGGTGGGTTAAAGTGACGTGTGGGAACTGACGGAATCCATTTGGATCTCCGGATTGGGTTGGGCATTGAAATGACGGATCTAAAAAACAACCAAGTATATATAAGGGTCAAAACACACAACTCGTGGGCCAAAATCCCAAATAGGGATCGGATCGGTGTGCCGTTTTCTCCGACACGATGGGTGGGTTAAGTGAGTGACGTGTGGGAACGACGGAATCCAATTGGATCTCCGGATTAGGTTGGGCATTGAAATGACGGATCTAAAAAACAGCCAAGTATATATAAAGGGTCAAAACACACAACCTGGGGGTCCAAAATCCCAAATAGGGATCGGATCGGCGTGCCTTTCTCCGACACGACCGGGGGGTTAAAGTGACGTGTGGAAACTGACGGAATCCAATTTGGATCTCCGGATTGGTTGAGCATTGAAATGACGGATCTAAAAAACAGCCAAGAAACGATGGATCTAAAAATAGTATCTAATTAAACTTGAGAAATAATCACATATTTTAAATTTAATTTTTGAAAATAATATATGTCTTTTAATTATTATTAATATCTCATATTAATTTTTTTAATAGGATCCACCTCCGGCACCTGACGATGACGAGGCAGGGACAGCAGACGATCCAATAGATCTGTCTTGAATTTTATATTTATTTTTGTATGGTTTTATATTTATTGTATTTTATGATTTTATGTTTATCGTGAGTATTGTGAAATTTATGAATATTGTAGCAGGTTTGAAAAATCTTTTTTATTTGTCAATTTTTTAAAAAAATATACTGCACATTCGACGGATTTTCGACGGATAAATTTCTGTCGGAAATTCTAAATTACCGACGGAAAACATCGGTCGGTAATTCCGTCTATAGTTCTGATGGCCGTTTCCGACGGGTTTACTAATTTACCGACGGATTTTCTGTCGGTAAATACTGACGGTATTTCTGACGGTCGTTCCGACGGATTCTTCCGTCGGCGTTTTCTGACCGATTACCGACGAAATTTTCTTCTGTCGGTAATTTCTGACCCACAATTTCCGATGGACCATTTCCGACGAGCTTCGGACGGAAATATGTCGGAAGGATCTTGTTCCGATGGAATTTCGTCGGATTTCCGACGGATTCTTTCCGTCGGAAAACCCGCATTTTCTTGTAGTGCATACCCGCCCTTCATATCCTGTCGTGTAAGTCAGCTACTCTATAATGCTTTTCACAATTCTCTCGATAATGTCGAAGACAATATCGATGGGCAGCATGTGGAAGATATTGTTGCACTGCATGTTTATCCCAGCATGCCGATCAGAAATAATACAAATATCATGTTGATGTTCTCTTATTGGCGGAATGAGACTGACAAGCTCATGAAAGAACCAAGACCACGATGCTGAACTTTCTACATCTACAATTGCATAGGCTAATGGAAAGATACCCTGATTTGCATCGACCCCACATGCAATAAGAAGAACCCCATGATACTTGCCATGGAGAAAAGTTCCGTCCACACTGAGAACTGGCCTACAATGTCTCCATCCATCAATGGACAGTTTGAAATTCCAGAAGAAATATTACAAATTTCTTCTTGTATCGTTGTCCTCAACTTTAAAACTGTACACTGTACTCGGCATGCTACTTTTTACAGCCTCCATATACCTGAGAAAATTTGTGTATGATGATTCCTAATCTCTGAATATTTTTTAGAATGTTTTTCTCCGACTATCCCAAGCTTTAATGTAAGAGATATTGTCATGGTAAGATAGTGACACAAGATCTCTGATTTCTTTTGGTCGAATATCAAAACGATCATGTACAATCAGAAGGATCAATTTTGATATTAGTGACGATGTCAATTGTCGTTGTCTTCGATTCTCAATAAGAGTGTGACATGAATGATGTGACTCATAACTTGTAATTTTCCATGCTCCTCTAGCTCTTCTATTACAACAAGCATGTGCTTGCACCTCTAGGGTCCATTAGAGGATGACATTGTGCATGCTTTGAGTCATAGCAGTGGTGGCAATGCCAACATCGAAACAAGGAATTCTATGGGGTTTTTTTTCTGAACTAGGCGATGAACTCTCAAAAGGGCTCATTGCGAACGACCTGAGGATGAGTAGACTGGCAACAATTCTATAGGCCTACTTCTTGCTACCGAGGATGTCTTCGTTGAACATGTACTTCATATGCTTGAAGGAGGCGATGGATTGAACAAGGAGAGGCTCGAACCATGCATAGACATTCTCCCATAGGGTGGTAGTAAAGGTCAAACACTGTGATCTGAGGATCAATGGAAGATCAAATGGGACTTGAAGCTTTAATTGAAGGTGGTCAGCTAGGTCAGTGGAGCCATTGTACATCGGGAAGGTGGAGAGATAGAGCTTCATGGAAATCAACACCTCTAGAATGTGCTAGATAAATGGGGCTTGGAAGTTGATATTGTCTTCCACAAGCCCCTATGCATGCCAGGGCCAGACCCTATCCAGTTTGCCATAAAGGAAAGAGCCTAGCTACCTACTACTATTCGATCTACCAGTCAAGAGGGCTAGCTTGGTAGGCTTCTACTAGCGCATGGAATTGTGGACCACCAATGCCTTAGTTGTAATTGTCCCAAGAGGTTGGGGCTAGTGTCTCTGACAGTCGTTGGCTTGCTTGTTGCATGACAACACTTGAGAGCTTGCTCTATTGTTGCGACAACTATACCCATATTTAAGTAGTTCTCTTGTGATACCATGACTTCTTATAGCATTTCTATAGACAACACCAAAGAGTGTAGGCGTTGAAAAATGGTGGACAAATTTCCACCATATGATTCCCACGAGTTTTTAAATTTATTTGATGAGAGAAATGACAACTTGCACCTGTGAGAAAGGAGAATGGTCAAGGGGTGTTCGAGAGCAGTCTGGGGGAGGGGGAACCTTCAGATGCTCAAGTTAGAGAATTTGTAGAGAAAGGAAGTGAGGGAAGTGTAAGATCCGAAGAGTTCTAGAGAGAGAAAGAGGGAGAGAGTAAACTCGCCTTGAATAGTTAATCTACGTGCCTTCGGTTGTTTGTCTGTATTTGTGTCCCTTCTATTGCTGGTGTGTCTCTTTTAACCACATGTTAGGGGTCCGAGTACATTTCTCTTCCCAGATGTATAAGTGAGCCATATATAGGGGAATGGTAGAGTATACACCTCGCAG
Organism: Colocasia esculenta; assembly: GCA_014218235.1. NCBI lineage: Eukaryota > Viridiplantae > Streptophyta > Magnoliopsida > Alismatales > Araceae > Colocasia > Colocasia esculenta. The sequence goes on from CM024761.1 coordinate 124,530,347, forward strand.
GAGTGACTATTGAAATGGGTGGATGAGGGGGTGTGTGCCGTTCTTACAACATGGGCCGCACTGGGAGAACACTTAATTGACTACTTTGTGATGGAGTGGCGTCTGCTAGGAGGGAAACCTCTTCCTATTATTACAGGCACACGTCATGTGGCTTATGGGTTGTGCCTTAGTGTGGCAAGGATAGATTAAACAGTGGGAGCAAGACATTGCACTCTGGAGAAGGAGGCATTAACATGGACTGGGAAGGCAGAGGAATCGGCTCTGGTGACTCTGGCGACTATCCGGAGATGGTGGGTTAGGGGCCGAGAATTTAGAGCTCACGTTGGTCGAGTCCATCTTCATCCCTCCATTTAGGCTGCCGCTGAGCAGCGAGGCCTCGACAGGGTCCAATGCCCAACGGGGGCAGGCCGGTTGATGCGCCTGTTTGAGTTCCCACAGTGAGAATGAGACTATACGTTACATGAATTCATGTCGGCTCCAGCACTACCTAACGCAGCCAACTGCTTCACTGATTGAAACTGAGAAGTAGGCCTGTTTAACCTCATATGACTAGAGTCTCGTTCTCATCCGACGACTTCCCCAACATTCGAATTCGGTGAAGGTATCGGTGACACTTCATAACTTCTCTTTCTTTTTCTTGGAGTGGTACGTTGTTCTTGGACATTATATATGACGCATGGTTTCTCCATTCGACCGAGCATTACCTACGTACGTGTAGTACATGCATGCATGGTTGCCTAAAAAAATCAGTACTGATAAGTGAGTATTTCCAGAGAAGGTTTTCCACACTATATATGCTATAGGGTCACGTCAACTGTGAGAACGCACCTCTTCTGCCAATGCCGCGCGCACTGTCATACGCACGTATGCTTCCGCCCACACCGGGGTTTTCGTTGTTTCTTTGAAGTTTGTGTCATGGGGGGAAATGGAAGGCTGTTATACCTCGGACAAGGAAACTAATTTCTTTCCCCTCTCCTATTACTTAGCAATTCAAAATACGTTAGTTTCTTCTTTTCATAAGAATGTTGCACCAAGTCTGTCTTGCACGTACGACTTTCTTAATGGAAGTAGAAAGGTAAGTACTTATGCTTTTCTCTAATAACTCTCCCAACCGTGGGTTAGAATAGGGTTGGACGCTGGTAGCCACCCCCTTTCTTTTATGAACAATTTTTTTTGCTGTTAGATAACCTAGGAAATTTCAAGTATTGTATCAAACTCCGTAGTTAAAACTTAAGTTACGCATTCCATATTTGCTATATATGATCCAAGTATATATATATATATATACATTATCACATACTCTTTTTGTAGTGTGAAATAAATCATCAAAAATATTTTGTCATTATTACTTTTAATTTATCTGATGTAGGAGAATGAATCATTAATAAATATTTTTATTCTATCTTTATCTCTCGTGAATTAATTATCGGGATGTCAACTTGACTCTCTCTTTCATTTTTCCCTTTGTCTTCATTATTTAGCTACTCCTCTCTTTGAACTCTCAAAAAACTCTCGTACACATAGCTCACCAAAACTCTTCTCCTCTCCTCTTTTCTCTCTCGACCTTTTTTTGATATATTTTCTTATAAAATACTCTAGCTTAGTATACCTCCGAATATTATAGATTATCAAAGTAATCCTACCTAAAAAAGTAATTATATTTATGCACAACATATATATATATATATTAAATATTATACTGTATTTTTTTAATATTGTCAAGATAGCCTAATTACAAGTACAAATAGCTTATAATATATATATATATATATATTGTTTTTTATAAAATTTAAAAATAAAGTAGGCAAGTAGAATCAATTATATGAATATATATAGAAAAATATTACAACACAAAAAATAGTTATTTGTAACACCATTGATCTATAAGAAATATTTAGCGCCCTCTAATGAGGACAATAAAGATGGTGTGGATTGCTCTAGCCAAAGAGATTTATTTTTCTTTAACTTAGTTGGATCATATACTTATAGACTCATTATGAGACAACAAAATAAGAATTAGGACGAACTCAATTATATTGTTCTTTGTTATATTTTATATTGCTACCAAATACGATATATTGGCATATTGTTATGATAAACTTTTTTTTCCAAATAAAAAATACTTTTACAAATCATGGTCAAATAATTGTAAATTTTTGACATAAAATAAAATTTAAAAATTAATAAAAATATATAATTCAACAACAACATGATATGTCTGTTGCCCTAGTTTAGTCTGCTGGTAACAATGTTGACTGTTAGATTCAGATCCAACAATGGTGTAAGTTATAAAAAAAAGGAAGAAAAAGAAAAAAAAAAGTCGGATCCAAATCGCCACTGGGCGATCCAACGGTAGATACACATATTTTCATATTTTTTATTTTATTTTATTTTGGTTAATAGTCTAATGGCATCCGCCACTGAACAACCTAACTCCGTCTCGGGATCAAACCCGCGGCGTTGCACCCCCCCCCCTTGTGTCCACCCGCCTAGCGGCGGGGAGCCATATATATATATATATATATATATATATATATATATAATATATATATATATATATATGGGGCGTTGCTCCCTGAATACACATATTTTCATATTTTTTATTTTTGCATTCTCAAAAATATTATATTTTTATCCTTTCTTAACATTTCAGCCCTCGAGGCTGTGGAACGCCTTCGCACGCAAGGACTGAAAAGGAAGTGCTTCAGGGTCTAAGAGTTCTTCCTCCACCGGCAGACGCCGTCGTCGTTGCTTGTTTGTTACGTGACAATGCTTGAGAGTTAGCTCCACGGCTGCAACAACTAACCATATTTCAGTAGTTCTCTTATGATGTTATAATTTCTTGTAACATTTTAATAGACAATACTAAAGAGTATAGAGGTTGAAAAATGATCGACAAATTTTCACCATTTGATTCCAACTCTTAAATTTATTTGACGAGAGAAATGCTAACTTGGACCTACGAAAAAGGAGAATAGTAAAAGGGTGTTTGGAAGCAGTCTGGGGGAGGGGGGGATGGTCGATGCTCAAATTAAAGAATTGATAGAAACCTAAGAGCCCAAGGAAAGAAGTGAAGAAAATGCGAGAGTTGGAGAGTTCTAGAGAGAGAAAGATAGAGGGAGAGAGTAACTCTCCTTGAATAGGCTAATCTACGTGCCTCCAGTCGTTAATTTGTCTGTATCTATGTCCCTTTTATTGCTGGTGTGTCTCTTTTAAACATATGGTAGGGATCTTTTAAGTACGTTTCTCTTTCCCAATTATATAAATGAGTCATATATAGGGGAATGATATAGTATGCACCTCGCAACAGTGACTATTGAAATGGGCAGATGAAAGGGGGTGTGCCGTTCTTACAACATGAGCCGCGCGCACTAGGACACTTAATTTTGACTATTTTAAGATGGAGTGGAGTGTGCTAGGAGGGGAATCTCTTCCTATTACTACATGCACACGTCATGTGGCTTATGGGTTGTGCCCTAACGTGACAAAGAGAGATTCTCTAGAGAGGAAGGCATTAGTACGTAGAGAGCAAAGTTTGACGTATCGCCGATACGGGGCGAATCAGATTCGTCCTGATGCGATCCGATTCACCCAGAATTGAGACGAATCGGATCCGATTCGCATATGATTATTATATATATTATATTTATGTATGTGTGTTAGACAGGGTTGTCAAGAGTCAGGGCTCAGGATCCTCTTCAGGCAGAGTTGTCAGGATCCTCTTATTTACCTGAATATCATTTAAGCAAATGTTATAATTTGTTGTTTCATTTACTTAAGATATTACATGTAAATAAAGAAGTATCCCCATTTGAATCTAATAAAAATATCAAAAAAATTATATCTCTTACTAATAAAAAGTCAACTCTCCCACCGAAGAAGAAAATCGCTATTTCGATGATTTTAGCGAAATGCTAACTTTTTAATCTCTCATAATTTTGTCTATCTAAAAATTTGATAATTCAAATAAACCATATGAAACACTAAAAATCTAAAGTCTGGTAAAAAAAGTCAAACGTGCATGTGACTTCTCCAAGGGAGCCGCTCTCCTACTGACAACACTTAAGTCTGCTCGAAGCATCTTAGGATTTGATCAAACTTAAGCTATCATCACTCAAACTCATGAGAATTGTCACTTTTTAATTTCTTTTCAATTAGAAAGTGAAAAATCTCATGAGTTTAGGTGATGATAGCTTAAGTTTGACCAAATCCTAAGATGCCTCGAGCAGACTAAGTGCTGTCAGTAGAAGAGCGGCTCCCTTAGAGAAGTCACATACACGTTTGACTTTTTTACCGGACTTTGAATTTTAGTGTTCCATATGGTTTATTTGAATTATCAAATTTTTAGATAGACCAAATTATGAGAGATTAAAAAGTTAGTATTTCGCTAAAATCATCGAAATCGCGATTTTCTTCTTCGGTGGCAGAGCTGACTTTTATTGGTAAGAGATATGATTTTTTTGATATTTTTATTGGATTCAAATGGGGGTACTTCCTTATTTATATGTAATATCTTAAGTAAATGAAATAATAAATTATAACATTTACTTAAATGATATTCAGGTAAATAAGGGGATCTTGACAACCCTGCCTGTAGAGGATCCTGAGCCCTGACTCCTGACAACCCTGCCTGAAGAGGTATCAGACGAATCGGGGCGCATCAGGCGAATCAGGGATCGGATCGTGGTGGATCCGCGAATCGGATCAGATCGCATCGGATCCACTCGATTCGCGACCGGGCGGCGGATCCATGCGGATCACAACACGGGCCGCCCTTGATCCTCTCCGATTCGGGAGAATCGGGCCGATTCACCCCGCCATGACAAACCATGGTAGAGAGTATTGGGGAGGCCGAGGACTCAACTCTGACGACTACCAAGAATTTGGAGCTCACGTGGGCCGAGTCCATCTCCATTAGGGCTGCCGCTGAACAGCGACGCCTCGACAGGGTCCAATGCCCGAAGGGGGCAGGCCGGCGGATGCGCCTGTTTGGTTCCCACGGTGAGAATGAGATTATGAATTCATGTCGGCTCCAGCACTACCTAACGCAGTTCCAAGTGCTTCATGATTGAAATTGATAAGTAGGCATATGTGTAATCTCATATGATTGGAGACCCGTTAGTTCTCATCCGACCACTTCTCCAACATTTGAATTCGGTGAAATTATCGGTGACACTTAATAACTTCTCTTTCTTTTTCTTGGAGTACGAAGTACGTTGTTCTTGGACACTATGACGCATGGTTTCTCCATTCGACCGAGCATTACCTACGTGTTTCCACGGGCAGTACATGCATGGTTGCCTAAAAAAATCGATACTGATAAGGATTTCCGGAGAAGGTTTTCCACACGATATATGCTAAAGGGTCAAGTCAACTGTGAGCACGCACCTCTTCTGCCAATGCCGCGCGCAGTGTCGTACGTAAGCACGCTTCACCCTACACCGGGTGTTTCTTTGAATTCTGTATCTTGGGGGCCGAGGAAAGGAAGGCTGCTATACCTCAGACGGGAGAAACTGATCATTTCTGCCATCTCTCCTATTACTTCAGCAAATAAAAAATGATTCAAAATACGTCAGGTTTCTTCTTTCATAAGAATGTTGCACCAAGTCGACTTGCACGACTTTCTCAATGGGAGAAGAAAGAAAAGCTCATGCTTTTCTCTAAACTCTCCCAACCGTGGGTTACAATAGGGTTGGAGCCTGGTAGCCACCTTTTTCTTTTATAACAATTTTTTTCAGTTAGTAGCCTAGTAAATTTCAAGTGTTGTATCAAACTCCGCACGTATTAAAACTTAAGTTACACATTCTTAGTTAAAACATGAAGCCTCGCCGTCCGCCGTACTGTAAACATTACTCTCTCTCCCTCTCGCTATATATTTATATATATAGTGGTATTAAAGTATGACGGTAGGATCTTGCTGTACTGTAGCACCTTTGCAGTCCAACGGTGGGAAAAACAATCAAAATTCACCTGTTTTGCACGCTTGCAACGCAGCGCGCACTACAAATAATAGGACATATGTCAGTGGTTTATAGCCATTGACAAAGATCGAAAACCGTTGACACAGCTTTATGTCAGCGGCCTTCAAACCGTTGACAAAGTCGTTGACAAATTAATCGTTGACTAATGTTTGTCAGCGGCCGTCATTAACCATTGACAAATATTTCATATGTCAGCGGTTAGTGTCTGATGACATATATTGAATATATTAATGGATCTTAGTTGTTGACATATAGTACATACGTCAGCGGCTGGTGTTTGTTGACATATTAAGAATATGTCAGCAGCTTCCTCCAGCCGCTAACAAACAATTTTTTTTTAAGGAAAAAAAAAAACCCTGTCGCCCTCCTCCCCCCGGCACTATTGTTTCATGATTTGCCTAAGTCCACATCGACTACTGTTGTAAGCTCACAACGATTACTATAAGTCTACATTGACTACTGTTGTAAGCTCACAACGATTATTGTTTATAGAACATCGATTACTATTTTTAAAGTCCACATCGATTTCGTTCAGAACATTGATTTCATTTAAACATCGATTTAACCTAAACATCGACTTTTGTTGAACATCGATTTCAGTTCAACATCAATTTCACATAAACATCGATTTCATTTAAACATCGATTTTTCTTAAACATCGATTTTATTTAGAACATCATTTTATTTAAATATCGATTCACTTAGAACATCGACTTCATTTCAACATCGATTACATCCATACATAGATTACATTGAAACATCGATTATATACATAGATTACATTGAAACATCGATTACGTTTGAACATCGATTACATTTAAACATCAACTCTATTTAAACATCGATTTCACTCCAACATCGATTATGCTTCAACATCGATTACACTTATACATGGATTACATTCAATATCGATTACATCGATTGCCTCTCACTTCAAATGTTTCAAAATACCTTTGGCGCCCAGTGAGAATTCAAATGAATTTCTAACTCTTATATTGTCATTTCTCTGACAGATAAAAAGGTCTTACAGAAAGCTGTCAGCAAGAAAACATTGACATAAGGCAAAAAGAGATATGAGCCACTTGACAAAAGACTTTGCGAGTCTGATCATCTGCCTTGCATTTAATGTCTGTAGGTCCACCTCTACACACAGTCAACATCTTGGACCTACTGCTGGCTTCCTTGGAAGTGTGCACTAGCTGGAACATCCTATCCCATTCCAAGTAGCCAGTAGGCACAAGAAGAAAGCTGTTAGACAGAAGAAGAAGAAGAATAGATGAAGAAGAAGACAAGCAATGACTAGAAGAGTTCCAATGGATCTCTTCAACGAATCTCTTCAAGCTACTCTATAAAAGAGAGAAGAGAAAGTAGAAGAAAAGATAGAAGATAGAGCGAACCTAAAGATCATTAAAAAGAGTGTACATTCAGTGAGCATCCAACTCCACACACACTCAAGCAAGAAAGGAAGAGAGCTCGAGCCTATTCAAGCTGAAGCATTCAAGCCGTCTTCCTTCTTCCCCACTCTCTCTGTGTGTCTCTGTGTATTTGAAAGAGAGAATTGGAGGTTTAGCCTAAGAGAGTCTTGTCCTGTAAACTCTTTCCTTCTTAGGCTCAATCTCAGATCAAGCATTCTATTGTCTATATAGAGCTTGATCTAGGGGCTTCAGGTCCTAGCTTCTGGATTCAGAAGTATTCCTCTTCCTGTGTGAAGAGAAGGCCAGCGGGGTGCTGGTGGTTTCTATCCAACTATGGGACTGTACACAGTGTTCCCCTTGATTAGAAGGGAAGACCCAGCTTGCGCCTGGTGGTGACCATCTGGGTATGTACCAGTGTTCCCCTTGATTAGAAGGGAGACCTGTCGGAGTCTGTACCAGTGTTCCCCTTGATTAGAAGGGAAGACCTGCCAGTGTATGTACCAGTGGGTTGCTTCTGAGCTCGTAAAAGAAGTACCTGACTGAGGTGAAACAGCGGGCTGCCTTCTTGCCTGGGAAAGAGAAGAAGACCAGGAGGGGTCGAATGTTGTATGTCCTAAAGGGGGACTGTACCTTTAGTTAGTGAAATCTCAAGAGTTTGCTTAGGGATTGGACGTAGGACTTCCATTTGGAAAACCGAACAAGGATAAATCTCTGTGTTCCTTGTGTGCTTGCTTCAGCGTATTTAATTTCCTTGCACATGCTTATTTAGACTAACCAAACATTTCAAGTGGTGATTGTTGTTTCAGTTTTTTTCAGATTACCTATTCACCCCCTCTAGGTAAGTCTTGCTGCCAACCGTAAGTGGGCCAACATCGTTGACATATATCTTAATTATATATCAACGACTATTTTTAGCCGTTGACAAAAAGTCGTTGACAAATCACAATTCTCTTGTAGTGGCATGAAATTCACGATTGGGTTTGAAGTGTGTGTGAAACCCTCAAATTTCGATATGAGGGCTCCGCGCTACAATTCGGTGGGGCCGTACCAAAGGCCCCGTTTACTGTAGTGTTCACCTATATATATGCCAGCTTAAGCATATGTATATATAAGTTCAGGATTAAAATAGATTTAAGAGTTAATTAGGTCCAAAGATATATCAATCATTCAATCAATTTTATTCAATATATTATTCTTCCCTTCCCTTAAAAGGCTTTATATATCTCCGCACTACAAGAAAACTAAGATTTGTCAACGAATATATGTCAGTGGCTAAAAGAAGCTGTTGACATATCTCTCATTGGTCAGCGGCTCCATATTGTCGTTGACATATTCTGACATTTGTCAACGACGACATATAGTTGTTAATATATGTTTAATATTTATCAATAGCAAATAAAATCGTTGACATATACTTAAACATTTGTCAGCGGCTACCGGTAGTCGTTGGAAAATGTAACATTTGTCAGCATATCTGTATAGCAATTGACAAAATATTTGTCAATGGCTCTAATAGTCGTTGATAAAGATGACATTTGTTAGTGGCTAACTATAGCCGTTGACAAATACTTTAAAAAATGGTGAAAAAATGGTAGGAATTGTTTTGCCATTTGGGGTGCAATTTGTCAACGGCTCCTACCATTGTTTCACAATTTAGGGTGTAATTTGTCAACGGCCGAGTGGAGCCGTTGACAAATCTTTGAGCTATTGACAAATATCTGCCAAATTCTTTCATGGCTTGCTTTAAAAAAAATATCTGGTCTGATCGGGTCGTCCTCTCTCACCACCCAGCCTCTTTTCTCCCAACCCCACACAAGAGAGGCCAGGGAGAGGGGTGGACAGCGGCGATAGCTGCTGCGATGGAGGGGAAGGCGGCTGCCGGCGAGCCCTACGGCAGTGGCGGCAATGACAACTCCGGCGACGGTGGCGACCACGGTTTGGCTGGGTTCTCCTCGGTGACAATGCGACCGTGTGGGGTGGCCCTCCCCCACCCCCCGTCTTCTTCTTCTTCTTCTTTGACTGGTTAAGCATGAGAGAGCAAGAGAAAGGCAGAGAGATCCGTGGTGAGAAAGAGAGCAATTGAGGGAGAGGCGGAAATGGCACCGGAGGACATCGGTGGCAGCTTCGACGGAGGGCGGCCCTGTCCTCCCCTTCTCATTCTCTTGTTTTTTTTTTTCTCTCTCTCTCTCTCTTTCTAGTGCCTTCAACTGGGAGAATCGAGCAAGGGGGGGGGAGTAGAGAGAGGTTATCAAAGGGAGGAGAATGAGCAAGGGGGCCAACAACACCAGAGAAGGGAGGCGGGTGGCTTGTGGACGGTGGAGCGTGGAACGGAGGGGTTTGGGGCAGTAGGCGCAGACAGCCGGCGCAGGCTGCAGGCTTTGTTGAGTCACTGGAGTCAAGGTGGCCATCAACTACTGCAAGACGATGAGGAGACCCACTGAGCCACCGGAGTTGAGGTGGCCATCTACAGTGCTGACGTCTGTGACCAGGAGGCCGTGAAGAAGGCCAACGTCGGCCATCTCCTCGGTCGATGTCGTTATTGTGTCACCGTCTGTGAAGAAAGCTGTGAGGTGGCCATCTCTGCCCACGAGGACATCTGTCGTCGCTGTGACCGTGGATGATGACAATGTGGTGGGAGAGGGTAGCAGGGGTGGGGGAGGGGAGTTGCAGGGGTGGAGGAGGCAACGAGGGATTTTTTTTTTAAATAGATCTTTGTCAGTGGCTAAAAGAAGCCATTGACAAATTCTTTATATGTCAACAAATAATTGCGGCTAACACACGTTCCTTATGTCAATGGCTTTAATTCGTTAAGTATGTCATGTACGTCAGCGGCTAATCAGCAACTAATAATCGCTGATATATGCATCTTATGTCAACGGTTATTGATGACTGTTGACAAACATTAGTTGATGACTCATTTGTCAATGATTTTGTCAATAGTTATAAGACCGATGACATATATCTATGTCAATGGCTAGTTATCTTTTGTCAATAGTTATTAACCGCTGATATATGTGTTGTTTATTGTAGTGACACTTACCCAAGTAAATTTCAGATAATATAGAACAGAATGGCATAGAACGTTTTAGATGGATATGGATTCGATGTCAGTACCATGCAGAGATGTGAGCACCATTTATTGGCTGTTGAAAACAATTATATATGCACATACACATGCACACACACCTTATCCCATATGTATGTCTATGATCATATTGTCTATGTCAAAAAAAAAAAAAAAGAGTCTATGCCCATACTGTAGCAGCAGGGCACTTTTACATCCAAGGTTGACAAACTCTGAAGAAAAAAAAAATTCAAAAGAAACTTAACGTAGAATCTTTCCACTCTGAGAAACTCGGTGCCAGTGCGGGATACTCCCCTGCATGCACAGCGCCAGCCTGGAGACCCTTCGGCGAACCTCCCTGTGGGAGATCCATGAGGGTTCCCCGGTGAACCTTGCGCACACGCTGCAACTGCGGATGCGGTGCCACTTCGTGAGGGGCCACGTCGGCGGGATGGAGGAGATCCCGGGGGTGGAGACGGAGGCGGTTTTCTGTGGATGTGATTAGCGGCCACTTTCTTCTATATAGTTTTGCTAACAAACGGCAGAACCCATTGATACGGCCTGGCCGTATTGTAGCCCTCACCCTTGGATCTTACTCCAAGGGATCCAAATAGTGTAAACAAAGAAAAAGAAAGATAATTCCCAGCGGAATTTCCGCCCCACGTGTAAAGGAACTCATGCAGAGGTAGGCGTGAGCCCAGCCGCTGGATAGTGATCCAACTGCTGACTCACATCATACCCATCCGTGATTTGCGAGCGTCATAGGCACTTGCCACGGGAGAAGTTTTTTGTTTTTAAACAATCAACTTCAGGTTTCCCATAACATTTCTCTCTCTATAGAATGATAGAGTCTGTTGCCCTAGTTTAATCTGTTGATAACAAAAAAAAAATTTGTAACGAGGAATCTAACATAGTGGCTTAAGACTTACTAGCTACTTTAACACCAGGAGGTTAAGAATTCGAATCTTGCTATAATAAGGTTTAGTACTTAACACCAAGGGGTCAAGGGTTCAAACCTTATCCTAGCCATGGTATTTGTACGTATTGTATTTTTTTACTACGTGAAAAACTTCGAGTAAAGAAAAATATATTGTGAGAGACACTAAATAATCCCCCTCCACAGAAATGGGAAGAGTCAACCCACCACCCACCCTTTAGGTGGGAGATGAGTTACCAATTCTCTACATCTACCCCCTATTGGCAACAATGTTGATGGTTAGTAATCGATCAATATATGATCAATTTAGTAAAATCGATCATTCCATGATCAATTTTAATATTTTATAATTTTTTAAACAGTCACGCCAACGTAGCGCGGTCGTTGATGGTTAAAATAGTGCTACATTATGAATTAAAAAAATTTGGCTGCTAGTCACCTATTTTTTTGAAAATGTGTTATTTTAAAGAAAACCCTTGATAATAGAAGCCGCTTCATGAGAGGGAATTTAGAGGAGCAGCTTCCAATTAGTCAAAAGCATGTTCCATCATCTGTGATGCCGAAGACGTCCCATAACGTGGTCAAAAGACTCAAAACACCAGACAAGGTTTAGGAATGCGGCCGAACTTGGGACAGACGTCCATCCTTCAAAATGCACTTCAATATGATCGCTCATAAAAGTCAGTGTAACCAGTCGGTAGCCATGGAAGGGGCGAACTCGATCACTTCATAGGGAGACATATATATCTCCTAACCAGAGGCGGGAGCTTTATAGCACGGCGGGGGCGATGGGGAAGAAGGTGCAGGCGACGCCCAAGCAGGGTTACGTGCCGATTCTTGTGGGGAGGGAGGAGGAGACGGCCCAGAGGCTGCTGCTGCGGGTGGAGCTGCTCAGCAACCCAGCCGTCACCGAGGAGCTGGACATGGCGGCGCAAGAGTTGGGGCACCGGCACGACGATGTGCTGCAGGTTCTCTGCGATCCTGAGCACTTCTAGCAGGCAATCAAGGTGGAGCTGAGGAAGAATAACATTGTTAATTGGTGTAGTGCCCATGTTGGATTATACTGTTTCGCACGAAGAGTCCTGTAAGTTAACTTCTCTCTCTTTTATCTTTTTTTTTTCCTTGTATAGATGTTGAAGAGTACAGACCCAATAGATAAGACTCTATACATGTCATCTAAAACTTAAAAGTTCTCATGTTCAAAGAATAAGTTAATGTAGGTTCCAACCAGTACAGACATAAATGTAGTACTTGTCATCGGGCAACAAATTGTTTCTACAAAGAGAGAGAAGCTCTGAAAAATCCCTCGCGTGAGCAAGAGGCCGCTTGGTCGCAGTCAGCAACGGTCTTCGCGAAGGTGGTTCACTCCTCCGGCTTCCTATCGCCGGTCTTCTTCAATAGAATTGTCGCCGACTTCTCCAGGGGGCTTGTGTCGAACATCACCGACGGTTTTGGTCGCCACTGTGTGTGCTTAGTCGCCGATCTTAGCAGATTCATCGCCAACGCTTCAGCTCGAGTCCTTCGAGCGATGTCTTCAGGGGGGGGGGGGGGGGGGGGAGCACTGTCGAGCGGTTCTCCCCCCACTCGTCCTTTCTTCTTTCTTTCGTGTGTCCTCCATTCTGGTGCCCTAGATCCCGACCTTTGATCTTCCATCTCCGCCCCTTTTCGGTCACACATTTCTTCTGCTTTCCCTTTTGTGGTTTCGGCTGCCTTTTCCCTCCTACTTTGTCCACCATTTTCTATTTCCTGGCAACCCCTCTTCCGCCATCTTATCCTTCCCTTGTTTTTGCAACCCTCTCTCTTGATACCCGCTTCTACACTCCCCAACCTATCACCTGCCCTTCGCCGTCGCTTCTGGCTTATTAGTTCCACAACCTTCATCCACCCACTCCCTCAGTGTGTGCCCACACGGTCATCACTAGTGCTCCTCCTCTTCACTTTGTCTCCTTTTTGCCGCCGCCCCCTTTTCATCCACAACCCTAGCTACCCCCCCCCCTATGTCATCGCGAGTGCTCCTCCTCTTCACTTTGTCTCCTTTTCACCGCCACCCCCTTTTCATCCTTTCTTTTGTGTTTTTCCTGTCATGCTCCTTCCCACTCCTTCCCTCCACCCATTTCAGTTGTTGTTATGTGTTTAGATATGTAACACCCCGACGCGGAATATCAGAGCGATAATATAGTTAAATAATAGTATAGAGTGAGAAATAACGTCAAACTATTGCACAAATTGGAATAATACCAAATGATCCAACTTCAATAATAATTCCTCAAATCATCTATTACATCCACTAATTTAGAGCCAAAACTATGGGCCAGAGTACTTTATTCAAAACAAAACAACTACAAACTAACTATCCATCTAACTAACTACGAAATGCTTTGGTTGTTAAAACAACTGGTCACTCCTCGTTCTGCTCATCCCCATCCTCGTACGTGTGGTAGTCTTCATCAGACTCACCTGAAACACATGAAATAAATAGTGCACTGTGGGCACCTAAAATTCCCTGTTGTGGCCTGCTATGGCCGCCCAACCCAATGCCATTTAAAAGCAAAAAGACCCACTAAAAAAACCCACTAAAAGACCACTCTACAAGACCCATTACCAAAGGCCCATGCACCCCATGCAAGGGGGTCATCCTAAGCAAATGCAACACCTCCCCACTACTGTTTCCCAGCTAGCAAGCCAGAGGGCGGGGGGGGGGGGGGGGGGGTGAATGGGATTCTTAAAAATATTGAGTACCTTAAACCTGTTCACAAAATAGTCACATAAAACACACTTCGATGGGTGTTAGAGTTAGTAAAGAAAGATAGTAAACGCAAAGCAAGCACACAGACAACACAGAGAATTATCCTGGATCGGACCTCCTCTCCACAGGAGTCCTACGTCCAGTCCCTGAGCAACAACTCAGGCTTTCACTACCTAAGGGTACAGTCCCCCTTATGGACCTTTACACACTCAGTCACAGCTGGTCTTCTCTTCACAATCCGAAGAGGAAATACACCACCTTGGATACCACTAGGTCTTCCTTCTACTCGAAGGGAACACACACTCTGGAACCCCCCAGGTCTTCCTTCAACATGAAGGGAACACTAGAACACAATAATGGTAAATGAGATCAAGCCCCTAGATCAAGCTTATACAATGCTAGATCTGAAGCTAAGACTGAGAGGGAAAGATCTACAGTGAGGGACACTCTCAGTTTTCAGAAGCTCTCAAGACTAACACAATGAATGCAGAGAGCTAAGAGCTAAACAATCATAGGAGTGAGGCTTGGCTCTTCGAGATGCTCAAAAAAGACTTGTGTAAGATTATCGTTTGTATTCTCAAACTCCTTTTCTTCTGGAGCTTCAGTCTTCTTTATATATCTTCTATTTGAAATTTGAACGTTGAAGTGCCCGTTGTCTCTAAGCTTTTGTTTACGTTAGACTGCATGGTCCTGTGGGGCTTCCCGTTCAACGGTCTTCATGCACGCACAAAGAGAAGATCTTCTGAAATATCCTTTGGCTTCTATTTTGTCCAACGTTGTATGACGAGTGCTGTCAGAGACCTGCACGCATTACAAGCTTAAACAGTAGACATCTAAGCTATCTCTTGTTGTCAGTCAACGTTAGATTGATTTTATACAGAAGTAGAAGTTTCATTCTGTTCTTCTAAAAAGATGTTTACAGAATAAACATGAAGATAGAAGATATCGTTTGCATGCACTGCAGTGATACGTTCAGACATAATAAATGCATGGTTGTCAGAAAGACATACGTGAAGATTTTGACTTTTCAACGTACTCAAAAATGATCTTGAAAATCAAATCATTATTTTCACAAGGAATCCTTATATGCATGACTTATGAAATCATTGTGAGAGAATCGTTGTGCACTCATAAGTAAACTTATACACAAATCGTTATACATTAAATTGTTAAAGAAAATGTGAATGAATAATCGTTACAGCGACTAAGTCGTTATGTAACTTGATGAATCGTTACAGTAACAGAGTCGTTATGTAACTTATCAAATCGTTATAGGGATCAAATCATTTTGAAACTTGATGAGTCGTTGTAACACTGAAATCGTTGTTCTTTCTTAAGAAATCAATGTGATCACTTATCGAATCATTACGGAGGCAAATCGTTATGAATACCTAACGAATCGATATGAAAGTAAATCGTTATGATCACTTAAGAAATCGTTACGAAAGCAAGTCGTTACGAATACTTAGCAAATTGTTATGAAAACAAATCGTTGCGATCACTTACCGAATTGTTGTGAGGGCAAATCGTTGCGATCCCTTTACGAATCGTTGTGAGGGCAAATCGTTGTGATCACTTACTGAATCGTTGTGAGGGCAAATCGTTGCGATCACTTAACGAATGTTGTAAGGGCAAATCATTGCGATCTCTTAACGAATCGTTGTGAGGGCAAATCATTGCGATTACTTAACGAATCGTTGTAAGAATAAAATCATTATAACTTTATTAAAATTGTTATGACATAAGTGAAATCGATATGAGCAAAAAGGGAGTCGATCTGCTTGAACTTCGAAATAGCTACAGTGTGATGAATACTTACTTGAATGGCTTGTTCTCCCATGGTTTATTTCCTATGCTCAAATCTTATAGAAAGTATGTTAGATTTTACCAATATCTTAGTTTTGTTAATCACAAAAATAGATATGTAGTTGATTTAAATTACATGGGGATGGACTGATCATCAATCTCCCCTTTTTTGGTGTGACAAAACTTAACAATAAGCACATATCAGCTAAAATAGTTCTAAGTATAATTGCGGAAATAACAGTAGGAATGAATTTCAGGAATACTATATTTCTCCCCCTTTTTGTCATTAAGCAAAAAGATGAACTCTTAGACAAAGAAGAAGAGAAAATGAAGAAACACAGAAGGTATTTCATTAAACTTGAGGGGGGTACAGGCAGATAGACATTAGGAGAAAGAAGAGAGCATGCTGAGAATGATTTGCCAAGCCCTAATCTCCTGATCTTCAAAAAGTTGACGGAAGATGCCAGATTCTATAGAAAAAGATGCACCCATGTTAGAAGCCATGCGCTTGATGTAAAGCTGTCGTTGATCTTCCAAGAAAAGTGCATTTTCCTTATCAAGGGAGAATCTGTAATAGCTACTTGTACCAAAACTGGCCCGCTGAAGGAATGTATCAATGGTGATGGGATAGAAAATCTGATGATCCCTCAGGTCCTTTTTCAAGGAGGTAAAAGCTGAGTACCCCCCACCCATTGAATAAAAAGTTCCTGAACTGGATTAATGGAGTTCAAGTCCAGGAAGGCTTCCGCAGAGAGAGGAGGCTTGCCTGATCTGATTAGAGAGCTGTTTAATGCTTCCAGCTGAAGAGCAGATTGATTATATCGCCTTTCCCAATCTGTGGGAGAAAGCCGTTCACATTCAGATATCAGCGAAGCAAGAATGTCAGAGGAGATGTGTCCCAGATGAAAGTCTCTGAAAATAAATCTCTGAAAGCAGGGGAGACGACCCTGTTGAGCTGAAAGTCTTCCCATGACTCGAGCAAACCTCTCAAAGGCAAGAGAGCCAGCGGAGGAGTCCAAGACCAAAGAGTGTAGCTTGGGAAGAAAGACAATCTCAGGCATTTTCAAGGAGGTGAAGTCCACTGTAAAGGAGCAATTTATCGGAATTTCAGTGCGAAGGAGGGCAATAGCTCCATGGAACTGGCCAAACTGAACCTCTGGTAGCTTGTTGAGATATCTAAAGTCATTGAAGAGCTGATAGTACCTTACAATTCGGATTTCCTTGAGAATGAAAGGACCCCAAAGAGCTTGATGATGGCAAACAAACCACTCAGAGAGGGTGAGTGGCTGATCCTGAGGAGGAAATCTATCTGACTTGGCAAAAAGATATTTGCCATAGAGAGTCTTGTGCCCTTTGGCCCACTGATCCTCAGTCTTGCATTCAGCCAGATGGAAGATTTTCGCCTGGTCGGCTTGTGAAATATGGCAATAAGGAAGAATAATGTTGAGGTGATTTGTTAAATTGAGAAAGGGAATGCCAAATATGGTGGAAAGAATGCATTTTTGGAGATATTCACGATAAATTGGTCTCCTTCGATTTTCAACAATGAGGGAGTACCAAAGGGGAGGAAACTTTGGTTCAGAGGGAAGAGCTAAGGAGGTGGAGAGTTTTCTCTTCTTGGGAACAGGACTAGATGAATCAGTCCTGTGACCATGAGAGGCAACTGCCAGGATGGAGGTGAGGGTGGTGCATTCAAACTCATCCTCGAATTGGTTTTGAAACACACTGACAAGTTGGGATTCTCAGGAATGAAAGTAATGGAAGAAGGTGGAGTAGGAGGATGAAGGAGTGACCTTGCAAAAGGATTGATGGATGATGTGACAGATGAGGGTCCAGATGAGGATGAGGCTCCAGTGGATGAGGAAGCTGGTGGATCTTTAAAAATAAGTGGAATGGTTTGAGAGATGACTGGAGAAGTAGTAGATTGCGATGGGAAATGAGTTGGAGAAGAGATGGTGCGAGGCATAGGTTGTTTGAAGGTGGGAGGTGTAGGAGGTGCGGTGGATGAAGAAGGTGGTGAGGGAGGAGCTGGTGTTGCAAGAGAGGAGGACTCACGGGCTTCAGGAGCTACAGCGGTTTCTTCTACACTTGGCTCCAAATCCTTAGAAATCACTGGCCCTGGTGGCCCAACTGCAATCTCAGGTGGCCCTGATGTGCCTTCACAACTTCAACAGATGCTTCCATTGCTACGGGTTCCTCTGCAATGCTCTGTGGCCCGGATGACCCTGATGATGTCTCTAGAATATGCCCTGATGGCTCAGCTGTCTCGCCTTGCTGCCTGGCCTTAGAAGGCCCTGAGCTGCTAACTGGTGCAGCTGGAGAGGGAACAGGAGGGGCAGAGGAGGATTGCACTCTCGAAGAGATCAGCTTCTTAACACTGTCAAACTCACTTTTCATCCACTTGCATAATTGCTTGAACATTCTGAAATCATCTCTCAAGTTGTGTACCTCAGTGGACAAGGCTCCAATCTCGTTTGCTGCTGAGGTCTGGTTACTGATAATAGACTAAATATTAGATTGAATAGAAGAAAGAGCTGCACTTTGCCCATTCAGTCTTTAACAATGGGCTTCAGATTAACCTTCAGCTGTTTCTTCTTAGGCCTCTTATGCGCAATTCTTTTCCTTTTGGCACTTGGCCTTTCACTGGGCTCCATGAAACTATCATGCTCTTCATTGTTTAAGGGAACACTTCCAGTGTCCTCCCCTTGAGGAGCTGCTTGCTCATCAACTCCTTGCTCCCCCTGAATGGGTGCATCTTCCACGACTATATCATCATGAGTCACTTCTTGCGCCCCCTGACTAGGAGCTTCCTCCATAACTATCTCATCAGTGTGGCCTGGTGCCACAGCTTCTTGTGCTCCTGGTTTACTTGATTGCTCAGGCTCCCCCTGAGTGCTAGGGATGGATTCTAGCACATCTCTGGGATTGACTGCTCCAGAGTTTTCCGCAGCTAGCACAATGTTTTCTGAGGGAATTTCTTCAATTAA
The DNA here is from genome assembly GCA_014218235.1 of Colocasia esculenta. NCBI lineage: Eukaryota > Viridiplantae > Streptophyta > Magnoliopsida > Alismatales > Araceae > Colocasia > Colocasia esculenta. Next base: position 124,549,283 of record CM024761.1, read on the forward strand.
GCTGCCAGAAACCAAGGATTCTTCCACTATGACTTCTGCTGCTGCTGCTTCTTCCACTGGTGCTGGTGCTGCTGCTAATTCTGCTGTTGTTGCTGGCTCTTCTTGGACATCTTGGGCTTCGCCAATGATGGCCTCACCCTCAGTCACAGAAGTTTTGGTCCAAATACCATTAACCAAAGAGAATCCGCTCTTCTTCAGATTTCTGCTGCGGATAGCTTGTCCCATTTTTTCTAACACTTCACTAGACAAACTAATGCCAAAATGTTGAAAAACTTTGGTGAGTAGATGTGCGTATGGTAGGGACACATTCAACTTTTTTTTCTTGTCCCAAAGCTGAGCAAATGCGAACTTCATCTTTTCCATAATAACTTCTGCCATATTTATTTCTTGATTCTGGATGGTCTAGTACATCATGTCTGAATCTGCCCTGGTACAAGTTGAGAACGTGGCACTCCTAGGGACCAATATTTGACAGATAATGAAATGCAGTAAGCGGTTGAAGGCATTCATTTGGTTGATATCCAACTTCCCATCCTTAAGCTTGAACTCAGGACCAACAATCCCTAACCCCTTTGCCTGGGGGTCCATAGTATGCACCCCACTGTGACCGGATGTGCAAACTCCAAATAAGGACTCCAAGAGTCCATGAGTGATCTTGATCTGAGTACCTTTGACAGATGATGTCAAGGACCCATCTTCTTCAGTCTTCAAGCATACGAAAAAGGCCTTCACAAGATTAGGGTAGCTTACCTCTAATAGAGTGGCAATCTTGGACCATTTCATCCTTTCCATTGCTGCAATCACACTGCCCATTCCATTTTTCTGTAAATCTGCAACGTCCACTACTTTGTTCCCACAAACCTTGATCTTCACCGAGGTGAATCTTTCTTGCTGCTCTTCTGTGAGAAACTCGGCCCTGTAGCCCCCGATGCCGCCGGAAACACCAGAAGCAACCATGGATTTGAACGAGGAAGGTTTCTGGAGGGTTGAGATGAAGAAAGGAACATAAACCCTCAAGAGATTTTTCGCGGGAAGGAGATGGAGGCTTGAAAATTTTAGAGAGTCGATGCCGGAGTCGTTAGGTTATCGCCTCAGGCAGGAGGAAGGAGACGAGGGTGGGAGACAAATCGTTGCCACATAGATTTCGATATATAAGCAACAAAGATAAAGTAACTTTTCGAAGCTGGAGACGCCATAATGACAAAAACGACAGAATGACCAGTTCAATAGAAATAAACTTTTATAGAATACGGAAGAGTCAAGAATATTTAAATAGAGGGGCAATAGTTGGAATTTTACTCAAATTTAAGGAGGAAAAAATAATAAACGTTCTGAGAATTAATATTTCAATTTTAACCAGATAATTCTTTCACAATTTACACATGCCTAATTCCCTTCTAAGAGAAGTAAATCTCTCTTCAGGTAGGGCCTTTGTGAAGATATCTGCTAACTGATTATTGGTATTAATAAAGGAAATATCTATGTTGCCATTAGCTACATGATCACGAATGAAATGATATCTAACCTCAATATGCTTTGTTCTTGAATGCTGGACTGGATTCTTGGTTAAATTTATGGCACTGGTGTTGTCGCATAACAATGGAATTGTCTTGATATGTAGCCCATAATCCTCAAGTTGTTGCTTGATCCATAGGAGTTGTGTACAGCAGCTTCTAGCAGCCACATACTCAGCTTCAGCTGTAGACAGTGCTACTGAATTTTGCTTCTTTGAGGACCATGATATCAGACATCCTACAAGAAATTGACAACAACCACTGGTGTTTTTTCTATCTATTTTGCATCCAGCATAGTCAGCATCAGAGTATCCTACCAAATTGATTTGACATGATTTTGGATACCAAAGACCTAAGTCAAGTGTTCTAGATAAATATCTAAAGATTCTTTTAACTGAAATTAAATGGGATTCTCTTGAACTGATTCAGCTCATCTTGCATGGCTAAAATCCAAGATTCATCAGTAAGCTTCCTTGACTGTCCTTGGCTCTATTTGAGAAACAAAAGCTAGATAATCACAAGGGATTACATTACCTCTTGTTCTTACCCCTACGGATGGATCACCAATAATGTTTTCTGGCGGGTGATCTTTCTTGTATCTCCATTCCTTTGGAAGATTTTCATGAGAGATATCCCTTTGTTGCAGGTCTTCCAGAGGTGGATCTTCCTTGTCCTCAATTGATGTGTTCTTTAAGGTTTTGGACAACTCATCTGATTCATCAATGTCACTATCGACTTCCTTTCTCAAGGAAGGGTTAATTTCATCAAAGATAATGTGTACTGATTGTTCAATTAATAAAGTACGTTTATTAAATAATCTATAACCTTTAGGTTTAGAAGCATACCCCATGACGATGCCTTCATCTGATTTGGCATCTAACTTACCAATATCTCTTTTGTCGTTGTTGTGGATGAAACATAGACATCCGAATGTCCTGAAGTGACTGATTTTCAGCTTCTTTCCCTTGTACAACTCATATGCTGTTTTCTTCAAAATTGGCTTAATCATTACTCTATTATGATGTAGCTTGCTGTGTTGACTGCTTCAGCCCAAAAGTATCTTGGCAGATTATATTCTGATAACATTGTTCTTGTTATGTCCAATAAAGTCCTGTTCTTTCTCTCAGCAACTCCATTCTGCTGTGGTGTTCTTGGTGCTGAGAAATTATGTTCAATTCCTTGGTCATCACAGAACTTGGCAAACTTTCATTCTGGAACTCTCCTCCATGATCTGACCGAATTCCAACAATACAGTACTTCTTATCTTTCTGAACCTTTTTGCTGAAGCTCACAAAACTATCAAACGTATCATCCTTGTGTTCCAGAAAGGATACCCATGAGAATCTTGAATAGTCATCTATAATAACGAAACCAAAATTCTTTCCTCCAAGACTTGTGGTCCTCATTGGCCTAAATAAATCCATATGAAGGAGTTCTAAGGGTTTAGAGGTGGTTACCACAGACTTTGACTTGAAGGAAGACTTTGTGTGCTTCCCTTTTGCGCAAGGTCCATAGATGCCATCCATCTTTGTGCTGACTCTTGGTAGACCTTCCACCAGGCTTCTCTTGATCAGCTTTCTCATGCCATCCAACGGCAGTGCCCTAATCTTCTGTGCCACAGCTTGGTTGACTGCTCTTTGCTTGCTGCTTAGCAGATATCTTGATCTTTCAGTTCTTCAAGGTAAAGCACATATAGGTTTTTTTCTCTGTTGGCTTCAAAGATAACTACTCTCATCCTTCATGATACTGCACTTGGATTCTTGGAACTTTATCTGATGTCCTTTATCACATAACTGGCTGATGCTGATGAGGTTGTGCTTCAGACCTTTGACACATAGAACATCTTCAATGACTGTTTTTCCTTTGCTGCCTACTGAACCACTGCCAATCACAGTCCCCTTTCCATTGTCTCCATAGGTGACTGTGCCTTCTTCAGCTTCTAGATGGGAAAATAATCTTCTGTTTCTTGACATATGCCTTGAGCATCTGCTATCCAAATACCATTTGGATGCCCAAAGGTTCCCTGAAATGAAAACATCAAGCTTTAGGTACCCAAGTTCTTTTGGGTCCTGGTTGGTTAGTGTCGTTATTTTTCTTTTTAATTATCCATCTTTTATATTTAGTTGGGCATGTTATTTTGGTGTGACCCAGCTTGTTGCAGTGACTGCAGCATGTTGTTCTGGTTACCTTTTCATATGGAACATATTTAAAGTTTGATTTATATGTTACGTCTTGTTCAGGTATGAATTTTGGAGTTGGATATGTTTTAGGGTATACTGTTGTGTCTTCATTATCTGGGGGTGTATATCCTACTCCATGTTTCTTCTTTCCTGACCGTCTAGCACCTTTTAGTATTAGAGAAGTTTTCCCATTTGTGAATTTTTCTAAAATATTAGATAGTTTTTCATTTTCTTCTGTTAGTCTTTTAATTTTCATTTTCATTTCGTCTGAACTTTCTTGTTTTTCTAGTTTGATTATTTGTTTATTTCTATCTTTTAGATCTTCGCATAACAACTCATTTCTTCTCTTGACTTCAGTGATTTGTTTCTCCATTTGTTCATTTTCTGATTTTAAATCTGAATTTGTATTTTCTAGACATGCAACATTTTTCTTACTAGTTTTTAGTAATTTAGATACTTCTCTATATTTGTTGTAAAGTTCGTTAAAAGCTTCCTCTAAGTCATTAGAATCTGAGTCATTGCATGAATCAAAAGATGAGTCCGAAGTTACCTTTTCATCTGTGTTGGCCATGAAAGCCAAGTTAGCTTCTTCTTCTTCCTCACTGCTTGAGCTTGACTCACTGTCCGAGTCGCTGCTGTTGCTCCAAGCCGCTGCCATTGCTTTCTTCTTGTATCTCCTGAATTTCTTGGAACTGTCTTTCCTCTTGACTTCAGGTTTCTTGAGCTTCGGAGATTCTGCCTTGATATGTCAGGGTTTTTTACATTCATAGCATATGGGCTCAGTTTTCTTCAGATCTTTTCCTTCTGGCTTCCTAAAATCCTTGTCCTTCTTGAAGTATCTCCTCCCAGACTGATACCTCTTCTTCTTCTTAGCTAGTATGTGTTGCAGTCTTCTAGACAACATAGCTTCTTCATCCTCACTGTTACTTAAGCTTTCATCATCATCTGATGATTCTTCTGATCCGTCCTCCTCAGCCTTGAGAGCATTGGATTGTTTCTTTCGGCTAGAGGATTCTCCTAACCTTTCCATGTTGATCTCATGGGTCATAAGGGACCCAATGAGTTTCTCCAAGGACATTCTCTTCAAATCATTTGCTTCTTCTATTGCTGTTACTTTGGGAGTCCATGATGCTGGTAGAGACCTTTGTATTTTTCTTACCATATCTCCCATTTCATAACTTTTTCCTAATCCAGCCAATCTGTTTGTGATGTCTGTAAATCTGCTGAACATCTGAGTTATTGACTTGCCTGACTGCATCTGAAATCTTTCGTACTGGTCAAAGAATGTTTATTCTGTTTTCTTTCACTTTATCCGTGCCTTCATAAGTGATTCTTAATTTTTCCCACATCTCCATTGCAGATTTGCAGGCAGATACACGGTTGAATTCCTTTTTACTGAGGGTACAACCCAAAATGCTCTGGCCTTACAGTTGAGAGATATTTTCTTTCTATCATCATCAGTCCACTGATTCTTCTCGTTGGTGACTAAGAGATCACCTTCTTCAATTATTGACCAAATTTGGTAGTCGAGACCTTGTAGAAAATATTCCATTCTTGTTTTCCAATAGGTGTAGTCCTCTCCATCGAACATAGGTGGCCTGTTGACAGACTGACCTTCGCAGTGAGCTTGGGCTACCATTTGATCTTCACTCTTCAGATCGTTGGATCTTCTTCTTTGTCGAAGAGACTTGCTATGATACCACTTGTTTCCCAGCTAGCAAGCCTAGAGGGGGGGGGGGGGGTGAATGGGATTCTTAAAAATATTGAGTACCTTAAACCTGTTCACAAAACAGTCACACAAAACACACTTCGATGGGTGTTAGAGTTAGTAAACGCAAAGCAAGCACACAGACAACACAGAGAATTATCCTGGTTCAGACCTCTTCTCCACAGGAGTCCTACATCCAGTCCCTGAGCAACAACTCAGGCTTTCACTACCTAAGGGTACAGTCCCCCTTATAGACCTTTACACACCCAGTCACAGCTGGTCTTCTCTTCACAACCCGAAGAGGAAATACACCACCCTGGATACCACCAGGTCTTCCTTCTACTCGAAGGGCACACACACCCTGGAACCCCCAAGTCTTCCTTCAACATGAAGGGAAAACAAGAACACAATAATGGTAAATGAGATCTAGCCCCTAGATCAAGCTTATACAATGCTAGATCTGAAGCTAAGGCTGAGAGGGAAAGATCTACAGTGAGGGACACTCTCAGTTTTCAGAAGCTCTCAAGACTAACACAATGAATGCAGAGAGCTAAGAGCTAAACAATCAGAGGAGTGAGGCTTGCTCTTCAAGATGCTCAAGAAAGACTTGTGTAAGATTATCGTTTGTATTCTCAAACTCGAGTTGCTTTTCTTCTGGAGCTTCAGTCTTCTTATAATATCTTCTATTTGAAATTTGAACGTTGAAGTGCCTGTTGTCTCTAAGCTTTTGTTTACGTTAGTGCATGTCATGTGGGGCTTCCCGTTCAACGGTCTTCATGCACGCACAGAGAGAAGATCTTCTGAAATATCCTTTGGCTTCTATTTTGTCCAACGTTGTATAACGAGTGCTGTCAGAGACCTGCACGCATTACAAGCTTACAGTAGACAGCTAAGCTGTCTTTAGTGTCAGTCAACGTTAGATAATTTTATACAGAAGTAGAAGTTCCATTTCTGTTCTTCTAAAAAAGATGTTACAAAATAAATATGAGATAGAAGATATCGTTTGCATGCACTACAATGATACGTTCAGACATAATAAATGCATGGTTGTCAGAAAGACATACGTGAAGATTTTGACTTTTCAAAAGTACTCAAAAATGATCCTGAAAATCAAATCAATATTTTCACAAGAATCATTATATGCATGACTTATGAAATCGTTGTGAGGAGAATCGTTGTGGTACTCATAAGTAGAAACTTCTACAAATCGTTATACATTAAATTGTTAAAGAAAATGTGAATAATTGTTGTTTGCTGTATCGAATCGTTACAGCGACCAAGTCGTTATGTAACTTGATGAACGTTACAGTAACAGAGTCGTTATGTAACTTATCGGATCATTACAGGGATTAATCGTTTTGAAACTTGATGAGTCGTTGTTAACACTGAAATTGTTGTTCTTTCTTAAGAATCGATGTGATCACTTATCAAATCATTACGGAGACAAAATGTTATGAATACCTAACGAATCGATATGAAAGTAATCATTATGATCATTGAAGAAATCATACGAAAGTAAGTCGTTATGAATACTTAGGCAAATTGTTATGAGGGCAAATCGTTGCGATCACTTACGAATCGTTGTGAGGGCAAATCGTTGTGATCACTTAACGAATCATTGTGAGGGTAATCATTGCGATCCCTTTACGAATCGTTGTGAGGGCAAATCGTTGCGATCACTTAACGAATGGTTGTGAGGGCAAATCGTTGCGATCTCTTAATGAATCGTTGTGAGGGCAAATCGTTGCGATTACTTAATGAATCGGTGTAAGAATAAAATCATTTAAGCTTTATTAAAATCATTATGACATAAGTGAAATCGTATGAGCAAAAAGGGAGTCGATCTGCTTGAACTTCGAAATAGCTACAGTGTGATGAATACTTACTTGAATGGCTGTTCTCCCATGGTTTATTTCTATGCTCAAATCTATAGAAAGTATGTTAGATTTTACCAATATCTTAGTTTGTTAATTACCAAAATAGATATGAAATTGATTTAAATTACATGGGGATGGACGGATCATCAATCACCCCTTTTTAGTGTGACAAAACTTAACAATAAGCACAGATCATCTGAAATAGTTCTAAGTATAATTGCGGAAATAACAGAAGGATGAATTTCAGGAATACTATTTTTTCCCCTTTTTGTCAATTAAGCAAAAAGATGAACTCTTAGACAAAGAAGAAGAGAAAAAGAGAAATGAAGAAACACAGAAGAAGGTTTTCATTAAACTTGAGGGGGTACAGGCAGATAGACATTAGTGTACCAGTTGACGAGCCAAGGGGGTGAATGGGTCTTTTAAAATAATCTACAAGATACCTGTAACTAAAAACTCACACAAATGTTCTTCGAAGGTGGTTAGTGACTGTTAGTTTAAATATCAAACACACAGAGAAGACAAACACACAACACACGGTTTATCCTAGTTCGGACCTCCTTTCCTTAGGAGTCCTACGTCCAGTCCTGAGCAAAACTCAGGATTTCACTAATTAGGGTACAGTCCCCTAAGGACGCTATAGCACCCAGCTCGGCTGGTCTTCCTTCACACCCGAAGGGACAACAACAACACCTGGATACCCACCCAGGTCTTCCTTCACAACTGAAGGGAAACAACACCCTGGATACCCCACCAGGTCTTCCTTTACAACTGAAGGGAAACAACAACTCAAAGAGAATTGAATGAAATTCAAGCCCTAGATCAAGCTTTTGACATGCAAGGATCTGAAGCAACTAGAACTGAGAGGAAGAACTCAAAGCTAGCGCACTCTCAGAACTACACAAGCTCTCTTCGAGCTTTTCACTACAGAGTGGAGAGTAAAGAGCAAAAGCTAAGTGGAATGAGGTTCTTGGCTCTAGACTTCTTGCCGAAGAAATTTTTGAATGCTTCAATACTTCGATTTTTTCTTTTCTTCGGTTCTCTTGTATTTATTCTTCTTTTGAAATATGGCCGTTAAACTAACCGTTGTGTCTCTGTTGAGTAGTCGTTAGACTGAATGACACCTGGAGTCTTGGAAGCTTCCAGTCAACAGTCTTTTGATCACTTGAGCACGCAAAGAGATGAGATCTTTAGAGATATCCTTTGGCTTCTATTTGTTTACATTGTAACGTGGAGCTGGATTAGAGGTCTGCACAAATGTTAATCTCAAATAGCAGACAACTAAGCTGTCTCTGATGTCAGTCAACGTTAGTAGCAATAGACATGAAAATAGTAATGCCAATAGCTAAGTCTAAAAGACGTAATCAGAGTAAGCCCGATAATGGATGATATCGTCTGCATGCATGCAGAGATACGTTCAGATCTCATAAATGTAGAAGCGTTAGAGAGATATCTACGTGGACTTTGACTAGTCAACGCCTTTAAGATGAATAAGATATCAAGTCTATATAAGATATGAAATTGATGGCTATATGACTTATGAAATCGTTATGAATAAGTCAGATTGACCAAGTCGTTATGTGACATAGAAAATTGTGTGTTTAATGAAGAAATCGTTGTGAAACACTTATCAAATCGTTATACAAAGCAAATCGTTGTGTCGCTGAAAAAATCGTTGTGAAACACTTATCAAATCGTTATACAAAGCAAATTGTTGTGTTCACTGAAGAAATCGTTGTGAAACACTTATCAAATCGTTATATAAAGTAAATTGTTGTGTTCACTGAAGAAATCGTTGTGAAACACTTATCAAATCGTTATACAAAGTAAATCGTTGTGTTCACTGAAGAAATCGTTGTGAAACACTTATCAAATCGTTATACAAAGCAAATCGTTGTGTTCACTGAAGAAATCGTTGTGAAACACTTATCAAATCGTTATGGAAAGCAAGTCGTTGTGTTCTAAAGAAATCGTTATGGTAACTTACGAAATCGTTACGGCGACCAAGTCGTTGCGAGCTCTAAAGAAATCGTTACGATGACTTATAGAATCGTTGCGACATGCAAGTCGTTACGAGTTCTAAAGAAATCGTTATGATGACTTATAGAATCATTGCGACAGGCAAGTCGTTACGAGCTCTAAAGAAATTGTTACGATGACTTATAGAATCGTTGCGACAGGCAAGTCGTTACATGCTCTAAAGAAATCGTTACGATGACTTATAGAATCGTTGCGACAGGAAAGTCATACGAGCTCTAAAGAAATCGTTACGATGACTTATAGAATCGTTGCGACAGACAAGTCGTTATGAGCTCTAAAGAAATCGTTACGATGACTTATAGAATCGTTGCGACAGGCAAGTCGTTACGAGCTCTAAAGAAATCGTTGCGATAACTTATAGAATCGTTATGGTTTGAAACACATGACTTTTTAGTCTTATAAGGAATTGTTATTATGACTCTATAGAAATCGATATATTTACACAGAAATCGTTATGATCTTCAACAGAAATCGATATGAACTTTGAGAAATATCATGTTGAAAAGATTAAAGCTTCAGAGAAGTAATGCATACCTTTATTGGCTTGTTTGACCTTGGTATTTGTTCTGTACTTAAGACTTATGAAATATTCATTAGATATTATTGATAAAATCTAGTTAAGTTTTGTTAATCATCAAAATATTTATGTAATTAATTAAAATTGCATTGGGACAGACTGATCATCAATCTCCCCCTTTTTGGTGATGACAAAACTGAACCACAAGCATGGATGAAAAAATATCTGAAATCAGTCTGAAGATATGACATGCTAATTTTCTCCCTTAAAAATTATTGGAATGTATTTCAGACATGCTAATTTTCTCCCCCTTTTTGTCATTGAGCAAAAAGACAATCTGAGACAAAGAAAGAAGAGAGAAAGAAAATAGAAGTACACAAAGAAGGAGATTTCATTAACTTTGCGGAGGTACAGGTAAATAGAAGGCAAGAGACAAAAGAGAGGCAAAATGGGAGATGGTTTCCCATGCCTGTGCTTCCTGCTCTTCAAAATGAGTTTTAAAGACTCCAAAGGACAGAGAGTAGGTTGGTCCTATGGAGGAAGCCATCCTTTTGAGATGAAGATCTAGGTGCATATAGAGAAGATCTGCATATGCATTCTTATCCATAGACATCTTCAGGAAACGACGAGTCCCAAAGCTGGCACAGGTGAGGAATTGGTCCATGGTCACAGGATAGTGATTGAGACTATCTCTGAGAGCTTTATGCAGAGCTACACATACTTTGTATCTTTATTCCCATACTTTGAAAGGGTCATTAACAAGATGTATAGAATTCATATCCAAGAAAGTAGTTGGAGAGATAGCTGGTTTGCCTTCCCTGGCCTGAGCTTCATTGAGTGCAAACAACTGCTGAGCTGACAAAGGGTAGAACTTGGACCATTCTGAGGATGTCAGCCTTTCATATTCAGATAGAATGGGGGCTAGAACTTCAGCACTTACATGCCCCTGGTGATATTCCCTAAATAGGAATCTAGGAAAAGCAACTAGGCAGCCTTTCTGTACTCTAATTCTGCCCATTACTCTGGCAAAACGCTCAAAGATGATGGATCCTACAGAGGATTCCATAACTAGAAAATGGATTTGAGGAAGGGCTATCTCTTCAGGCACTTGGAGGGTAGCAAAATCTACCTGAACATCTGAAGTATGTGAGATATATGGAGTGAGAGCTGAAATGGCCCTTTTGAACTGGCTGAGCTGAACTTCAGGAAGTCGATGGACATATTTGTAGTTGTTGAACAACACATAGTGTCTGACCATATTGATTTCCTTTTGAATGTAGGGTGCCCAAAGTTCTCTATGATACATCTTGAACCACTCTGATAAGGTCAAGGAGTGGTCCCTTGGAGGGAATCGAGCAGATTTAGCAAGAATAAATTTCTTGAAGAGATCCTTGTGACCTTTGCACCATTGGTCTTCTGATTTGGAGTGGGCAAGAGAGAATATTCTGGATTTTTCTGATTTTGTAAGAGAAGTGTAGGGTAGAATGATGTTTAAATGATCTGTAAGATTTTGAAAGGGAAGGTTAAGGATAGTGGCAAGAACAACTTTGGAAAGGTATTCCCTATACAATGATTTATTTTTGTTGTCCACTGTGAGAGAGAACCACAAGGGAGGATATTTAGGTTCAGAGGAAATGGAGGAAGTAGAAGTAAGTTTCCTCTTCTTGGGGCAGGACTGGAAGAGTCTGCCCTATGGACATGTTCTCCAACCTTCAACACAGACCTGAGGATCCCTTCCTCAAACTCATCCTTTATATTTTCCATAAAGAGAGAGTTAAGTTGGGTTCTTTCAGATATGATATTTATGAAAGAGGGTGGAGGAGTAGGATGAAGAAAAGAATGTGAAGTAGTTGGGAGGTCATCAACTGGTCCAAGGGAGAGACCAGAGGAGGAGGAGGAGGAGGCTCCAGCTGAGGATGCTGAGGGGCCTCAAGTATAGGAGAAGGAGAAGGAATTGTAGTAAAGGAGGCTGGAGATGAGGTGGAATGAGGAGGAAATGGAGTGAGAGAGGAAATTGATCTGGATTGAGATTTTTTGAATGTTTGTGGAGCAGGAGGAGCTATAGGAGCTGAGGGTGGAGTTGGAGGAATAGGTGTGTGAGAGGGAGAAGAGGGAGCTGGGGGTTTGGGTGCCAAGGACTCTTCTACCTCTTTTTGCACAGACACACTCTCCAATGGCCCTGACCCTTGCTCAGCTGGCCCTGGAGGCCCTTTAACCTGATCAGCTGGCCCAGATGGCCCTTCAACATTTACTGCTGCCTCTGCTGGTGCTGCTGCTGCTTCTGGCCCTGTTGGCCCTGCCTCTTGATCTGAGGGCCCAGAAACCCCTGACTCCGGAACCTGGGCTGCAGGAGGTGGAGGAAGAGGAGGAATTTGAGCTCCAACCACCTTGAGAATGTCTCCCAGCAAATTTTTCATGGTGCCATTTCCTGGTTAAACTATTTCATGGCATTTCGTATGTTGGAAATATCCTTTGAATCCGAAGCTTGACTCATGAAGATGGAGAATACATCAGATTGAAGAGAACACAGGATTGTGCCTTGAGCATCAAGCCTCTCAATCACAGGCTTCAAATTTATTACAATCTTCTGCCTCATTAGTCTTTCATGTGGAGTATCTGATAAGAGTGGTACTTCAGGCTCCACTTCTTTCCCTTTCTGCCTAGCCTCAGAAGATGGAGAAGGCTGATCATCATCTGAACGTGAGGAGCTGGCTGTCTCCCTTCTCTGACATCATCCTGATCATGAGGTAGGTCTTCATCAA
>CM024761.1:124561980-124636115 GCA_014218235.1 Colocasia esculenta
CAGCAATCTGAGAAAAATCTCGAACAAACCTGCGGTAGTAACCTGCCAAACCCAGAAAGCTACGAATCTCAGACACAGATCTGGGACTCTCCCACTGCAAAACTGCCTCAACCTTCGCTGGATCTACTGAAACTCCCTCACCTGAGATCACGTGCCCCAAGAAATGAACCTGTTGTAGCCAAAACTCACACTTGCTAAGTTTGGCATACAACTGGTGCTCTCGCAAAGTCTGCAACACGATCCTCAGGTGCTCGGCGTGCTCCTCCTCCGAAGCGGAGTACACTAGAATGTCGTCAACAAACACTACGACAAACCGGTCCAAGAACTGGTGGAACACCCGGTGCATCAGATCCATGAAGGCCGCTGGAGCATTGGTGAGCCCAAACGGCATCACCAAAAACTCAAAGTGTCCATATCTGGTCCGAAAAGCAGTCCTCTCAATGTCCGAGTCTCTAATCCGCAACTGATAGTAGCCCGACCTCAAGTCAATCTTCGAGAAGACACGAGCAGACTGAAGCTGATCAAAGAGATCATCAATCCTAGGCAAGGGATACCTATTCTTGATGGTCACTTGATTTAGCTTCCTATAATCAATACACAACCTCAGGCTACCATCCTTCTTCCGGACAAACAAAACAGGTGACCCCCACGGAGAAAAGCTAGGGCGGATATAGCCCTTCTCCAACAACTCCTCAAGCTGCTTCTTCAACTCCCTCAACTCCGCTGGTGCCATACGGTACGGTGCCTGCGCAAAAGGTACAGTGCTAGGAACCAACTCTACAGTAAATTCAATCTCTCTCTCTGGAGGAAGACCAGGCAACTCTTCCGGAAAGACATCCGGAAACTCACACACTACAGGAATGTCTCCCACTCCCGAGGCAAACTGGTCAAGAGTCACTGCAGAAACTAGGAAACCCTGACAACCAGAAGCAAGTAACCTCCCTGCCCTCAAAGCAGAAACTAAAAAGCGAGAAGTAAGAGGTACGATACCCTGGAAGTAGAACGCCGCTGCTCCAGGTATCCGCAAGTGTACCCTCTTCTTCTGGCAATCCATCACTGCACCATACCGCTCCAACCAATCCATACCCAGAATCACATCATAATCATGCAACTGCAAGGCAAACAAACGGGCTGACAACAACTGACCCTGCAACTGCACAGGTACCTCCTCGAGACAGTAGGACGTAAGGACAAAGTCCCCCGTCGGCAACTCTACTGCCAACTCAACAGACTCTCCCGAACTCAACTCTCCAAGGGAGTCTAAAAAGTCCTCAGACACAAAAGAGTGAGAGGCACCGGAATCAAACAAAACTCTAGCTGCATAACCAAAAACTGAAACAGTACCTTCCACCAGGTGAGCTGCCTCCGCGTCTGCACGAGTCAAGTGGGTAACACGACCTCTACCTCTGGACCCACCAGAACCTCCGGTCTGCTGACGCTGCTGCACTGGTGCCTGCTGCTGCTGCTGCTGCACTCGAGGCTGTGACTGAGTCTGCTGCTGCGGCACACGAGGTAACAAAGGACAATCTCGTGCCATGTGACCCATCTGGTCACACCGGTAACACTGCCCAGCAAAAGTACGCTGTACCTGCTGCGAAGGCTGACCTGCCGGCTGCTGCACACTCCCAACCGACTGCTGCCTCTGCTCTGCCTGCCTCCTGTCACGCCGAAATCTCCTCCGAGATCCTGACTTCGCTGTCGTCCCAGTAGAAGTGGACGCATAAGAAGTCGTAGTCCTCGGGGTCGCCTGCACAGTACCCTGCTGCTGGTGAGGCTGAGAAGGAACTACCTGCGTCTGAACCTCTGCACTCCGAGCACGAGTCCGCAAGGTGTCTGCCTCTAACGCTGCCGCTGTTTGATAGGCCGCATCCAAGTCGGTGACACGAGCAACTATCAGCGCCTGCCTGAGCTCTGGCCTCAAGCCTCTCACAAACTGCTGAGTCCTCAAACCCTCATCTCCCATAATCTGCGGAGCATAACGCCCTAACTCCACAAATCTGGCCCTATACTGCACCACAGTTGAGTCCCTCTGCTGCATGTCCAGAAACTGGTACAACCTCTCCGTCCGGACGTAAGTAGGACAGAAGGCTCTCTCAAAGGAAACAACAAACTCCTGCCACGGAATCTGTCTCAGTGGGCGAGACTGAAAAGTAGTCTCCCACTCAGCGGACCACCAAGTCAACGCCTGCGCCTGCAACTGGTAACTGGCCAACAGCACTCGCTCCTCTGGAACACACTCCATGGAACGAAAAGTCCGCTCCACTGCATCTAGCCAAGCTCGCGCTACATCTGGATCAGGCTGGCCCAAAAACTGAGGAGGCTGAAACTACAAGAACTCCCTCAACACCCTCCCAGTACCACCCTGGGGTACCGGCGCGTCACGGTGCTGAGCAACAAACTGAGCCATCCCCTCAAGAAAACGAGTCATGTCCAATCCCTGAGCTACCTGGGGTGGAGGTGGCGGCGGCGGAACAATACCACTATGCGCATCCTGTGGCAAAGGCTGCGTCTGCTGAGGTGGCGGAGCATCTCCAACCTCCGGACGAGTTGCCTGTTCGGCTACTCCCTCTCTAGGACGTCGCCTAGGCGCCATAGAACTATACACAGAACAAAAATACACACATAAATACATTAACTAACTCCGGGCTACATAACTAACTACAGTGCAGCTGTACTCTTTAGACTCTGAGTTAACATGGTAGGCATTTTCTTATATATATCTCATCAGACCAGGCTCTGATACCAAACTGTAACGACCCAGAACCCGCATTACCAGTAATAACCGGTAACCCGAATTCTGACCCGCTAACCCACGAGACAAGCTCGGAAGGGTAGGAATTTAAGAGTCCGAGGAGACTATATGTAAGAAGATACACACCATTCAAAGCAGTAAATTCCATTATATGAACATATCATATACAACCTCAGAGTCTGAGACAAGGTACAGAGTACAGAAGTACAACAAAAAGGTACAACTCACTGCAGCTAGGGAGCACCAACACCGGAGTGGCTAGACTCGCCTGGAACGGGAGTCGACGAAGACCCACCTGAAAGGGAAGGGAGTGAGTCTCAAGAAAGAGACCCAGTAGGGAAAAGTAACCCCACCGGTAACAGTCTAAAGTGCGGAAAGTAAAAACAGAAAGTAAGTACACGTCGCACTACACAAAACTGTAAACCACACGGCTCAGTAACACTCACTCACACACACACAACAAGTAGGACTCAGCTAGGGTCTGTGGCTCGGCGTCCCGTCACCACAGAGGCTCTCAACCCCAGCCACGTGTGCACACTACAGACGCTCTCTCTCGCGTCTGGTCCACGACCGGTTTTTCCCCTACGCTTGACCCTAGCGGTAGAGAAGGGGCTCCACGGAGACCGGCTCAAAACCACCAAAAGGAGTACGCACAGGACAGAGTCGCACTCGATGTCCCGGCTCACTAGCGGAGGACAACCTACACGCTAGTCGTCTAGACGGAGTCGCACCCACGCCTAGGTAACACAACAGAAACGGGTACACGGTAACGCAACGCGCGTACAACAGACGGAACACACTCAACGTCTGAAACCCCGTACAGTAAGTAAAACACCTCGTGCCACAACAACTACTACTATGCACAGGCGGAGTCACACTCTAAGCCTGGCCCAAATGTGTTATTAGGGCGGACATCACACGTCAATCGCCTCTAATCACATAGCTTAAGCCTGCTGGGAGACAGGATATAAACGGCCACATCGATTGCCGCCAACATGGGGTAAACGGCAACCTCATGTCGTTAACAGGAACTAAACGGCAATCGACCTTGTCGTTTACTTCACCCCTGAAGATCTCAACGTCAACATATGTGGACGTTGATATCTTCAGTCCCCCATACCCAGAACTGAACTGAATCAGTCCCAATATGGGCAATTCACCCAACCAGACTCTGACTGATGGAGAGAAACACTTCCTCTCATCAATCTGAGCTACCAAAACACTAAAAAAAGACAGTCTAACACCTAGATTATCTGATTCACCCAAATCCCGGCATGATACAACCCAAACCCTAAACCATAAATTACACACCAATTTGCTTAATTGGACATGCTGGTTTGCTGGGGAAGGTTATAGGGGTTAAGTCCCTACCTCAGAACACCTTAAGAATCCCCAAACAGCCACCAATCGCGCCGGATCTCCCCGAAGACTCCGCGCGAATCACGCCAAAACCTTGCGATTCCCGCCCGATCTAGCAACGCCACACGATCCAGGGACTTCCCACGAGCTCAAATCACTCAACAGAAGCTACAGGAACCAAGAAAGGCTAAGGAGGAAGGAAGGAGAGAAAAGGAGAAGAAGAAGCTCTGCTCTCGGGCTGCCCTATTTCAACAGGACTGGTTAGTCGACGTCAACATCAATGGCCGCCAACTGAACCGCCTACAGATTAACGTCCACATATCTTGTCGCTGAGTTCAAGCTCAGACGTCCACATCTCTGGACGCTGACTCAGACTCAACGGCAAGCCCTGGCCGTCAACTACACAGAACTACTACAGACCCAATAAGGATCCATTAAAAACCCGAGACCTTACACCGGAAGCCTATGAGGCCCATGTGGCAGAAATGAAAGAAAATATATATGAAGCATTACGGCTTCTGTGACCTTCACAGAGGATGATATGCTATACCCTCTCCCTGTCACAATAGGCCTCGTACATGAGGGTTCAGATAAATGGGCGGGAAATAGACCGCTTCTGGTCGATCCTGGTTTAACGGCGAACATTATCCCGCTAAAAACATTTCACAATCTGTTCCTTACTCCTTTTTACATAAGGTGGAAGGAGTCAAGATAGTTGGGTTCAACCAAGACTCTGAAGAAGCCTTGGGGCGTATGGATGTGGACCTAGCCCTAGCGATTTTGTGACAAAGGTTGTATTCTATGTGGTTGACAGTTGACACTAATACTTCCTTTAAAGCCCTCTTGGGCGACCTGGCTATATAAAAACTTGGTGGTGCCGTCCACTCTCCATCAATGCCTAAAATACACAAAGGTGGCGAGCAACATCGGGTCTTTGCAGACCTAGAACCATTTAAAGTGTATGAATGCCACCCTGCTGATGCTAGGCTATACTTTGAGGGGGCAGCTAATCCTCCTAAGAAACAAGACAAAGGCAAACAAGTTGCAGGGGCTTCCCTGAAGAGATGGCAAAATAAGAGTCAACAAAAAAAGGGTGGCAGCACTCATGCAAATCCAGCAATCGAGAGATGCAAATCGAAAACCTCTCCAATTGGAAAGACCAATTGTCAAGTTAGAAACTAATACCATCAGCTGGTTAATAGGGGCCGGAATACCGCTGCCACAAGATCATATACAAGTGACAACTAGACATGAAGTCTGTACAGTTGAGCCAATAAATTCTTGTATAGCTCAACATGAAGATGGTAGACCGATAGTGTTCTACAAAGGAGAGCCGACACCCAAACACCTCCACAAGATGACTTCGGTCTGGAACACACCATGTCTGGGGCCAAGAAATAATTGGAGAACTCGAAGATATGCCACAGTACATCAAAGACATGTGCCAAAAACAAAATATCCCCCAGACTCAGAGTAGTCTGAGGGGTAAGATTTTTCAAGAACTGTGGTACCTTACAAATGTCAGGGGGCAACCACCATTTTCTTACAATGATAGAAGAGGTCTCGGGTAGGAAACACTGTGAACATAGTCAGCATAAATCCTGCCCACATGAGAACGGAAATTGAAAAGCAAAAGGGTCGGAGCCCTGTGGAAATTGAAAATGAAAATTCTCTCTATCAAGAGCAAGAATGGGAAGTATATATGGCTAGCACAGATGACGAACAAGACTTCGTCGATCTGGAGCCTGCGCCCCAAGAACTAGAAGATGGTGGGTAGGCCACTGTTGATGAACTTTTGGAAATAAATTTGGGGGCACTAAACGATCCGCATCCGGTGTTCATCAGTGCATTGTTAAATGATGAAGAAAGACAAGCATACAAACAACTACTCTCAGAGTTCAAAGATGCTTCGCTTGGTCGTATAAAGAAATGCCAGTTTTAGATCCATCTGTGGCTGAACATGAATTGGTCATTCTGCCAGAGGCCAGGCCTGTGAAACAAACTCAAAGAAGGATGTACCCAGAGCTGAAAGAAAGTGGTGGATGAGGTCAACAAGATTCTGGATGTCGATTTCATCGAAACCTGCATGTACCCAATATGGCTAGCCAATATAGTGACAGTAAAGAAGAAGAATGGACAGGTTCGGGTCTGTATTGACTTCCGAGATTTAAACAAAGCATGCCCAAAGGACGATTTTCCTTTGCCGATAACTGAAACAATGGTGGATGTCACCACAGGGCATGAAATCTTGTCCTTTATGGATGGAAGCTCAGGATATAACCAAATTCGAATGGCCGACAAAGATAAAAATCATACAGCCTTCCGATCACCGAAAGGCATATTCAATTACAAAAGAATGCCTTTTGGCCTGAAAAATGCAGGCGCCACCTACCAAAGGGCTATGACCAAGATATTTGATGAAATGCTCCACAACTTGGTCGAATGCTATGTGGACAACTTGGTTGTCAAGACAGAGAAAAATGAAAATCATATAGAAGACTTACGCAAGGTCTTCGAAAGGCTCTGCCAGTATAAGTTGAAAATGAACCCCATGAAATGTGCCTTTGGCGTGTCAAGCGGAAAGTTTCTCGGATTCATTGTTCGCTATCGAGGCATTGAAATAGACCCCGATAAGATCAAGGCCATTAGGGAATTGCCTCCCCCTAAGACACTTACCGAGCTACGCTCCCTCCAAGGTCGTTTGGCTTACATCAGACGATTCATATAACTTGTCAGAAGATGCCAACCTTTCTGCAAATTGACAAAGAAAGGAGCCCCTTTCATTTGGGATGAAGAATGTCAAAATGCCTTGAACAAATCAAAGAGTATCTCCTCAATCCGCCCGTACTGGGGGCACCCATTAAAGGGAAACCTTTAATTCTATACATTGCAGCCATGGATGCTTCACTGGGGGCATTGCTTGCTCAGGAAATGAAAAGGGCAAAGAGCAACCCCGTTATTATCTCAGTCGGATGCTAGTCGGGCCAAAACATCGGTATGCACTAATGGAAAAATTATGCTTGGCATTGGTTGTTTGCCGTTAAGAAAGTAGCATTATTTGTTGCACATAAAGTCCAACTCATCTCTCGATGTGACCCGCTCAATTCCTGCTCAAGCAACCGATCCTATCAGGGAGGCTGGGAAAATGGGCACTACTTCTCATGGAGTTTGATATCTCCTATGTGCCGCAAAAAGCAATTAAAGGGCAGGGTATGATAGAGTTCTTAGCAGCCCATCCAGTGCCAGAAGACTCCCCTCTGAATACAGAATTGATTGACGAGGAGGTGCTCCCCGCTCAAGAAACTTATGAAGCACAAGAAACTCAAGTTGAATATTGGCAATTATATTTTGATGGGGCTGCACGAGCTTCTCTCAAGGCTGATGGCACATCAATAAATATGGCAGGGGCAAGAATTGTCTTCGTGACCCCAGAAAAAGGGATATTGCATTACTCATGTGCTCTAATGGAATCCCTCACAAATAATGAAGCAGAATATGAAGCCCTCTTAGTTGGCTTGGAAATCGCCCTAGAAATGAGCATAAGATGTATTGAAGTATTTGGCGATTCATTGCTGGTCGTCAGACAAATGTTGGACATTTTGAAGTCCGAAAAGAAGAATTGAAAGCCTACTTTGAGGTAGCTACAAGACTCAGCGACAGGTTCTACCACTTCAAAATAGAACATGTCAGAAGAAGTCAAAACTCGCAGGCTGATGCATTGGCCAAGCTCGCATCTGCCCTTAAACTTTCCCCGGAAGGTGAATTGGGAATTACCATAAAAAACAAGAGATTGCTTCTAAGCACCCTGAATCGCCATGATGGTTTGACAACATCTGAAGCAAATGCATTGAAAGAAAATGAAAGTCACGAAGAAGATGATTGGCGTATTCCTATTATCAAGATAAAAAATGGTTGGCTACTAGAAAAAGAGGGGAGCGAGTGCAATTGCTACGAAGGGCTGCTTCCTACAAATTGATAAATGACACACTATTAAGTTCACTCCTGAAAAGGACAAGTCGGTACTGTTAAGATGCCTATCTCCGAAAGAAGTCAAATGGTCATGCGGGAGGTACATGTAGGACTGTGTGGAGCCCACCAATTTGGCTCAAAATGAAAATCAACATAAAAAGAAAGGCTTCTATCGGCCAACAATATTTGCAGATTGCGAGCGGTTTGCTCGAACCTGCCCCCAATGCCAGGCCTATGGGCCCGTGCCAAGAAAACCATCAAGAAACTCCATCCAACAACGTCGACATGGCCATTTGCTGAATGGGGAATGGACATAGTGGGTCCCCTCCCCACACCATCCAAGGGATACAAATACATACTAGCTGCCACATTATTTCTCAAGATGGGCTGAGGCCATACCTTTGAAAGAAACTGCTGGAGAAGCGGTGGCTCGCTTTGTCCGACACCACATCATATATCGATTTGGGGTTCCGAGTCGAATCATATCTGATAATGGCACTCCATTCAAAAATCAGACAATATACAAATTGGTAGCAAAATTCTATATTAAGTGGAGGACATCAACGTTTATTACCCTCAAGCCAACGGGTTAGCCGAAGCCTTCAACAAAACTTTATGTAAGCTCATGGTCAAATTGGTAAATGGCCGAACGCGCGCGATAGGGACGAAAAGATGCATGAAGCTCTATGGTCCTATCGCACCGTCTACAAAACTCCTACAGGATGCTCGCCCTTTTCCCTTGTCTATGGAACCGAAACAGTCATTCCTGTTGAAATTGAGCTCTCATCTTATAAGGTAGCTCTCCACTACGGGCTCCCTACTGACAAGGGGAGCGAAATTGAAAGACGGCTTGAAGAGTTGTCAAATTTGGAAGAAAAATGTTTGGTTGCATACCAACGTCTTCAAAATTATCAAGCACGGATGTCCCGCGCTTTTGACAAGCTAGTGAAAGAAAGAGCTTTTAAAAAGGGAGATCTTGTCATGGTCAAGCAAAAAGACGTCATGGCCTCTCGACCCAAAAACAAATTCATAGCCAATTGGCTTGGCCCATTTGTGGTCGACAAAGTGTTTGAAGGTGGCGCCTACACAGTAGTCGACCAAAGGGAAATGTTATGTTTCCGCCTTTAAATGGCAGACATGAAACTGTACCATACTCCCGAGTGTGAGTACGTCTACACAATGCAACAGTGGATCCAGCTTCGGTACACACTGAAGATATAAAAGTGATCTCGCTGCAAAATCTTTCAAATGAATGAAAAAAAGGGGAAAAGAAAAAAAAAAAAAAAAAAAAAGAAGGGGCTTAAAAACGAGGTGCCCCGGCTGACTTGATCCATTACTCTTTAAGATGGATCAGGGGCAAAAAGACCTAAAACCCAACTAAGATGAAATCCGAAAGGACGCCCCAGGTAAAAATGGGAAACCCCGCTGCATAAAAACCCGAAAGGGCATGCAGGCAAAAGTAAGAGGGGGCTAGTTGTGGTGAAAACCCAAAAAGGGCATCACAATGGGTATATCAAAAAAAAAGGGGATACTCTCTCGACCTTTCTTAGAGCGAGATTGAGTTATCCCGCATTCTTTATAAAAGGAATGACACAAGAGTTGTCAATGACAAAACAACCCCCAAGTTCACTCGAACGAGTAATCAAATTCAGGGGCTACGACCGAGACTACGATGATTGTGTCTTTCCGCCCTTATAGGAAGTGTGGGAAATTCGAACTCTGCTCGAAGAAAGAGAGAGAAGGAGAACCCAAAAAAAGAGAAAGCTCTCATTCCACACAAAAAAAAGTCAAACCCATGTCCTTTAGCCAACAAACCGTCCAGGCCAGTCAAAAGTCAAATCCCGAGCTTCTTTGGCTAACAAGCCGTCAAGGCCAGTCGAAAAGCTCAAAATCTAGACCTCTTGGCTAACAAGCCGTCAAGGCCAGTCAAAGGTCAAACCCATGTCTTTTGGCTAACAAGCCGTCAATGCCAGTCAAAAGTCAAATCTCGAGCTTCTTTAGCTAACAAGCCGTCAAGGCCAGTCAAAACTCAAAATCCACGCCTCTTGGCTAACAAGCCGTCAAGGCCAGTCAAAGGTCAAAATCCACGCCTTTTGGCTAACAAGCCGTCAAGGCCAGTCAGAAGTCAAATCCCGAGCTTCTTGGCTAACAAGCCGTCAAGGCCAGTCAAAAAGCTCAACACCCTGACCTCTTGGCTAACAAGCCGTCAAGACCAGTCAAAGGTCAAAACCCATGTCTTTTGGCTAACAAGCCGTTAAGGCCAGTCAAAAGTCGAATTCCAGACTTCTTTGGCTAACAAAACCGTCAAGGCCAGTCAAAAGTCAAATCTACGACCTCTTGGCTAACAAGCCGTCAAGGCCAGTCAAAGGTCGAAACTCATGTCTTTTGGCTAACAAGCCGTCAAGGCCAATCAAAAAGTGAAATTCATGATCTCTTGGCTAACAAGCTGCTAAGGCCAGCCAAAGATCAAAATCCACGTCTTTTGGTTAACAAGTCGTCAAGACCGGTCAAAAGTCAACTCACGTGCCCTAGAGGAGCCTCAATCCTCTAAACATATTTATGGCTCTCAGGGAAGCCTCTAATTCCCTACCATAGATAAATTCAAACTCTCAATCCATGGCTCTCGGGGAAGTCTTTAATTCCCTACCATACATAAATCCAAACTCTCAATCTATGGCTCTCGAGGAAGCCTTTAATTCTCTACCATACATAAATCCAAATTCTCAATCCATGGCTCTCAAAAAAGCCTCTAATTCCCTACCATACATAAATCCAAATTCTCAATCCATGGCTCTCAGGGAAGCCTCTAATTCCCTACCATACATAAACCAAAATTCTCAACCCATGGCTCTCAGGGAAGCCTCTAATTCACTGCCATACATAAACCCAAATCCTAAATCCATGGCTCTCAGGGAAGCCTCTAATTCCCTACCATACATAAATCCAAATCCTAAATCCATGGCTCTCAGGGAAGCCTCTAATTCCCTACCATACATAAATCCAAACTCTAAATCTATGGCCCTCAATGAAGCCTTTAATTCCTTACCGACTATAAACTCAAGCTTCTGGCCAACACACCGACTAGATCGGCCACCCAATTAAAATCCAAATCCCACAGCTCTCAAGGAAGTCTTTAATTCCTTACCGCATTCAAAGCCTCATGGCCCTCAGGGAAGCCTTTAATTCTCTACAAAAAAAAGAAAATAAATAAAATAAATAGGGCTTAAAAAGAGGTGCCCTGACGGACTTGGTCTACCATTTCATCATGATGGATCAAGGGTAAAAAGGTCTAAAACCCGGTTGAGGTGAAAACCCGAAAGGGCGCCTCAGGTAAAAAATGGGTAAACCCCTCAACGCGAAAACCTGCAAAGACGTGTTGGAAAAAGCTAGAGGGGGCCAAGCTTGGCGAAAACTCGAAAGGGCGCTGGGGTTAGTAATTTGAACAAATAAATAAATAAATATCAATCAAATTAAATCACGTGCCCGATGGAGTCTTAATCCTCTCACCCAATCACGTGCCCGAGGGAGCCTCAATCTTCTCAACCCAAATACGTGCCCAAGGGAGCCTCAATCCTCTCAACCTAAATGCTTGCCTGTGGACACGGGAATTTTTTCCCTCCCCTCATTATGTATGGGGAGGTTCATTTCATTTTTTTTTTATCATGTTTTGACTTTGTATTGCGGGACGTGTCAACCTGTCTACCAGACAGAAATAAAAGGTCCGCGTGATGTGGATAAAGAATTTGTATGTCCGTGAAACGGACGAGTGCGCCGTGTTTTGATCTGAACTTCTTTGATTTCGTGCTTTAATCATCAGGCGATTAGGGTGGCGTGTGCTGGACCCCTGTCTCCATCGATCGGAATCGATGTTACATTTACACCGAGTTAAAAAGCCTTAGGTGTCGTATTAACCCAGTTTCAACTCGAATACCATTTCATAGCATGGGCGAGAATATATGCATCTATAGGACATTCCAATACAATATTTTCTCTTTCAATCCATCTCTTGACAGAATGAATTTCGAAAATGGGTTTATCCTTTTAAAAGGAACATTTAAGATTCAGACCTTTTGAGGAAGAGTATGAGTTTTCTTTGAAAGATTTGACATATGAAAATAAACGGGAATGTGCCCGCGTAGATAGAGTTATCTTGTGGCTTTATGAGTATACATATTTTTCTGGGGCAAAATCTCTGTTTAAAGGAGTCCCTTTTATGGACATACGAATATACTTCTGACGGGATCTCCATCGAAATCAAGTTTCTCCCGACGAATGTACGCATGTGAACACAACTTTTGTGAGTATACGAATATCCTCCGAGATGGAACTCCCATTTGGACGATTTTCCTTTTGGAAATATGCATATAAGCACGAAGTTATGAACATACGGGTAAATCCTCGGGCAGAATCTCCGTTTAGACGGAATATCCTTAAGGAATATATACATAAGATTGTGCTCGCATGGATATATTCTCGGGTAGAACCACCACATGGGCAGAGTTCAACTCAAGAATCATATACATATGAACATAAAATCATGATTACATGAGTATGTATTTGAGCAGAACCTCTGTTTGAACAGAGGCTTCTCAAGAAAACATATGCATATAAGCACGAAATTACGATCATATGAATATGTTCTGGGTAGAATCTCTGCTTGGGCAGAGTCTCCTCGAAGAAACTTATACATACAAGAACAACGGTATCTAAATGCCCATACCCATAGAGTCTTGCTCAATGTGGAGACATTTAGAGCACAACATACAAGGGTATTTAAATACCATATGTCCGTAGAGTCTTGCTCGATACGGACGGTATTTAAACCCCGAAAAATCCCCACAGAGTCTTGCTCGATGTGGGATAAAATATACTATGAAATTTGGAGAACCCTCCATGGAGGGGACGAGGGAGATGTTGATGCCGTATGCGATGGCGATCTCCCATTTTCTTTCGCGCTATTGTTGACATGGGATTTTTCTCACTCAATCTTGTCCATTCATTTCATTTTGTTTTGGGTCATGTATTCATTCATTTATTTCACATGCTTTGATTTTTGTGTTGCGGGGCATGCCAGCCTGTCTAGCAGACAGAAGAAAAAGTCCGCACGATGCGGAAGAGGAATTTTGGTGTCCGTGAAACGGACGGGTGTGGTGTCCGTGAAACGGACGGGTGCGTTGTTTTTAATCTGAACTCCTTGAGTCACATGTCTATTCTCATCAGGCGATTAGGGTAGCATGTGCTGGACCTCTGTCTCCATCGACCGGAATCGATGTTACATTTACATCGAGTTAAAACTCTTGGTATTGTTTAACACCAATTTTTAACCCGAATACCATTCATAGTAAAGGACGAGAAAATATGCATGCTTTTCAGAAAATCCTAATCATGACATGTTTTTCCTTTCTTTTGATTATTTTGAAATGCATTTGCTTTGAGTATTTCATTTTTTAAATGACTGTCTTTTTGGAGTCCAAAGTATGATTTTGAAAGGGGAACGGGTATATACCCGTGGACCTATTTGAGGTCTTTCTTCTTTTTGCAAAAGGTTGATTAGAAATTTTTATTTGGGAAAACATGAGGATTGTTATTGTGGACGGGTATATACCCGTGGATTTTGATTCTGAACTTGAGGGTATTATGACCTGGAGTAACACTTCCGTATTAGAAGGATTACAATGTCAATTTTTATATGAGGTTCTTTTACAATGCCCTTTTTGAGCAAAGTCCGAATTTGAGGTAGAGCTTCTTCCTTCTCATTTCTTGCTCGTGCGGGTATAATTTCCGGAGAGCATATGGATGTATCTCCATGGATTTTTTGTCAGATCATAATTCATGTCCGAAGTCCATTTCCACGGGTATAGTTCTCGTGGAGGCGCGTATGTGCCCCTATTTGGAATGCTTGAACACAGTTCTTATTTTATTCCCCTTTTTCTTTGGATGTGTGTATATCATCACAGCCCTTTTTGAAGGCGTGAACATGTCCTGGCGAGACTCTGCTAAGGCAGGGTGTCCTCATAGAGGTATATTTATGTGAGCGTATGTTATATCCATGTATTCTCGGGAGAGACTTTGCCCGGAGGGATTTTGCCTTAGGAAGGTATATGTGTATAAACACAAATTTGCATTTTATGAATATATTCTCAAATTGTATCTCTGTTTGAGCAAAGTATTCGATAAAAAGGTGCCCCCGTATGGACGGAATCCCTTTTGAGAAACATATACACAATAGGGCATGTTTGTGATTATATAGATATGTCCTCGGCGGAGTCTCTATTTGGGCAGAGGTTCCACTAAGAAACACACTTATATAAACATAAAATTTGTGATTATACGGATATGAACTTAGAGGGAATTTTTGTCCGGGTGGGATTCCCTCTAAGAGACATACGCGTATAGGCACAAATTTGTAATTCTGGATATATTCTTAGGGGAGTCTCCATTTAGGCAGAGTTTCCCCTAAGGATATATACATAAGAACATAAATTTGTGAATATACGAATATGTTCTTGGGCAGAACCTCCGCTTGGCAGAGTTTCCTCTAAGAAACATATACATATAACACGAGTTTGTATTTATATGGATACGTCTCCTGAGAGAGATTTTTGCCTGGACGGATTCTCTTTAAAGAACATATTTGTATAATTACAAATTTGCGATCTTTATATATGTGTTCTTAGACAAATCTCCACTTGGGTAGAGTTTCGTCTTAAGAAACATATATGTAAGAACACAAATTTGTGAATATACGAATATGTTCTTGGGCAGAACCTCCGCTTGGGCAGAGTCTCCTCAAGAAAACATATACATATAAGCACAAAATCCACCATCCCAGAGACTTGCTCGATGGGCGGGGAGAACATGGGTATTTAAATACCATGTGTCCATAGAGACTTGCTCGATATGGACGGCATTTAAACCCCGAGAATATCACCCCACAGAGACTTGCTCGATGTGGGGGATGGAGGTTAGAGGGAATATCGATGACGATTGAGCCGATGACTCTCCTCCCCACGCTTGGCCTATCGGGCTAGAAAAGGAGGGTTTATACCTTCACAACACTGAGGGGGAATTGGAGAAGGAGAAGGAGAATGGAAGAGGATATGGACAAAATATGCTATTTTTTTTGACAGGGCTTTGCCGGAACAATATCCATCCAATCCCCCTTTCTTTTGGAATAGGGGGGGTATTTATAGGGGATGAAACCCCTTACATCGTATGGGAGGGAGAGGAGAGAGCCCCTCCCCCAACCGATGGTGAGTCACCATCGATTGGGGGAGGTTAACCGATGGTGACCTCAATGAGGTCACCATCGGTTAGGGCTCCTAACCGATGGTGAATCATCATCGGTTAAGGGGCCATCACCCCTAACCGATGGTGACCTCAATGATGAGGTCACCATCGGTTGAGAGCCAACCGATGGTGATTCACCATCGGTTTAAGGGGATGTCCCCTTAACCGATGGTGACCTCACATGAGGTCACCATCGGTTGGGGTCCCCTAACCGATGGTGACCTCATGATGAGGTCACCATCGGTTGGGGGAGATCTCCCCCAACCGATGATGAGTCACCATCGGTTGAAGGGGAGAACCCCTTAACCGATGGTGACCTCATTTTGAGGTCACCATCGGTTAGGGTTTCCTAACCGATGGAGAGAGAGGGAGGGGGGGGGTTTCTCTATAAATACCCCCCCCCCCACACCCTTATTTACAAGGCCATCCTTGCCCAAGTGCTGGAGTTTTTCTTCCTCTCTCGGAGTTCTGCCCGATTCCTCGGAGTTCTGCCCGATCGGAGGGTGCTTTTGCAAGCCTCGGAGTTCTTCCTCGAGCTTGTTCTTTGTACTTGTCCTTCGTACTCGGTCTATAGAACTTGTGCTGCCGGATTTCTTCCGCGCTTGTACTCTGGACGGAGACATGTTCTCCTTGTACTTTCAATTTAACCGGGAATCCGGGCACCATTTTAAGGGCCGGAACTCCCCTGCTGAACTTTGGGGAAGAATCCCGCGGATAAGTTTGTAACTTAAATAACCTTGGGGTCATTTTAAATCACAACTTATTTGGCCTCTGAGCAGGCTGTTGATAATATATTGAAATCAGGCCCGTTGATAACCAGCATTTAATCTTCATGGTTCAACGACCCCTTTCATCATATCCATTACTTGAACGATTGTCCGCCAAAATAGGCTTCAACTAGCCAAGTTGCCGGACCATTATCTGATGGATTCCATAATTTCTAGTGATATAAACGTGTCACACTTTTACCGTTCAACAGCTATCGAACGCTTCTCACCCCATATCGAGCAAGGAATGGACCAATACCTTCACGCCAAACCGAGAATTTGGAAGAACAAATCGAAGGGAATTGGAAGAAGGAGGCTTTGCTATTTCTTTCAGAACAAAGGGAATGGTTTACAAGGCTTTGGACTGGTTTTTCCAGCAGGGTGGGGGCTTTGGAAGCTTGAAGGCCACACCTACAAGATGGGGACTGGTTTTTTCAGCAAGGGGGGGGATGAATTTCAGACCACCCGGGGTTTTACAATGAGGGGGGTGCACCCCTTTTTATAGGGGGTTTGCCCTCCCCTCCTTGCTGCATGCGCAGGAGAAGGAGAGGGGGGGGTTTCCCCTCCAACCGGTTTACATAGAAACCGGTTGGAGGGGTAGCACCCCCAACCGTTTTTGTGTTAAAACGGTTGGAGGGGCTCCCCTCCAACCGGTTTAACATGAAACCGGTTGAAGGGGGAGCACCCCCCAACCATTTTTATGTTAAAACGGTTGGAAGGCCATCTCCCCTTCAACCGGTTTCATATGAACCGGTTGGAGGGGAGCCTCCAACCGGTTTTGTATGAAACCGGTTGGAGTCCTCCAACCGTTTTCATGCGAAAACGGTGGAGGCTCTCCCCTCCCCTCCCTTTGAACCAGGAAATGGTTCAAAATGGGGGGAAGAGATGCCTATAAATAGGCCATTACATGCCCTATTTGAGGGGTAACCAATTTGTCGAAGTCTTGCTTCCTTGCTCGGAGCTTTGCTTGGCGAAGAATTGGATTTGAATCTTTGGAGCTTCTGTCGCGGACTTGTTCTTGTGCTTGTACTTACGCTTCATACTTGGTCTTTATGGACCTCGTATTGCTGGATTTCTTCTGTGTACTTGTACTTTACACTTGGTTTTTATGGACCTTGTGCTGCCGGATTTTTTCCGTGTTGTATTTGTACTTCACACTTGGTCTTTAGGGACCTTGCGCTGCTGGATTTCTCCCATGCCGTATTTTGTACTTCAGTATTTCGCATAAGGCATTGTCCTTCTTCGATTTGTTCGGAGAGTTTGATGCCACTTGAGGATTTCCTTGTTTAACTTCGGAGGAAAATCCCTGGATGTTGTTTGCAGACTTTTAGGATTCAACAGTGCCCGAGAGAGCTTCTATCCTCTCAACCAAAATACGTGCCCGAGGGAGCCTCAATCCTCTCAAACCAAATATGCGCTCGAGGGAGCCTCAATCCTCTCACCCAAATATGCGCCCGAGAGAGCCTCAATCCTCTCGCCCAAATATGTGTCTGAGGGAGCCTCAATCCTCTCACCCAAATACGTGCCCGAATGAGCCTCAATCCTCTCACCCAAATCACGAGCCCGAGAGAGCCTTAAATTTCCTCGTCAAGATTATGGCTTCTCTAACACAAGCATGTTATGGCCCCAGAGGAGCCCTAATCCTCTAAGTGAAATACCTCACGGCTTTTGGGGAAGCCTTAAAACCCCTGTTATCAATAAAGATCACATGCTGATGGTGGAACTCAGAAGCACGATGTATATAGCAAATAAAAGTCCTCGTCCCAAGACAGACCCTTGGGATAGCCCAAAAGGAGAAGTCAAAATGAATAGATAGCATGTGCTGATGCTAAAAACATCCCTCAAGCAACTTTATGCTCCATTGTCACCTGTCCTTAGAAGGGCAGCATGTGCTAAAATACAACTGGAAAGATTCAAACGAGACAGTCGCCCTATGTTTCACTCTCAGACGTCAATCTCGTGGGGGGCATTTGTTGCACCAATTTTTGCCCAAAGAAAAAGAATAAAAAAAGAAGATAAAGGGAAAAAGAATAAGAAAATAAAAAAGGGAAGAGGCCTCACCTGTTGGTGCCTCCATCACTGCATCTCCTCCAGCCGCCGCTTCTGCCTGGCTCTCCCACCACAGCAAGGAAAGAAGAGAGGGCAGAGAAGAAGGGGCGCACCGTCGTCGCCCCTCTCTGGGCCCGCCGCCGTCGCCCTTGCTACGCACCGCCAGCCCCCACTGCTGCTGCCGTCGTACACCCTGCCCGGGTGGCCGCCATCGGCCCCGGCTACCGCCGCTGGCCCGCACCACTGCGGCCCCCGCTGCTGCTGCTTGCTCCTGCTGCCGCTGCTCATGCTGCTGCTGCTCCGCCGTCGCCGCCGCTGCTATCCCCTGTAGGGGGCCGCCGTCGAGCAAGAAGGGAGGAGGAAGGAGGCCACGCGCGTCCCCTTCCTTTGTTATCTGTCGCAGAGGCCAACCAGGGAGGATTCGGGCCAAGCGAGGAAGAAGAGAGGAGGAGGAGGTCGTGCGCCTCCTCCCTTCCAGTCGCACCTCGCTCTCGCGCTCTCTCTGTCTCTCTCCCGATGCCCTAAAGGGCACAAACGTAAAAGAAAAAGAAAGAAGGGTGAAAAGAAAAAAGGAAAGAAGGGGGAATATGCAAAAAGCCATGTGTAAATGACCGGGACGGGGTCTTCAAATGACCAGGACGGGTCTCCCCCCACTCCCTATAAAAGGAGGGGTGGCCAAGCTTGAAAGAGGGGGATTTTGGCTAGCTCCAAAGAAACAAGGCTTCTAGACTGCAAGGCGGTCCAAGGAGAAGGGTCTGCAAGGCAGCCCTAAGAAAATTGTGCAAGGCACAATATTGATTTTCTCAAGTCTCAAGCAAGGTCCATTGGGCTTCCCTTATTAGGTTAAATTTCTTATTAGGCCTCAATTTGCTTATTGGGCTAGACTTGTATCATTTATGCAAATGACTATGATGCTTCATGCTTAATGGGCCTAATAATGCTTAATTGGGCCGGCATTTGATGTATTCTCACATTTTATTCAAACTCTTCACCACTTAATTTCTTAATCAAAATCAACCAATTTTTCAATGAACCTTAGTAAAATATTTCACAAACATTGTTGTTTAATTTACCATAACTTAAAAATAACAAACAAGTCATGTTTCATGTCATTTTTGATCCACCTTAAGTTAATCTCCCTTTTAAATCAAATAAATAAATGAAAATGTTAAATTAATCCACATAATCATAATTTAAATAAATAAATGACTAAAATGATTAAATAAATGAAATCAATGATTTTAAAAATACCCAAAATAAGAAAATGAATTTAATATAAAAATCAATAAAAATAAAATAAATGTCAAAAAAATCCAAAAAAATAGATTGCATGCTTGCAATTTTTTCTTTCATGTATAATTCATTTCACTCAATTGTGAGTCACGTTCTTCTATTCCAAAGGGATTGTCTGATGGTTAATCAAGGGTGTTCAGCCTTTGTGCTGATATAATTAACACTAACTGAGGTTAGTGGGGGAGGTCAAACGAACTAAATAAGACCATGTCTATGTAAATAAATAAAAGCCAAATAAATCAAATTCAAAGATAAATTAAAATTTTAAAAATTTTTAATAAATGGTTCTCACAAGATGCAAGGGCTTGTGAGGGAGCAGCTGTTAGGAGAAACTCAACAGCATGGAGAAAGCAGGAAAGGAAGGAAAGAAGGGTGGCTTGGCAGGTGGTGGAGGAGCTGGTCGGTGATCAATGGACAAGAAGAGGACGGCACACAGAGGAGGGACAAATGGCAGTTAGGGTGTCATGATCCGGCCAGTATAGCTGAGTGGTGGCTGATCTCTCACTCACAGGGAGAACAGCAACCATGGTACCCACAAAGAGGAAGATGCAGTGGCGGAGCTAGGTGGCATGGTCCACCGTCCAGCTGGGGGCATCGCCCCCCCCCCCCCCCCCTGCTAAGCTTGACTTGGTTTCCCACTCACAGAGGACATGATGGATAGAGAAAGTGTGAGAGAGAGAAGAGGAGGGGGGAGAGGGTGGCGGCGCACCCAAGCCCTGCCTTTCCTTTTTCTTTTCTTTTTTTCTTCCTTGCATCGTGTCTTGTAAAACCCTAATACAGCCCCTTTAAAAGGGAGGGGCAAACTTAAGGCCATTGCTTTAGGCCCATAGGCCACTAATAAGTCAATAATCACTAAACACTCAAACAGAAATACATAAAATGTAAAAAAAAACACCTAAGAGCCTTAGCTACCTATTAAGGGCCCAAACAAAATAATTATACATCTCTGACCCAGAAAACATCAAAATCCCGATCACTGGATGAGCCCAAGCACAAAGGAAGGCTCCACCATGCTCCCACATCATCCTTTGTATTTAATTTAAAATTTCAGTTACCAGATATAACCAATCTACCTGATAATATTTTGATACTGGGCTCACTCTTTGTGAGGAAAAAACAATTTCAAAGGTCTGCATTGAAAGTGACTTTCATTTTTTGGTACTTCAATAAAGAGCATTTAGATGATGTGGCATGTGTAAGAAATAAGTTAAATTATCTCAAAAGCTAGATTTTTAAATAGAAAAAGAACAATGAGTCCTCCAAGGATTGATTTTGAAGCTTGTTGCCCAATCATCCCAAGATGCACATGAAAATTGAATTTTTTTCAAATGAAATTGAGAGAAAACATTAAACATTTTGAAAATTGGACATATCATCCCAAATTGAGTCTGAATTGGCCGATCCAAGTCATCCCAAGCCGATTCAGGCCTATTCTTGATCCCACTTGAAGTTTTTAACCCAGGGCCTATTATCCCCTAAAATCGGAATGCCACCCTGCAGTTGCACTGAATTGACCAATTCAGAACCGGATCAGCTGATTCTGCATTCTATGGTTTCAGTATTGGGCATCAGCCACCTATGACACATTTCTATATCAATAATGAAACTTGAAAGGTTTTCAGTAGATCAAGAAATTATATGCCAAGTATCATACATGTGTGTGTGATCATATTTCAAGTAGGCAGTGTCTCAGACTTCTGGCATGAGATGTTGCCTGTCCAACAATCCAATGTAGGGACGCCTTAGGTTCTTGTAAAAAGATCTTAAATGTTGTCAATTATACCATATATACAGTATCCCGAATAGAAAGTAGGCTAGGATTATAGGTCTTTTGGAATTTGGATAACAATAAAGACCCCACCCTATGTTCTTTCAATCGGTTTTGATTGTACATGTATAACTTGACAAGCTGCATCAACAATGATGAGATAAACCCTTAAAAAAAAAATTATAAGTTGGAGAAATGTGATGTCTGATTTTCTGCTTACAGAGTTGTGAGCTTTGTCCAACTCCCCATAAAATCTGGTACTTTGCCGGTGAAGCTGTTGTCAGATGCATATCTGAAAACCACAAATAAAGAAACCAATATTTACGGGGAATATTCTGGTTGATTATCCTATTTTGTACCTAACTTTCAAATAATGTATCATACTCACAATTTTTTCATATTTCTGAGCTGAGAAAATGTGGAAGGTATCTTGCCACTAAATCCACTGCTGTCAATGTGCCTGTTAAAGAAGACATCATAAGCTACAGCAGGAAACATGTCCCTTTTTTCTTTTCTTTTCTCCATTCTTCACTGCTGCAAACATGTCAATTGCACATATTTGATGATCTAACCACTTAGGAAGAAAACAATATGCATGAGAAGAGAGTAAAACAAAAGGCACTTAGTAAAACTTGCAGTCAAACGTCCTACTATGCCTTGCAACACCAACGATGCAAGTCAGGAAAGAAATTCTGGCGGTGGCAACTGCCCAGGAGACATGACAGTCCTTTGAGCAGGATTATGATATAGAAAATCAAAATTGAAAATTCAGACTTCTGATGGTATAGTTGTTGGATCGAGCAAGGTTCAAAAACCCGGGGATCGGATCGGATCGGTCGGCCCAAAACCGATCCGACCCGGCGATCCCGACCCCGGCTCGGCCGAGCCGGGCCGAGCCCGGCTGAGCCAGGGGTGGGTGGATCGGCCCATTATACTGGTGTATATCTTATACAGGCTGAGTTCAGGCCGAGTCCACTGCGATTTCAGGTCTTATTTACCTGAATATCATTTAAGTAAATGTTATTATTTGTAGTTTCATTTACTTAAGATATTACATGTAAATAAGGAAGTACCCCCCATTTGAATCCAATAAAAATATCAAAAAATCATATCTCTTACCAATAAAAAGTCAACTCTCCCACCGAAGAAGAAAATCGTGATTTCGTTGATTTTAGCGAAATGCTAACTTTTTAATCTCTCATAATTTAGCATATCTAAAAATTTGATAATTCAAATAAACTATATGGAACACTAAAAATCCAAAGTCCGGTAAAAAAAGTCAAACGTGCATATGACTTCTCCAAGGAAGCCACTCTCCTACTGACAACACTTAGTCTGCTTGAGACCTCTCAGGATTTGGTCAAACTTAAACTATCATCACTCAAAGTCATGAGAATTGTCACTTTCTAATTTCTTTTCAATTAAAAAGTGAAAAATCTCATGAGTTTAGATAATGATAGCTTAGGTTTGACCAAATCCTGAGAGGTCTCAAGCAGACTAAGTGCTGTCAGTAGGAGAGTGGCTCCCTTGGAAAAGTCATATGCACGTTTGATTTTTTTACCGGACTTTAGATTTTTAGTGTTCCAAATGGTTTATTTGAATTATCAAATTTTTAGATAAGCTAAATTATGAGAGATTAGAAAGTTAGCATTTCGCTAAAATCAACGAAATCGCGATTTTCTTCTTCGGTGGGAGAGTTGACTTTTTATTGGTAAGAGATATGATTTTTTTGATATTTTTATTGGATTCAAATGGGGGGTACTTCCTTATTTACATGTAATATCTTAAGTAAATGAAACTACAAATAATAACATTTACTTAAATGATATTCAGGTAAATAAGGCCTGAAATCGCAGTGGACCCAGCCTGAACTCAGCCTGGGATTGGCCTGGACTCAGCCCATGACAAGGTTGAACAGGATCGGCCCGGCTCGGCCGATCCGAGGCGGATCGGGCGGGCTCGGCGAGCCGGCCGAGCCCAGCCGAGCCGGTCCGATCCGCGTTCAAGGACCGGCTAGGTTACCCCGGCTCGGATCGGGAGGCCCAAAACCGAGCCAACTCGGCCGATCCGATCCCGATCCGGCCGAGTTTTTGAACCATGGGATCGAGATGGAGTTGAGATGTCCTAGAGGGGGGTGAATAGGACTTTCTTTTGGAATTTCTGCTAAGACAGAACGATCTCAAAATCACTCAAAGTGTTGTTAGCGGTTAGTGTAGTGTGTGAAATAGATATATGAAAGTGGAAGCAAACACACACAAAAGACGAGATTTATCCTAGTTCGGACATCCTTTCAAACAGGAGTCCTACGTCCAATCCCCAAGCAACTCTTAGGGCCAGTTTGATAGGGGGGGTAGTTAAAATTACTTTTTGAGTTTGGTAGGGGTGGGTGGACTAACCAGGGGTACCCCTGGTTACCCCATTTTTTGTGGGTAACTCTACCCCTCAAAAGGTGGGGTAGAGGGTGGGTAACTTTTTTTTTGTTTTCAAAAAATTTTAAAAAAATTATCATTAAATTGTAAATAAAATTTTATTATATATCTCTTAAAATTATAACTTTTTACATTCTTTTAAGAAAGATAAAATAAAGTCAAAGTATATAGTTGACTAAAAAAAAAAAGTAACCACGGGTAATGTAACCAACCATCCAAAGTAGTTTTCTAGAAAAAGGTGGGTTAGTCCACCCATGGGTAATTTACCCATGGGTAAACTAACTTCTTATCAAACCGGCCCAGGATTTTCCACTAACCACCAAGCAACATTGGTCTTCCCTTCAAAGAGGAGCATACACCACTTGCTCCTAAGCAAGTCTTCCCTTCACTGAGGGGCATACAAATCTCCTACTTCCAGTAGGCATTCCCTTCTACAAAAAAGGTATGAACAAGGAACAAACAACCTGCGAGTTACAAGCACTAATTAATACGCAACAGGGAGCTACTCAAAGGATGAGCAAACACAAACAGAAAGAATACTACAAGTATAAGGATTGGATGTGCTCTTATCTTTCTGGCTCTAAGTGGACTGGATGGATGATCTAAGAAACTTGTCCACAATGCTGAAGGCTTTTTCAAAGGCTTGAAAGCTTGAGTAGATATTCTTCTATTCACAATATTTCATCTATCATCATCTCTACGTTTTTCAAATGCTTCAACTGCCTTATATAAAGTCTTCAGTCTCCGACTATCCATTTGAATCTGACCGTTGAAATAAGAACATTTAGACTAGGAAGAAATCTCGAGTGTAACGCCTTCAAGCTTTTATCTAACGATCAGCTTGGTTGCCATTCTAGGATAGTCTGCGTGTTTCTGTAGCCAGTTGCATTGGAAACCTGCATGCATCGGAAACACGCAAAACACTTCCTTTCTTCTGAGTTAGAAAAGTAGCGGATAGTATACTAGACAGAAGGAACAAAAGATAAGGTAATACTGACTACTTTCTGTCCCAAAAAAGTACGTATCCTTATAGGTATAAGATTTGACACGCATCCAAACGTAGATTTATTTTACTTTTGGCATGCAAAAGCTAGCTACAAAAGATTTACTTAAAAAGAACGCTAAATGATTTGTCAATTAAAAGATGTTAACCACAGAGGTTCTGAACTGACAAGTCAAGCTACATTCTCTTTAAAAATGTAATATCTTTAACATTGTAAAGAAAGAGAGGGAAATGAAAATTTGAATTTCAACTCTTAAGACACTTTAAGAGAAGTCGGAGTAATACTTCGACTCTTAGATACTTAAAAGAAATGAGAGTGTTAAAGTACTTCGACTAGACAAGAGTTGAAGTGGAAATATAACAATAATCGGAACACTCTAAAGCAATCGGAATGAAAAGTGAATACTTGTTCAGTAATCGAAAGACAACTTAACCTTTTGTTCACTAATCACAAGCATATAACACCAATCGATATGAGAAGTGAACATTTAGTCAGTAATCGGAACGCAACTTATCTATTGTTCACTAATCGGAACGAAAACAACATCAATTGATGTGGAGTCATTAATTGCAACAAACATAACATTATTGATGGGGTGTTCATTAATCGCAACAAATATAATGTCAATCGATGTGGAGCTTCATTAATCACAACAAACATAACGTCAATCAATGTGGAGCTTCGACTAGTCACGAGTCAGAGTGGACTTCAACTGTTGAGACTTGTTCATCAATCGATGTCGCACTTCGACTGGCCATGAGTCGCAATTGGACTTTGACTGTTAAGATTTGTTCACCAATCGATGCCGCACTTCGACTAGCCATGAGTCGCAGTTGGACTTCGACTGTTGAGATTTGTTCGCCAATCGATGTCGCACTTCGACTGGTCTAGTGAGAGCCGATCTCATACTTAGAAAATTATTTGCTTGAAGTAAATCATGTGTCAACAAATAGAAAAGCATGTGTCGACA
This sequence comes from Colocasia esculenta, assembly GCA_014218235.1. Lineage (NCBI taxonomy): Eukaryota > Viridiplantae > Streptophyta > Magnoliopsida > Alismatales > Araceae > Colocasia > Colocasia esculenta. The sequence goes on from CM024761.1 coordinate 124,587,631, forward strand.
CCAAGAAAAATCTATTGACAACAGAGAGAGATCTGTCGACAATATAATGAAATCTAGACTAACAAGAAATTCTAATCACACACAATGAGATGGATTTTTTAATTAAATAAGATTGAGATAGGATTTTGTCATATTCAAAACTATAAGTAATGCTTTACTTAAATGTGCACAAACAAGTGCTCGACAATAGTGGGGAAACAAAACAAAAAAAAAATAGCATGAAAGCAAGGGGTTAGAAAGTGAAGGACCTTGGTCATATTTGTTGACTAACCAAAGACATGGTTACAGAACACCCTATGTTATCAAAGGCGGTCAAGATGAATGCCTAGGTGAGGAGGCCAAGCAAGGCGTCAGTAAGTCAACTCACTTTGGCCAAAATCCCCTAGGCGATCTTTGATGGTTGCCTAGGCTTCCAAAGGCAGTCATTCTGGCCCAGCTCCCTTGCCCCAGCGCACAAAAACTACATTTGCCATGGTTAAATGAGTAAATGAAGGCCGTTTATGGGTTTTATGCATGTATTTTAATCATTTTGTGAATAAAATAGCATATATTTATGCATCTGAAGCATATATGATTTTTATGTATTAATATATTGGTCCTCAAACACCCTAGGCCATTGCTTAGGCATTTGAGGCTTAAGGTGACCCCTCTCTCGCCTTTGACTACATAGAGAACACCTCAGGTGAGTCATTTGAATCACAACATGCTTTAATGTTGAATATCTCTACTAGTAACATGTCCGCTTTTTCAACACTACTACTTCTATAATTACTGTTGCACATAGCTCTATCAACATCTTCCAAGTTCCAACACACACAACCACTTAACCCACAAACCATGTTCATCTTATGTTATTCAACATCCACAAGAACATACAACATGACATTCAGGATATTATAAATAAAATGATAGACAGGATTTTATATCAATAATATCTTCCTGAAAGCTTTAACCAGAAGACTCACAACTCTTGTAGATTACTCAAGTTTCCCATCTCAGGTGGAAGCGGACCACTAAAACTGTTTATGCCCAGACTCCTGCAAACGTTAGAAGCATATTAAAATGAGAACAGCAAATCTTGTCTGCATCTAATTGGTCCTCATAGTTATCAATCTTCAGTACAAAAATTTAAACAGAAAGGCATCTTAATCAGTGGATACTGGATAATGCAGTCATTGATACAGGCTCTAAGGAAAAAACTACTGGTTGCCACTACAAATAGTGCCAAGAATGAGAATGATTACAGTAAGAAAGTATGTGATTTTTCTAATCCTAGCTATAATATGACATTTGTCAGTTATATAAGATTCATGCCAAAGAAGATAAATAAATAGGATAAGGCTCTCATGATAATGACAAGTTAAAAGGCCATCCAGTGTAGTCATTAAAGAAGAGAGTAAGTAAGATATCTCACAGTGCAACGAGATCACTAAGATTTCCAAGCTCCCTTGGTATAGTTCCAGATAAAGAATTAGCAGATAGACTCCTAGTAATAACAGTCATGACAGCAATAAATAACAATAAGAGTAGAAGATGAGAAGGAAGAAACTTGTTATACTGTAGATATATTGAGTTAATTTGAAACACTCACATGTATTCAAGGCGGACAAATAACCTATAAATGGGGGTAATGGGCCTGTCAGGTAGTTTCTATCTAAATACCTGCAAAACAGAGGACACTATCAGTAAGAATGCATCCATTGCCTCCAAAAGTAACTAAGGAATAAAGAGAAACAAGTCAGAAGCATGAGAGCAATAGATCAAGATGGCATGTCATCCACTGAGGAAAGCAACAAATAGATTAAAAAAAAAAAGAGGTGAACAAAATGGCCAATAACAATGGTCCACTGCTGCACACTTTATTTTCTTGCCTCGATTAAGATATATATTTTTCTCAACTATGTCGAGAAAGTTCATTGTGGAACGCGGAAGAGATTCGGTCTTTTTTTTTAAAAAGCCTCTTTTTGTGGTGGATATATGCAATATTTATCCATTTATGCAGGAAAAATATATGCGTGCATGTATATTTATGCATGGGCGTGCCAGACTGTTTAAAATAAACAGACAAAAAAGGATTTGATATTTATGAGGTGCATTGGGTATGAACCATAACCCCTCGAGTATTTGTATATTTATTCCGCGCGCGTCCGTTTTATCAGGCGATTAGGGTGGTCGTGTACTGGACCATTCCCCACCGACCGGAGTCGGTATTTTATTTATATCGGGTGAAAACCGAATACCTTTGATACAATACGTTTGTTAAAAGACCTTGCCGAAATTAGGAAATTTACATGACATTTTAAAATTCACAAATATTCTCAAACACATTTATTTGTCACATTTGCATACATGTCCCTAATGGGGTGTATGGTGTTTACATGAGTGCGCCTTCACATACGTGTTATTTAAAAATACGGAAGGACTTAATTACAAAATTTCACGGTCTTATATATAGACCTGCGGTGTCTTCTTCCTCCCACGTTACGGAGCATGGACGGAGTACAGAGACGGAGCAAGAACAGACGATGGGAACTTGGAGAGGTATTCTCCCCAAAACTCTCCCAAGAACAACTCCTTAGGGCTTCTACTGCTTGGATCTCTCCAAAAGTCCCTTCTCCAAAAAGTCCTCCCAAGGTCCTTTTCTTCAAGCCCCCTAACCCATATTTATAGGGGGGGTGTTTACGCGCAGCGCACCCCCGCGGGGGGTGCCTGCGTGTAGCGCACCCCCGCTAGGGGTGTTTTGTGCGCCGAAACACCCCCGCAAGGGGTGTCCCGCGCAGCACCACCCCGAGGGGGGTAGTGTAGCACATCCCAGCCCGAGGAGGGGGAAATCCCCAGGAGAACAAGTGGGGAGAGCAGCAGTAAGAGTTTCCGCCACTGGGACAAGCTTTTGCATTTGTCCTGCCATGCTTTTCTTTTGGTTTGCTAGGGCGAGGAATACTTGGCTCAGTGCAACTAGTGCTTGACTTTTTCCAGAGACTGTCCACCTTATAGAGGAGCTAATGGCTGAGAGCCCAGGGATTGCCAGCCCTCCCCTTACCGCGGTTGCGGCCGGCGCTGGGATTGCCTCCCCCAGTGCTGCGGTCACATCCTCCCTTCTGGGAGCTAGTGAGTCTTTGCCAGGTAACTTGAATGGCTGAGATACTCCACTTGTGTTCTCTTTTCTTTTCTTTTTCTGTCCCTTGGCCATTTCTGCCTTTATGCACTTAACCTGCTTGATTTATCTCGGCAGGCGGATCAGCAGACGCTTTGGCTGGAGAGTGTTCGCGCCTCCTGGAGGCTCTGAGTCTAGAGGCGACTACCGAGGAGGCCAGAGAGATGGCATGCCCCAAGGAGGGCAGCAGGAGTGCTCCTACACCATCAGCGCGCAGGGTTCGTGGCCATCTTGCGAACCTTTATGGCCTTAGTTTCTCCCTCAGCATTGTTATGATATGTTTTGTAAACATATCATCTTTGTCTTGTGCTAACTTTTCCTTTCTCTCTGGTAGCTGCAGACGGTAACTTGCTATAGCAGCCGTCTAGCGAGGTCCCTTCCGGGGAGTGTAGCACATTTCCAGGCCACGACGTCTCCTTGTCGGATGCCCCCCAGGGCGATCAAGTGCCCGGAGCGGAAGGGGAACTCGAGTTCTTGATGAGACCTGTACGAGCCACCATGCAGACAAGCGAACCCCTTCCATTGAGGTTGTGCGAAATGTTCTTCGAAGGAGCACCCTTGCCTAGCATTTGATGGGCTGCCCAAGGGACCCTTAGATGGCCACAGTGGACTCACTTTGGGGCGAGGTGAGGCGACTACATCAGGAGGCGACCTCAGCAGCCCACCGCCTCAGGATCCAAGACACTGAAAGGCGGAATAGGCTTGCGGCACCAAAAAGGGGCTCCTTGTGTTCTCCTAGGGAGGAAAAGGAGGACTAGTCGCGGGTACAAAATATGGGCTCATTATCCCGCACAAAAAAGTTGGTCGAAGAAGTGCGGGTCGTCTGAAAAAAAAAAAAAAGGAAGAGGAAGGTCTACATTAGAAATACATGGACAGAAAAAAAAAAAAAAAAAGGAGAGCTATATGTTGGCTCGGAATAAGAAAATCACCTTCAGGGGCTGTCCTGCAATAGGACATTCCCCGACAGGCATTGGGACATAACCCTCAACGAAAGCAGGAGGATATTGCTCCATTGAGACCCCCAATTCAGCAAATGTGAAATTGGTGTTGTCACCATCCATCGCCGCTGCTCCCAAAGATGAATCGTGGGGTAGCAGTTCGTCACCTTCAGCCTCTGGCAAAAAGTCTATAGCTGCTTGTGAAGATCTTCTATATCCCTGCCACGAAGAAGGGAAGAACCTCCAAACAAAGGATTATGGTTGTCTGGGGGAATTGAATCGGCAGCCTCTTCATCTGTCTGTTCACATGAGGCAAAGGAGTCTACAAAAAAAATCATGAAATGAAGATGACGAGTCTAAAAAAAAAAAAAAAAAGATGAGAAAGGAAAAAAAGAAAGTGATAGGTCAACAAAAAAAAAATATGAATGACAATGATGAGAGAAGAAAAGAAAAGAAATGAAAAGAAAATTACCGCCAGATGAGGAGGAATCTACCACCTTACTCTTACTAGCTCTCCTATATCTGGAAGAGGAGGGGGCGTCCAAACGAGCTTCATCATTCCTGCCTCCAACAATTTCCGGAGCAGGGATGGCTGAAAACCCAAAGTGGATGTAAGAAGAAAAAAAAAAGAAGGAAAAGAAAAACAAGGAAGAAAATAAAACACAAAAGGAAAAGAAATCAAATCATCAATACCTGCTCGCCTGGATGGGGTGCCGGCACTATTTGAGCGGGATCGGCCTTGCAGGTTTTGCTCACCTTCTCCATAACATCTCAAACATCTTGGAGTGTGGAAGCATTCTCAAGATAAGGCAAACATTCCAGAGGCCCTGCACGGCCAATGGCATTGATCAGGTGCCTCTCCCAGCGTGCCCATGCTTGGTTGCCAACACACTCAAGAGGTAGCCTCACCGATAGAGGGACGTCAGAGCATAGCCACAATCAGAAAGAAAATGACTCCACCAGCAATACTCTGAGGGGTCGCTGTCATTGACTGGAGCCTTCCTCGAAAAGAGTTCCACGGACTCTAGATGCGACATCACCCCGTGATAATAATACCTGTCGGCAGCGGGGCGAGTGTCCTTTGCCACCTTGGAATATAATGTCTAATATATGAATCTACTGAACTTGAGAAATGGCTGCGGAGAAATCCCTCGTCAATGAAGATCGGCATCAAGCTTGTCCTCTTGAGGCAGGACTCTTCGGCCTCCCTCAGCTTACGAGGGGATAATCGGAAGATATTACTATGCTCGAACCACCATCGGGCAGAGAAGATATCTATTCGCCCCGTGGCCTCGAGAGCCGGAAGGGTACACACAGTACCGGTCTCCTCTCGACAGAAATAATTCCACCAACCAACCGCAATCAGATGAAGACGGCGACTGCGACAAAGGCGGGCCTTCAGTGGAAAGTCCGCGTTCGATGGAGTTGATTGATCATAGCCGAAATTTCTGGCAAAGCGCGAGGGATAATAAGGCTCCAATATGAGAGTTCTTCCCCCGCGATATACTAGCACACCTGGCCGAATACAGCATAGCCAGTCTTGGTATAGAGACTGGTCAGATTTGCCACCATAGGACAGGTGATATGTTACCCCACTCAGATCTCTGGTGCTATTGGCCTGGAACTTCGAGATATGCAACCAAATTGAAGGAGACCTCGCTCTCCACCCGGAAAGAAGGATAAAGTGGAGCAGGCGTCAATAAGCTGCTCTAACGATTCTCCAGAAGGCCGGTTCCTGAATAATAAGATCAGTGAAGCCATCGGGCGAGGCAAATCAATGGTCTGACATAAGCTAGGTAGCAGAAGACCTGCCCAGGCACTCAAGTAATGAGTAGGCAGCTGCACCCTCCGATCCCGAGTACAGAGATGCGAACTCAAAGACCTAGCCCATGGAATATGTTGGCCAAAGCAACAGGAGCAATAGCAAGCTTATAACTCTCGGCCAGAAGACAGGCGGGATATATCAAGCCCGGCCTAATTGACTCTTCCTCGCCATGCAGGATTGCAAAACTAGAAAGCCAATATACCAGATAAGCAGCAAGATATGTGCGATCTGGTAAATGGCATGGGTTCCACCCCTCATCCTTCAGAGCATATAAATATCGCCCGCGTTGAGGCTTCTTCGACTCAGCTGTGGGTACTGCTCCAGAGGAACACCTTCTGTTGCAAAATCATCAAAGAAACAGAATGGCCCGTTGTAAAAATAACGGAGCCAGACATTCTGACTCACAATCATATTGTTGGGAGAAGACCGTGGCCCGTCTTTCCTTCTAGTACGAGCCAAATCCCGCCATACCTTCGTCAAGAATTGAAGGCTATAAAGAAGAATATATTGCCCAGAGCCGTCACTGCGATGACTGTGTAGGTCGTTGAGAGTGACTTCTTCATAAGGGCGTCCAAATATCGGCAAGCCAGAAATCCGGTGGAAACTCCATAAATCTATAGAAGTTTCCCCTTCGGCTGTCCCGAAGGTGTTCCAACGAGCATTAAATCGCTCCACGAAGGCTTGAAGAATTCCGTATAATAGGGATAATCATACAGGGCCGCCTCCACAGCTTCATGAATCCCGGATAAATTAAGGAGTTTGCCATAATGGTGCAGAACTCCTATCAGCCATTCCGTGGCCCCATAATGAAAGACATGGGAAGGTAGTACTGACCATCTTCCGTACCAACTTGGTGTCGTACCATCAGTAATCCTGTCAAGGAGGCAGTGCTTGTCATAGCCGCTAGCAGCATATCGGGAATCACAAGGCATCAACAGTAGACCATCAGTTGCATCATGGTTTGGCGGATCGAATCGGAGCGGCCCGATTCTCCCGAATCGGGGCGAATCATGGAAAAACCGATTCTCGATTCCATCGATTCGGTCCGATTCGCCTCATATATATATATAATTATTAATCATATTAGTAATATAATTATACATTATAAATATCATATATATGATATATTATATATATAATATATATATACCCATGAGAATCGATCCGATTCGGATCGATTCGGGGGGAATCGAATCGGATCAAGAAAAATCCGATTCGCCTCCCGATTCCGATCCGGCAAACCTTGGTATGCATCACAGTCTTGTGGTGACCTTCAAATTCCAGATCACCGGAGAGATCCTCCGTGATCGGGTATAGCAGTCAAGATCTCGACTGAAAGAACCCAAATCGGTGACAGAAGGCAGCCGATCTTGAGCAGCAAAACCCAGAGGGAAACTAGGATAAGAAAAGGTACAGGTGCCGAGGAGGCTATCCCGAGATTTCAGGATAGTTGTTTCTAGATATCGCCTTTCTGCAAGAAGACAGGGGTCATTGGCAAACATATGCGGTGGAATGAACCCCTGAATAAAAGGAAACAGCTCTTTATCCAGTGGGAAGTGTCTGGGATAATCCGGCTTCCGCTGGTATAGATAACTCCCTCCGCCGCGTTTGATGAGGGAGAGATCAACTTCACCCTCATTTGAAGATTCTTCAGTGGAGCCATTCGCGACAACATTATAGCAGCGATCCAGCGAGGACATATTATCCCTCGTGACACAAGGTTCCTCCAAGGCAGGTATCAAGTCATCCAAGAAAATAACTCCATCGCGAGTGCTCTGGGCATAGTCGTCACGGCTCAAGAACCTTCTTCCGTGAGGCATGATGAATGCCTGGAAAGGGAAAAAGAAATGCAGGGGTAAGAGAAGGAAAGTCAAAGGGCAGCAAGTCCGGCTAAGCAACAAATCAAAGTAACAGAGCGTCAGCAAAATGACGTCTCAGAATACAAGGTGGGACCTATACAAAGAGTCTACACGGGCCACGTGTCGTCACTCGCAAATTCCGACACGTATCCCGTGGGGGGCATTTGTTGAACCCTAAACAGGCTGCGGTGGATATCTACCAGAAGAAGAGCCAAAGTCCATTTATAGTGACCTAATGGTTACTTAGGTAGCCCCTTTTGGTTGCTTAAGTAATAACGGTGAAGTCCCTTTTAAGAGGTGACTTAAAAGCAAAGTAAAGGTCATTGTTACTTGAAGTGACCCCATGGTTGCTTAGGTAATATTGGATCTAAATGCCCTTTCAAGTTAAGGAAGGAAGTCTATTTATTAACTTGGCAGCAAGCCCCTCCAGGGAAGCCAAAGTTCAAGGAAGAACAACGCTTCGAGGAAGATACGTCACGGAAGAAATCCGACAGCACAAGGTCTATAAGACCGAGTATAAAGAACAAGTACAAAGAACACGCGTGCAGCGGAAACTCCAAGGATTTGCAAATCCATTCTTCGCCGAGCAAATCTCCGAGGAAAAGGGCAGAACTCCAGCAACACCCTCCTAATGGGGCATATGCAGGCCTATTTATAGGCAAAAACCCCCAAGTTCAAAACCCCAACCGATGGAACATACCATCGGTTAAGGGGTTTAAAACCTCTCAACGATGGAACATACCATCGATTAGGGGGGTTTAAATCCCCAACCGATGGAACATCCCATCGGTTGGGACTGTCCATCGGTTGGAGGGGCTCTTCCCCCCCCCCCCCCCCCAACCGATGGGACTATCAATCGGTTGGGAGGGGAGTTCCCCCTTAACCGATGGAGGGTTCCATCGGTTAGGCCCCTAACGATGGAACCTCCCATCGGTTAAGGGGTCCCCCTCATCCCACGCAATGTAAAAGGGTTGAAACCCCTATAAAAGTGCATATAGCCCCCTAGGAGCAAAGGATCTTCTTCTTCTTCCCCGATCCTTTTTCTGGTCTTCCCGGAAGGATTGGAAGAAAAATCAAAAAAAAAAAAAAAAAAAGCTTTTCCCTCCAAATTCCCTGCTTGTTCTTCAAGGCTCTCTGCTCGATGTGAAGGTATCGGCTCTTCTCCCGCTCGGTGCGAAGCATCCGCCCTCGGCAAGCGCAAAGAAGGGTGATCGCCTCCATCCGGCATCGACATCTCCCCTATCCCCCTCCATGCCGAGCTAGTCTTCATGGAGGGTTTCTCAAAAAATTATAATGCAATCCATACCCCCATAATCAAGTCAGTTCTTCGGGGTTAAATACCTTCTATATCGAGAAGACTCTATAGATATACGGTATTTAAACACCCTTGTTCTCGTGCTCTAAATGCCTCCATATTGAGTAAGACTCTATGGGTATGGGCATTTAGATGCATATGTCTTCCTGCCCGTCGAGCAATACTCCGGCATGGGTAAGTGTTGTGCTTATGTATATGTTTTCTAAATGAAACTCTCCCCAAGCGGGGGTTCTGCCCGAAAACATATCCATATGTTCACAACTTCGTACTCATATGTATTATTTTCTAAAGGAAACTCTGCCCAAGCAGAGGTTCTGCCCGAAAAATATCCATATGTTCACAAACATGTTCATGTGAATATGTTTTTTAAAGGTAACTCTGCTTAAGCCGGGATTCTGTCAAAAAGCATATCCATATGTCCATAAATGTATACGTGCATATGTGCGTATTTCATGGGGAAACTCTGTCTATACAGGGACTCTCCCCTAAAAAAATACAATCATATGCCCATTGAATATCTGCTCATATATTCGCGCAATAACTCTGCCTATGCGGGAGCGCTGCCCAAATTCACAATATACTCAAATTCCAAATGAATTCACGGGTATACACCCGCTCATTTCTCCATATCATATTCAAATCCCAAAAGGGAATTCATACTCTTTTCAAAATGAGACTCTTTTCTCAAAAGCAATATTCTCCTTCAAAATAAAATACTTCAAAAACAATATCCATCTTTCACATCAAAGTCTAACTTGTGTAATAAAAAAAAGGGAAAACACCGTATTACAATTTTCTAGAAAATGCATAATCTCTCGACTTTGCTATCAATAGTATTCGGGTTAAAACTGATGTAACAATAACATCAAAGACTTTTAACTCGATGTAAACAAAACATCGATTCCGATCGATGGAGACAGAGGTCCAGCACACGCTACCATAATCGTCTGATGAATAAAAATCGCGGAACCAATAAGTTCAAACTAAAAGTGGCGCACTTGTCCATTTCATGGACATAAAATTTTCTCTCCGCACTACGCGAATTCTATTTTTGTTGCTAGACAGGCTGGCACGCCCTGCAAGGCAAAAGAAATAAAAAAAAATCAACCTAAACTCAAACACTATATAAAATATAAAACGCATGAAAATTCCACGTCCGACATCCACAAAGTCAGAAAGCAAGCCTCACCAGCAAAATCTTCAATCAAATTATGGGCAAGGTCAGAAAGGCAAGACTCAAGAGAAAGTTGTCATATTAAGCTCTTGAATAGCTAAAAAGACAAATTTCATCAACAAAATGTGAAATTAATTTCTGAGCAAAACCAGAAAGACAAGACTCAAGAGGAAGATGTCAAATTGAGCTCCGAGTAAAATCAGAAAAGCAAATCTCAACAAAAGAATGTGAAATTGATCTCTGAGCAAAGCCATAAAGGCAAGACTCAGGAGAAAAAGATACCAAATCAAATATTAGGTAAAGTTAGAAAGATAAGACTCAAGAAAAAGAAGTCAAATCAAGTCATAGTCCATGCCAAAAAGGTGAGCTTTAGCACCAAAATATAAAATCAAATCATGGGCAAAGCAAAAAAGGCGAGCCTCAATGGAGGAATGTCGCCACATAAAGCCAAATCAAGTGTGGGCCTCTGTTGACACCAAAAATATTCACCAAATTTTGGGAATATTTTGGTGATAAAAAATTTATATATGGACAAATTTGCCAATCATGGTCAAAAATAAAATAAAACCATGGCCATATGATAAGGGCAAAAATAAGGTCCCAAACAGCCCAAAAAAAATTTCAAAATTTTTGAATTCTAAAAACCCCACAAAAAGCCATCTCCTTGGTGGGGTGAGACCGGTGGGACTCTCCACCGGTGGGGACTCCACTGGTGGGGAGTCCACCGGTGGGAACCGGTTGCGTCCAAACCGGTGGGGGTGGCCACCGGTGGGAGTCCCACCACCCCACCGGTCTAGTGGGTGGCCCACCAGTGGACGCCCCACGGGTGGGGTGAGACCGGTGGGAGTCCCCACCATTAGGAGTGGTCACAGGTGGGGTAGGAATCCTATCGGCCCACCATGACAGATGGGGTTGGGCCGGTGGGAGTCCCCACTGGTGGAGTGACCACTCGGTGGACTCCCCAACCCTCCTCCAAACTCCTATAAAGGAGGTCAGTACCAAAAGAAGAAATCGGCCAAGTTTTGAGGAGTTGAAATCCGCAAGAGTGCCAAATTTGGTCTTATTGACCTTGTGCTGCCGAATTTCTTCCGCAACATATTCTCTTCAAAGCGTTCTTCTCTGAACTTTTGCCTCACTGGAGAGATTTGATGCCGACTCGATGAATGAATTCCCTCTCTTAATTTGAAAGGGACTTGGTTCCAATATTACCTAAGCAACCATGGAGTTACCTAAGTGATAATGACATTTACTTCATTCATACGTCACCTTTGAAAGAGACTTGGACCCAATATTACTTAAGCAACCATGGGATTACCTAAGTAACCATTGGATCATTATAAATAGTCTTTGGCATTTCCCCTTGTAGATATCAATCACAAACTTTTCAGGGTTCAACAAGTGCCTCCCCGCATTCCAAACGGTAACCTACGGCTTCTTCATCCCATTAAGAGGCCCCTGTTATCGGGGGCTTTAGCTGCCGTCCATCACAAGTCGGTTATGACCTGTCAGTCAGTTAACCATCCAGGCACTCACCTATATAAAGGGATCAAGCTCTCCAGTGCCAAGGTATACAATCTCCCGCCCACAAACTCCCAGAACTTTCACAAGTCACCTTATTGATTTAAGCATCGAAGGGTTTCCCCCAATTCCAAAATTGGGGCCCTTTGACGCTCTCTCTCTCTCTCTCTTGTAGGAACCATGCTCCCTACTTGGTTGAGTTCCCAGTTCAAGTGTAGCAAAAGTGTCGACCACTTTCCAACCACCACAATAATGAAGTTCCAATCCAACAGTCTGATCATAATGAAGTTCAAATCTAATGATCCGATCGTGATGAAAGCCAATTTAATGGTTTGATTGTGACAGAAACAAATTCAAAGGGTCTGACCGTGACCAAATATAATTACGAAGACCTGATCACATAATCGGGACCATTTGTAAAGGTCTTAAAAGACCGATTGTAATATAAATTGCATATGTACAAGGAAATAAAGACTTCAATTTTCTTTGCAAGAGAATGGATCATTAATGTCATAATGGATTGAGGCAAAAGGCGCTCTTTAACAGAGAATCAAAGGTGTTTGAAGTCATCTCGATGCAAATTAACACCAATCTTGGTCGGTGAGGAAAATTCCAATGCACGAACTCTAAATCGTCTGATAAATCAAAATGCAAAACAAATAATATGCTTAAAGAACATATGCATGCATATTTATTTATTTATATATTTTCTGCATTGAACAACCATCCACGAATAGGGCTGTATAGGTCCGCAGTAGTTCTCTTCCTCTTCTCATCACACAGGGCCAAGGCTTACACAAGGCTAGGGGTCGTGCAGCTGCCTGTTCTGTTCAGCCACAGAAGAAGACAAGGGAAGGTAGTAGTGCTGCAGCAGCCAGCAACCCATCAGGTTGCATAGGTGCCCATTCTTTCAATTTGTTTTCTTTCTCATTTTATTTTTCTTTTATTTTCTCCGTCTCCTAGCTATGCCACTACGCCACTATGGTACTCTTTGTTTTTTTTGGGTTCCAACTTCTACTCTTCTATGCTCTATCTATGGTACTCTTTCCTTTTTTTTACTTTTGGTTCCAACTTCTAGTCTTCTATCTAATCTGTTTTTTGTTTTATTTTTTAGTTCCAACTTCTATGATCCATCTTCAGTACTCTTTTTTTGGGGGTCTTCTATCCAACAATACTCTGTTTATCTTTTTTTGTTTTTTGGCTTTTCTTTGGTCTCCTAGTACTCACTCAGTCACTCCTCAAAATCCTGGGAATACGGTTTTCAAAAAAAATTGTGGATAGAAAGTTCTCCTTGCTCTATGTTTATTTTTTCCTTATGTAAATCTGTAATTATTAATTATTAATATGTCTTAATTAACATAAAGTACATGAGATAAATATACGAAGATAAATTTTGTTATAATTATAATATGTATGTATAAAAAATTAAAACAAATCCTGAAAATATAACCAACTTGGACTTAAGGCATCCGACCCCGACTAACCCGTCCGACTAGTCAATGGGGTGGTCACCCGACTCAGACTGATTAATCATTTTTAAAACATTGGTTAACACAACTGATGTACAGTTATAAGAATTCATTCAAAGTTTGAGATTCTGAGATCTATTCTTGCATTTATTTCCATAAACAATGAACCATAGAACGTGTCCTTGATTGTGATGACAATGCTTGTAATTTATTTGGATGGAGGTTGACAATGATTGTAAAACCCCGTTTTCGTATTTATTCGGATTACACTGGTTAATTTTATTCAACAATAGACTAGCCCCTTCTTTACCTGCCATTCTGCCAGCAGACAGCCACTCCAATAGTTCCTGAAATTTGGACATAAGACTTAGTAACTTAATCTCAATAGATTTGGATCTCCAAATGGATCAAATCCAAACTGCCTAATTCTTTTGTCGCACAATATTTTATGATCTTATCTTTGCTTGTGCAAGGCCTTGACCGTTTCCGTACTCAGATCAGATGATCTACATAAACCGAGAGTGCTTCCAGGGTGCATTGTGGAGAGTGGAGACACCCATAATTCACCTTCTTTGGTAAACAGAAAATTGGTTGAACACTTCTACAACTAAACAATGCAATAAACCACTTGGTTGCTTCAACTAGAACCAAAGCAAACTCAATAGCACTGGTAAAAGTAAAATGTGAAATGTTCTACTTGTCCACCTATGAAATTGAAAGTCACTTACAACTTCTGGAGATATGTCAGGTTTGCTAGCTCCTGAGGAATTTCTCCTGACACATCCTTGTTGCTAACTCTACTGGAAAATTACCAAAAGAGCGTGATGCATGTAAGACTTATAAAGTTTCAAGTTCAACATCATAAATAAAAGGAGAGACAAACAAAATTACATACATAGAAAGGACTACACATAGGATAGCATGCAATAAAACAGGAAAAGAAAAGGAAATTCTAATTTTACCATCAGACTGAGTGCTAGACACAGGCATATTAGATAAAAAGCAAGAGTTCAAAACCTCATTCAAAATGTTGATTAGATTGGCTATGTCTTTTTCAGGTATGACAGGGGTCATATATAGGTATAATAAGTTGTAAACTACCTGTATTCTTTTAAGTTTTGATGCATGCTAGACAACATAGCACTTAAAAAAGAGAGTGCTATGTCTGTCTACAGGCTTCATGGTTTCCCTCCAGGCTATCACACTAATCGTCGAGCTCAGCCCAAGGGAGTAGTGCAAGCAACCAACTAATCTTCCCAAACTCTCACGGCAGAGTAGTACATCCACCTGATTAAGCTTTTGAGTGCAAGTAGTTTTTCTTCTACTAGCCCTCATGTCAACATGACAGGTAACACCTCTACCCACACCACCACTACTTGGATTCTTGATTCGGGTGCCCTCTGCCCACATCACCTCTTCGCCAACAAACCCTATTTCCACTTTCACAAGCTACCTTTCCACTAATATCACACTGCCCACTGGCACTACACTGCCTGTTGAAGGGGTTGGTTCACTACAACTAACCAATTCACTTCATCTACCGCTTGTTTACCACAATTTTATAACCATCTTTCAGTTAGTCACCTCACCAAAGGCTCTTAACTACAGAATTATCTTTCATCCCATCCACTGCACATTGCAGGACCTCTCAGCAATGCAGGAGATTAGGCAGGGCCATGAACAAAATGGTTTACATCATGTTGAGATCATAAACCTCTGTTGGACCCCAAAAATTTACAATAGGCATCTATATAGGAATGCCGGAAAATATTCATATTGATCCGATAGTTACTTAAGTAATATTGGGTTCGGTTTTTTAAGTCGAGAAAAGACTTGTTATGAAGACCACATCAAATACTTCAACAAAACACAAGTTCAAGAAAGAACAACGCTTCGAAGAAGCAGACAGTTTCAAAAATCTTCGATAGCACGGGGTCAACAAGACCAAGGGTTCGAAGAAGATTACAATTTCAAAACGCTTGGAAGCACCAAGCACTTGCAAAGGCAAAACACAAGCAATTCTTCATCAGGAGATCGCCAAGAGAAGAAATTTAAGAGTCTTCATGAAGGGTATCAAAACACCTTCTGCAAGGTCCGAGGGGGGTTTATTTATAGAAGAAAAAAAAAACAGAAAGAAGGAGCCCCTCCAGGTAGGGAACCCCCTACCCGGAGAGACCCCCTCTCCGGTTAGGAAGAGGGGGTTCCCCTTCCGGGTAGGAAGACCCTTACCTGGAGAGGGGGATCTCCCTTAACTGAAGAGACCCATCTCTGGTCATAGATGGCAAAGTCGGCTGAGTCGGCTCGGAGTCGCCCGAGTGTGAGTCGGGTCGGCCCCTTGCGACCCGACTGGGCGGGGGGAACACCCCAGGATCCGCGGAGTCCGGTTAGTCGGGACGGATCCGCCTGGAGTCGCGCGACTCCAGGCGACTCCGGCCCGACTAGGGCGACTCCGCGGATCCGCGGATCCCTCCCCCCGCCGGAGCTGCTGTCCCCCGCCGCCGCCGCCGCCGGAGCGGCACGCCGCCGCCGCTGCTCCTTCCTCTCTCTCTTCTGTGAGGGGAACTTTTTAAAAAATTTTAAAAAAATCTGAAAAAATAGGAAATGTTAAATATGCTATAGATCTATAGATCTATAGCATATTTAACATGTTTATGACTCTCATTCTCCTAAATCTCCAAATTGAGCCCTAATTAGGGTATAAAAATTAGGGATTTTGTGTCCATGAATGAAATTAATGTGCAATTGAGTGTCTAATAGAATTATTTTAGTTGATTAGAGTTTGTTGGTAGACTTATTGCATTACATGGACTGTTTTCCCTCAAAACCCAAATGACCATAATTAGGGTTTAAAAATTAGGGATTTTAGGTCCTTAATATAATTATTATGTAATTGAGTGTCCAATGTAGTTATTTTAGTTTATTAGAGTTTTTATGTACATTCAATTACATTACATGATCTTTTTTTTTAATTCCAAATTAAACCTAATTAGGGTTTAAAAATTAGGGATTTTAGGTCATTAATATAATTAATGTGCATTTGAGTGTCCAATATGGTCATTTGAGTTTATTAGAGTTTTGTATGTATATTATTATAGTCCATGATATTTTTTTCATAAATTCCCAAATTAAACCCTAAATAGGGTTTAAAAATTAGGGATTTAATTAATGTGGCAATTAAGTGTCCAATGTGGTCATTTGAGTTGATTAGAGTTTTTATGTACATTCATTTACATTGTATGACAATTTTTCCCGGAAATTCCCAAATTAAATCTTAATTAGGGTTTAAAAAATAGGGATTTGTGTAATTAACGTGCAATTCAATTGCATTCTTACACAGGAATATGGCACATCAAGAACATAAAGAGCAAGAGGTGGAGCAGGCCATTGATCCTAGTTGGGCTCATGGTACACTTATGATGCATCTAAAAAAAAGTCAAATGTAATTGGTGTAGAAAGGAGATGTTGGATGCATTTATCGCCTTAAACAACATCTTGCTGGGATTGCTGGAAATGTTTCAAAATGTCCATCTTGTCCAATGGAAGTTAGAAATGAAATTAAAACATATATGAAGGGGAAAAATGCAAAAAAAAAATATTGACAACTCAGCAGCACAACAAAACTTCAAGATGAGATTCTGGGAGACAAATTCGTAGAGATTATGCTCTACAATTCCTGTGGATGATGATGAAGATGATGATGATGATGATGATAATCCTGATCCTGAGTTCACTACAGCGGCACGTGCTAGTCGTCGTTCTTATGCGGAGGAAGATGAGAGACGAAAGAGTTTGGGGACATCGGGAGCACATTTGTCTAGAGATGACTCTAGGAGATCTCTTCCTAGGAGTACATCAGTTCGTAGAGGAGCCGGTGCATTAGGGTGTGGAGGTAGACTTTCAGATGTTCATGCTCCTACACAGGGTCCTATGGATGCATATTTGTATAGATCAAGGTCTGTAAAGCAACCAGGAATCAAGCAGGCATTGAAAGGAGTGAAAGCCACTGCAAAGACAGCAAAGGGAGCAATCAAAGGTATTGTCAAATAGTTTTTACATGCAGGTGTGCCGGCACATACGGTAGAGAGCCCATATTTCCAGAGTATGTTGGATGCAATTGCGGAAGCTGGGCCTGGTCTTAAGGCTCCTACAAGGAAGTACATATATGATGTTGGGCTTGATGATGAATATGATGAGTTGAAGGATGGGTGAGTAGCTTTCAAAATATATGGAAAGAACGTGGTTGCACAATTATGTGTGATGGTTGGACAGGGACCACAAGGAAATTCATGATAAATTTTCTTGTGTATTGTTGTGAGGGGTCTATTTTTCTTAATCTGTTGATGCATCTAACAAGATCAAGAATGCAGATTATTTGTTTAAACTAATGGATGCAGTTGTGGAGGAAGTGGGTGAAGAGAACGTTGTGCAAGTTGTGACTGACAATGAAGCGAGCTATAAGGCTGCCGGTAGGTTGTTGATGGAAAAGCGACAACATCTCTATTGGGTTCCATGTGCAGCACATTGTATTGATTTAATGATGGAGGACATAGGCAAAGATTCTCATATTCATGGCCTCATGATGATGCTCAGATGATAACTGCCTTTATTTATAGTCACAACATGATTTTGAATATGATGAGGAAGTACACAGATGGGAGAGATCTCCTTCGTGCTGGTCCCACTAGATTTGCATCCAATTTTATTTCTTTAGAGAGCCTAATGAAGTATAGGCATCAATTGGGCCAATTGATTAATTCTGAAGAATTTTTGCAACATGTAAACACTCTACGGCCTGATAGTAAAGATGTTGCTCTCCAAGTCCAAGACCTGATTAGCAATGCACGTTTTTGGGAGAAGGTTTCCCACTATCTCAAAGTAATAGAGCCTTTGGTACTTATCCTTATAATGGTTGATGGTGACGACAAAAATGATATGGGATATTTGTACGAGGCAATGGACAAAGCAAAGGAAAAGTTGAGGGAAAGGAATCCTAAAGCATACAGAAAATGGTGGGCCATCATAGACAAGCGATGGGAGATGACTCTCCACCATGATCTTCATACTGCAGGTAATTTATTTAATGTAATTACTTGCTGAATTTTTTATGATACTATGCTTAAAATTCTTTTATCATATGCAGGGTATTTTTTCAACCCTAGAATTCAATATAAAGATAATGTGCACAATGACAGAGAAGTGATGAGAGGCACCATGAATGTCATCACTCACCTTGCAAGGACAATGAATGAGAGATTAGATGCAATGGCAGAGGTAGGATAGAATGTTTTATTTTGCATATGTATGCATGATTCATTTGACATATGCCATGTCTTCCATTTTGTAGGTGGAGAGATATAAGATGAAAGTTGGAATATACGGAGGATATGACATGACATATGCAGCTCAAAGACTCACTCCACGTGGTTTTACATGTTTGGGTGTTTGCCTAAAATCATAAATTTAAGAATTCACCATTATAAAATGATTAATGTTCACTCATTTTATTGCAACAGCTGAATGGTGGATCCAAGTCAATTATCAGCAAGCTGGGACAAATCCCTTAGCGTATGTTGCAGTCAGAGTATTAAGTCAAACCACTTCTTCTAGCCCATGTGAAAGGAATTGGAGTACATTCAGCTTATTCACACAAAAATTCGCAATAGGCTGGGTGTGGATAGGCTAGAGAAGTTGGTTTACTGTCACTATAATATGCGTTTAAGGGTGAAGCAAAGAGAAGAAAGGCAAAAAGATAGAAAGACAGAGATTCATGCAGCTAGCTGGTAGACCATTTGAGGAGATAGTTCCTGAGATAGATGTTGATGAGTTGATAAATGAAGAACACCCTTTACATGCTTAGGTGGAGACGAGAGAGCTGAGGGAGAGATACCTGACTTTCATCCTGATGATCGCCTGGTTCAGGCATGTGAAGAAGATGTTTTATTAGAAGAACATGTACCTGAGAGAGGTAAGAGGCCAGAATTAAGAAGATCTTCCACTGTACATGATACTAGAATTTCTTCATCTCAGCCAGAATTGAGAAGATCTACCTCCCAATTAGATCCCAAAAGAAAGAAAGGCAAGGCAAGAAGAAAGCAAAGGCAAACAAAGAAAGAAGAACAGAAGAACCAAGAAGAAAATCATAAGAAGGTGAAGAGGACTCTCCTGAGGAGAGACATATTGGGCAGCCATTTTCTGAGGCTCCACCCCTACCACCTCACTTGGCTAGATTATATGAGGCAGAGAAAATACATTATCAACGTCGCAAAAAGAAGATACAAAAGAAAAAAAAAAACAGTGGGGAGTGATGACTCCACTCAATCACCTGATGATGATGATGATGATGGTGATGATGATGGTACTGCTGCAGGTACTGGAGCCACGGGAGGTTATGGGCTTGGGGGTATCATGTCAGGATATGAAAATTATGAAGAACCACCCCATCAACAACAAGGAAGCCAAGGGGAAGCACAACAGCAACATGGGGGATATGAAGGCCAACAAAGGCAAGCAGGGCATGATTGGGGATATGGGGCTTCATATCCACCCTTTTTAGTCCCCCAAAATTGTCATATTCAAATATCAGCTCTAGTAGTGGGCCTAGTTATTTGGGCAATATTCAAACTACTGGATATGGTAGTTTCTTCGCTCCGGGACAATCAGAAGAAAGTTCAAGCCAACAAGCAACAACACCGCGAGGCATCCAAAGAGGATTCCAAGACATTGTAAATTCTTTGTTTGGCTTTGGATATACACAGTATGGAGGACATGAGTATGTGCCACCTATTCAATCTCATGAGGTAGAGGATGAGGCTTCAAAAATGTCAAATTAAGAAGGTATTTTTATTTATTTCATGTAATCAACTTGTACATATATCTATTTTTTCAAGTATAAACATGATAAGATTTGAATTTCATTGTGTTTGTATTCAATGAATGTTGTATGTGTCTTCATAATTTTCTGCAATTTTTAAGAATTTTTTTTCAGATTTTTCCTGATTTTTCGGATTTTTCCACAATTTTTAACCTGGCCGACCCAGGGTCGACCAGATTCCATGGGAGTCGGCCAGATCCAAGGATCCGACCCCACCCGGGTCGGGGTCGGGTGGGTCCGACTCACCCACCCGACCCGACTCTGCCATCCATGTCTCCAGTAAGGAGACTTCCTTAACCAGAGGACCCATCTCCGGTTAAGGGGTTCCTTAACCGGAGGGACCCCTCTCCGGTTAAGGGGGGAGGGGGGACTAACGGAGAGATCCCTCTCCGGGTATTCATCTCTCTTCTGCCCTCTCCGGGTATCATCTCTATTCATGTAAACAGGGGGGAAACCCTATAAATACCCTATGTAGCCGAACGGCCAAGGGGGTGGGAAAATTGGAAGGTCGAATCCCTGTTGAAGAAAATCTTACTCGTGTTCGGCGTGAAGGTATTTGCCCGACAAGCCAAAGGTCGTCCCCTCCGACTGTAAAATCTTCGTATAAATCCCCCCCCCCATGTCGAGCTAGACTCCATAGGGGGTTTTTTAATTTAAATATACATGTTTATATCTCCATGTTGAGTGAGACTCCATGGAGATGAAAATGTCATGTGTTTGCGTGTTCATGTGTTCCAATGTTTAAATATTTTTCATGTTAAGTCAGCCTCCATGGATATAAAATATTTAAACATGTTCATGGTTCCGACGTTTAAATATTTTTCATGTTGAGTAAGTCTCTATGGGTATAAAATATTTGAAAATCACCATGTTTATTGTCCATGTCGAGTAAGTCTCCATGGATATAAAATATTCTCATGTTCAAATATTTCCATGTCGAGCGAGTCTCCATGGATATAAACATTTAAACATGTTTATGTTATTTCCTTATGTTGAGCAAGACTCCACGAGGGTAAAATATTTGTGTTCATATGTGCATGCCTCCATAAGGAGACTTACCCAAGCAGGGACTATGCCCAAGGCATACTCATATGTTCACAAAATATATGTTCATATGTGCGTACTTCTATGGGGAGACTCTATCCATATGGAGTCTCTGCCCAAAGTACGACCATATGTTCATCTCAAATGTTCGTGTCTCTCTTTGCGTGGAAACTCTGCCCATGCGGAAACTCTGCTTAAGACACAACTCGTTCGAATGTTTAATAAATCCTCGCGTCTATGCCCAAAAGTGCATGTTAAACTCACAAATGGAGTTCATGCCCCCTTTTCAAAGTCTATTTCGTCTGATAAAACAAATTCATGTGTTCTTGTTTTCTATAAAAATGTAAACATCGACTTTACTATCAAAGGTGTTCGGGTTAATCTGATGTAAATCAACATCGATGATTTAATCCGATGTAAATTAACATCGATTTCGGTCGATGGAGAAAGGGTCACTTTCTAGTTTAAATTCTCATGAGTTTAGGTGATGATAGCTTAGCTTTGACCAAATCCTAAAAGGTCTCAAGCAGATTAAGTGTTGTTAGTAGGAGAGTGGCTCCCTTGGAGAAGTTATATGCACGTTTGACTTTTTTTACAGGACTTTAGATTTTTAGTAGTCTATTGGGTTTATTTGAATTATGAAATTTTTAGATATGTCAAATATGAAAGATTAGAAAATCGCTATTTTGATAGAATCACCAAAATCACGATTTCCTTCTTGGATGGGAGAGTTGACTTTTCATTTGTAAGAGAGATGATTTTTCTGATATTTTTATTGGATTCAAATGGGGTACTTCATTATTATCGTTTCTCTGTATTGTAATATGAACATATGTGCAACTAGACTATGGATATACCTAAAATGTGCAATTATTATATGTTTATTTTAGATTTTTCTCTGATTTTTCTGATTTGTTCTTCATTTTTCACAATTGTTCTTCATTTTTTAACCTGGCCGATCCTGGATCGGTCAGATTCCCATGGAATCGGGCGGATCCTGCGATCTGACCCGACTCGGATCGGAGTCGACTGAGTCCAATCCAGCACCCCGATCTGACTTTGCGATCCATGTTCTCAAAAAAGTAAAGCCAACAACCTCATATGTTGTGCCCTGACAAAGAGTGAATTCACCAAGATCTCAACATGCAAATCAGCCAAGGAAATGTGGGATAAGTTGAAGCTCACATATGAAAGAACAGACAAAGTAAAGGAAACTACGATTGATATCTAGTTACAAAGTACGAGAAGTTCCAAATGCTGACAGGTGAGACCATTACCCAAATGTATAGAAGATTTACTGATATAACTAATGGTCTTGCAGGGCTTGGAAAGGCATACAACACCGATGACATGGTAAGAAAAATTCTCAGATCTCTACCAAGTCAGTGGACTCCAAAAGTCACAGCCATCAAAGAAGCTAATGACCTAACAACTATGTCATTAGAAAAGCTTATAGAATCATTGATGGCACATAAGATCAATATGGAGCGACTATCTGCTGGCAAATCCAAGAAAAGTGCCAATAATGTTTTTAAAGTCATAGCTGCTCTTTCCTCCTCTTCTTCTTCTGGTTCAGAAAATACAAGTTCTGAAGATAGTGATGTTGATGATGTCCTATCAAAACTTCAGAAGATCTTTAAGAAAAAGAAAAATGGATCAAGAAGGATCCACAAGAAAGAAAAAAAGAACCAGTCTGTTATGAAGTGGGAAGCTGGACATCTAAGGTCAGATTGTCCAAGGCTCAAGAAAAAACCGGTCAAGAAGATAAATCTAAGAAGAAGCAAAGAAATGATGAAAAGTACATGAGATCCGAAAAGAAAGTCATAGCAGCTGTTTGGGACAATGAAGAAGTCTCCACTTCAGATATATCAAGCTCAGATTCTGAAGAATAGATAAGTCTAGCCCTTATGGTAGGACTAGATGAGGTACAATCTGACCCGTCTTTTAGTTCTTGCACTGATTCAGATTCAGAATCAGAAGATTTAGAGGAAGTTTTAATAAACTTTATGAAAAAAGAATTAAAGAATATTAAAAGTAACCTTACGTTTAGAAAATATAAATTCTTATCTTAAATATGAAATAGAACAATTAGAAAAATAATTAAAAGAAACCAAACTCAACAATGATCTTTTGTGCAAATATTTAAAGAATAAGAACAACAAAAATTTAGAGTTAAAAGAAATTTTGAAAACTCTAACTAAAGAAAATATTTATTTAAAAGAATCAATTAGAAAATTAACTAAAGAGAAGACATCTCTAGCCCTATGTTTAAAAAGCTCTAAAACTGTCAACAATAAACAAAGTCTTTGATACAAACCTCCTGGAAAACAAACCAAGTATCCAGAAAAAATATCCATTGTCAAAATTTGTGAAAGAAACTAAGATGCCTCAAAAATGCTACAATAGTAAACAAATGCTCTCAAAAGAAAAATAAGAACACACAAGCCTATAAAACAAACTATATTCATTGTTGTTCTCATTGCAATAAATTATGCCACACAGTAAATTCTTGCACTACTAGGCACCTAATGTGGATTCCAAAAGAATATTTTTATGCATCTAACCATCAATGACCCAAAAAGATTTGGGTACCTATTTCTAAATAAGTTGTTTGCAGAACAACCTTGGAGCATCAGGAACAAAAGATGCTCAAGGCATTGATAACTGTCAGCTCTTCATCCAACTCATATCGAAAGGGGGAGCAGTCAGATTTATTTTGTTCTTAATTTCTCTTAAATGCTACTAATAAATTTCTTGCAAGAATTTGTGATCAATGCAGAAAATCGACTTGAAGACCTCCCAACACAACAACAAGTGTAAATACAACAATAGATGTCGACAGATTCAAGGATAGTTGTCGACAGACGAAGAATGTGTCGACACACACAGAGGACAGGTCGACACACTATGAATACATGCGTCAACACACACATGAAGGACATGAGACACACAGGGAACAATGGTCAACAGATCAGAAGGAGATTGAAGACTCATCAAGCCATACATTGAGGGGGAGCCTTACATTCAGGGGGAGCATAGACTAAAGGGGAGTTACATGTTCATGACAAACATGTTGAACCCCTCTCCTTAAAACTCACAACATATTGGTAAGAAGTCTTTACAAAAGAGGGTAAATGCAAATGGTAAGATCCTTCATTTTTTGTTACTGACAAAAAGAGGAGAGTATTTAAACTATGAATTTTCTGTTTATTTCATGTTTTGAGTATCTAATTTTTCAAAAAATTTACATAAATTTTGTTATCACTAAAAATTGGGAGATTGTTGAACCACTCTTATATGTTATCCTTTTATTTTGATGATAACAAATTCATGCTTAACTTAAAAATCATTAATATATTTTATATCATGTTTCTCTCATGAATACAATATATCTTACACTAACGCTGACTTCAGCTTCGTCATGCATGTTTTCATCATGTTCAGTCGAAGCTTACTTCGTTATATACGCAGCTAGCTTCGTCATATCCGAAGTTTTCACTTCGCCATGCATGGTTTTGT
The DNA here is from genome assembly GCA_014218235.1 of Colocasia esculenta. Classification (NCBI taxonomy): domain Eukaryota; kingdom Viridiplantae; phylum Streptophyta; class Magnoliopsida; order Alismatales; family Araceae; genus Colocasia; species Colocasia esculenta. Next base: position 124,612,317 of record CM024761.1, read on the forward strand.
CTTGATTAGTCGAAGTCCAACTTCGTCATATCCGAAGTCTACTTCGTCATATCCGAAGTCCTATACAAAGTTCACTTCCAACGACTGCGTGTTTCAACTTTGACAATGTTGCTTTCCGTTCTACACGAAGTTCACTTCGTCATATCCGAAATTCACTTTACTATACGAAGCTAACTTTGTCATATCCAGAGTTATATACGAAGCTTCACTTCGATCGACTACGTTATTTTCGTTCTATGCCAAGTTACACTTCGTCATATACGAAATTTATTTCGTCATATCCGAAGTTACACTTCGTCATATCCGAAGTTCCACTTCAACGATAACGTTGTATTTTGGTCAGTCGAACAGACGTATCGATTACTATTATACATATTGATTATCTTTTAGTTCTACATCGATTGTGTTGATTCATATCGATTGTTGTTATGTTGTTCCGATTGGTGAACAACAATCGATTATTGTGTTGATATTGATTGCCTTACATATCGATTGTCGTTCAGTGCCATATCGATTGGTGACTAATAGCATATCGATTACTGTCTTTCAACACATCGATTAATGTTAAGACTTAAACATCGATTGCCTCTACATTTCAAATGTTTTTCAATATCTGTGGCGCCAAATGAATTTCAAATGTATTAACTGTTCTTTGTCTGACTAAGGACTTTTTTTTTGTCTATCCTTTCAAGGAATGTAAGATAGTTGTCAGCAAGAAACAGACAAAAGGCAAACAAGGTATGGGCCTTCTGTCAGAAGACTTTTTAGTCTCACTCTGTCATTTGTGCCTACAGATATCTAGACTTCTCTCTACAACCAAGAATCCGTTAGACTCAGAGAAGGATAGCAGCATAAGAAGAGAGCCAAGAACCCCAACGGGCATCTGTCAACGGATCTCTTCTATCGCTCCATAAGAGTATGAATGTGCCTATTTATTTTTAACTTTTTGTTCTGCATGCTTTTATTTTATCAAGCGATTAGGGTTACGTTACTGGACCCCTTCTCCATCGATCGGAATCGATGTTAATTTACATCGGATTAAATCTTTGATGTTGATTACATCGTATTAACCCGAACACCCTTGATAGTAGAGTCGAGGTTTATTTTTATAGAAAACAATAAAACGGTGAATTTTGTTTTATCGAACAAAATGGACTTTGACAAAGAGCATGGACTCCATGCATTTTGAATAAATGGGCATGAACCCAGGAATTTATCGTTTGAACGTGATGTTTTGAGCAGAGTTTCCGCATGGGCAAAACTTCGGCGCAAAGACACACAAAAATTTTGTGATGCACATATGTCATATTTCAGGCGGAGTCTTCGTATGAACAAAGACACCCCATAGAAATATGCACATATGAACATTTATTTTGTGAACATATGAGTAGCCATTAGGCAGAGTCCCTGCTTGGGCAAAGTCCCCTTATGGAGGCATGCACATATGAATACAAACATATTTTATTCTCGTGGAGTTTCGTTCAACATGAAGGAAATAATATGAACATGTTTAAATGTTTATACCCATGGAGACTAACTCGACACGGAAACATTTGAACATGGGAAAACATAGTGATGTTTAAATATTTTATGCCCATGAAGACTAACAAGACATGGAAAATATTTAAACACTGAAGCACATAAACATGTTTAAATATTTTGTATCTATAGAGACTAACTCGACATGGAAAATATTTAACATTGGAACACATAAACACGATCATTTAACATTCATCTCCATGGAGACTAACTCGACATGGAGATATAAACATGTATATTTGAATTTTAAAACCCCCCGTGGAGACTAGCTCGACATGGAGGGGGGGGAGAGAGAGAGGATTTACAGAAATTTTTGTAGTCACGATCTTGGCTTCCGGGGGCGAGTACCTTCACGCCGAACACGAGCACAACTTCTTCTTCCCTTCGATCTTTCAACCTCCTTTTTTTTTCCAAAAGTCCCCCCCTTTGCCATCGAGCTACATGGGGTATTTATAGAGGTTAGGGGTTTCCTCCCTTTAGATGGGAAGAGAGAGAGGTAATCGGGGGGAGGTCCCCCCGGTTAGAAGAAAGAGAAGTAACTGGGGGAAGGTCCCCCCGGTTAGAAGAGAGAGAGGTAACAGGGGGGAGGTCCCTCCGGTAAGGTCTTGCCCCTTTAATCGAGGGAAGTCCCTTCGGTTGGGGGTTTCTTGACCTGGAGGCTCCTTCCCCTGATTTTTCTATAAATATTCCACCTCGGCCTTACCGGGGAATGTTTTGATGTCGTGAAGACCCTTGGCATTTCTTGAAGATCCTCCGACGAAGAGTTGTTTGAACTGGATTTTGCAAGTGCTTGGTGCTTCTTTCTTGCAAGTGGTTCCTTCGGATTTGTAATCTTCCTCGAACCTTGGTCTTGTTACCTCATGTTGTCGAAGCGTTGTTCTTCTCGAACTTGTACTTCGCTGAAAATTTGATGTCAGTTTTCATAGCAAATCCTTTTCTTAACTTAAAAAGACTTGGACCCAATATTACCTAAGTAACCATTAGATCAATATAAATATCTTCTGGCATTCCTTTATGGATACCCATTGTAAACTTTCGGAGTCCAACAATGCCCCCCCAAGTTACATGCCGGAATCTGTAGATGACGGTGGGTGCCCGTGTAGTATTGAAAATAGCCATCATACTTGCTCTGTGAAGCCTTAGCTGACGGCCTGTTATTTTGGTTCATCATTTGACTGAGCTTTTTGCTGCCTTCTTTGACTTCTCTTTCTTTCCATCCTTGCTTTTGTGCCTTCTTTCTTTTTAGACGTTCATCATGTCTCGTGGCAAGGATTTCTATGTCGTAATGATTATGCCCAAAGTACTCGTGACGATGTTATTTTGTCGGCTGCCTTGATGCCTGCCTTAGGGCCACCTCGTGTGACGAGGGATAATTTGAATTTGCTGGCCGTGGCCATAGTGCTGTTGCCAACGGATTCGTTGAAGAATCTTTGGAAGATGGTGAAGTCAACACTTCTTTAATCAAGCGGCGGAAAGGGGTGTATATGTACCAACAGAACTGGGATTACCCTCAACATTTCCCGTTGGACAAGTACTTATTTCCCTTCATTTAGAGATTTATCCCAGACCATATGACTGTTGATGATCCTTATATATTAGCAAGCGTCGCTATTTGAGGCGGCTATCCTAGAATCTCGGGATAGTCTCATCGGGATTTGGCCTTCACTTTTCCCAATTTTCCTATGGGCTTCACTCTTCAGAGCGGGCTTCCTTCTGCAATTGAACTGGGCTTCTTCAACCAGGGCCACAATTGTCACATGCAATCGCGTAGCCTTGCTTCTGCGACCTGGGACTTGAATGGTCATCACAAGCTCTGGCCCAGACCAGCAGCCTATTATTAATGCCTTGCGATCCTCGGTATGCTGTCGATGGATATGACAAGTCCTGTTTTCTTGACAAAATTATTTGACAAGTCTTGTCTTCTTGACAAAATATTAACGGCATCGTGCCAAGTTGGTATGGCAAATGGTCAGTGCGACCTTCTCATATTTTCCATACTGGGGCCACATAATAGTTAATGGGCGTCTTACATCATTACGGCAACCTCCTGAGTTTATCCGGAATTCGAGACGCCGTATCTGCCGCTTTGTATGATTATCCCTATCACACAGGGCTACTTCAGACATTCGCAGAGCGATTTAATGCTCATTGGAACATCTTTGGCACAGTCGAAGGTGAAACCTCCATTGATTTCTGGAGTTTCCACAGAATTTTTGGCCTGCCGATATCTAGACTTCCCTACGAGAAAGTCACTCTTAATGACCTGCATTGTCACAAGAGCACCGACTCAGGGCAATATATTATTCCCTATAGCCTTCGATATTTGACGAAGGTATGGCAGGACTTAGCCCATACTGGAGGAAGGGATGACTGATCATGTTCTTCCAGCACCATGAGGGTAGTCAAAATGTCTGGCTCCGTTTCTTCCATAACGGGCCATTTTGTTTCTTTGGGAGCTTTGCAGTGGAAGATATCCCCTAGAGCAATATCAGCAGCTGAAGTCGAAGAGCCGGCGACGCGGGCACTATTTATATGCTTCGAAGAATAAAGGGTGGAACCCGCGCAATTCCAGACCACACTTATCTTGTTGCGTATCTGGTTTATTGGCTAGCCACCTTTGCAGTACCTCATAGTGAGGAAGAAACAATAAGACCGAGATTGATATACCGTGCCTATCTTTTTAGCTGAAGGCTATAAACTTGCTATAGCTCCAGCTGCCTTGGCCAGTATATTTCATGGCCTGGGATCCTGACTTCACATCCTTCTCCTTGGGATCGGAAGATGCAGATGGCTACTCATTATTGAGTGCTTGGAGGCCTTTTACTGCCTAACTTATGCCAGAGTGTAGATTTGCCCAGCCCAATAGCTCATTTAATCTTATCATTCAGAAATCGGCCTTCAGAGGACTCACTGGAGCAGCTTATTGGCGCCCATCGAGCTTTATCCTTTCTTCCTGCGGGGGAGAGGACTTTTGCAGTTCAATCGCTCTCTCATGGTTCCAGACCTTATAGTGTCATAGATCCGAGCGGAGTAACATACTATTTACCTCATATGGAGGCTTCGATAGTCTCTTTATAAAGACTGGCTATTTTGCATCAGGCCAAGTATATTTTTTTTTTTGAAATGTGGATAGTACCACAAAGTATATTGAAAAGAAAAATGTACAAGAGAAGAGGTCAAGCAACAAAAAGACCTCCAAAGAAAAGCCCTCTCACCAGATAGACCACCCAAAATAAACAAAGACCACCTCTCAAGACAAAAGGAGAGGAGAATGAGGACTCTCTAAATGACGTAATAATTTAGCCCAAACCAAAACATTACTCTTAATCCCTTGTAACACGGATTCTTCAGTCCTGGCTGCCCTTCTGAAAATTCTGTTGTTTCTTTCAATCCAATGGCCCAAATGGTGGCATGCAAAATGATCCACCAAACCACCCCGTCAGCCTTCAACTGAAAATTCCTGATCCAGCCCAAAAGTAGATCCTTCGCACCAGTAAAGATGGGATGACAATCTGAATACAGTGCCCATTTATTCCAAATCGTTTTAGTGAAAGAAACAGGCTGTTAGAAGATGGTCCAAACTCTCCTCCTCAACCCCACTGATGGGGGACAAAGGCAGGGGAGGAAGGGAAGGAGGAAGAAGAAGGGAAGAGGCGAGAAGAAGGGAGGAAGGAGACAGGGACTGGCACGCCGAAAACGTCATTTCCTATTTCTTTTCAAATCTTTTCCAGCATGTCCATCCGTAGGGAGACGGGTGGATACATATAGGAGGGGATGGGCTTACAATTTTACCAAAATGCCTATTCCTCAAATATTAATAAAAGCCACAAAAAATACATAAAAATAGGAAAATACTAAATGGTCCAAATGGGCCGAACAAAATATCTTGGCCTGCTGTAAAAATATACTAAGCCTCAAAAATCCGTAGACGCCGTCGTCAACCAAAGAGACGTCGGCTCCGCACGACGACGCCTGTAAACCGCGACGGGTCGAAACGCGCAAGTCCAGGGTGTCCGCACCAATTCCCCCCATCTGGGAGGAACTCGACCCTGTCGAGTGAGGGTCATGTCCACTCTGGTACCTCTCCAACAAGTCTGGGTCAAGCCGCTGCAGCTCCTCTCGGGTAACCCAGGTGTCCTCAGTCGGTGGCCGCCCTCTCCAACAGATCAGGTAGCGCTGAAAAGCTCCGTCCCTGGCTGTCACAATCTGCTCATCTAGTATATGATCAATGTGCTCTCGCCGTGCTGTACTCGGGGCCGGAAGTGGACACTCTGGTGTAGGGTTGCTCCACAAGAGGGGAGAAAGGCTCGAAAGGCTCACTGGGTATCACTGTTGGGTCCCGATATGCTACCAAATCCGAGACATTGAATGTAGAACTGAAGCCATAGTCTGGTGGTAAGTCAACAACATACGCGTTCGACCTAATTCGCTTTAACACTTAAAGGGCCCAGCTCCTCGAGCTTGCAGTTTCTTCACGACTCCCGAAGGAAGCCGTTCAGGTCTGACCCTGATCATAACGTAATCGCCCTCATGGAATCCTGTGGCCGCCTATGTGCATCTGCCGCTTTCTTGTAGTGCTCATTGCTGATTTCGATTTGACGACGAATGCTATCATGCAGACTCCTAATATGCTCGGCCAAAGACTGTGCAGACTCAGACACCCGTGCGGAAATGGGTAAAGGAACAAGGTCTATGGGTCCCCTAGGTCTATAGCCAGTGACAATCTCAAAGGGCTCATGCCAGCAGACTATGACTGAATATTATATGCAAACTCAGCATGTGGTAAGACCTGGTCCCAACTACGCTCACGCTCACCAACTAGACAACGCAATAAATCACCCAAACTCCTATTAACTACCGGTCTGCCCATCGGTTTGGGGATGATAGCTGTGGAGAACTTGAGCTTCGTACCCATCAGATGCCACAAAGTTTTCCAAAAATAGCTGACAAATCGCACGTCCCTGTCTGAGACTATGGTCTCCGGTAGCCCGTGCAAATGCACAATGCCCTCAAGAAAAATATGAGCTACGCGAGACGCATCAGAGGTCTTCGCACAGAGGATAAAATGGGCCATTTTGGGAAAATCGGTCAACAACCACTAAGATGGAATCGTACGGCGGATGGTCCGTGGCAAGCCCAAAACAAAATCCATATAACATCCTGCCACGGGCGATCGGGCACCGGAAGGGGAGTATACAGGCCGTATTCTGCTTCCTTTGCTTCGCCAAGCACATGTGCGGCAATGAGCAACAATACGAGCCACATCGCGCTTCAAGCTAGGCCAAAAGAAGCGGTGCTCAACTAACTCAATGGTCTTGTTCCGACCAAAGTGGCCAGCAAGACCCCCAGCATGGAGCTCCCAAATCAAAAAAGTCGCGAACAGAGGTTCGCGGAATGCACAACTAAACTCCACGGAAAAGATAGCCCTCCTGAAGGATATAATCAGGGTGCTCTCGGGAGGGACCAGACTGAAGGCAGTGTGGATCACACCAAAGTCAAGACAACTCAAATACTCATCACGAAGCCTCTTGAAACCCATGACTTCCGCGCCGACAAGGGATAAGAGAAAGGTACGTCGACTCAACGCATCTGCCACTCGGTTCTCCACACCCGCCTTATGTTTAAGGACGAATGTGTAGACCTGAAGAAACTCAACCCAACGACTGTGTCTAGGGTTTAGCTTCTTCTGGGCGTGGAAAAACTGAGGGCCTCGTGGTCTGAGTAAAGGACAAACTCCTGCGGTAGCAGATAATGTCTCCAATACCTCAAGGCCTGCACTACCGCATAGAATTCCTTATCATAAGTGGAGTACTTCAGCTTGGCATCATTCAATTTCTCACTGAAGTATGCAATGGGGTGGCCCTCTGACTCAAGACCCCACCTATACCGACACCTGAGGCATCACATGAGACCTCAAACACCCTCGAAAAGTCTGGCAATCGGAGAACTGGCGCCTGGGTCATGAGTGTCTTGATGTCACGAAAGGCTGAGGCGGCGGCCTTAGTCCACACAAAAGTGTCCTCCGAATGCAGCCTGTGATCGGGGCCATGATGGTGCTGAATCCTAGAATAAATCGACGATAAAAAGTGGCCAATCCGTGAAACTGCGCACGTCGTGAATAGACTGGGGATCAGGCCACTCGACGATCGCTCTGACCTTTCAGGATCAGCAGAGACGCCATCACGAGACACAATGAACCCAAGAAGACAACTCGATCAGTCAAGAAAGCACACTTCTTAAGGTTCCCAAACAAACTCTCTCGGCGCAAGACTAGGCATACCTGACGAAGGTGGTCTAAATGGTCATCGTGGGAGCGGCTAAAGATGAGGATGTCATCAAAGTACACGACCAAAAATATCCCCATAAAGGACCTCAACACCTGGGTCATGAGCCGCATGAAAGTGCTAGGGGGTTAGATAGCCCAAAAGGCATGACCAACCACTCATAAAGTTGTCTTCGTCTTGAAGGCCGTCTTCCATTCATCTCCAGGTCGAAACCGAACCTGGTGATAACCATCTTAAGATCTATCTTTGAAAATACAGTGGCTCCCGCCATCATGTCTAACATGTCGTCCAGACGGGGAATGGGAAAACGGTATTTCACCGTGATGCGATTGATGGCTCTACTATCAACGCACATCCTCCAAGAGCCATCTTTCTTCGGAGCTAATAATGCAGGGACCGCACATGGGCTCAAGCTCTCACGAATGAAACCTCTCCTCAGGAGCTCCTCAACTTGCCTCCGAAGCTCAGCAAACTCAGCTGGACTCATACGGAAGTGGGGCAAGTTGGGCAATGGATCCGGAACCAAATCAATGGCATGCTGGATGTCACGCATGGGCGGTAATCGACGGGAGATCAGCAGGGAATACATCCTGGAACTCCTCTAAGAGGGAGGCTAACTCAGGGGGTGTGTCACTCAAAACATCGCCCTCAACAGGCCTCACCATCAGCACATAGAGGCACTCCAACTCCTCGAGCTCTTGATGAAGGTCATGAGCACTAATCAACTGCAGGGTCACAGGAGGTGATGCACCAAGGATAGAGACAGTGGCAGCGTTCGTGCTCCCTGTAGGGGTGGGGCTAGCAAAGGGGCCTAACCCGTCGCTGACTGGGACTAGAACAGAACAGAAGTGCTCTCGGGCTTCGTGCCAGTCATAGGTGGAGGGTCTCCAAGAGGAACTGGGGAAGGGATAGGGGTCGGGGAAGTAGAGGGCCCATGGGTAGTGGGCACAAGAGGGGTGGGGGCACAATCCCGGGCTGATCTATGAGAAGCCAAAATCGTAGGTCGGGAAGGCTGCAAAGTGATAAGGGTGCCGCCGTGGGAAAACTCGCATACATTGGATCGGCCGTAGAGAACCGCATCCATGTCATATATCCACGGCCTTCCCAAGATAATGCTCCCGACCTCCATGGGCAAGACATCACACCAAACCCTACCAGAGTATGGGGGAAAAGAGATCGGAACGTGGCACATCGTCCGAATCGGAATGGAAGTAGAATCCACCCATGAAACACGATATGGGGGAGGGTGGTCAACCAAAGTCAACCCAAGATGGGCGACAGCCTGAGAGGAAATGGCGTTGATACAGCTTCCACTATCAATGATCACCTTGCACACCTTTCCATCCAGACGAATGTAAGTGTGAAAAATGGAAGTGCGACGCCAATCATCAGACTCTGTAGGCTGAGCTAAAATACACCTGACAACTCCAAGCCTACCCTCATCGACAGGTTCCTCCACATGACCTGTAGGGGAATGCTCGATCTGAGCGTACTCAATATGCTCTCCATCAGCATGAAATTCAGCAGCCAGGTCATCTCCTGCCTCATAGCTCACATGATGAATCGCAGGGGTGGCCTCCTCAGGATGAGCACCCTCTATAGTCAGGGCCCTAGACGGACACTGGGCAGCAAAGTGACCAATCCCTTGGCATTTGAAACAGCGATCCCGGGACCCACTGCCACAAGAGGACTCACACACAGCTGGGGCTTTCCCTCTATCCTCCCGCCTACCAGGGGAGCGCCCAACAATGAACGATCATGCGGCCGGGCAAAGCGGGGGCGGGCTCCCTCTAAGGTAGTGGCCGGGGTCTAATCGACGGGTCATGTCGCGGGGGGTCCAAAGGTTGAAGGGTGGGACCCCTCGGGGGCAGCCCGGAAGTGACACGTTGATCCATCGGCGCTGAGAGGTAGGTCTAGTCTGCGGGGGTGACCATGACCTCGGCTCAATTGCTCCACCTCACGCACGACCTGATAAGCATGCTCGATGGTCGTCACATGTTGGCGGAACAACTCATGTTGGTACATAGGACGGAGACCCTTCCTAAATCGAGATAGAGTCAACGCGCTCTCCTCACGGGCCCCCACACCTCAATAAGTACTCATCAAACTCAGCAATGTATTCCGAAACAGATCGGGTTCCTGCGTGAGGTTTGCCAACGATCAATGAGGCGATGTCGGTAAGTCGAGGGAAGATATTTCTCACGTAACTTGACTTTCATGTCTTCCCATGACTCAATGGGCTCCAACCCACGTTGCTCAAGAAGAGCCTCGACATTCAGCCAATAAGTCTGCGCTTGGCCTATCAACTTCATCATGGCAAAGCGTGCGCGCCGGGCGTCAGACATTCCCATCCAGTCAAAATAACGTTCATGTTGGCTTCCCAATCAAGATAAACTCTCGGATCCAAGGCACCGTCAAAGATGGGAGCGTCAGCACGACGAACAATCCGCCGGTCATCTTGATCTTGATGACGATGGGGCCTCCATTCATCATAGTCCTCACGGTCCTCCCGACACCTAAATCTCCTTTGACCTAATGTGGGATCACCTCGGCCCTAGGGTGTCGGGGCCTACCCTGACCCATCTCCAATCAGCTCGGCCGTCATGGTCAACTCGCTCACCCCGACCTAAAGGATAGCGACGATGTCGTGGATCCCCATCCCATCATGGTCTATCTGCCTGTCAAATCTCCCATGAGTGCGGGCAGCAGGCCTATAGACACCTCAACCTCGCCAAAGGAATCGTACCCATGGTCGTCCTCTAGCCGATCAACAACATGATCTGCCCTAGGGGGATCTCTAAGGGCGGGGGGTGAACTGGAATAGGGGAGAGGCGGGTGATCTCTCCAAAACTGCAAGGCGGTTAGCCATCCCTGGACTGTACGTTCTGACTCAGTAAACCGCTCCTCAACTCGACGCTCCACCTGATCTATGCGAAGAAAAAGTTGGTTGAGCCTCTCCATATACGGGATCTACATGAGCATCTGCCCGAGACTCCGACATTGGTGCTGGGATGTGGTACTCAGCATCGCTACATGTGGGCATGCAGACTGGACTCACAGCAAGGCATGACGCAAACTAAATGCAAAGACCCTCTAACAAGTGGCAGTGTGTGCAAACTGATGCAAGATGGGACCGACTCAACAACTCTAGCATGTATGCATAAGATCGAAAATCAGCAAATAAGCGACTACTGAAGCGTCATTTAGGCATTCACAATAGTTTCATGAGAATAATTACATTGAAGAACAAGAAACTAAGCTCTGGGAGTTGTCCCTCACAATATCAAAGCGAAATAGGCTAACAGTAGTGAAGACTACCAAGAGTCTAAAGCAACGGAATCTCAATCAAATACCTCAATTTAGAGCTACAGGTAGGTTCACACGACTCTTAAACAGCAGTAATTGTCATGAATTTTATAACGGGCTAGGTAGTCCTAACTCTCAAAGCACGGGAACACATTTAACCATATATTAGAAAGCAGAAATTTGGGGAAGAAGAGCTAGCAGCACTCACTGACCCGCTGAAGAGCGGGGATCCGCACCGGAGACGTGGGGTGACGAAGTAGCAGGGCGTCCGCTGGCGTCGGTCGGCGTCAACGTCAAGGCGGCAAACCTGGCGGTCAGTGGCTCCCAGCTACGTCCACGCTGGGGCGAGACAGCAGGCCGTCTCGGGCACCGACGTGGAGGGGTACGAGGACGTCGAGGCTGGCCGAACTCGTGCGGGAACACCGGTGCGTATAGGTATACACGGGTCCTGTCGTCGTCAGCTCCGGCCTCGTGCAGGTTCATCCGGGCACCAGCAGTGGTCAATGAGCCCCGGGTCAATAGGGCCCGTCGGGACGACCGCAACGACGCGAACGGCTCGTCAAACCGAGCCCAGACGAGTTCTCCACGCTGGCGGTGCGATAAGAGTCCTGGTGCACCGCCGGCACTGTAGCGGGCCGGCTACAGTGCGGACCGGGTCGAACCGGCTTGACCCGGTTCGCGGTCTTCTCCCTTTTATCCCCCTCCCAGCGTCAAGCAGCGAAGAAGACAGGGGAAGGAGGGGAGAGGAGGGCCGGCGGACGAGGTCGCTGCGGGCGGAGGCGGCTGGCGTCGACCGAGTCGGTGAAGGCGGCCGAAGCTCCGGCGCTCGCGGCGGCTGCGGCGGCGACGGCGGCGAGGGAGCAAGCCAGGCGACGGCGGCGAGGGAGCCAGGCGACGGCGACGGGGCTGGGGGGGGGGGGGGGGGGGGGAGGGAACGTGTTCAGTCCCAGGTGGCCGGCGCGATGGAGAGCTGCTATGGGGGGGACTCCCTCTGCTTAGGAGAGTCCGGCGCGGAGCAGGGGCGAGGTGGAGATGGCGCAGGGGGGGATCGCCGTTGGGCTTTGATCAGGTTGATGGGGGACGAAGGTAGGGAGGAAGGGAAGGAGGAAGAAGAAGGGAAGAGGCAGGAGAAGGAAGAAGGAAGGAGACAGGGACTGGCACGTCGCGAAAACGTCCTTTCCTATTTCTTTTCAAATCTTTTCCAGCATGTCCATCCGTAGGGAGAGGGTGGGATACATATAGGAGGGGATGACTTACAATTTTACCAAAAGTCCATTTCCTTAAATATTCAAAAAGCCACAAAAAATACATAAAAACAGGAAAATACTAAATGGCACCCAAATGGGCCGAACAAAATATCTTGGCCTGCTATAAAAATATACTAAGGTCTCAAAAATCCTATAGAACGCCGTCGTCCAACCAAAGAGACGTCGGCTCCGCACGACGACGCCTGTAAACCCGCGACGGGTCGAAACGCGCAAGTCCACGAATGTCCGCACCACCCACAAAGGCTGCATAAAGTTGGAATATTAGGGAAAATCCTAGATAACTTATCACAGGTTGGCAACCTACCATAAGAAACCCTCCCAGAGAAAGTCTTAACCTTGAGGGGGCTCCTGGTGGCCCAGATCTGCTCCATTCCCTCATGTCTCAAACCCCATCAATAAGCATGTGATAAGCTGATTGACTGAAAAGCGTCCAGATTTCTCCCATCTCCAAGTCCACCTATCCGCCATGTTTGCTGTCAACCTGAACTGGGTTAATAAGTTGAACATTTCCTGAAGATGCTCAGTCTCCTCCAGGAAAGATTCCTTCTAAAAGTTGGCACCCAAATCCCCCCAACTTGAGATTCCTCATAGCAATCAGCAACAATAAACAACGGGACAGAAGAAATGATAAATAAATCAGGGAAGAGATGATCTAGAGTCAAATCCCCACACCATTTATCAAACCAAAAAGAGCTCTTCTGTCCATCCCCCAAAGAAATACCAACACTCGCCTTGACGAAATCCAAACTATGGAGAAGACCCTTCCACACTGGGGAGCATCTGTAACACGGAATGGACTCCAAGTTCCACCCAGTGGAGGACCCTAAATATCTTCTTTGGATTATTTCATGCCACAAACCTTCGTCCACTCTCATTCTCCACCACCATTTACATAACCGCGCCATATTGAAAGATGTGATGTCTCTGATTGCCAATCCCCCTGCCTCCTTGGGAAGGCATATCCTTCCCCAAGGAATGTCATGCCAACCTCTCTTTCCCATTTCCATGCCAAAAGAACCTGGCCTGAATAGATTGCAATCTGAGAGCCACAGTCTTAGGAATTCTGAAAATGGATAGAAGTATGTAGGCAAACTATCCAAGACTGCTCTGCAAAGTATCAACCTGCCACCCATTGATAGGATCCTAGCTTTCCAACCTGCTAGATCAGGCCAAGTATATTGATATTTCGCAAGGGCAAGGCACTTTTTTTGGAGCCGTACTACCCCTATCATTTTGCACAGAAATTTTGGTTATGACCAATCGATTCCACCGAATGCAAATTTCCCACTGGAGGCCTACGTTTGTCGCGACCAAGGCATCCACCTAACTGCTGCTTGTTGGTGGAATATTTCCGCCGAGAGGAACCAAATCCTGGTTGCATTCTCCTGCCCCTGATACAATGGGGCGAATTGATATTTAACATGCACGATGGTGGTCCAGGCATAGTAATATTTTTCGGCAATCTCCCCAAAAAGCTGAGAGAAGCCGAGAGTTCTCGCCTTAAGAGAAGGAGCTTGGTGCTAATCTTTATTGAAGATTCTTTTCTTCACCGCCATTTCTCCAGCCTAGCAAATTCATACTTGAAATTTTATAATTCCTGGAAGGCGAAGCATGCCCACCCTTCAGCTGGCCGGTTCCATTATTCTGGCGCAATGTTGCCATTAGAACCCTCACAAATTCTTTCAGGGAAAGCTCCAGCCATCGACTCCTCCTCCTCCTCATCTTATTGTTGGTGGAGTCATTTTTTGTCCGACTGCGGTTATGCTCTCAATGCCCCTTTGTTGGCAAAGTTACCTCCGGAAAGTTCATCAACGAGGCATTGGAGCGTTGAGAAAAACATCTGATTAATGGTATTGGCTGTGCAGGGCCATTAGAGTGTCTGCCTTTGATTGAGAATGCATCCACTCTTCAAGATATTTGGGATGTGGTAGAGAATGCGAGCAAGATCTGCAAAGTTGAATTTAACCAACTAGTGCTGCCTCTTCTTTTTTCCAGGCCAATAGGTATTGAGGGGCCTGCTTTCTTCTTTGCTTCTGTTTTCTTTCTTCTTCTTCTTCTTCTTCTTCTTTTTCTTTTTGACTTCTTTCTCATATATCTATTGGATTTTCAGCTATTCCCATTTCTGGGACTGTGGAGGCAGGAGCACCAATTTGCGCTTAGATGCCCTTCTTCTTCAAGGAGTGGAAGGGATGAAGTGCAAATAATTCAGCAACTTTAGAAGATTATAATCCTTATCTAGGGATTCTCCACCTTCTTATGGTAGAGAATATGAGACTTCTTCTCGGGTAGCTGAAGTATTTTCACCTGAGGCCGGGGAGACAGGGATCTCGGATGTTGGATAGAAGTAATGAGTCGCCAACTCACAGCTCCTTATTTAGAATGGCGGCAATGGATGGTGATAATACCACTTTTTCCTTACTGAGTTAGGACTTCCAATAGAGCAGTATCCTCCTACCACAGTTGAGGCGTATGTCCCAGTGGCAGTCCCTGCTGGAGGATCAGTTTCTAAAGGCACTTCCTCTGAACCAAAGTATGGCCCATCTAACTTTCTTTATATTGTTCTCATATTGACTTTTCCTTGTTTAGGTGCCTTGGATTTCTTTAGGGCGATCTTCTCGAAAGGGGAGACCATCCCATATCTCGCAACTGAGGCCAGCTCCTCTTTCCCATTTTTGAGAACACGAGAAGTCTTTTTTCAAAGATGCATGTCCATTCTGCCTTTCAAGTGGGCGACACCGCTGAGACAATCATGATTCCCAGGGTAGAGAGTATAACTTAGAGGCGTCTGCTTTATTGGCAGACGCAGGGGGCTTTCATTCATGTCCAGCCAATCTTCCATCTTCATCTCATGGTTTTTATGTCAAGAATTCGAGCTTTCCTCGACCCTCAGATCTTGAGATAGAAGGAAGAAACTCTTCACCGGATAAGGAGGAGGAGCAAATTTAATCTTCTTCCTCCCTCTTGTTCCTGAAGCTTGCATTTCTTCCGCTTACTTTCATACTGATTGTTTCTTTTTTGTGTTTGTTTATATATTTAGCTGGTGTTTCAAGTCAACAGTCTGGCGGCAATTTCTTGAACTAATGATGTATCGAGTACGGCACACGTACAAGTCAACAGTAGCAATACCCTCAGCTGCAGAGGCCTAAGGGGACTAGAAGTTTGGGTCCCGAAATGTTTGTAACCTCAATGCAACGCCAGCATCATTCAGTGGGATACGTTGGTGATGGACCATAGGGACATTACCCAGTTATTGTTCTTTCCAAACATTTTGGTTGGGTGCTAGCCTCACAGGCCGTAGAATATCACATTCACTTGCCGCTTCATTTCCAGCATGAGATGGTCATCTCGATGTGTCAACGCTGCATAGTTTCAAATTAGTCCATCGAACATTGCTTGGAAGGCAATTCTGGATGGTGGTATGAAGGCCACATATCGTTGGGCTCTTCGTAGGGGAGGTTCCCCACTTCGTAAATGCTGACATTCCCGTCCTCATCATCGCCATCTTCTCTGATGTGCACATTGTGTGTCTGTTCTTGGGAGAGGCGTCGATCATGAGTTTGACCCTAATCGGAGGCTCCGACATGGCTGCCAAATTGGCCTTGGAGATTCCTCCTGGCATTTCTGGTGTTGCGGAAGACTACATCACTCCCATGACTGGGATCGTCTGCCCTAGCGGTGTCAACCGAGACACTAGTGTCTTGCATAGACTCTTTGCCAGAGGTGTAGCAGATAGCCAGGTATAGACCATTAGGGTATCTTGTCTCCTGTCAAGTGGATCGCCCTTCTCTTCTTAGAGAATGGACCCCAGGGCGAGAAGGTGACCCCAGTTTGTCAAACACAGATACCGTTTGGTCGGAGTTTGGGTATGGGTTGTGTTGTTGCCTCAGATTGATTCTGAGGGACCTTTAGAGATAAAATTTGGCTTACGGTAAACCCCCTTTCTCTTCCGCCCGCGAAGATGTTGAGGGCTTGGGTTTTGAGCTTCGGATAGGATTCTTCTTTTTGGGCTCGGGCATATT
This sequence comes from Colocasia esculenta, assembly GCA_014218235.1. Lineage (NCBI taxonomy): Eukaryota > Viridiplantae > Streptophyta > Magnoliopsida > Alismatales > Araceae > Colocasia > Colocasia esculenta. The sequence continues at coordinate 124,628,733 of CM024761.1, forward strand.
CTTATGCCCTGGCCTTCTTATTCTGCGGGCCTCATCTTTGGTGACCCAAATTTACTTCATCTGGGCGGCTGCTTCAGAATTGTGCAACCTAGAATTGGTCGCGAGCATCCTATGCGGAGGTAAGTTCCTCCTTTCACTTCTACTGAAATAGCGTGAAGCGATTAGAGGTGGGGATGGTTGGGACAAGTTGTCTTTTGGAAAGATGGGCTCGCTCCATCGAGCCTAATTCGGAGATCTCCGACAAGGACAGTCTTGTCGGATTTGGATATCACGGCCTGGGTTTTCTGCCTTTACAGGCCTGGTGCCGCTCCCTTTGCACGAGTTCGACAGTAGTGGAACAGTATTCACTGAGAACATTCAACCTGGAAGCAGGTTTGACGCCCCCGTAGGAGTCAACTTCATTTCATTCGTCGGTGGCTCTTGGACGCAGGAATAACCTTTAGGAAGTACGGGGAGCCGACCACAGCAGGAAAGTCACCAAAGCATATCGACGTGGCGAGGTACCCGTGACGGGCGTGGTTGGCAACCACCAGAGGTCCGTATGTGACGGATGCCATGTACTCCCGTAGTATGGTATTCTTGGTTGGTTCCTACCATGGCCAGAACTAGATGGTCAGAACATGGAGGGCAGAGTCGGGTCGGCTGGGTGAGTCGGACCCAGCCGACCCCGACTCGGGTCGGGTCGGATCGTTGGATCCGGCCGACTCCAATGGAGTCTGGCCGACCCTAAGTCGGCCAGAGTAAAAAATTGTTTAAAAATGAAAAAAATCAGGAAAATCAGAAATATCAGGAAATATCAGAAAATTACCTAGACACATACAACATTCATTGAAATCAAACACACTGAAATTTAAATCTTATCATGTTCATGTACCATGAAGAACAATAACAATGACTAAAGACATAATCATTAATGTTCATACATTGAAAAAAATATATATATGTACAAGTTGATAACATGAATAAATAAAAATACCTTCTCAATTGGACATTTCTGAACTCCCATCCTCTACCTCATGAGATTGAATATGTGGCACATACTCATGTCCTCCATACTGTGTATATCCAAAGCCAAACAAAGAATTTGCAATGTCTTGGAATCCTCTTTGGATGTCTCTCGGTGTTGTTGCTTGTTGACTTGAACTTTCTCATGAGTGTCCCGGAGGGAAGAAACTACCATATCCAGTAGTTTGAATATTGCCCAATAACCAGGCACACTATAGAGCTGATATCTGATATGGCAATTTTGGGGACTAAAAAAGGGTGGATATGAAACCCCATATCCCCAATCATGCCCGCTTGCTTTGTTGGCCTTCATATCCCTATGTTGCTGTTGTGCTTCCCTTGGCTTCCTTGTTGTTGTTGGGTGGTTGTGAATAATCTTAATATCCTGACATAATACCCCAAGCCCATAACCTCCCGTGGCTCCAATACCTGCAGCAGCACCATCTCATCATCAGGTGATTGGGTGGAGTCATCACTCCCCACTGTTTTTCTTTTTCTTGTACTCATCTTTTTGCGACGTTCATAATGTAATTTCTCTGCCTCATATAAATAGTCAACTGAGATGGCAGGGTGGAGCCTCAGAAAATGGCTGCCCAATTGTGTCTCTGCCTCAGGAGAGTCCTCTTCACCTGATTGTGATTTTCTCTTGGTTCTTCTGTTCTTCTTTCTTTGTTCGGCTTTGCTTTCTTCTTGCCTTTGTCTTTCTTTCTTTTGGGCTCTAATTGGGAGGTAGATCTTCTCAATCTGGCTGAGATGAGAAATACTAGTATCATGTACAGTGGAAGATCTTCTTAATTCTGGGCTCTCAGCTCTCTCAGGTACATGTTCTTCTAATAAAACATCCTTCACATACCTGAACCAGGCGATCATCAGGATGAAAGTCAGCTAGCTCTCCCTCAGCTCTCGTCTCCACCCAAGCATGTTAAAGGGTGTTCCTCATTAGCAACTCATCAACATCTATCTCAGGAACCACCTCCTCAAATGGGTCTACCAGCTAGCTGCATGAATCTACGTCTTTCTATCTTTTGCCTTTCTTCTTTTTGCTTCACCCTTAACGCATATTATATGACAGTAAACCAATTTCTCTAGCCTATCGCGGATTTTTGTGTGAATAAGACTGAATGTACTCCAATTCCTTTCACAGGGCTGAAAGAAGTGGTTTGACTTAATACTCTCACTGCAACATACGCTAAGGATTTGTTCCAGCTTGCTGATAATTGACTTGGATCCACCATTCAGCTGTTACAATAAAATAAGCGAACATTAATCATTATAAGGATGGTGAAATCTTATATTTATGATTTTAGGCAAACACCCAAACATGTAAAACCACCTGGACTGAGTCTTTGAGCTGCATAGTCATGTCATATCCTCCGTATATCCCAACTTTCATTATATCTCTCCACCTACAAAAATGGAAAACATGGATATGTCATGTCTAATGATCATACATACATGTGCAAAATAAAATATACTATCCTACCTCTGCCACTGCGTATAATCTCTCATTCATGCTCCTTGCAATGCGAGTAATGACATTGATGGTGCCTCTCATACTTCTCCGTCATTGTGCACATCATCTTTATATTGAATCTTAGAGTTGAAAAAATACCTGCATATGATAAAGAAGTTTAAGTCATAGTTTGGCGTGTCGGACGAACGGTCGATTCGGCCGAATCAGATCGAATCAGGAGAAATCCGATTCGCCCGATTCCCATAGAATCGGACCGATTCCCATGCGAATCGTGGCGGATCAGGAAAACCTGATTAGCCCCGATTCCCCGATGCGTCGAACCTTGGTTTAAGTATGGTATCATAAAATAATTCAGCAAGTAATTACATTAAATAAATACCTGCAGCATTGAAGATCATGGTGGAGAGTCATCTCCCATCGCTTGTCTATGATGGCCCACCATTTTCTGTATGCTTTAGGATTCCTTTCCCTCAACTTTTCTTTGCCTTGTCCATTGCCTCGTACAAATATCCCATATCATTTTTGTCGTCACTATCACCATTCTAAGATAAGTACCGAAGGCTCTATTACTTTGAGGTAGTAGGAAACCTTTCTCCCAAAATCGTGCATTGCTAATCAGGTCTTGGACTTGGAGAGCAACATCTTTAATATCAAGCCGTAGAGTGTCTACATGTTGCAAAAATTCTGCAGAATTAATCAATTGGGCCAATTGATGCTATATTTCATTAGGCTCTCCAAAGAAATAAAATTGGATGTAAATCTAGTGGACCAGCACGAAGGAGATCTCTCCTATCTGTGTACTTCCTCATCATATTCAAAATCCTGTTGTGACTATAAAAAAGGAAGTATCATCTGAGCATCATCAATGATACCATAATATGGGAATCTTAGCCTATGTCCTCCATCATTAAATCAATGCAATGTGCTACACATAGAACCCAATAGAGATGTTGTCGCTTCTCCATCAACAACTACCCGCAGCCTTGTAGCTCGCTTCATTATCAGTCACAACTGTACAACGTTCTCTTCACCCACTTCCTCCACAACTGCATCCATTAGTTTAAACAAATATTATGCATTCTTGATTTTGTTAGATGCATCAACATATTTAAGAGAAAAAGACCCTTCGCAGAAATACACAAGAAAATTTATCATGGATTTTCTTGTGGTCCCTGTCCAACCATCACACATAATGGTGCAACCACGTTCTTCAAATATTTTGAAGGTACTCACCCATCTTTTCAACTCATCATCTTCATCATCAAGCCAGCATCATAAATGTACTTCCTGTAGGAGCCTTAAGACCAGGCCAGCTTCCGCAATTGCATCCAACATACTCTGGAAACATGGGCTCTCTGCCGTGGTGCGGCACACCTGCGTAAAAACCATTTGACAATGCCTTTGATTGCATCCTTTGCTGCCTTTGCAGTGGATTTCACTCCTTTCAATGCCTGCTTGATTCCTGGTTGCTTACAGACCTTGATCTATACATATATGCATCCATAGGACCTGTGTACTCCTAGGAAGAGATGTCTAGAGTCATCTCTAGACAAATGTGCTCCTGATGTCCCCTAAACCCTTCGTCTCTCATCTCCTCCGCATAAGAACGACGACTAGCATGTGCCGCTGCAGTAAAAATCAGGATCAGGATCAGGATCATCATCATCATCTTCATCATCATACACAGGAATTGGTAGATCATAATCTCTACGAATCTGTCTCCCAGAAAGCTCATCTTGAAGTTCTTGTTGCTGTTGAGTTGTCAATATTTTTTCTGGTTCTTCCCCTTCAAATATGCTTTTATTTCATTTCTAACTTCATTGGACAATTCGGACATTTTGAAACATTCCCAGCAAGATGGTTGTTTAAGGCAATAAATGCCTCCAAACATCTCCTTTCTACACCAATTACATTTGACTTTTTCTTGATGCATCAAGGAGAGTACCATGAGCCCACCAGGATCAATGGCTGCTCCACCTCTTGCTCTTCATGTTCTTGATGTGCATATTCCTGTGTAAGAATGCAATTGAATTGCACGTTAATACACATAATCCCTAATTTTAAACCCTATTAGGGGTTAATTTGGGAATTTATGAAAAAAAATATCATAGACTATAAATAATGTACATACAAAACTCTAATCAACTCAAATGACCACATTGAACACTCAATACACATTTATATATTATGACCTAAAATTCTTATTTTTTAACCCCTAATTAAGGTTTAATTTGAGAAAAAAAAAAACAGATCATGCAATATAATTGAATGTACATAAAAACTCTAATCAACTAAAATAACTATATTGGACACTCAATTACATAATAATTATATAAGGACCAAAAATCCCTAAATTTTAAACCCTAATTAGGTCATTTGGGGATTTTCAGGGAAAACAGTCCATGTAATGCAATTAAGTCTACCAACAAACTCTAATCAACTAAAAATAGTTCTATTAAACTCAATTGCCACATTATTTCATTCATGGACACAAAATCCCTAATTTATACCCTAATTAGGGCTAAATTTGGAGATTTAAGAGAATGAGAGTCATAAACATGTTAAATATGCTATAGATCTATAGATCTAGCCTATTTAACATTTCTCTTTTTTTCAGATTTTTTTAAAAAAATAAAATCTCACCTCACAGAAGAGAGAGAGGAGAAAACAGAGAGAGGAAGGCGCGGCGGCGGCAGGGGCCGGCGGCGACCTCCTCGGAGCTCCGGCGCGGCGGCGAGGGGGCAGCTCGGCGGGGGGGGGGAGGGGGGGGAGGGGGCTGGGAAGGGGGCTAGGAAGGGGGGGATCGGGACTGCGCAGACAGAGGTCTGTCTGCGCAGTCCCGTGATCCTCCTTAAGGAGGGATCCAAGGATCCGCGGAGTCGGGCGAGTCGGGTCGGAGTCGCCGACTCCGGCGGATCCGGGCCAGACTAACGGGACTCCGCGGATCCTGGCCACTTCCCCGCCACGTCGGGTCGCAGGGCGCCGACCCGACTCCGACTCTAGCGACTCCGCGCCGACCCAGGCGACTTTGGCATCCAGGGGTCAGAAGCATTGAAGCAAGCAACATAGGGGTTCTAGCAAAGTATGAACGGGTAGGAATGGTCCCACGGGCATACCAACTTTTTTAAAAAGAGAAATATTATCATTCTTTTCTTTCTTTTCGGTTGTGTCAATGGGTGGAAAATATAGATTAAAACCCTCAGCATAGAAGAAATGCATTATTTGGTTTTGTTATCATTTTCCATGCATGATCTTGCAAACGATTTTGAGTTCGTGAGCGTGGACCATTCCCCTGATCGAAATCGATAATTTATTTACATCAAGATAAACTCGAATACTTTGATACAAACTAGACCTTTAGTTGCACGCAATTTTCTAACCCATGAAGTATAACAGGGGATGATTTATAATTATCCCTTTTAATGAGGACTGGATCGCATTGTTCTTTGGAATAGGTATGATTTGCAATTTTCCCTTTAAATAGGAACTGATTGCAAATTTTCTGAAGCTTCATGTCAATCTTAACATTCATTGGATTAGAGATAGACATTTGGATGTTTCTCACATTTCGGGTCATTTGTGCAATTAAAACAAGAGACGGGGGTTATTCTAATTTTCTGTCCCATCCACAGAAAATAATCCTCTGGTAACACATATGCATCACTTAGAAACATTTCTTCTTGACATTTCCTCATATCAACATGAACTCTACATGGAGTTGTACATTTGAACAAATTGGAAACTCAGAAGGACTTTATATAAAAAGTCCATGGACTTGGAAGGAAACCTGCGCAGGACTCTTTGAGATTTCTTCTGCAGCAAACAGACCAACACTCAGGAAGCACTGGGTCGCCCCTTTGTACTTTTGAGCAAGCTTCAGATTTTCAGTCCCCTCTTGCTTGGTGCTGCCCTCCTTTATAGGAGTTTGGACGGAGAGAGGGAGGCCCATCGGAGGCCCCAATGAAAAGCCATCAGAGCCCTCATTGGCACCCCATCGGAGCCTTCCCATCAAGGTGAGACGTTTCAATTCTGTCTTTTTTCTTCGTTTGCTGCTTCCCCCCCCCCATTTTTTTTCACTGAGAGATGAGGAGGAAGCCCATCGGCTCCCATTGGAGCCTCCACCACCGTGGTGGGTGGGCTTGATGGGAGTCCCACCAGCAACCGCGGTGGGCTCACGGGCTCCATCAGGGCCCCACCGTGGTGGGTCTGGATGGCGCTCCATCGGAGTGCCACCGGTGGTCTCCGATGGGGGTGTCCCATCGGAGAACCCCCCCCCCCCCCCCCAGGTGGGCCCTGCACGGTGGCGGGCTCGGTTGGGACTGCCAACGCAGCTCCCATGTGAGGTGGGCTCCGATGAGACCCTCTTCTGGAGTTTTTTTTCTATAAATGAAGCCATGTGGCCGTTATCTTCCCCACGTGGGATACTTCTAGAGTGCAGTCTTCTTGTTTGTTTGTTGTGTGAGGATCCGAGCCCACGTCACGTCATTTCGCTGCCATGGGTATTGGACGGACCTTTGCACATGGTTTAAAATTCGTACAACACGTAGGACGACTTCGCTGGAATATATTCCAGGACATTTAATGATTCACCGGGGAGAATTAAATCCGAGAACACGGGAACACACCAGTTTCTACCCAAAACTGTCTTGGAGAGATCGTTTCACATTTCTAAGACATAGCAGAAGTATTTTTCTTTTTCTGCGTTTATTCATCCAAATTCAGAATAAATGTTTTCTTTTCATTTATTCATCCTGAAAATTCAGAATAACAGGCTTCGAGGATCATTTTCATTTAGAACCCCGAATAACTTTTTCTTTCACCAAGGACTTACCCTGAACATCAAAACAAGCATTTCTTGGAGTTGTATAATTTTCGGGTGAGATTTTAATTGTAACTCTTGCTTT
>CM024761.1:124636215-124702908 GCA_014218235.1 Colocasia esculenta
TTGTTGTTGTCTTGGTGATGGTTTCCCCCATGATTGTTCCGTGCTCATTTCTATTGTTGTTGTGCTGCCTCAGGGTCTGAGGTATGCTATTTTTTTGGCTGGTGTGTTCTGACGGGTTTTCCCAGAACTGTGCCTTAGTGGTTCTAGTGGAGCTTCTCTCAGGATTGGCTTGTGTTGCTTCTGCTTGCTGCGGTGTCTCTCTGAAGGTATGTGTCATTTAGGTCGTTGGGCTGTGCATTCTGGTGAAGGTTCCTCTAGGATCGCCCTTTGTCCTTTCTGGTGGAGGTTCTTCTCAGGAGTGCTCTGTGTTTGTTTCGGGCCACCGTTGTGTTGCCCTTGTGGTTTGAAGTGTGTCGTTTGGTTTGGTTGTCTGTTCGGGTGAAGTTTTTCTGGGACGACTTTCTATTGTTCTTGGTGGAGGTCTTTCCCATGGCTGCTTTGCGTTGTTTTGATTATCGTTGCTCTCTCTCTCTCTCTGTAGAGATGACTGTCATTATTGCCAGTTGGACTGTCTATGTTACAATCTGCTTGGCATTTCTGGTCAAGTTTTGTGCTCTTGGCCATGCGTCTGGCTGTTGTGTTGTCCAGCTTGTCTCGTTGTCGTTTCCAAGTTTCTCGAATGCGCTGGTGGGACTTCATGTGTCTCCGTGGTTTGAGTGGTTTACTTCGTTTCTCGTGCCCTACGTGCTCTTGCTTATGGTGTTTGGTGAGTGCAATCGGTGTCTGGCTAGTTGTGCTTCCTGTGGAAGTGCTAGTCTTGCGTTGTGGTTTTATACCTCTCTCGTTAGTGGAAGAGACTCATTGCGTGTCTCCTCCTCTGCTTTTCGTGGGTTGCTCGGGGTGGTGATACTCCACTGTGGTGTTGTGTCACTAGGTGCACATCGTTGTGACCTTCTGGTGGAGTCATCTTCCCTTGAGTCATTTTTGGGTTGAGCTGGTTGTTCCCCTCGTGCTGTCATTTCCTTGTGGCACCGTAGGTCAGTGGACCTATTCGTGCCGTTTGTCATTGATGTTTCTTGCTACCTGCCTGGACAATTTGGGGTATTGTGTCCCTGTTGGTTTAATGCGAGGTAGTATTTTTTATTGGTTGCTTGCATGAGCATTGTTCGATTGTGATTAGTTTTTCTCGGTTGCTTGCTTGTGTGAGCGCTATTTCGGTGTGTGCTCAATTGCCTCGGCTTGTGCCTTGGAGCTTTTCGTGTCATCATTTTGTGATATTGGCCTCTCTATCAGTCGCGATGGAGGCGATACCTCTTGCTCTTGCGCGTTAGGGAGTTACTGTGGTCTTTTGCTCTCCATGCGGCAGAGTTGGTGCTCTGTGTTTTGTGTGCTTTTTGGAGCCGATGTGGTTGTTGCGCTCCTGAAGTTGTTGTTAGCTTTCCGTGCATTTCTCTTGTGGTTCTCTGGTGGAGAGTCCCCTTCGGTGGGCCCTATGTCCGTCTCGAGTTGTTGGTGTGTTTGTGTGTACTGCACCTTGAGCATTTTTCGATGCTTCGTGTCCTTGTGCCTCAAGGTTCGGGCCAATGTGGCATGTTGTGCCCTTTCAGGCTTACAATTCTTTACGTGTGGCTTTTTGGCAGGTCTCTGGTGAAGAGTCCTTCATGTTAGCCTGTGTTGTTTCATTCGTTGGTGCACTTGTGTTGCACTTTGCTTAGTTTTGGTGCTTGTGGTAGCACCATGTGCTCGTGCTCGAGTATTTTGGTTTTGTGCCGTCTGGAGCCTTGGTGCATTGTGTTGTATCTTGGGTGGCTCCTGGTGCTTGTGATAGCATGTATTGTGTTGTGTGCCCTGATCATGAGCTTTGTGTGTCGTTTCACAATTCGCTCGGTGTTGGAGGCATTGAGCTTTCCGCCTCTGGGACACTTGGTGTTGTCCTCTGCCTTGTGGTTGTACCATTACCGCTGTGGGGTGGCTGCTTTGCCTTGTCTAGTAGCCCTATAGGTGTACTCCAGGTTTTTGGTCATGGCCTGTGTCTGGGTTTTCCCTCTCGCTTTGGGAGCGAGTGTGTTCAGTTGTGGTACCCTGCTTCAGTTTGGGTCCCTCTGAGGTCAACGTGTTGTCCTCGACCCTACGGTTGTTTTTGGTTCCTGTGTGGTTTGTGCGTTTTTTTTAGTGGTGGCATGTTGGTACCCGTGCTAAGCCCTTTGTGCGTGTGCGGGTGTGCTGCCAACTCCTCGTTGGTTCTCCATTGTGCATAGTATTGGTGAGTCTGGAAGCCGATGGTGGAGTCTCTTGTTGGTTCTTCTGGTGACAGTGAGGCTTATTGGCTTGCTAGTACTCGACCACGTGGCTTGTTGACGTTGTGAGGTGCTCGGTTTTGACTTAACCTCAGACGTCTTTCGTGCTTCCTTCGATATGTGTCACGGTTGTTAAGCGTGCAATTTTCCAGTATTGTGGCTCCGCGTGCGTTTGGTGTCCTTGTCGGACCATGAGGAGGTCGGGTGAGGCCTAGTGGTGACAGTGGATGCCGTTTTCCGCATGTTGAGGTTTCTCCACATGTGTTTGGTGTCCTTGTTGGACACACGAGAAGGTCTGGGACCTAGTGGTGACAGTGGACATTGTTCCATGTGTTGCGAATTCTCCGCGAGCGTGATGTTGCTCTGGTTCTCGTCACTCACGTGGCTTCTTGGTTGGGCTGGTGACTGATGCTAGCTGATGTTAGTAGCGTGAGCTGTTCCTCTAAGTGTTTTGCTTGACTCTCAGGCATTTTTCCAGATTGATGTCGACAACTTGTGCTGCTGTCGGTTTTTTGGTGACTGGGTTGCTGACCAGCGTTTCTCTCGTGTTGTTGGCAACTATGTCCTCTGTCGGGTTTTGTTGGCGACAGAGTGGGTTGCTGGTCGGTTGGTCCCAACAGCGGAGTCTGTTGGTGGCTGCACCCGTGCGGTTTTCGGATGGCATTTTCTACTATTCAAGTCGGTTTTGGCGTTGCTCGGCACCTGTGGGTTTGTCGTTCCATTTGGACGCCTCACGTGTGGCTGGAGTAATCCGTTGGATTTTCGGTTGTGGCTTCCCGTGTTTTTGGGGCTCGTTGTGTGAGTCTTGGTTTCTAGCTTCGTGCACTCTGTGCGCATTTGGCGGTGTCGTTGTTACTACGAGGAGGTCGTGATTGTAGATGCGAGATTTGGCCCATCCCCGCGTGGTTCATGGCCCAATAAGACTTTTTTGACAACTGTTGACTTGCCTCGGATCCCATGTAAACGTCCACATCGATTGCCTCTGAGTGCATGTTAACGGCAACACCCCTTGACGTCGACTCTGGTTGACGTCCACATATGTGGACGTCTGCATGGGGATGGCGGCAGCATCTCTTTCCGTCAACCTGGGTTACTTGGTCTGCGCACTACCCGAGATTCCAGCCCACTTGCGCCCTCTCCTCGGCCATGCAACGCATGGGGCCATTCCCACAGGCAAATGGGCCACCTTGGCCCCCCTTGACCTAGTAAAAATCCTACGTGGCCCCCCTAATTGGTTTAAGCTTTAATACATGGATTGCCACATGTTTAAGTGTGTTTCTTCACACTTGAGCATCCTATGCTCACTAGCTCCGCCCCCACTACCTATATATGGTACTCTTTGCCTTCTAAGTGAGGGGGGAGATGCTGGACGAGCTAGTGCTTTAACACCTTGACAGAAGAGAGAGAAAACCCATTTTCAAGCCTTGAGAGCTCCACCTTTGCTTCCTCTCTTCCTCTCAACCTTGGAGCATCCAGGAGGCTTCACCACCAAGCTAGAGGAGCCCACTAAGTGGTCATCCATGCCTGAAAATGAGGATCATCTCCCTCTCCTCTTCTCCTTCCCTTCTCTCTCTCTTAGTCTTGCATGCTAGTTACTTCACACACACACACTCTAAGCACGTAGTGCACTTCCCTACACACCTAAAGGGGTTTTCCAAACCAAAAACGGAGGGAAGAAGGTGGTCATAGCATTTGGCTACCCCTCTTCTCAAGCCCGCAACCGGTACGGGGCTTCTCCTTTTGGGTCTTTCTCTTTACTTCTGGACGTTTACTATACTTCCTTAAGGTTCTAATAGAGCTTTCTTTATTGCAGGAACACTTCCAAAAGACCACGGAGCTTCTTCTCCTTGTCCGGCTGAAGAGAGGAGAAGAGAGGAAGTCGAGTCCACCATCCACTACTGCGCGAGGCTACATCACCGGCACGATCAGAATATTCCTTGGGCACAGGTAGGCCCTGGCGATCACCTCCCACTTATTTCATTTGCTGGTTCTTTGTTTTCTCTTGGTCAACCTGGTTCAAGGGAAGTTCAACGAGCAGAATGAGGATCAACCAGCAAAAGTCCAACGCGCCACAAGGGAGCTCACCAAAGTTCGGGGACCTCCGGAGTCTCAACCACTACGGGCACGGAACAGAACATCCACAATGATGAGAATTAGTGGTTCTGCGCACCCGCATTTTGTGTGCTCCATGCACATTTGGCGGTGCGGTTGTTGCCACGAGGAGGTCGTGGTGAGACTTAGTGGCTTCTCCACCCCTGCGCTTGCATTGGCTCGGGTGTTCTGTTTGATCCCTCGGAATCTTTGGGCGTGCCCTAAATTTTGAGGACAAATGTTTTTAGGGGGATAAAATGTAAGACCTAGCTACCGGCTTTTCCATCCGGTGTCTTGGATGACTGGCCACTGACGCGTCCGGGCTGGGCCACGCATTAGTGTCACGTCGTTGGTGTCCACGCGACAGTCATCCTTGTCGCGACCAGCGTGCGTCACATTCTTGTCGCGCCCGGCTTTCCCGTCGCGTCTTCGTGTAGCGCGCCGGTCAATGGGTCGCGATAGTGTTCCGTCGCATCAGTCGTCTGACGCCTGTCAGGTGGCAGGTGTGTCAGTACGACCTATCGGTGTGTCGCAGCATCATGGGGGATGCGTTCTTGTCGCGCGTGTGTGTTGACCCGTCGCATTAAGATCCTTAACGCAACGAGTGCCTTGTAGCGACTTGGGTGCCAAAGGCTTAAGGCCTGGCCGGCGACCCTTCTCCCCTTTCTCCTCCTCTCTCTTCTCCTCCCCCTCCAGTGGTGCTCTTCCTCCCTCTCTCCCTTTGTGCGTTTCAAGCGAGGAGGAGGGTCGTTCGTGGTGCCTTGACGGGTGGCGCTGTGTGGAGCAAGGAGGAGGTGGTCCAATCTGACGTGAAGGGCCCTAATGGGTTTGTTTCTTCATTTAAGGTAGGGATTGCTTGAACCCTTCTCGATCTAGGTGGATTGGGAGCCCCTCGTCGTTTGTAGATAGCATTTATTACTTTTCCATGTTCCCCTCCCCCGTGTTGTGTGTTTGTAGTGTGTGGGTGGCCTCGGGATGGAGCATCCTGTGGGTCTTCCTCTCTGCTAGTGTTGCGACCGTGGTGTGCATCGCGACACCAGAAGAGGCGTCAGCTTTGTTGGACGCAACTTTGTCATGATGTGTTGCCCCGTCGCGATAAGATCGTTGTTACAACATGTTTCCCCATCGCGACAGGGTTGCTATCGTGGTGCCCTTCCCCATCATGATGGTATCGCGACGGCCAGGGGGACGCAACAATACCTGGTTGCCTCGGGTGTTTCAGTGGCCCCAGTTAGCGTGTCAGCGTGTGCTCTAGGGCAGGCTGCCCTTAGACCTTCAGGTGGGGAACGCGGCAGGTTGCCTTGCTGCATTCAGTTACTAAAGTGACATCTTCGTGGCCATGTCCTGGCGGCGGTGCCAGGAGGCTTGCGTTTGTCTAATAATCGATTGTCTAGCGGTCAATCGATTATTAGCAGAGCGATGTTTTCCGTACTGACTGGTAGTGTTTATGAGGTTTTGGCTTGTTCGTGTGTGCCTTGGTTGACCGACGGCCCTCTCGAGGGTCTGTGCGTGTCTTGTGCTCGTTGGGCTTGTCGTAGGGTACAAGATAGCGGTTTTGGCGTGGTTCTTGTTGTGCTTGCCCCACCTGTTCCCCCCGGTGCATGGCACTTAAGGCTTGTCCCGTTCAGATGTTGTCTTCGTTTCCTGGGACCCCCGTCCTCGAGAGCCTGTGAGGGAGTGTTAGGGCTACGAGCGTGCTCCAGTTGGCAACCGAGTTGGCGGACTCTGGAGCTAAGGGAAAACAAGGTTTGGATAGCGACAACGAGTCATTTGTAGAGCTCTCTTGTCTGGCGCAGGACGCCGAGGTCGTTGAGGTGTTTTCTTTCCGGCGCGGCTCAGACAGTCCTTTTCTCACTTCCTCTCTCTGCGTTGGTTCTGGAGCCACGTAGTGGTGCTAGGCATGGGCCGCAGCTTGGCCAGGTTGTTGTGGTGCATGTGTTCTTGTGGTGTTTCTAGGCGGCTCTGTCTCGCTCTTCCAGGGAGGTTAGAGGTAGGAGCCAGTCTGTTAGTGCTTGCAGTCAACCGTTGAGGCCTCCTAACAAGCCTTCCAATCCTACCTCCAATCCTCACCAATTCCCTCACATCCCTCTAGGCCCTATTCTGCTGTTCCTCCTCCTTCTGGCTATACTCGTCCCGGTCCCAAGAGATCTCATTATCCTGCCCTCCCCGAATCCTCGGGGACATATTCTTTGCCCTCATGTCTTGCGACGCCATCCAACTTCCCCCTAAAAGGAGGGTGTCCATCCGAGGGCCGATACTTCAAAGTATTGTCTCTATCATAGGACCCCCAGTCATGAAATTCACAATTGCTTCACTTTCCATGACTGGGTGTATGACATGAACGATCAGGGTAGGATCAATTGGAAAGACATCAAGTTCGCCATTACCAAGTCTAGGTATACTAGAAGGGACCTTGGTCTAGACACCCGATTCTGACTTATAAGTTGAACCATATTTCTTGTAACTTAGTGAGACCAAAGTTGGTCACTCACCTTGAGCCCATCATTAGCCTTGCTTTGAGTCCATTAACAGCCCAATTTCCATGAAACCCCGTCCATTATCTTTTAAAGAGTCCATGAGCCCTAATGATCATTATCCTCCTATGTGATTGGCCAATAATTCAAGAATAATTGATTTTCTTTAACGTGACGGGTCGTAGCGCTGCGTTACTGCTATCGCGACCCCTTTGGCCGCCGCGACAGCCCATGCATATCCATGCACATGCCCCCATTGTCGCATTCCTCCTGGCCATCGTGATCATGCTTGTCGCGCCCCTACGATGCGTTGTGACTTCAGTCGTGTGAGCTGGCCTACGCAACCACCTTTATTTATCTTCTTAAGGCCTTATCTCTATCCATTTGAACCTCCCAATCTCCATGGCCGCGGTTTGGGGCTAAGGGTCTCCTTGGAAGTCTCTTTATGGACTCTACCCACGAGTTTTAATGACATTTATCCTCTCATATGGGTATTTATCACCTAATAATGAGATTTTCTCTCTCATTTTCTATATAAGCAAGCCCATTTTCTTCAGAGAGGGGAGGACCCCGAATTTCATCCCGAAGGGCTGCCAAAATTTTCTGTGAGCTGGACTTAGCTCAAAATCATCCCTTCCCCTCTCATTTCCACACATTTTTCACACCAAGCCATGACGATTTCTTCATCAATGGAGCTTGGTGAGTGAAGAGGGCGACCCCATCACCTTTCCTCAGCATCTGGAGCATCAGAGGACGTCCACCATGCCAGGGAGTCGCCCCATACGGGCTCCTTCTTCCTCTTCCTTCTTCCTCTTCATCTCATGCATTTTTCTTATTTTTCTTAGATAGGACTCATTTCCCTTTTCTTCCCACGTTTCCATACACCCAAGGGGTTTAAAACCACCCCCAGGTCCGTTCCCACCAGCTCATCTCTTCTTTTCATTTTTGGATGGATACTATGCTTAATATTTCTAACAGGGTTCTTTTCCTTATTTTGTTGTTTTGGCAGGCACTCAACTACTTCTCACGGGGAGCTCTTGTCCTCTGGCCGGCAGAGGGCAGGAAGAAGGCCCTTCCACACTTCTCCAGCACTGCAGAGAACGAGACGAGAAGGCGACGCGACAACGAGAACGTGCCCCTATAGGGGACACGACACAAGCTTCATCGCGATGGAGCATCCGTCGCGACCTCAGGTCAGTGTGATGTTCTCTCTCCTTTTCCTAGATTAGTTAGCCCATGTTATTTCTATTCTTAGGCAACTATCTAGGTGGCGATCACATCCTTTTTTCTATGTCTTCATATTGAGCATATATTGCGTGTATTGGGAGGCGCACAATCCCGTGATTACACCTTTTGGCGATCACGGTGGGACCTTCAGTGCCACCCTCGTGAGTCTAGTCTGCTTGCTTGCCATGTTTCCTTGTTCAGATATCTTTAGAGCCCTGTTAGGTTGTTGTTTTTTTGTTTTCTGCGTTTCTGTTCTCTGTTCGATTCGCGACATATCGTGGGACGCGATACGATCGCGTCGTTAGAAGAGGACGCGATAGCAGGTCAGTGCCTCTCATCTTCTGCCTACCTTTCTGCTCATATGAGTTCTTGTATGCTGTTCCATTCCTCTTGCCATGCGTTCTCGTGTTTTTGGGTGTTAGAATCCTGCTAGGGTTCGGGTTTTTCTCTTCCTTTATTGTAAGTTTTCGGGCTCTGTCGCGGTCGATCTGAGGACGCGATAAGGCCACGCCGTGGAGAAAGTCGCATCTACAGATAGCATTGTTTGTTATTATTTTAATCCATGTATTGGTTTTTGAGTGATTCATGACCTCTACTTGGTTAATCTGGTGACATCATGCTTATATCATGCGCTAGGTCAGTCTGTGTGCTTTGTATTTATGACTGACTGCTGTTCTCGGGACTATGTTGGTATCGCGGCAGGCCGCCCTGTTGCGATACGGTCGCGTGTGTACCGGCTGCCGCGACTCTGCCCGAGACTGTTGGTCATCCTGTTGGTCATAGTTTACCTTGCATACATCTTGGGCACTTAGGCTCGTGCATACACTGTTAATCCCACTATTTAGGTTACCTTCCTTGGATGAGTGGGTCCTCTCACCTGCGAGCACTCGTGGGTGACCAAAGACCACCTTCCGAGGCCTCCGCAAATCCTCGTGACCGTACGCACGTTACGATTCACCGGGCCAGTTGTACCCATCGCCCTTAGTTTGAGCCGCCCCGCGCGCATGAGTGGTATTTCTCCCCTAGTTGCCCGGAGGACTTGAGTTCACACCTATTAGGGTCCCACTTGACCGAGTGGCTTTTATTAATTTATTCATTTAAAAGTCAAGTGCAAACCTCAAATTTGGACCGTAATCATGATAACTTGAGTGCTCCTTCTTATCTCACAGTCCTTTCATGTTGTGTTAAAGTCTAGGTTTGGTTGGTCTATGTCATCTCCCTAAATTGCCTAGGGGCGGTGCATGCGTCATTGTCTAGGTAGATCGAGTCAGTCCCCTCCAACCATTGTATTATATTACAATTCTTTGTTCGACATGGACCAATTTCGGGTCCTTGCTGACGATGTCCTACCCATGGACTCCCTGAGGATGTGGCCCAAACCTCTGCGGCCGTCCTCTCCGGGCACATCCAGCCCCTCTTGTCATTAGAAGTCAATCCGCCCTCCTTCTCCTCCAGGGGTAGATTACCCCCATTCTCAATTTAGTCAGCTTCTTCCTCATCTTAGTTCGGACCAAGTCCGTGAGTCTAGCCGCTGCCAAAGGCAAGCGACCCTTGTCTTCACCTGCTCATAATTCAGCCCAACAGACGGCCTCCTCTGCCCCTGTTATTTTAGCACCCATGTACCTTCCATTGTGTGCAGACCCCACACCCCTCCGTCCTCGGGCTATTCATTTTTGGAGCCTAGCTACCTCCAGCGTGGGAGGTTCGGCCAAGTCCCCTCCAATGTCCTCTTTCTATCAGGCCGCGAACCTTCACTCACCTTCGCGAGCGAGAGGTCCTATTTGTTGGAGCAATCTCATCCCTCATTCCTTCTCACCATGTCACGACCCCCTCCGATTTCCTTGCGGAGTGGGAGACCATGAAAAGAGAGCTCCACAACCTCGGGAGACAAATAGACCCTCGGAAGGTCGCTGACATCCCCCTCCCATCCTTCAGCATCTCCGGGTTCCACCCCAGTCGGAACTCCCTGTCTATCGGCGGTACTCTGGGGTAGGGGACCCTTACGTACACTTGAAGGATTTTGGTATGAGTCCGCACCGCACAAGTATGACCGCCATCTCATGGCATACTGTTCAGGAAGTCGTTAGATGGTCCGACCCTTGAATGGTTTACTCTCTGCCACCTGAGGAAGCCGAAGATTTCCGAATGTACAAGAAAGGTTCCTACAGCAATTCCAAGATCGGGTTGGACCGAATATTCATTTGTTGATCTAGTGGCCGAAAGATGAAGGCCGATGAGGAATTTTCAGCCTACGCCGACAGATGGCGTTCCCTTGCTGCTAAGGTCCGTTGCCCAATGCCCGAGGAAGAAAAGGTCAAGCTGCTGATCTCCAATGCCACTCCCACCTATCGGGCCATCCTAGCCATGAACGATATCACCACCATGCACCAGTTATATAGCCAAGCCGTTTCATCCAAACCCAGCTTAAGGATTTGCCAATTCACTCCATGTTTGAGACTCCTAAATCTCGTTATCCTAAGAAGCCCCAAGGCCCAATCACTGAAGGTATCCAAACAAATGAGCAAGTAGGTGCGGTGAACAACCCCCAGGCCCCGTGGGTAGGTCTCCCTACACTCAGCAAACCCAGCAACCGTGGAACAACAATAGACAGCCTCCTCCTCAGGGTCAGAACCCCCAGCAAGACCAGCGCCAATACAACCAAGTCCTCCCCGCAGAATGGTTTTGCTCCTAGAAAGCCCAATGCGCCTAAAGAGCTCAGTACCCTCCTTTGCCAGAGACCCTAGCTGATATTTTTGCAACCCTCATGTCCTTAAATGCTCTTAGACTCCCTCCTGAGAAGCCGAACTGGAATATGGCAGCGGACCAGACGAAGTACTGTGTGTACCATCGCCATCCAGGCCATAATGTGTCGGACTATTTCCAATTCGGGATATTATATGATCTTCATGAACAAATCAGATCGATTGGGTAGAGATGAAAAGACTGATCCAGACACTGAGGGACCAGCAGGGTCAAAGACAGTAGCAACAACAGCAGAGGCGACAGCAGCCACAACAACAACAACATTCCAGCAATAGCAGCAACAATTCCAGCAACCTTTCCAGCAACAATTCCAACAACAACAGCAACCCCAACAACCGGAAAATGACCTTGGCATAATTCGTAATCCCATGCTCAACATCAGCCCACTCCGAACCACCAACCTCCTCCTGCCCAAGTTAATCCAGTCATACACCACCCACAACCAGAAGCCGTATGGATCTTCGATGACAAACATGAAGTGGGCCAACTCTTGGCCATTTCCTATACCGCCCCTATTTCTGCTACATCTATATCCACCACACCCACCATTGCCTCCATTACCTCGCCACTCTACAGCTCCTCT
Organism: Colocasia esculenta; assembly: GCA_014218235.1. NCBI lineage: Eukaryota > Viridiplantae > Streptophyta > Magnoliopsida > Alismatales > Araceae > Colocasia > Colocasia esculenta. The sequence goes on from CM024761.1 coordinate 124,647,591, forward strand.
GTCATACAACCCGTTGTCCCTTCGCCTATCAGCATCCCGTTCTCCCCTACGCCAGCACCATTATTACCCAACCCTTCCATCCTTGACACCACTCCTCCTCCACTCCACCATACCTTGCCTGCGGAGCGGGCGTATGTTTCACCGGATGTACCCAAATGCATCTGGGTCTATGCCGGGTCAACAAACCCAACCTTCAACAGTCAGCAGCAGCAACAGGATGCCGATGAGTAGATCCGGTTCTGGGAACTCAGTATGACATTTTGAAGCACGGACCAAACTCCAGCAAAAATCTCCATCCTTGAGTTAATCAAGAGGTGACACACCATCAAGATGCCTGAGAGCATTCTTGCAAAGGGTCATGGTAGTGAAGACATGAACCCTAACAACCTGCCTTCCGTTGCTCTCTATTATGAATAAAGGACCGACAATTACCTTTTCGGATGGTGAGTTAGCCCCTCCTGAGGCTAGAAGAATGCCCTTGTGTGTAACCCTTACCATAAACAAAGTGGCCATTGATGCAGCATTGGGTCGATACAGGGGCTCTGTTAATGTATGTCCGCTGAGCACCTTGAGAGCTTGTAACATCTCGGAGCGCCGCTTGCAACCCACTCCTACAACGGTGGCGGCCTATGATAACTCTCGGCGAGCCTGCCATGGCCTTATTTCTCTACAGGCTGAATTAGGGCCACTTGCATGACTGTGGACTTTATGTGCTAGATATCGATACCACCTACAATGCTATCCTAGGCCGCCCAGCTCATCAGTGTTTGAAATTCCCTTTCAAGGGCGTATAGTCAAAGTCAAAAGTGCAGTAACTACTCATTACTATGGAGGGCTATAGAGAAATCATGCCGTCAGTCTGGCCATCTAATAAGCCTGTCATCTAGTGCTCGATATAAATACCATGGGCTTACACTTTCTCCTCTAGCGTCTGATTGTGTCTCCATCATTGGCAGCCATAAGAAAGCATACGTAAGCAATACCAAAGGCTGGGATATCATGTTCAGGATTGGCTATCAGACAGGAAAAGGTTGGGAACCATCTCCAAGGGGGACCAAGGCTATCACTGGCACAAAGAAATTTACAAAGCATGGTCTAGGATACACAGAATGGGCAATATCTCATCTGCCTCACAGTCAAACCCCGACCTCTTACCTAGACATATATGACCACTTGTCAGAGGGCCCATACAAACGGGTATAACACCCAGTGGAGGAGGCACCGATGTCAGCATATCAAATCCTAGAGGCTCATCGGCCCAGCAAGAAATGGAAGCCAGTGACAAAGATAGTGGATTTAGATATCGAAGATTTACTCCTTGCAGTGAGTTTCTTATTCAGGGAGGACAGCAACATTCTGCCATCAAAGAACAAACAGAAGAACAGGGCCTTGAAGACCTTGTTTCATCAGTGAGTCGTCTGTTTGTCGAGGACAGTGTGGCACAGCTGCCAGTAGTGATAGAATCAGCATCAGCAATCACACCAAGCGACAGTTGCTTGGACTTGGGAAAAGTTTGAAACCATGAACCTCATCAAACCAACAATGGAGTTCTGGCCAAGGTATTCCCAGCCTTTCAATCTTTGTGTCTTCCATCTTGGTTTATAAATTCACCTCCATCCCTTTTTCCCCTCCCATTATTCTCCAGTTCTCTCCTGACGCTCTCGAGGGGTTAACCTCCTCTGCATCTTCTTTCACCGTCTCTTTTATGGCCGGTTCTATCCTTCTCCGGTGCCTTCGCTCTTAGGAGGGTTAATTTCCTTCTTAATATGTTGCATTAAAAAAAAAATTAAAATCAAAAAAAAAATTAAAATCAAAGCAAAAAAAATGCCTCCTCTCTCCCTCGTTTCCCATCTCTCTGCCCTTCTCATCAGGCGGCGATCCCCGCCTTTTCCCTTTCTCTTTCATCGGACGGCAATACCCGTCCTTCTCCTTTCAAACATCAATCTCCCGCTGCAGTTCTCATCTTCAGACAGTGATCCCCATCCCCTCGCCTTCTGCTCTCGACGACGATCCCCGTCACCTCTAGATTTTCGGACGGCGATCCCCGTCCCCTCGCCTTTGCTCTCGACGGCGATCCCCGTCACCTCTTGATTTTGGACACGATCCCCGACTCCACCTCCATCTTGACTCTGACGGCGATCCCGTCATTTCCCACCTTCTACCTTCTGCTGTCAAATTCACCTGCTCTTGACGGCGATCCCCGTCACCCCCGCGCTTTTCTCTGCTTTGACGACGATCCCCGTCACCCTTTCTTCCTTGGCGGCGATCCCCGCCTTCTCCTTCGGCCAAGCTGCGGTCTTCGCCCACTGACCACCATGGTCACTTTGGGCGATTTGGGTGAGGGGCCTTCTGTCCCCTGCACCCCGAGTCTGCTGCAGGCACCTTGAGCTCGGGTGGCCCGCCTCTCCTCCAGACCCATCGGAGGGTTTCTGCGGCCCCGCCGTGCCTTTTCCTTTCCATTCCAATAAATCTCTGGACCCTTTTCCAGAGCCTTCTGTAAATATCAAACCTAGTTTAGATTCAAGGGTAGGATTTAGCAAGTCCTCATCCCCATCTAGGAAGAAGAAGGGTAGTGGCATACCCCGTAGGTATCTTTTAGACCTGGTGCAAAGGTGCGGCGCTCTTCTAGTTGTTGAAGAAATTCGTCCAAGAAGCGGTAATTTTGAACATAGAAGCTCAGCACGAGGTGAAAGGGCTAGACGACAGATTTGGTGTTTATGAGATCTTAGCTGAGGATGACCCATTGATGAAGATGATTGTGAGATAGGGACGCTGCCGAGATGTATGCGAGTGGTATGAAAAGATTTGATGAACCACCTCGGCAGTAGACGAACCCACCAAAGAGGTAAACGTGGGAACAGAAGATGACCCTAGGCTCTTGACCATAGCTTTCGGTCTCCCTCCTGAGGAAGAAGAGGTGCTCATAGAAATGCTGAGGGAGTTTAAGGATTCTTTTGCCTGGTTTTATGATGACATGCCCGGCATTGACCCCGAATTGGTGGAACATAGGTTAATCTTGAAACCAGGGGTAGTTGCCGTTAAACAGAAGTTAAGGAGGTTTCTCCCCCACATTACTTTGAAGATGAAAGAAGAGATTGATAAGCTACACAAAGCTAAATTCATCTGTGTAGTCCTCTATCCATGTGGGTGGCAAACATAGTCCCGGTGATGAAGAAAGACGAAAGAGTGCGGATTTGCATAGACTTCGGGACTTGAATAAGGCATGTCCAAAAGATGATTTCCCTTTGCCTCACTTGGATGTCTTGATTGATAATACCGCTGGGTTCGAACTCTATCATTCATGGATGGGTACTCAGGCTATAATCAGATTCGTCTAGCCCCGGAGGACCAAGAGAAAACCTCCTTCACCACACCCTGGGGAACTTATTGCTACGTGGTCATGCCGTTTGGATTGAAAAATACCGGCGCCACTTATCAAAGGGCCATGTTAGCTATCTTCCACGATATGATTCATATTGATGTTGAGGTATATGTGGATGATATTGTGGTGAAGTCTCAGACTCGAAGAGAACACTCCTCCGTGCTTGCCAAAGTATTTGCCGCGCATAAGAATACCAATTGAAGATGAATCCAAAGAAGTGTGTGTTGGGGTTTCTTCAGGCAAATTTCTAGGTTTCATAGTCAGAAAACAAGGGATTCAAATAGACCCACACAAGGCCAAGGCAATCATGATATGCCTCCTCCTAAGAACATATCTGAGCTTCGAGGTTTGATTGGTCAGCTACAGTTCATAAGGAGATTCATATCTCAGCACTCTCAAAGATGTCGCCCTTTCCATGAACTATTAAAAGGAGGAGCCAAATTTGAGTGGAATGCTAAGTGCTAAGAAGCCTTCGATGAACTCAAGAGCTATCTATGAATCCGCCGTGCTGCAGGTGCCTGTCCCAGGGAAACCCTTAATCTTATATCGACTATTGAGGACTCCTAGGAGCTGTCCTTGCACAACATGATGACTCTGGCAAAGAGATGGCAGTTTATTACCTATCTAGGCTCTTCAATCCTTCCGAGCTCAAACTCACTACAATGGAGAAAACATGTGCAGCGCTAGTGTGGGTAGTGCAGAAATTGAAACACTACTTCTTAACCCATAAGGTGAGTTTGATTTCTAGAATGGATCCTATTAGGTATCTCTAGAGAAGCGGTCCTTGCCGACAGATTGGCACATTGGCAGAGCTTCCTATCTCAATTCGATATCACCTTTGTAGTCCAGAAGGCTATAAAAGGATATGCCATTACTGAGCACCTTGCTCACCTCCCTCTTCCCCAGAGTGACACGGTCAAGAGGATTTCCCCGACGAAAACCTATCACTCATCTCTCACGATCCCTCTGGTCACTCCACTTTGATGGAGCTCTCAATTCTAGGGACGGGGCATAGGTGCTGTCTTGCTTACCTCAGAAGGGATCACCATTCCACTTGCCTATCAACTCCAGTTCCTACCACCAATAATATCTCCGAGTATGAGGCTCTCGTAGCTGGTCTAAAGCTTGCCTATCTCTTAGGCGCACGCCATCTCAAGATCATAGGAGACTCTCAGCTCGTTCTTCGGCAAGTCCTTTATACCTACCGCACCGTGACCCCAAGCTCAAGCCTTATCAAGATCTGGTCACGCTCCTAGCCAAGCAGTTCCGTAAGCTCATCTACATTCATACTCCTCGCTCTCAGAATATCCTGGCCGATGCCCTGGCATCCCTGGCCTCATCTCTCTCCTTCCCTCTTAGCCGCAGTGCTGAGACGATCATTGTCCAAAGGTTAGAAGCACCCTCCACACAGGATCCTTGGTTCATTAACCTTAGGAGCTCGTTGGTGTTGAAGGCAGAGAGAAAGGAAGCGAAGGAGATAATGCTCGTAGAACTAGGAGAAATGATGGAAGAAGAAAGGCCGTGGTATCACGAGATTGAGCAATATTGCAAGGACGGTACCTTCCCAGAAGAAGCTGAAGCTGAAGATAGGCGAGCCATCCATAGAGTGGCGTTAAGGTATACCATCATCAGAGAAGTGTTGTACAGACGCGCTCTAAATGGAATGCTTCTCAGATGTTTGTCGGATGAAGAAGCCTGGAAGGTAGTGGAAGGATCTCATTCCAGTGAATGCGGTGGGATGTGAATAGTCAAATGTTGGCTAAGAAGATTCTTAGGCAGGGCTACTACGGGCCAACCCTAGAAGAAGACTGTGACATCTACGTCCGTACGTGTGTTAAGTGCCAAGTCCATGCGACAAAATTCATGCTCCATCCTCCTCTTTGCATCCACTATCTTTGTAAGGCCCCAAATTTTCTTTTTCCCGCTTATTTTATGTATATGATGTTACTTGTTCTTGCATAAATGGCGTGCATGAAAATGGTGCATATTTAGATATAAATTTCGCATGTGTATATGCGGGGATGTATATTATTATCGTGAATATAAGTAATTGGCTAATTTTGTGTATAAAGTATCTATTTAAATACTATGCAGGTACTATCTAAATATTGAAGTATACCTTATATTACCCATTTCATGGATATTGTGTGCGAATATATGAAGTGCATATGTGTATGTACGTATGTAGGTTATCTTATGCGTGTGATAATTGTATACCTAATTCTACATACATAACACCTTGGTATACCTATGTATGTATGTGTATGTTTAGTTGTAAACGTTGTCCAATTGCATGGTGTAGTTAATGTGTACATTGTACTTCGTACATTGCATGTACGTATGGAGTGCAAGCAAAAACTATCTTATTGATAGATTATTCCTAGCTAACTTAATTCATATTGCCTCCTAATGATTTCTGAAACCCTCGCAATTCTTGTCACTTTATTTCACCGCATGTTGAGTCATGCTTATGTAAAACATCATGTACGCATAGGTAGATATCTATGTACGTATTAGCCAGTTGTGCTTATGTATGCATGTGAATAATTATATGGTAAATATGGTTGAATGCATGGTGTGATAGTGTGTATACTATGTTACATAATTGTATGTATATATGTGTAAGTTGAACATGATTTCTGCATGATTTTAAGTTCTGGCAGGAGGGCCATTGGCGTCAACATGGGTGGACGCCCCTTATATTTAGGCGTCCATAGCGATGGACGCCAAGACTTAAGTAGCCGTCCATATAGGTGGACGTTTACTTCTCTGACCTGCATGCGCAGCAGACCCGGAATTCCGGGGACAAGCAACCCCAGCCATTGGGGAGCTGTCCCAACGGCTGTGAAAGCCTCACATCACCCCTGCGTGGGATGAGAGGTCTCTCTCCTATAAACCAACCCCTCCTTGCAACCCCAAGAGCTCTCTTTGGCTCTTTGCAAAGAGGGAGAAGAAAACCTAGCTATGGAGAACAAGAGAAGACCTGAGGTTGGTGGCCTCTGATCCGTCGACTGGAGGTGCAAACCATGGAGCTACAACGTCTGGAGGACGGCCAATACATCCAAGAAGAGATCCCAGCTCCGAGGTGCCATCTACATCGACAGGAGAAGAGGATCGAAGGAGTTTCTGAACACCTTTTTGGCAAGGCCGAGAGGGGCTTCATCAGCTTATTCCGATCATGTAGATTATTTGAGAGGCAAGTAACCTATAGATCTCATGTAAGGCCCTCTAATTTCCGTCGCATTATTTGCATTTATGTGTGTATGTTTGTACTTGTGTATGTATGTACTTATTTACGTACGCATTAATTAGTATAATTACGTGTACATGTGTTTATATTAAACATAAATAATGTATGTATTGCATGATGATAGTATGGATACAATACCGTATGTATATTGCATGTATTTATGCATGGTATGCATGGTTTTCTGCATAATTTAGAGTTCTGGCCGAAGGCCACCTTGGCGTCAAGCCCAGGCCGTTTAGGTGGTGTCAGCGTCCAGACCTGGACGCCAACACTCATCCCGGCGTCCAGCGATATGGACGCCAACTTCTCTGACCTGCATGCGCAGCAGAGCTGCAAGCTTCTGAAACAAGGTATGGCCACCATTGGGGGGATGTCCCCCAACGGCTCTGAGGGTGTCCCATCACCCTAGTGAGTGGGAGAGAGACCCTCCTTAATCCTGAACCCGAATTTGGCCTCTCCCCACTCTTCCCTTCACCCTTGCAAGAGGAGAAAAGAGGGAGAAAAAAACCTAGAGAGAAAAACTGTGAGAAAACCCCATCTTAGCACCCTCAAATCCGACCCCTTGGAGCTTGATCTGAAGATCTTCCACGACAAGGAGGAAGCTGGAGCAAAGGAGAAGGCTTCCCCATCGCCCCTTGCTGTGGAGCTCATCCAAGAACCCGGAGGAAGTGATCTTTGGAGGGAGTTCTGCAACTTTCTTGGACTGCCCAAGGAGGTCTTCACCGAGCCTAGATCCCTTGGAGGAAATTTTGAAAGGCAAGTGACCTATCCATGGTGTTCCCTTATGAGTCTAGGTTGTTTCTATGATTTTTATGGAATTTTCCTCGAGTCCTAGACCCTCCAATTCACCCAAGATTCAGAGCTCGGGTCTGTGTTTCTGCACAGACCTGATTCGACGGCAAGGTTCCTGGACGTCCAGATCATACTTGGCGTCCATCGACCATGCCGTTGACCCTGAGTCAGCAGCCAGAGACCGCCGCCTAGTTCCTCAGGACAGAACAGTGAACTGTTCTACCCTTCTTCTACTTTAATTTCGATATGGTTTCCGTGATGAGGATATATGGTAAACCTTATACTCTATGTATTTTGTAAATTGTGGTGTGTGAATGAATGTGGGGTGTGATGGTGAATGTGGAAATGGTATTCCTTAAACTTGTGAACATGGATTGTTGATTCTTGCAAATTCAGTTTCCATGATTAGGATTAGTTGAATGCCTTGGTTTTGGCCTGATCATGAAAGTCAGTGGGTCAGTATATGTGTTTTGCAAATTTGGTAAATTATCCATGCTAGTGTAACGTGCTAATAAATCCGATTCGGTAGAATAAAATGAAAGCATGCAAGAATGGTTTGTAGTGACCAATCCATAGATGTATGAATTAGGGTAATGTTGTATTCTAAATTCATGCATATGGTTAGTAACTTATGTTTAAAACAGTAAGTGGCAAGTTACAAGATGTGTTAAATCCCATGTTAAATTAAATTGTGAAGGGCATGCTAATTAGGTATTTTATTTACTGTAAATTCCATGAAGCTCAGAAAAATCTGAAAAATTGAGGGTATCATCTTGAACCCGAAAACAGCATGTGGTTAAAATTTCAGGTCATTTGGATCAGTAAATAAAAAGTTATGTGTTTTCATGTGAATGTGATAATTCATGCATATGATTGTAATGTGATTAGTTATGGTTTAAAACCAACATGATTAGTGTGTTTACTGTGTGTTAAACTCTTGAAATTCTGTAGTACCATGTTAGGAAAAACAGAGATATTCATGTGAGTGAGAAAGTGAATGTGATGGAAGTGTAAAGTGTAAAACCATGTGTAAAATGGTAAATGTGTAAATGTGTAACTGTGCCAATGTGATACTGCTTCCGAGAAGGCAGTGGAGCTGTATCAGGAAAAAGTCCCTCTGAGAAAGTTCATTGTGTTAAGTGACCCTAAGGGCATTAGGGGGAAATCCTGGAGGTGGACAAGTACCACTGGTTAGGGTGGAGACTTGTTCTCTCGGTCTGCGCAGTCCAAGAGTCGCCATTGGAATGCCTAGATGGCGTCTATGTGTAATGTGATGTGTATATGTTCTTCTTTGGTGGTTTGGACTATGTGTCACGGCACCTAAAATGTGTAATGTGAAATGTGTAATGTGTATGTGTCCATGTGTAAATGTGTAAGTGACATGTGACTGTGTATGTGTAAAGTGAACCATGTGAAAGAGAAAACTTGTGTAAATAAAAATGTGAAGCTAAAGATGAAAATGTGTTATTGAAAACCATGTGAGACAAATCTAAAATCATGTGAAATCAGTGAATTTATGTTGTCATCGTCATGTTATTATGTGCAAAGATGTTTAGAATCCATGTTAGGGATAATTGGTGAAAACGGGCAAAAGATAGCATGATTGTTTGATCACATGACATGTTTTATGCATTATTGTAGCTCTCATGCATAGGTTTTCAGCCATGAAACCATATGAAATCAGCAACCTAAAGAATGTGAAAAGGTTCATGTATGTGTTTAAAAATGTGTAAAATCCATGCTAGTTGTGTTTCCCTTCCATGTATGTAAAAGTTCATGTTGATAGCTCTCATGTTTTGATTCTTTAAAGATTAAAGTTTCATGAGTAAATTGAATAGAGACCATGTGATAGGTGAATTTTATTTTAGAAATCTGAAAGCATGAGTTATGTATAAAATTGTAGAACTTTCATGATAGGTTGAAAACTTGAATTGACTAACATGCTATGTGTGGCTAATTGTAATGTGCATGTAGAAACCACTAGGACTTATAAGTGTATATCATGAGTAGTGTTGCTTGCTGAGTCCTTGGACTCACTCCTTGCTTCGGCGTACAGGTATAGTTGGTGACACAGTACCTTTGGAGGAGGCAGCAGAGACGGACTCCGAGCGTGGAGACTAGCTAGTTTTTTTTTGAGTTCTTTGAGATTGTGTATTTCACAGTATGTAATTTTGAACATTGTACTAGAAGTATCATGAGAATGATGTATAAGTGTGGACATTTGTATTTAATTTCAGCAATTTAAATCATGTGGATTTTTAGTTCTTTTATGTTAATTGCGAACTGCATGTATGTTTAATGTGGATGATGAATGAATGAAGACAGTGGTCTTTTACTTCCGCTACTCTGTTGTATATTCGCGTGTATCTCAGCTGTTTGTATCGTTTGGGTAAATGTCCTACTGTGGGACTCTCGCTATATCGACGTGGGTCGGTATGACCGTACCGGTGTAACGAGGGCCGTCACATCTCAATCCTATACATGTGCCCTAGGTCCCAGCATTTTTCTGATTTTTCCTCGCGTCCTGGATCCCCCCTTTCTCCTTGTGTTGGGAGCTCGGGTCTGTGTTTTGCACAAACCTGAACTTGACGGCAATAGCCATTGCCATCGAGATCTTAGCTTGGCGGCCAACGATATTGCCGTTAAAGTGCTATTAGCGTCCAGACTATGTCGTTAAGCTCTTCAGGGCAGAACAATGAACTGTTCTCCCTTCTATATGATTAATTTCCGAAGTGTTTTCAAATGAGGATATAATGTATCATATATGTTATGTAAAATAGACCATGGGATGCATGTGATATTTTCTGTGCTTTTTGGTGAATGGCATGGATTGTTAATTATTGAAATACATGTGGGAAAAATGGATTATGCATGTTCACCTACTGTCTACATGATTCCTGAGGAATTAAATGCCCTAGATTTTTCTATACCATGTGTATGTATCAGTTCATGCTCCGATTTTGAGAATTTTTCCATGACTGTGGGATTACTGAAATTTCTGTTTTGGAATAGAAGACATGCGTAGGATTTGTAAAATTTACAGAAAATTGTGTTTGTGCAATAAATCAGGGGGAAAATTTCTGTGATTATGAGTATGTTAGGATCAGGGTTGTGAACTATTAAATCTAATGTTCGTGTTATGCTCCATGTTAAATTGAATTATGAATAGCATGAAACTGAATGTTTTAATTTCTGTAAATGTAACATGATTCAGAAAAATCTGAAAATTTCATGTGCGATTACAAACCTGAAATTTGTCTGTGGTTAAAATCTCATGTTATTTTGATGACAGTGAGCATTGTTATGGATTTTTAATGAGAAAAACGACTATGTGAGCATGTTAATTGTGACTTGATGTGATTCAGTAGATTTCAGTATGATTAAATCTATATTATGATTATTTGGCAGTTGCAACGGTGAGGTTAAAATCAGTAAATGAGGACTTATTGTGTGTGAATTATGTATGAGTGTGTGCATGGGATGTGAAGAACAAGTGGTATAGTGTGTAAAATGGTTAATGTGACAAGATAAACAAATATGCCCATAAGACACTGCCACCCTAGATGCTTGGAGTTGTACCGTAGTATGCCCCTACGGGAAGCTCAATGTGATATATTATACCCTAGAGAAGGGTTTTGATAAAGTGTTATACCCTGCAAAGGGTCTTGCGAAATCCTGAGGTGGACAAGTTCCACTAGTAATGGTGGGAAGGGCTTTCCCCGGTTTCTGCAGGAACTAAGACTTATCACTATGTCGGTGATTAAGTATGTGAATGTGAATGTGTTGTTTATGTGATCGTCTACGTGGTGGTTTGGGCTGTGTCTTGGCATTAGTGAAAATGAGCATAAGTGTGATGTGAAAGTGATATGTGTTCATAGCACAAGGTATTGCGTGATATGTGTAAATGTGGCACATTATATGTGCAAAAAGTGAAATGATAGAAGTATGTGAATGTGAAAGAGGAAATAATGGGAATGTGTATAAGTATTGTGTGATAAATAAAAGTGAGTGTAGTGAAAGCCAAGTTAATCATATGGTTGTATGTAATGAGAAAATAACATAAGTGTAATGACAATAGTGTTAACTGATATTTGCTTATTGATGTGTATGAATGTGTGTGTATGTGTTGATGTATTAATTGGCAAATGCTAAAAGTGAGGTTACTAATAGTACCCAAAATGTAAGTATATGCTTTCATATTCATGATATTTGAATTATTGGATGTACATGTTTTTAGTATATGTTGTGTAGTTAAAGAGTGATCCCTATGCAAAGGTAATATGAATGTGATAAATTTGCATAAAATTCAGCAAGCTAATGTGAAGTAAGGTGTTATGATTGCATGTAAAGTGGGTTAGAAGTCATGCTAGGAATGCTACCTATCTTGTATATGTTTTCATGGTTTAGTTGTGCAACTTTACAATGACTTGGATAAAGTAGAAAACGTGTGAGTGTGTATTTTACACATGTTAATGACACCATGATGTTAGTGATCTTGTTTAGATTTTAGTTTTACATTTGTTTAGATAATTGTTTAATGAATTGTTTAGGTTATAGCATGATCATGTATGATTTAACTGCTGAAATTTTATTGTGTTAATTGATAAAAAGCATGTATGTATTGAATCTTAAGTTACTTGCTGAGTCTATTGTGTAGACTCACTCTTGCTAAACATTTCAGAAAATTAGCAGCGGAGGAGCTAGCAAGATTTGAAGTGGAGTTGGACTAAGTGATTGAAGATTTGTAAATTATCTTACATAGTATGTAATGCTACAATTGAATTTGAATTTTGATCAAATGTACTTGGAGTCGGCTATGTATTTGGAAAATATTGCACTTATGTTATCTCTTGTTGAACTTTACAGACTGTGGAATGTGGATTTAAAAGTTGATGGAATAGGATTCATTTAATTCCGGTGCATTTATTCGACTCTATTTGTGTATATCTCAGCTCACTTGTTACTTGTGGGGTATTCTCCCCTGTAGCGGCTTGCTCTCATCCGACGTGGGTTGGTATAACCGTACCGGGTGAAGTGGGTCGTTGTAATCTTTCTCCTTGCCTTTCTCCATGTGGACCTTTGATATCATCGGCCCCCTTGGTGATCCTAATGCTCAAATCAAATAGAAATCTTTCATTCTCACTGCTACTAGTACTTCACCAAGTGGCTGAAGCTGAAGCATTTGCGAAATCAAAGGTTCAACCGTGTGTAGTTCATCATGAGAACATCATCTCGCGGTTTGGAGTACCAAGCAACTTCGTCACCGACAACTGGCCGCAGTTCATATCCCAGGAACTTCAGGATTTGTGTAAGAAATTTAATATGTTTGCATCATTCATCTTCGTATTATCCACAGGGCAACGGTCAAGCCGAAGCCACAACAAAACACTTTTGAAAATTCTAAAGAAAACTTGCGAGTCCCATAAATTTACTGATTGGCCAGAAAAATTGATTGAAGCTCTATGGCCTACCGTACCTCCATCCGCACACCCACTGGGCAAACTCTATTTTCACTTACTTATGGGATGGAGGCGGTATGTCCACATGAAATTTTCATTCCTTCTCTAAGGGTATAATTGGATAAAGAACTTAACCTCAAGAACGTCGGGAGGCGTTGCTTACACAGTTGGAACTCTTAGACGAACGGCGTATTAACCGCGGCCGATCATGTACTTTCATATCAAAATAGCTCTCAAGATCTTTTCAAAAGAAGGTGATTGAACGCAAATTCCAACAAGGAGACATGGTTTTAAAGTGAATTTTCATAAAACTTGGAGGTCCTAGGTCCAAGCTGCAGCTAATTGGGAAGGTCTGTACGTCGTTAAGGAAGTATACCTTGGGAACACGTACAGGCTGATAAAAGCTTATGGTGAGGAGCTCTCTCACCAGTGGAATGGTTTGTATTTGAAAAGAATCTAACCCTTAATAAAAGGTTATCTAGGGGCACCCTTTTTCTAAAAGAGCATTGACTATTTTGAGCTTCTCATCCTTTATGATTGTTGGATCACTCCTAAGTTTAGTCACCACACACTACACGGTCGCCCATAGCCGAAGTCCCTTAGACAAGAGTGCTCCGGCCTAGCCCTTGAGTAGAGGGATACAGTCTAGTCTCTTCTATTCTCTTCTTATTCGGACAAAGGTTTATGGGTAAGGATTGATTGGTTTGTAGACTAGGTAAGGGGGAGTTGATCATGTGCAAATGAACTCTCAAATAGAGACGGTCTATGAAAATGTGCAAAAGAAATATGCAATGAAAAAGAACAAATGAGTCAAAATATGAGGAAAGGGGCATGTCAGAGTGGCAGTATATTGTCCCCGCGGGACGCCCTTGAGCCCGGTCGTACACATGCCCTAATAAATGACCATAAAGTCTCTGGACAACAGACGGATTTCACATGAAACACCCCCCTAACCGGATCACACAAACCAACGCCCTGCACCCCGACGCCATGTCTTTCTACCTATATGTCTTCCTATCTTCCTAAAAGACCGAATTCCCCTCTACACTTGGTCATATTAGGAACACCAACTACTAGGGCAATTGGTTGTGGGAGGTCCAAGAACAAATGCACACTGCACCTAGGATTGTTCGACAGTCAGAAGAAAAAAGGAGACTTATAATTGCTTGCTCAAATGCGAAGGGTACCACTATAGAAAACCTCAAAAATCCAAAAAATCAGAAAACCCCAAAAATCCAAAAAAAAATCAGAAAACCCCAAAATCCAAAAAAATCAGAAAACCCCAAAAATCCAAAAAAAAATCAGAAAACCTCAAAATCCAAAAAAAATCAGAAAACCCCAAAACCCAAAAAAAATAGAAAACTCCAAAATCCAAAAAAATCAAACAATCCCAAAAATCTCAAAAAATCACAAAATCACAAAATCCAAAAAAAAATGTACATATCATTTTCTTTAGCATGCATTATTTCTTTTAATTTTCCGCCTATTTAATAAGGCTCAGCCCCTTAACTATCATGAAGATCAAATCACCCCTTTATTTAGAGCAAGGGGCTGAGCCAAAGAGCATCTAACCTGTTTTGCTAAGTGTGCAGGGACAGGAGATTGAAGAACGATACAACGTTGTACTCAGTTCATTTTTCACTCTCTTTTCTTACTCTCTCGTTCATTTGGATCTCATCTCACTCGTGTCAATCACATTCAAATACAATCACAAATATTGGCATGAAATATAAAAATCCACTAGTAAGAGCAATATGTACAAAGATAAGGGGAGGTGGCTCACATGCTCCTCACTGTCCACCACCACTCTCCCCAGATCCCTCATGTCTGTCGGTGGTGGTGGCATCTCACCACCACCCCGACCGCTCCTGGCACTCGCCTCCTCTTCCAGGCGTCTCTCCTCCTCCTCATTCCTCCGACGGCCAAGAGTCTACTAGATATTGCCTCACGGAGGCGCCCGTCGCCCGGCTAGCACCGCTCGCGCCGCTCCTGCTCCTGCTTCGGGACTGGCCGATCGTCGTAATCATCTCCTGCAGGCTCCGAGCTAGAGTCCACTACGCATGCAAGTCAAGCGAAGTCGTGTCAACTTCGCCTGATCTGCAGTCGGTCCCTGCGTACGCAACTTCTCTAGCTCTGCGGTCATCTCATCGTCTGGAGGCGTAGCTGATCTCTCTCTGCTGCTATGTTGTCCCTCTCCCTCTCCAGCTCAGCCGCTCGGTCAGTAGCGGTCCTCAGTTCGTCCACCTGTAGGAAGTCAATTCAAGGTCAGTGTGAATAAAATCTCAATTTTCAAATCACTGGCACACTTACCCGCTCTGCTAATGATGCCTCTGCCTCCTCAGGTCTCCTCACTGCAACCGGCTAGTCAGTCTGCTAGATCCGACTGGGATCCTCTGCTGCTCTAGAAGAGGAGCACCTCCCTGTGTCCTCCTCGCTCGGTCTAGCTCTCTCCGCTGCACATTCACACGTCAGTTTTTTTTCAAATCAACTATGAAATTGATACAGTGCTGAAGTCCAAGTAAATACTTACTAGCTCCTCTACCTCTCTCTGAGCGGCCTCGCAATCCTTTACCGCGGAGTGGAGCAGGGCCTAGAGCGAGGCGATCTCTCTAGTCACATCTACCTGCAAAACATCACAGCTGTCAGCTCAGTTCAATCAAAATTCAAATAATCTGACGTTGTAGATCTTACTTGTCGCCTCGTGCCTCGGTAGACTCTCGTGCCGTACTTTAAGGCAAATGCCTATAAGTACTCGTCGTCTGAGGTGGCCTCCGACCGGACCCGCTTTCCCTTGCCCTGCACTCCCAGTCGCTATCTGCCTGCGGACCCTCTCACACCAATCAGTGGTCGTGGAGTCCCCGAAACCTCCGACCGGCCTAGGGGTCCGGTCACGGCTAGGAAACTCCACCACACTCTGACATAGGCCAAGAGACCTCTGAGTCAGATAGTGGTGAAGAGGTGGCACAAGTTTGAGAGCATGGATCCACACCGTCCTACCGAAGTAGGGGCGGGCCAGCTCCAACCAAGGTTGTCCCTCGTCTGTCTCCCCCAGGTATGGTTGCCACACCACATGCACATCAAGCACATTTCATTAGTAGCCAGCAATTGAAAGTATTGAAAATGCAATTAATAAAAACACTTACGTCTATCTGGGGTAGGCATCGATGGCATCCTGGAGGGATGCCAGCTGGTATCCCAGCGGGTGCGTGTCACGGTACGGCACCCACGGCGGGTGAGGGGCACGGTGCCCGGTCGCTCTAGTACTCACCTCCTCAGGCCAGGGAGGTGGAGGTAGGCCCAGACCTGCAGAGCATGAAGCTACATCAGATCACATTTGTAATATCAAGAGGCAATTTGTGAAGGGCAAGTGAAGAAGTGTGTACATGGAGGAAGGGGTAGAAACCGCTGATCGCTTCTGCCGGTCGGAGGAGGCCCAAGCTCTCGAACTGATGTGCCAGGAACGCTGCTCCCCACGCATAGTCACCCACCTGGCCTAGGTCCTCCAACAGCGGCAAGACCGACAGTGGACTGGGTCACCCTCGTGCAAATAAAAGTCTACCGAAGAGGAGGGAAGACGCGCGGTCCAAATCTGCCTGTGGTCCTGGCTCGCTAGCTAGGATGTGAGACCCCGAATTTTTTTTGTTTATTCTCTTATATATATGTATGTAATGAATGGTGTGTTGGGTGTTCGGTTGTTGTGTGCTTAGCATGCGTAGTTCATTGTGCCTACTATAGTTTTATCCTTCTCTTGAGCATGAGCATGTGCGTATATCTTATATATACATGCGTGTATATGATAATTAGTGTAGAAGTGACAATTAGCTAATTAGAGGTGTATTACGAATATCAAGAATCTCTGACTTAGGATACTTGGATATACTATGCGTGTGCTATCTAAATATTGAAGAATATCCTATACTACCTATTTCATGGAATTTTGTATGAGAGTATATGAAGTACATATGTGTATGTACGTATGTATGTTATCTTATGCGTGTGACAATTGTATACCTAATTCTACATGCATAACACATTGGTGTACTTATATATGCATGTGTATGTTTAATTGTAAACATAGTTCATTGCATGGTTAGTTAATGCGTACATTGTACTTCGTACATTGCATGTACATAAGAGTTCAAGCATGGTAGGTGTATTTAGTAGCTTATATTGGGATTCTATACTCCTCATGAATAACATGCATGTATTTTTATGAAATTAGGTGAGAATAGTCAATTGGCTAAATTATGCATATAGTACTTAAGCAATGTTAGGTAAAGTTGTGCAAGTCATCTAATTATCGGTTCGCATGTTGTATCCATCTATTTCAGCATAATGTACACAAGTGTGCTACACCCGTGTGTGTATACTATATATGCCAAATCAAGTGTGTATGCATAGGTAGATATCTACGTACATCTCATCTTAGTGTATTCATGTATGCTTGTGTATGCCTAGGTATAAATGCTATTGATTGCCCGGGTAGTATAACATGTTATACCTTATACTTTGTATGCGTATGAAGATATTCATGTGCGTGTTGTTATCTTAAATGTACCCATGTATGTATGTGTAGGATAAGTAGTAATTATTGGATAATTACATGGTGTAGTGGTGTATACACTATACTACATAGATTCCATGTGCATGTATGAGTAGATTAAGCATGGTTCTACACGATTCTGAGTTCTGGCAGAAGAGTGTATTGGCGTCAACATGGATGGACGCCCATGTTATGTCAGCGTCCATATCGACGGACGCCGACCCTATGTAGCCGTCCAGGGATGTGGACGTCAATATCCCTAATTTTCTGTGCTCTGCAGAGCGCAGAGAACACTCATTGGGCTAGGCCTCTGATTGGGGAGATGTCTTCCCAACGTCTCTCTTGTCCCTTCACCCCTGCACGAGCCCCTCTTGCCCCCTTATTCTTTAAAACACCTCTCTTTGCTATTCTAGAGAGCTCTTGGCTCATTTTCTAAAAAGAAACCCTAGCTGAGAGAAGAGATGAAGGACTGACCTTGAGAGCTCAGATCCGGCGTTCTGAGGCTTGGATCCGGCGATCTTCTTCGACGAGGAGGAAGTCCAAGCATAGGAGAAGGCTTCCCCGGCGTTGGACTGCGCTTGCAACCCCCTGGAACCTGGAGCAAAGGATTTCTGGAGGCTTCTTGGCAAGAGCCAAGGAGAGATTCATCGGCTATTTTGATCCGTTTAGAAGTTTTTCTTCAGCAAGTAAACCCTAGGTCTTGAGCCTAGATATGTCCCCTAAGTCTCAGGAATTTTTGTGGATTTTAATTCGTGTCCTGGAGCCCCTATTCTGAATCTTTTTCCAAGCTCGGTCTGTGTTCTTACACAGACAGGAACTTGACGACAAGACCTTGCCGTCAAGTGCATCTGTTAACGGCATGCGATAATGCCGTCAACCCCTGTAAACGGCTAGACATTGACGCTGAGTTCGTCAGGACAGAACTGTTAACTATTTTCTCTCCTCTAAATGACTATTTCGATGGGTTTCTCGCGATGAGGATATACTGTAAACCCTATACGTTATGTAAGATATCTATTGTGGTGTGTGGATGGGTTATTGAGCATGGTATGAGTAATGCAATTTAATTGTTTTGTGAAAATGCATGTATGCTAAGATAATAACCTTCTTGATTCACTGTTTGGATGATTTAGAGAGGGTCGGAAAGTGCTAAATGTTGTGAGCCATGTATGCATGCATCAGTCATCCCCTGCAATTTCTATGATTTTTCCCATGTTTATATGATTTGTTAGGGTTTATGTTTTGGAAAATAGAGAATATGTGTAGGACTATTAAATTCTCTAGTAAATCGTGCTTTGTGCCATAAATATGGGTAGAATGTCATGTAATATAGGCATGTCAGGTCAGGGCTGAGGCATGTTAAATCAAATGCTTATGCTAGGTTTCCATGCTAATAGGGATTTCAAATAGCATGTAAAATAGATGTTCGATTTTCTGTAAATTCTATTTAGCTCAGAAAAATCTAAAAAATTGAGGGTATGATCTTGACCCGAAAATAGCATGTGGTTAAAATTTCAGGTCATTTGGACCAGTATATAAAGAGTTATGTGTTTTCATACGAAATGTAATAATCTACGTATGTTATCGTAATGTGGTTAGTTATTGCTTAAACCTAACCTGATTAATGAAACTTCTGGAATGTTAATTATGGTCATCTGTAGTAGCATGGTCAGGAGAAAAACAGAGTCACATTGTGCATGAGAAAATGAGGGAGGATGTGTGAGTGTTATGTGTAAAATACGTGTTAAAACTCGGCATGAGTAAAGTGTAAAAGTTGTGCCTATGTGACTGCTACCCTAGAGACCGGGAGCCGTATATAGAAAAGTCCCTATAGAAGGCTCCATGTGATATAAGTTTGTCCCAAAGGCATTGGGAAAACCCCGGAGGTGGACAAGTACCACTGGATAGTGGGAGGGCTTCTCCCGTCTGCGCAGTTACCAAGATTCACCGCTGTATTGCCTAGGTGGTGAGTATGTGTATGAGTTGTGTCATGCTTGTTTATGAGTTGTGTTATGAGTTGTGTTGAGAGCTGTGCTAAGGATGAGCATGAGCTATGAGATATTTGTTAGTGTCCTCTACTGGTGGTTAGGACTATGTGTCATGGCAAATTGTTTAAGCAATGAAAATGAACAAAGTGTGAAATATGTGAACATGGCACGTGGTAAGTGCAATCGAGTGATACACGATAAGTGAAAGTGGTAGAGTAAATGATAGGGAACGTGTAAATTGTGTAAGTGTGAACATGTGTAAAGTGATATGCATGGTAAGTGTTTAATCATGTGGGATAAACGTGTTAGATTGAAACTTATGATATATGTCATGAAAGTGTTAAATGCATATCCAAACAGCAACCTAAATGTATGCAAACGATGTTTCACTTGTGTAAGAATGAGTAGAATCCATATTAGGAACTTCCCTTTCAAACATATGATAATCTCACGTTAATCTATCATGTTGTGATTGAATTGTATATATATATAGCTCTCACGTGAATGAAATGGTAGTGAGCATGTAATAGGATTTTCACATTTGCAAAAGGTTGATTATGAATATGGCAAATGCATGAAAATATTTGGATTCCATGCTAGTTGGAAGGCTCAATTAGTATAAAGTTTTATACTTAAGTGCTCATGGATTGCTAAATGGTTTCACCATGTTTTAACCTTCAAGTCATGCTACGAATGTGAACCATGTGCATGTGATTTTATTATGTTAAAACAGCAAGCAAATTGTATAAATAAATACAAAAAGGTCATGTAAAAAGCAAGTAGTCATCATGCTAGCTTGTTCTTTTCTTTACGCTCATTGTATGCTCTAGTAGTAAATATCCATGGGTTAAAAGAATGTGTGGGCGAATCATGCTACATGTTAAGTGTAACTAATAAGTGCATGTGTATGATGAAATGCTCATGATTTAGAATAGAATTATGGTAGACTAAAGCATGCTCCTGTGAAGATATATGTCTTGCTAGTTGAGAGTAAGGACCATGTGTACCTTCGTGATTTGATGATAGTGTGCATCTCTTTAATGTTAATGTCATATTGTGAGTGTGACATGTTTAAGTTTAAGACTTTGGTTTGCTTGCTGAGACCTTGGACTCACTCTTGCTTCGGCGTACAGGTTGACAGGTATCTTTTTCTAGAAGGAGCTTGGTGAGGATCGTCATTAGAAGACTATTTTGTGGAGCTATTACTAGTTGTACTTTTTCCTAGCACGAAAAGGATTATTGTATGGACAATATTTGGACATTGTAGTTCTCTTTATTTGTATTAATGTGGACATTGTCTTTCTATCTCGCTATTTAGATTGTGGAATGTGTGCTGGTGACGGGAAGAGTTGAGTTGTTTATTTTATTCCGCTGTACTCTATTGCTATCCAGGTACATATCAACCTATCCACCAGTGTTGGGTACATGTCCCACTGTGACGACGCCTTTTTACCAATGGGATTGGTATAATCGTACCGGTATGAAGAAGGTCGTTACATAGGACCTCCTCGCAGCCTCTCTCAGCCGCTGCAGCTGCTCACCCACCGACTCTGCTACCCTCCTCCCAGTCTCTAGCAGACCTAGGCTCTCCTACAAATCAACCCTAGGAGGAGGGAAGACCTCTGCCCTACAGTCAAATCTAGAGCCTATGGGCTAAATCTCGGTAGCAAGGGTAGGTGAACCCGCTCACCCGACGACCATGCACCCTCAGTCCAGTAATCCTACTCACATCCTCCAGGTTGGGGATCATATGTCCCCATGGAAACACGAATGCGGTCGCCTCTGTGTCCCACCTGCCGGGCAGGGCCTGGGTAAGAGGGGCATCCGCCCTCATCCACTCTGTCCGAGAATCTCCCCGAATCCCATCTCCTCAATCCTCTCTCTTTGGAACCCCGGGAAGGCTAAAACACTTCTAAAACTACAATCCAAGAAACCCAGGCCCTCATTTCTCCGTGCAAACACAAACAGGCAGTTCATCAATAAAAGCAGCTAACTTGGGGGGTTGTTCGGCTGAGGTTGCGGCGGTTTATTCCACCGTGACCTTGTCTCGTCGTCGTGGTGCGCCGCGACCTTGTCGCGTCGGACCTTTGCGTCGCGACACTGTCGCGCCGCACCAATGCACCGCGATAGTGTCACGGCCCGTTGACCCGTCGCGACTACTGGTGTCATGACGTGGCGACCTATCATGTTTTCAGACGTGACTTTGGCCAGAATTCCCCTTGTTTGGGGCGGTCTCTTGGCATTTCACCCTACAATGGGCCCTCTAGGGCTTCCACACATCCATAATCAAAATTGCAAGGATTAGAGTCGGGAAGTTTACCTTTTTCATCGCCTCCTCCCGGGCCGCCGTCGCCGCCTCCACGTTGATCGCCGGGGCTTCCTCCTCCGCCATCTCCACTTCGGGCACCTCTTCAATGGCCGGAGAAGTCTCCTCGTGCCGTCGGGCGGTCCTCGTCACCGGCTGCTTCCTCCTCTTCCGTCGTTTGGCGAACCGCCGCCGCCATCGCCTCCGTTGCTTCCTCCTCCCTCCATCGCTAGCACTTTGAGAGAGTGAGAAAGAGAGAAAGAGGAAGAGGAAGATGGTGTAGAAAGGAAGAGGATTGTTCGGGGAGAGATTCGCCAGAGCAAGAGCTTTGAACGCATAAAGGGGGGAAGAGAAAGGGCTTTTGCGTTTTTGAATTGCCGGTTGGTGTTGCAGCGCTCACAGGTGTCGCGTTCTGATCGCGACGGCTAGGGCGGCGTGACCTTATCACGACCGCCCACCCCGGCGCGACCTTAAGGTGACATCTATGGAGGTCGCAACTTTGACAGTGCGCACAAATTGAACAAAAGTCAAATTTTCACTCAAATAATCAAATACATGTCTAATTCCCCCTATAATCAATCAATGCTCTTTTCCGTCCTAACTACCACCTGATACAATGTCTATCCATCTAAGCTATCAAGTCTCTGGTGCAACTGGACGGATCCGCTCCAGCATCTTGAGGTACTCTCGGACCACGTCCTCGTCCTCGCCCACCTCTGTCGTGATGATGCTCATGGCGCACACCTCCCAGTGGACGATGGCGCTCCGCACATCCCGTTCATCCTGCTCATCTCCCTTCTTTCTCACTTGAATAGGTGGGTAGTATGAAAGATTGGGAACCACTGTGCGGGCCACCCACACTGTAGATAGCATCGGTCTTGGTTATAGAGGGTCAGCGCCTCGTTGCCTAGGAGACGAAGTGCCAGTCCGAGACGTTGTGGTAGGTAGACCGTCCTGTTGTGAAGGAAGCGTGGGCGCATGTCAAACTCCTCCGCCACGGTCATGTTCTTGAGGTAATCGCGCCAGGCCTTCAATCCTTTCACTTGGGCTATCTTGCACCATGCCTGGGGAGTCATGTAGAGAGGCGCACCGACGAATGCAAGGGGATGATGTAGCATGGTCTTGCACTCGGTAGAGAGGGTATCCATGGCCCGAAACTGTATGTGCATTCCCATCCACAGCTCGAGGGCGATGACAGAGCCGAAGAAGGGACCTCCAGTGGCTGCAGAGGTAAGTCCAGCATAAAGATAACCAAGGACGGCTTGGCCAATTTCATACCTTCTGAGACGGAGTCAATTATGCTCAGATTCGCAATGGAGATAGCACCGTCTTCAGTTGGGAAGAGAATGATGCCACAGATACATATGGCGGCTGCTTTGGCAATAGCGAGATGGTTCTCGGCCTTGCGCTTGCACTGGGAGATCACTGAATGCACGGCCTAGTTGACTGTGCATTTTCGTTGTCTCGAGTTCCTCGCACAAGTCACGATGCGCACTTCCTCTAAACTGTCTCACAAATTTAAAATAGCAAATATGAACTAGTAAAATGGTGAGCACATGTCATATCCATGGAGAGGCCGAATAGAACTTGATTAAATCTACTTTATCTTGAATCATTCTAACAAACACTCTTAACTAAAATCACACTGCATGAGAATTAACTCTGTAATTTGCATCAATCAAATCCCTCACACTCAGACATGTCAAACTTAATGAAATAACAAGTGAAATTGAAAAGAAAATGGAAATTGATATCAATGTACCCTCTCAATTGAGGGATCAAACAGATGAACAGAAATCTAAACTAACAATTCTCAAATCACTGGAACAACAGATTCAATTCAAGCTAGTCAAAGATCAATCTCTCCTCTCCGACCGATCGAACCAAATAGAAAATTACACAAAATGCAAGTTCTAAATTTGAATTGCTCTGGAATTTAAAGAGATAAAATGGCGACAGAACACAAATCTCAAGAAATTATCAAACCAATATACCCTCACAGCCCGAGGGATGAACAATCTACAATAGTAGCTCACCACAACACCAGACCACTATCCTCATAGCTCAAAGATCAGACAGAAAAAGAGAAACAAAAAAAAACTTACTGTTGCGAACAGAACTTTACTATTGCTAAATTAGAATTCTCAGGATATGAAGAACAGTGATAGAATCAAATTAATAACTCGAAAGCAAACTGGAAAATCTCCAAAACAAATCCTCATAAATGCATATCTATTCTCTGCTAGAGCAGGGACATGAACTTGCGATCTCAACTCTGAATCTGGCCCTGGTAGTCCTCCAGAAATTCTCAGATGCAGAAGATAAACACCAAAGAAAGGAACCCCTCAATCCCCCTCCCAGCAGCAGCGAAGAGGAGAAGGAAAAGAAAACTCACTGGTTCGGTCTCCCCTCCAGCAGTTCTACAACAACAGCCGAACTCCCCCGGAATGCTGAACAAAACCAGATGCACCTCTCGGTTGTCTTCACAGAACGCAGAAGAGAAGTAAAATTTGAAACTAAGAACAGTAGCAACTGAAGAGCAAAATGGACAATTTGACACAATCTGATTTCTCAACAGCACATCAGAATGAAAATAGCACAGAAGAACTGGACATCGCACAGAAGGAAGGAGGAAGAACACTTGATCTCCCCAACCAACAGCTAACAACCAACTCAAATGCTCACATAAAGAACATAAGATGCACAAGAAAAATTTAAAGTAATGCAGAAGAAATGACAGAGCAAATTAGACGAAATGGGCAAAGCAAGTGCCCTGGATCACTTAACAGTAGCCGAAATATCACAAATTAATACTAAATAAGAACAGATGCTAAACCCCGGAAGAAAAAACCTAGAACAATCCTCCACTCAGTACTCTGATCTCTCGAAGAACAAGAAGGAACAGGAATTAAGAAAATCCCCAAGTGCCGTAGTGGCGAATCACCCTCTCTAACCCTGGTTTGCTAAAACAGAAAATACAGAAGAACTGGAAAAATGATGAAGCTAAAATTTCCTAAAAATCGAAACCGAGAAGACCCCCCTGTGTGAGAACCTTGGGGTCCTTTTATAGATGCCCCGGCGCCTCCTCTCGAGCTCCTTTGCGCAAGCCCTGCACAACTGGGCTAGCCACCTCAGCTCCAGCACCGGCCCACCATCGTCCTGGCCTGGCCGCTACCCCAGCAACCAGACCGCACCCACACCAGCAGCAGACCCAGCCGCCAGCGCCATCAGCCACCTGTCCGCCTCCAGCACACCATCGCGCTGCCCTAGCTCCGCTCCACCATCGCATGGGCCAGATCGCTTCGCCATGCTTACCAGCAACCTGCGCTCAGATCCTGCCGCGCCGCACTGCACCACTGCATGCGCCATCGCTGCGCATCGCGCCGTCTTCAGCAGGCCCGGCCTCTGCCACCGCCAACCAGATGTGCCAGCCGCCTCCATCTGATCTGCACGGGAGATCCGGCCTCCTCCTCCTGCTGCGCACCGCCAGCCACCCTGCTGCTCACCGCGCCCAGCTCCAAACCGCCATGCTCAAGCCCCAAACCGCCATGCCCAAACCCCATCGCCAGAGCTCTGGAGCCAGCTTCCAGATCTGTTGGGGAAAGAAAAAATTAATAAAAGGTTTTTAAATGGAGTGCATAGATATTTAGGTTAAATGAAGAAATGTGATGGGATTAGGTAGAATATTTTAAAAAGTTTTATTTATTGGGATGGGGTGGTGTATGTGGCATGATTGTAGTGGGTGAGGTATTTAAGTATTTACAAATCTAATACATATTACTAAAAATATTTACAAAACATATTATTACGACAAGAAATATTTATTTACAATATTTATTTACAAATTACTTTTATTTCTAAAATGAATCTAATTAGTCAATATGAAAGTAATGACTTATTGAATGAAGATCTAACATGTTCTATCCAAAAATTTAACTAAAATGCTCGAAAACTTATCCATGGATGAGATGAAAATTAAATCAAATGCACATTATTTATGGACAACTGATGTCTAAAATTAACTAATTGTATGAAATTTAACACAAAAAATTTAGTAGTTATCACTCCCCCTACTTGAACATTGCTAGTCCCTTAGCAATAAAAATTACTCCAAATGTAGGACTAGAAAATGTAATGTCTCATGCTAAACACCATCATGCAATGTTAATGTAAAGATATGTTGTTCCTAATTGTAGGGGCTATGACAAAAATTAGTGCACAATGGTAGCTCACTTAAGAGTTCACATCGACCCTCCTGGAGCTCCTCTGCCTCTAGTATTTGAGATTAGATTGATTCGAGGAAGAAGAAAAGATTTGTGGAATAAGATCCTTGCTCAGTCATTTGGGTGTTTCTCTCAGTTCCATTCTGCCCATCTTCCTTGAGGATTATTTTTTCTGAGTTTGAGGACTTTTGTCCCTTTATTTGCACTTTGTGCACTCAAGAGTTTTCTTTATTTTTCATCCATAATGCTGCACAACCCATCACTTTTCAAGAGTAGCGAGTCCAACTTTACTCAGATCCGGGGCATTTTTCATGGATAATAATTTTTTTTCTCTTTTGCTTTTGCTTTTGCTTTTTCTTTTTCTTTTCCTCTTCCAGAAGGATGAACAGTCAGGTTCCTTGATCACATGCCTTCACTTCCTTCACAATTCACTTAAGGGGAAGGGAGAAAATCAATCACCTCTCTCCTACTAGCCTTGACAAATTTGCTACATTCGGGTTCAGCTAGTCTAAATGGCTGTGTAGTGTGTGTATGAAAACCTCTTGCCATAAATCCTTACATAAGGTAGACAAGAGGTACATGTAATCCTTTACTAGAGGTTACCTAACATGGATACTTGCAAGGGATGTGACAACCGCAAAATTTTAATGGTTAAAGATCAGACAATAATCTGGGATGCGCAAAGCCACGCATTTTTATTCAAAGATGAAACATTGTGAAATTTTTATTTGCATATTACAACTCAAGAAAAAGAAATAAAGCAATGTTCGAGATGAGGACTATGAATGCATGCTTATTCTACCTCTCCCCCCTACTTATTTTCAGGAAAAGAAAGTAAGACAAAGAATTACCTGATGAAGGAAATCTGTATACTTGGGTTGCCTCCCAAGAAGCGCTAAGTTTATCGTCTTCAGCCAGACGCAATTAGGCTTCATTTGGCTCAGCTAGCTTGGTAGAATCAATTTTTACAGAATGGGCTTTCAAAGAAATGTTTTAACCTCTGCCCATTACAGTGAATGATTGTCCCGTTTTAGGGTCAAGAATGATGACAGCACCATTGTCGTAAGCTTTGACAACAGTGTGAGGACCATCCCATCGGGACTTCAATTTTCCCGGAAACAGACGAAGTCTAGAATTAAACAACCAAACCTTATCATGCACTTGAAAAGTTTTTCTATGAATGTGTTTATCATGGAATGCTTTGGCCTTGGCTTTATATTCTTGGAACTTTCGTAGGCTTCATTTCTGAGCTCTTCTAGCTCATTCAGATGTAGGGTCCTTTGTGACCAGCTTGGGCTAAATCAAGATTGACTTGTTTAATAGCCCAATAGGCTCTATGCTCAAGTTCAACCGGCAGATGACAAGATTTTCCAAAGACAAGCCGGTAAGGGGACATTCCAGTGGAAGTTTTGAAAGCAGTTCGGTAGGCCCACAATGCATCATCTAACCTTTCTGACTAGTCTTTCCTATCAGGCCTAACCGACTTTTGAAGAATGTTTTTATCTCCCTGTTTGATACTTCCACTTGGCCACTGGTTTGCGGATGGTAAGGTGTTGCTATCTTATGGTGATCCCATACTTCCTTAGGAGGGTCCTAAACTGAGTGTTAATGAAATGAGGTCCTCCATCACTAATGATTGCTTTGGGCCACCCAAATGTAGAAAAGATGTTTTCTGAACAAATTTGATAACCACCTTATGATCATTGTCTTTGTGGCAATGGCCTCTATCCATTGGACACATAATCAACAGAAACTAGAATGTATGTGTATCCAAAGGACGGTGGAAAAGGTCCCATAAAGTCTATCCCCAAACATCGAAAATTTCCACAACCAGAATGGGATTAAGAGGCATCATATCCTTCTTAGAAATATTTCCCATGGATTGACATCTAGGACAGGCCTTACAAAATTGGTGAGCATCCTTAAACAATGTGGGCCAATAGAAACTGGAGTCTAAGACCTTAGCAGTGGTCTTCTTTCCTGAAAAATGCCCTCCACAAGCAAGAGAATGGCAAAACTTGATGACACTTTGATGCTCACTCTCAGGGACGCATCTTCTTATCACTTGGTCTGGTCCATAAAAATAGCTCCGAGTCCTCTCAAATATAATACTTGTCCCTAGCAAAGAATCTCTCTCTTTCATTTTTGGTCCAATCTCCAGGTACTCGTCCAATGACTTTGTAATTCACAATGTGTGCATACCATGGAGATGGAATATTGGAGACAGCTAAAATGTGCTCATCTGGGAAGCATCTCTAATAGGCATGGAGTCCGGGGCAATTATTCTGGACAAATGGTCAGCTACCACATTCTTGGACCCTTTCTTATCATGAATTCCAGATCAAACTCCTGTAATAAAGGATCAATCTGATCAACCTAGGCTTGGCATCCTTTTTGGCAAGCAAATGCCTCAGGGCAGCATGGTCAGTGAAAACAATGATTTTGGCTCCTAAAAGGTAAGATCTGAACTTCTCTAAGGCAAAGACAACAGCTATAAGCTCTTTCTCAGTGGTTTGTATCGAATCTGAGTGTCATTCAATGTTCTGCTTGCATAATAAATCACTACAGATCCTTATCAGTTTTCTGATCCAAAATAGCACCTACAGTAAAGTCTGAAGCATCACACATTATCTCAAATGGTAATGACCAGTCTGGAGATTGTAGAATTGGAGCTTTGGTCAAAATGTCTTTTAAGTCCTCAAAAGATTTATGACAAGCTTCGTCAAAAATGAAAGGAGTGTCTTTCAACAAAGAAGTCAATGGCTTGCAATTTTGGAAAAGTCTTTGATGAACCTCCTATAGAATCCAGCATGACCAAGGAAGGATCGAATTTGTTTGACAGAGTTGGGAGGAGACAATTCGGAAATGAGATTTACTTGGCTTTATCTACCTCTATCCCTCTCTCTGAGACAATATGCCCTAAGGCAATCCCCTCCTTAACCATGAAGTGGCTCTTTTCCCAACTTAAGACAAGATTGGCATTAATGCATCTTTTGAGCACTTCAGTCAAATGGTCGAGGCACGAATCAAAGTCATTTCCAAACACAGAGAAATCATCCATAAAAACTTCTAAGTAGTCCCCAACCATGTCTGAGAAAATAGACAGCATGCAACGTTGAAAAGTTGCGGGGCATTGCACAGCCCGAAGGGCATGCGTCTAAAGGCAAAGGTTCCAAATGGACATGTGAAAGTGGTCTTTTCTGGTCCTCAGGGTGAATAGCCACTTGGTATACCCTGAATATCCATCAAGGAAACAAAAGATTTTTTGCCAACAAGTTTCTCTAAGATTTGGTCAATGAAAGGCAAGGGGAAATGGTCTTTCTTGGTCATCGCATTCAATTTGCGATAGTCAATGCACACTCTCCATCCTGTAGCCAGCCTAGTGGGAATAAGCTCACCCTTTTCCGTTTGAATCACAGTCAGTCCTGACTTTTTAGGCACAACTTGAGTTGGACTAACCCACTAGCTATCAGAGATGGGATAAATGAATTCTGCATCCAGCCATTTAACAATCTCTTTCTTAACAACTTCTTTCATGGGGATTAAGCCTTCTTTGCATTTCTATTGAACTTTTAGCATTTTCTTCAAGTATATGCGATATGTGCACACTGAAGGACTTATCCCTCTCAAATCATCAATTGTCCAACCTATAGCTTTCTTATGACTCTTCAAAATTCAATCAATCTTCTCCTGCCCTTCCTCAAGATCACTAGCAATTATGACGGGCCAAGTCTCGTTCTCTCTAAGAAAGATGTACTTAAAACTAGTAGGGAGTGGTTTTAGCTCAACCTTAGGAGGACACTCAGATGGAATTGATGGATCACTATCCTGAAATAAAGAGTAAATTGTCATTCCTCTCCCTCAAACCCTAGAGCACAAGGTTGGTCTACCATTTCTTCCACGCAAGATTCTTCCAAGGTATCTACACTATACAACTTTCTCCTAGGTCATGGTGCCTAGATGCCCTAAAAATGTTGATACTAACCCGCCTATCTCCAAATGATATATCCATCATCCGGGTAGCACAGTCAATATTGGCTCTAGCTGTGGCCAAAAAAGGTCTACCAAGGATAATGGTGGACTGAGTCAAATCTTGAGGAGTGTTCATGTCCAAAATGATGAAATCGGCCGGGAAGTAACAATCGATTCTCACAAAACATCTTCAACTAAGCCTTTAGGAGTGGTGACAGAACGATCGGCTAGTTGAAGGACAACAGAAGTGGGTTTCAACTCTCCTAGCTGAATTTCTCAAAAATGGCAGAAGGTAGGAGATTGACACTGGCTCCCAAATCTAAAAGGCCGCTCTCAAAAGTGACTCCACCGATGGTGCAAGGAATTAGTGGAGTGCCTGGATCTTTGAGCTTTTAGGGAGTTGGTTTAAGACAATGGTACTCCCAATTTCTGGAAGAATTAGTTTCAGTTTTGTTTCTCACTTCCCATTTGGAGTACACATTTCTTTAGAAATTTGGCATAAGCAGGCACATGTTTGATGGCATCAAGCAGAGGAATGTTGATGTGAACTTGTTTAAATAGCTCCAAGAGTTCTTCATTACCAGTGGATTTGTTTTGGATTTGGTTTTAAAGCTTCAGGAAAAGGAACTCTTGGGATGTAACAGCTTGGGTCTTCACTCATCTTAATTTTGTCTAGGGGTTCTTCAATTATTTCTCTTTTCCCTGGATTTTTCTTTTGCAACATTTTCTCAATCTCTTCCTCAATTTCAATTTCATTTTCATTTTCTTTATCCTCATTTGACATGTGTGGGTGAGGATTTGTTCTGATTTTTCCACTTCTTAAGGTAGACACAGTTTTTGCATTTCTACTTGAGGCCCCTAGCTTGGGTAGGGGATGATCATGTTGTATAGGTTGATTTTGATTTTGTGGTGCAGGAATGTTCTGAACAAAAGCTTGTTGTGTGTTTTGTGGTGGAGGTGCATTTTGTCTAGCAGGTGGTGGTCTGTACCCTGAACTTGATGGTATTGCTGGTTCTGATAAAATCCGGGAGGGTTGTTTCTTGGATTTGCTACAACTTGACTTGGCAACTGACCAATCCCTCCTCTATGACACACATCAGCAATCTGAGACTCTATCCTTGCCAATTTTGTTGAAATTTGGTTTTGAGTTTGTTGTCTTGCACAGTTTGCATAGAGTCGCCATCATGTTTTGGAGTTGGTTCATTTTATCATCCCAATTAGGTTGAGGAGGTGGTGGTTGATATGAAGGTTGTTGGAAATTTGTATGAGCAAATTGATTGGAATTTGACTTCCTTGGAATTGTGGAGGTTTTGAGTTAGAAGATTGGCCAAATCTGAATTCTGATTGGGATATGATTGACCGTACATGGATTGCTTGAAGGTAGGTTGGAGAAATGTTTAGATGATTTTTCCATGAAAAGTTTGGATGGTTTCTCCAACCAGGGTTGTATGTGTTAGAGTATGGATCATAGGAGGGTTTGTAGAAGCCTTGAGCAGCTTGGACTTGTTCCTGAATGAAAGGAGGTAACTGGGCAGTAGTGGACAAGCACTGGGGGATGAGCTGGTCTAGCACACATAGCACAAGTTCAGGTTGTTGAGAAATTTGGGTGTGGTTTGCCCAGTCAAAGATAATAATTGATCGAATTTGTGTTCCCACTTCTGCTCCAATCTTTGGTCAAGTCTAGCTATCAGATCTTCTACCCTAGAGTCTGGTTCCCCTCTTCTCTTACTTCATACATCCCTGACTTCTTTACAGGTCCTAACTCTCTCATAAGAGTAGAGTGAGGCATGATTGATAGAATTTCACTCAATATTTCAAAAAGATTATATGCCTCATCCTCACTCTTAGTCATGAATGCTCCTCCACACGAAGCATCAACCATTTGCCTATTTGATTCAGTCAGTCCTTCATAAAAGGCTTGAACAATTTGCCACCTCGACAGACCATGATGGGGGCATTTTCTAAGCAACTCTTTTAGTCTTTCCCATGATTCATGCATTAATTCTCCGGGTGTTGGGAGAATCCGGTTATTGCTCTTCTCATTGTATGGTGCGGCTAATGGGATAAAATTTCTTCAAAAACTCTTGCTGCATTTCTGGCCAAGTTGTAATGGTTCTCCCTATGGTCCCTAACCAATGTTTGGCCTTGTCTTCAAGGAGAATGGGAATAAGGTCAATCTTAAGGCATTTTCAGTGAAGTTTTGGATTCTGACAGTAGAACAAATCTCTAGGAACTCATCTATGTGCCTATAAGGATCTTCATGGGGATTGCCATAAAAGGATGGCAACATCTGAATGGTTCCAGGTTTGATCTCAAAAAGATTTGCCAGAATTTCCGGCCTGATACAAAGTAGCAGGTTGATAGTTAGAAGAATAAAATACTCCTTCATCTGTCTGGGTGCAGCCTCTTCTAAATTTCTAGCAACTTGGTTCTGGTTTGGTTGGCCATCCTATGAAAAAATCTTTCAATCTCGTCTATAGGTTGAGCCAAATCTAAGTTCTGGGAGCGTCTACCAAGCATGCCAGATGAAAAGCTCTATTTATAATTTTTGAATTTTTAGATTTTTATGATTTTTTGAAATTTATTGAACAAACACAAACAAGCAAACACTTTTAAAAAAATTAACATAAACACTAAGTGTTCCTTGGACTTACGTTATTTTTTCTCAAAATCAGATTTATGCTTGCTAAGTCCAATCCTAACTCTTCTTGTACCGACCAGGTAAGAGGTGGAGTAGAGGGAGGCCCCCCTTGCTTTCGCAAGGACCCAATTAATAACCTCTAACTCACTTAAGCGTAGCTTTTAACCTCTAATCCTAGACACCAGATTTAAAGAGAAGTTTGAATTTCAGAAAGAATAAATCTAATATGAACCCTAGGGCCAAGTCCACTGATTTTTATTGAAAGTTTAGGCAAATGCAAAATTGTGGAAATTTTTGTGATTTTTGGGCAAAGGAAAGGGTGATGAAATCCCTCACTATCTTATGATTCTAAAGGGTGATGCCCTTAAGCAGTCCTTTTACAAATGTGAAGTGCAACAAACAAGTTCAAACAAGAGATTATCTAATGCTAAGTCTAATGCATGAATCGAGCGATGGAAGTCTTACCTTCCCCCGCACTCTTCAATGCAAGAAAAGAGATGACAATTAAAATGACAATTAAGGATGAATGTCCTAAAACATGAGATTCTAATCTTAGGAAGATGAAATTTTTATTTACAAAACAAACGGCTAACATAAAAGAGCGATTTGGAAAAAAAATTTAGATTTTTTACTTTTTATTTGGTTTTTGAATTAAATGAATGGAACTAAGAAAATATAAGATGATATTATAGACTACTTCCAAACCAATCAAACCACCAAAAGTTCAATATACATGCCAATGAGAAAGAAATCTCTGTACATGCACAGAGAGTACATCAAAGCCTCACTACAAGCTTCACTCACACTCCCTATCTAAATTTCTGAATAAAAAACAAATGGGAAAAGAAATCAGCAAGCTCCTGCAATGGGCTTCAAATGCCAAGCCCAATCTCCAAGTCCTCCTTATGTGCAAATCTGAAATAAAAGCCCAACAACAAGTCAATAAAAGCCCAATGCAAATGAAATCAAATGAAAGTAGATTAAATCAAACTCTAATACCTCCCGGCAACGGCGCCAAGATGAACGCGCAGCATAGTTGACTGTGCAATTTTCGTTGTCTCGAGTTCTCGCACAAGTCACGATGCGCACTTCCTCTAAACTGTCTCACAAATTTAAAATAGCAAATATGAACTAGTAAAATGGTGAGCACAGGTCATATCCACGGAGAGGCCGAATAGAACTTGATTAAACTACTTTATCTTGAAATCATTCTAACAAACACTCTTAACTAAAATCACACTGCATGAGAATTAACTCTGTAATTAGCATCAATCAAATCCCTCACACTCAGACATGTCAAACTTAATGAAATAACAAGTGAAATTGAAAAGAAAATGGAAATTGATATCAATGTACCCTCTCAATTGAGGGATCAAACAGATGAACAGAAATCTAAACTAACAATTCTCAAATCACTGGAACAATAGATTCAATTCAAGCTAGTCAAAGATCAATCTCTCCTCTCCGACCGATCGAACCAAAATAGAAAATTACACAAAAATGCAAGTTCTAAATTTGAATTGCTCTGGAATTTAAAGGATAAAATGGCGAGAACACAAAATTCAAAAGAAATTATCAAACCAATATAAACCACAGCCCGAGGGATGAACAATCTACAATAGTAGCTCACCACAACACCAGACCACTTATCCTCATAGCTCAAAGATCAGACAGAAAAAGAGAAACAAAAAAAAACTTACTGTTGCGAACAGAACTTTACTATTGCTAAATTAGAATTCTCAGGATATGAAGAACAGTGATAGGATCAAATTAATAACTCGAAAGCAAACTGGAAAATCTCCAAAAAAAATCCTCATAAATGCATATCTATTCTCTGCTAGAGCAGGGACATGAACTTGCGATCTCAACTCTGAATCTGGCCCTGGTAGTCCTCCGGAAATTCTCAGATGCAGAAGATAAACACCAAAGAAAGGAACCCCTCAATCCCCCTCCCAGCAGCAGCGAAGAGGAGAAGGAAAAGAAAACTCAATGGTCGGTCTCCCCCCCAGCAGTTCTACAACAACAGCCGAACTCCCCGGAATGCTGAACAAAAACTAGATGCACCTCTCGGTTGTCTTCACAGACGCAGAGAAGAGAAGTAAAATTTGAAACTAAGAACAGTAGCAGAACTGAAGAGCAAAATGGACAATTCGACACAATCTGATTTCTCAGCAGCACATCAGAAATGAAAATAGCACAGAAGAACTGGACATCGCACAGAAGGAAGGAGGAAGAACACTTGATCTCCCAACCAACAGCTAACAACCAACTCAAATGCTCACACAAAGAACATAAGAGCACAAGAAAAAAAATTGCCAATAATGCAGAAGAAATGACAGAGCAAATTAGACGAAATGGGCAAAGCAAGTGCCCTGGATCACTTAACAGTAGCGAAATATCACAAATTAATACTAAATAAGAACAGATGCTAAAACCCCGGAAGAACAAAACCCAGAACAATCCTCCACTCACTGCTCTGATCTCTCGAAGAACAGGAAGGAACAGGAATTAAGAAAATCCCCAAGTGCTGTATTGGCGAATCACCCAATCTCTAAACCCTGCTCTGCTAAAACAGAAAATACAAGAAGAACTGGAAAAATGATGAAGCTAAAATTTCCTAAAAATCGAAACCGAGAAGACCCCCCCCTATGTGAGAACCTTGGGGTCCTTTTATAGATGCCCGGGCGCCTCCTCTCGAGCTCCTCTGCGCAAGCCCTGCACAGCTGGGCTAGCCACCTCAGCTCCAGCGCCGGCCCACCATCGTCCTGGCCTGGCGTACCCCAGCAACCAGACCGCACCCACACCAGCAGCAGACCCAGCCGCCAGCGCCATCAGCCACCTGGTCCGCCTCCAGCACACCATCGCGCTGCCCTAGCTCCGCTCCACCATCGCATGGGCCAGATCGCTCCGCCATGCTCACCAACAACCTGCGCTCAGATCCTGCCGCGCCACACAGCACCACTGCATGCGCCATCGCTGCGCATCGCGCCGGTCTTCAGCAGGCCAGGCCTCTGCCACCGCCAACCAGATGCGCCAGCCGCCTCATCTGATCCGCATGGGAGATCCGGCCTCCTCCTCCTGCTGCGCACGCCAGCCACCCTGCTGCTCACTGCGCCCAGCTCCAAACCGCCATGCCCAAGCCCCAAAAACCGCCATGCCCAAACCCCATCGCCAGAGCTCTGGAGCCAGCTTCCAGATCTGTTGGGAAAGAAAAAAATAATAAAAGGTTTTTAAATGGAGTGCGTAGATATTTAGGTTAAAATTGAAGAAATTGTGATGGGATTAGGTAGAATATTTTAAAAAGTTTTATTTATTGGGATGGGGTGGCTATGTGACATGATTGTAGTGGGTGAGGTATTTAAGTATACAAATCTAATACCTATTTACTAAAAATATTTACAAAACATATTATTGCGACAAGAAATATTTATTTACAATATTATTTACAATGACTTTTATTTCTAAATAAATCTAATTAGTCAATATGAAAGTAATGACTTATTGAATGAAGATCTAACATGTGTTCTATCCCAAAAATTTAACTAAAATGCTCGAAAACTTATCCATGGATGAGATGAAAATTAAAATCAAATGCACATTATTTATAGACAACTGATGTCTAAAATTAACTAATTGTATGAAATTTAACACGAAAAATTTAGTAGTTATCAATCACCCATTGGGCGATGGAGAGGAGATGTACCTGCGTCCGGCTGGTCATGGAGTGCATGTCAGTCTTCTTATTGGTAATTTCCCCGAGAGGATGCTCCACGCATTGATAGGCGCTACTGTGTAGGAGAGAGCGACCTCCTCTCCCCTCTGGTACCGTGGGAGACCTAACATTGTCTCTAACTCCTCCAGCAAGATAGTAGCCTCGAACTTGGAAAAGAGATGAATGTGTGGGTTTGAGGATGCCACAGCTCCACCAACGCCGTAATACTGTCCCACACATGCACGATCTTGTGATATTGCTTGGATAGCATGAACACAGTAGACAGTCCCACTCCTTTAAGTGATGAATGGACGAAGGCAGGAGTAGCTCTATCATTGGGGCTAGCCAAGGCACTTTGAGAATCTCTCTGACCAGGAAGAATCTATAGAGGAGGAGAAAAGAGAAGATTGAGAGCGAGGGAGGGAGAGGAAGAAAACAAAGAAAAATCAGAGAGAAAATCAAAGCTAAAGGAGAAGATCACTTACTTGAAGTTCTGAGCGTGTGCATTTATGCTTGGGGATGGAGGAAGTTGCTGGAGCTCAGCATGAGACTCTCGGGCCGCCTTGGGACCGGCATAAGGGGGGATGTCTGCTTGGAAGGCAGAATAAGATCTCTTCAGGACTGTAGGAGAGAGAAAAATAAAGAAGAGATAGGGGGAGAGAGAGCTGCGGGATTAGCACTCTAAACAGCCCTATTATAGAGCTCTAGGGAAGCCAACCATCCTAATCCTGAAACTAAGTGTTAGGATAAGATTAGAAGAGGTCTAGGATTCCTAATAGAAGTCTAGGGTCTTAGGATAAAGATAAACACAGGTTTTTGCATTTTTTGAGTTCGGTCAGAGTTGCGACGCCACGACATGATGCAACAAGGTCCCGACAAGGCGGGGCGACGCGACTATGTCGCAGACCCCAAAGGCGTCGCCTCTCTATTTATGTGTTATTTTCCACGTTTGTGTATAAGGCATTTGCTTATCGGTTTTATGTTTATGACATATTGTCATTGTGTGTTATTATGTCTGTTTTGTCAAAAAAAAAATCAGAAAATAAAAAATCACAGAAAAAGGAACGTCACAGGTAAGTTAGGTAATGTATTTATCCCTACTCCTCGCATTACTATATGATGTTATATTTATTATATATCATTTCAAGGACCGGGGTTCTCATGTGCTCTGGGATTTGAGTTCCCCTTTACCAAAAATAGTGACAATCTAGGTGCACATTGTCAATCGTTGGATAGGCCGTTAGGTCAGGTAAGTTCGAGGATGATGGATTCAGGCTTGCACTGCGGTTGTGGGTAGTCTCTTGACCCGTTCTTATTGGTTTAGCATTATTATCTTGATGTATTTTCTATTTTCTCCTTTTCTTTGCATTTGTTTTGATGATTTTTTATTTTAGCCCAGCATGCATCATATAGGTCTTTGAGCTTTCAAACTCATCCCTAGCTAATGGTGAGCCCTTATTGAGTGCTCAATTTCTTCATGTTTTAAACAAGAAATCATATTCCATTCCAAATCGGAAGGTTTGCCTCAGAGTAAGTTGTTCCCGTCAGTTTGACAAGAATTTCCCTGTTTGATTTTCTATCCAATTTTCATCTTACTCCTTTGATCCATTTGGTTGCGAACCGCTCCCAGGACAGAGTCATGAGTTACCTGCCTGGCACGCACATGTCCCTCCAAAACAAAACCTGCAGGCCAATCGGCTAGGGTACCTCTCAATCGAGGGGTTGATCGTCTTTTCTTTCTCTTTCTCGTCCAGACTTGTGTTTCTCTTTGCATTCTGCTCGAGCAGCTAACTCAGGGCTTTCACGAAGATTCCAATTGCTTGTTGGTTAGGTCGGGTGTCTCTTTACCTTGACTCCTATTTTCAATCCACTTCGCATTTTCGCTCCGCCGTCACTTCATGACACCTCTGCTGCACTTTCGCATGCTCCCTTGCAAAAGTAGGAGTCAAGGAGGGGCAATCTGTAGACACCCGATTCTGACTTATAAGTTGAACCATATTTCTTGTTAACTTAGTGAGCCCCATTGGTCACTCACCTTGAGCCCATCATTAGCTTGCTTGAGTCCATTAACAGCCCAATTTCCATGAAAATCTAGTCCATTATCTTTTAAAGAGTCCATGAGCACTAATGATCATTATCCTCCTATGTGATTGACCAATAATTCAAGAATAATTGATTTTCTTTAACCGACGGGTCGTAGTGCCGCGTTACTGCTATCGCGACCCCTTGGCCGCGCGACAGCCCATGCATATCCATGCACGTGCCCCCATTGTCGCGTTCCTCCTGGCCGTCGCGATCATGCTTGTCGCGCCCCCTACGATGCGTCGTGACTTCAGCCGCGTGAGCTGGCCTCCGCAACCACACCTATTTATCTTCATAAGGCTTATCTCTATCCATTTGAACCTCCCAACCTCCATGGCCATAGTTTGGGGCTAAGGGTCTCCTTGGAAGTCTCTTATGACTCTACCACGAGTTTTAATGACATTTATCCTCTCATATGGGTATTATCACCTCATAATGAGATTTCTCTCTCATTTTCTAGATAGCAAGCCCATTTTCTTCAGAGAGGGGAGGACCCCAAATTTCATCCGAAGGGCTGCCAAATTTTTTGTGAGCTGGACTTAGCTCGAAATCATCCCTTCCCCTCTCATTCCACACATTTTTCACACCAAGCCATGACGATTTCCTCATCAATGGAGCTTGGGTGAGTGAAGAGGGTGACCCCATCACCTTTCCTCAGCATCTGGAGCATCAGATGACGTCCACCACGCCAGGGAGTCGCCCCATACGGGGCTCCTTCTTTCCTCTTCCTTTCCTCTTCATCTCATGCATTTTCTTATTTTCTTAGATAGGACTCATTCTCTTTCTTCCCACGTTTTCCATACACCCAAGGGGTTTAAAACACCCCCCAGGTCTGTTCCCACCATGCTTCATCTCTTTTTTCATTTTTGGATGGTACTATGCTTAATATGTTCTAACAGGGTTTTTGCCTTATTTCGGTGTTTTGGCAGGCACTCAAACTACTTCTCAGGGGAGCTCTTGTCCTCTGGCCGGCGGGAGGGCAGGAAGAAGGTCCTTCCACACTTCTCCCGCACTGTAGAGAACGCGACCGAGGAAGGCGACAAGACAACGAGAACGCACCCTATAGGGCATCGCGACACAAGCTTCATCGCGACGGGGCATCCCGTCGCGACCTCAGGTCAGTGTGATGTTCTCTCTCCTTTCCTAGATAGTTAGCCCATGTTATTCTATTCTTAGGCAACTATCTAGGTGGCGTTCACATCCTTTTTTCCAGTCTTCATATTGAGCATATATTTGCGTGTATTGGGGCGCACAATCGCCATGATTACACTTGGTATAGTGCATAACCGCTCCCCAACCACCAAAACAACAACAACCCATCCTCCTCTAAGTCCCAGCAAAATGTTAACACCATGACGCATTCGGAACTTTGGGTTGTGAGGAGAGAACAACAATGGGGGGGTAGAAGGTTTTGAGGAGTGGTCCCCTATCCTTCTGTAGAGTCCTAGGATGTAATGCCCTTCTTAGACCCAGTACAGTTCACCAAATCACATGGATCTAACAGAGGTATTACAGTGGCATAAATCCAAACATTTAACGGACAGGTTGAGATATACACAAATGATAATTTGATTCCAATAATAAGCAACAGAATATGGAACTAAATGAGGTAATCAACATTATACTCAATATAAAGTCTAGTGCATAAAAGGGAAATGACAATAGTCCCAAATTATTACAATTCAAAGTCCAATGCATAAAGGAAAATACATATAGTCCTCACATACAAGAGTCACTCTAAATCTCTCAACCAATCTAAGTCTTCACGTCCTCTCGCTCTGAGTCAGAGTGTACTAACTCCTGAGTATCCTTGGTTCTCCTGAAATTGTTAAGCAAGCATGAGTCTACAAGACTCGGCAAATCACATGAAAGACAGTTTACGATATTATAAATATAATAGGTTTAAAACATGGTAACATATTATCATTCATTTCATTGATATCATATACTCTTCCTACTAACATGGTTCTAGATCAATTGGCATCATTCATTCACTGCATTCTAATTATTATGAAAATAAACCATGTCATGCAATGCATAAAATCCACATCTTATTTACTAACTATTGAAGTAACATGTTCTTACATATAACATGCTATCATCTTTATCATGGTTTCTACTTATTGTCATGTAAACTATTTCAATGAAAACCTTATGCTACATTATGCAATATGTAACAGTTGTCATGTAATCATGTAAACTATTTCAATGAAAACCTTATGCTACATTATGCAATATGTAACAGTTGTCATGTAACAATTCTTTCATACATCAATTTGCATATAATTCATGTAACATTTACACATAGACATGTAGCATGAAATCATGTAAACAATGTTCATGTAGGCATGTAGCATGTAACATGTAGCATATAGCATGTAAGTCATGTAGACATGTAGACATTTTCAATTGATTGCCAAGACATAGCCCGCACTATATTGGAAGCAGTAGTCATTTAACATTCACTTATCACCTAGGCAATGCAGTGATGAAGTCATGGTATTTGCGCAAAACGGGGAAAGTCCTTCCCGCCTTAACCAGTAGAACTTGTCTACTTCTAGGATTTCAATCCGTTGCCCACGGATTCAATAGATCATTTACATGTAGGTGAACCATTACCATAGGGGCATCTACGTGTAGTTCCTTGTAGGAATCTCTAATATAGCAGTGTCTTATTGGCATTCATTCAATGCATGTTCTAATATTATAATAGTATCCTTTCTTACATGCAATTCTAACATATGAAAATGAATGATCTATAATATGGTTATTTTCAGTTCTGCAATTAACATTCCTGTTTATCAGACTCCTAACATGGCACTAAATGTAACACGTTCTTTCATGCACATATTCTCATATTTATTCAATTTCTACATGATATCTACTATTTAGAAATTATTATAGTAGGTACACATGTCCAAAATTCCAAAATTTTGACAAAATTCAGAATCAGGATATATTATGTACATGCAAAATTTTACATTTTTATGAACTCCGTAAGTATTTTTCATAATTGAATTTCACTAATTAAACAACAGCATGATACATTCAGTGAGAAAAACTATATGATTCTGTACAGGAATAGTATATCATCATATTGCAGTCTCAACTATTAACTTTCTAACATGAATCACGTTGACAATCAGTTTACTTTTCTTTTATTAATCTCATTAACATAACAAAACTTTATTCATATGTTCATGCGGTCTAAAAATCATTACAAAAACCTGTACATAATATAACAGTAATAAACTCACAATTCATAACCTAGCCGAAACCCCATATCATCATGGATTATAGATAGGTAATAAAAATCAGTTTTCAGGCTAAAACATGGTACTGATAAACTTAACGGCGGGGTATATGGCGTTACTGAAGTTGACGTCCACATACACTGTCGTTAAGCCTCGTAGACGGCGGCACATAGCGTCGTTAACTTATACTGACGGTGGCACATAGCGCCGTTTACATATATTAAGGGTCGGAAAATGAATACTGTTCACATGAAGTAGACGGCCGTCGTTGCCGCCGTTAATAAGAACTAGACGACAAGTGATCTGGACGTCTAGTTCTTATGCGTAGAAAACACAGAAAGAAAACCCTACATGAAATAACGCAATTCTCCCCTTCCCGTAGGTTATTTTCATGCTTTAAAAATACGAAAAAAATGGTAATTACGTAGTGTATGATATCCTAAACTGAACCCCCATGTAACTTGCCTCTTTCCCTCCTACAGGAGTGATGAATCTAAGCTCGAAGATGCACGCCTCGACTGTGAAATAGTCCTTTTCCTTCGACTTCAACTGCTCCAATCCGCCTCCAATCGTGGCTCCTCCGCTTGGATGAGCTTCTGATCACGAAGCCGGACACACGCCTTGGTCAGAAGCCTCCAATCTGCACGAACCAGCACTGCAACCCCTTTCCTCGGCCCTCTTTCTCTTTCCCAAAACCAGTGTGAAAAACCCTTATCTAAATGCGAAATCTGGTCTTATAAAGACCCTCTGGTGATGGCCAGCCCAAATCCTAACCCTAGGATGCGAAACGCTCAGATCTGCGCATTAAAACCCCTCAGAAACGTTCGATCTCTCTTTCCCCGAACGAAAATATGAAAAACAGGCAAGTCAGCTTAACGTCAACATAAGATGCGTCAGACTCCACGTAAATGGCCATCGATGATGTCGTTTACAGTCTTGCCCACAATTTAAGAAATTCGAAAAAAAATTAACGACACAAGAGTATGTCGTTAACATAAAATAAACGGCAGGCGATCTTGCCGCTAACAGGACTTAACGCCAAGAGTTGATGTTGACGCCAAGTTCCTCGC
The DNA here is from genome assembly GCA_014218235.1 of Colocasia esculenta. Lineage (NCBI taxonomy): Eukaryota > Viridiplantae > Streptophyta > Magnoliopsida > Alismatales > Araceae > Colocasia > Colocasia esculenta. Next base: position 124,690,264 of record CM024761.1, read on the forward strand.
AAACCAGCATTCAAATTTATGCAGAAATAAACATACAATTTGCAAAATAACTTAAGAAAATTTCTAGGGCACTACACAGGAACCCTCCACCACCGTGGATGCCATCTTAGAAGAGCGGCCCTTAGTTCTTATCTGACCCGCTCGTCAGGACACCCATTCTATTCCATTCCACCCTCCTATGAGGTCGTCACCTATGGCTCTCAATGTTAGGATGGTTATTCGGTAATGGCAAAGCTAGAAGGGGGGGTTGAATAGATTTGCAGCGGAAACTTAAGCAATTTAAAAATTACTTAGGATTAAAAGATCTACTCAATTAAAACTCCTTGATCTGATGTAATGTGTGTGAACAAATTAACAAGTAGTGTGTAAACCAAATCCCTATGCATGCATCTAGCGCAGTACAATGCAAACCACAAATCAAACCACAGTGCACAATAGATTTTTTAGGTGGTTCGGAGATCACACCACGTGACTCCTACATCCACCCCCCACACAGTGAGGACAACTACTCAAGAACTAAGTACAACACACACACGAGCACACGGCTCAACCACACACACACACGCTAGATCAAGTCCACAAAAGATCAGATCCTCGCCTTGATCTGCACAAAACACACACACACGTGTCTGATGCAAACACGCAATCAGACAACAATCCACACGTGGATCAAGCACAAGGAACGCTTGAACCACTACCACCACACAAAGATATGGAAAGTAGTGAAGAGAGAAGAGTTTTGAGATGAGAATCAAATCCGATGTAGATCTCTTCTCGTTGGTCGTCCAGAAGACTCCAAGCCTCGTCTTGACAAGTATCAGTTGATGGAGAAGCTTGCACCACGGACGAACCGGCTTCAACTCGCTGGAAGGTTGTTCTTCTTTGTTCTGGGCAGAGAGAGATGAAGCAGGGCAGCAGGAAAAAAGCCTTCTTCTTGACCTTTGCTTAGGGTTTTTTGGTATGGTGGCTTCTTTCTGCGGAAAATAGCCTCATATGTCCATATATAGTGGTGTCCAAGCATAGAGAGTCGTGCCAAAAGGAAACACCAAAATATAGATCATATCCCGGCCATTAGAGTATTCCCGAAACTCCGTCTGTCGACAGCTGACTGCTGCTGTCGACAGATGCTGCAGGTTTGCAAGAAGAAACAGAAGAATGGCCTTCCGAAGTAAATTCTGTAGAGATCTGTCGACAGGCGAAAATCATCTATCGACAGATGCACTATTCATCTGTTGACAGATGCACTATTCATCTGTTGACAGGTGCACTATTTCAGCAACTTGTCTTGTTCTTTTGCACTTGGATTTTGGGCTTTGTCTTGTGTACATCCACACCTACATTAAGACATTAATTAGTGAGATATTATGAACATATAAAACATGTGTTCATTGCATCCAATTGTCATTCTCATCAAGTTTCACACATTCATAACACATCAATTTGTCTTGTTCATGAATGTTCATCATCAAAACAACATAACATCAATTAGTATTGCTCATCATCAAAAAACATTAAGCACTTGTGTAACCCAACATTCTCCAATATGAGAACCCAACACTCAACCCCCTCCAACTCATTCTCCCTAGGTCTCAGGAGGATGTTCATGTCACTCTTCGGAACCGGATTGTTCCCCACTTCTACGACCATCTCACGATGAGGAGGACAATGGACCGCCGCCACCTGCCGGCACCGAATATGATATTCTGCAACATTGGGATAAGACTCCGCAAAGGGTGTCTATTTTAGAATTGATTCAGAAATCGTCGTCTCATCAGTCCACCCTCCCAATTCCTCCAAAATATCATGGTCAATGATGACCATCCTGCTAGTGGGGTAACCAACGCCATTCCCTCCTCACCCAAGGACCCTCCATCTCCTTCTCAGATAAAAGATCTTGCAGCCCCCGAGTGTCGTTCTCTTCCTCTTTCCCTCACTGTCACCCTCAACGGGGTCTCGGTGGATTCACTCTTATCGACACCGGGACATCTATTAATGTCTGTCCGATGAAGACCCTTAAGCAAATTGGGTTTAAGGGAAGAAAATCTGGAGAAAATCTGCTCCACTATCGCTGCCTATGACAACCCAAGAGGGTTGCCAAGGTAAGATCGCTCTTCAATTGGAAATAGGACCTATATGTTCATATCTAACATCTTCTTTACTGCTTTTAAGACTATTAACAGGAGGTATATTCACTGTAGAAAGTCTGAGCCAAAAAAATTTGGGTTTATACACAAAATCCAGAAGGTGACATACCATTGTAAGGAACGCGACATGGTACATTCAGAACGCGACGGGGTCTGTCAAAGATCACGATTAGGACTGTCTGGGATAGGTAGACATAATGCGACGCACGGGTCTGTTGCGTTCAGAACGCAACAGATTCTTGGTCGTGACCCACTCCTGAGAATGCGGCCTATCGGGCCGTTGCGTTCTCAGGGTCTGTGCCTGAGCCTGAAAAGGAAAAGACCTTGCCTTGGATTGTCGTCCAGGCTTTCCAAGGATTGACACATGGGCGTTTAAAATTCAAAATCTCGGTGTACAATTGATGAAAAATTATGAAACAAGTTTTAAATGAAAATAGACTTGCGAGGGTATAATCAATACGGAGGAATTAGAAACTTAGCATGGTATTGATAGGTTTTGATACGGTTCTTTCGCAAAGAACACATAACATGACATAGTGATGGAAACAGAATTAATTGAGCAAGATACTCAATAAAAATTAGGGAAAAAAGATGACAAATGATCTGACAACATAGTATGCACAGTAAAAATTGCATAGTACGAGATCAAGTGTAGATAGAGATCTAAGGTAAAACATGAGGGTTCGGGAGCATGATATTAACAGAACTTCCAATAAGAAATCCTCATGATAGGGTCGATAGATATTAGGGAAAATAGAGAGATTTTGTTCCTGGTATTAAGAATAATCTACAGACGGAGTGATTTATTTTGCTTGTAAGAATGCCTACTTTTGGGTCGATTGGCTTCTAGAGTTTGGAACTTGAAGAACAACTTGTAGATCTTCAAGCGAACCTTTCCCCCATGATTCCCTTCTCCTTGGCCTCTCCTCCACGTACAGGAAGTCCAGCAACGAATAGGGTCGGCCATGAAGAGGTTGGAGGTGTACTTAAGCATCTAGTAAGTTTAATTCCTATTACAACTCTAAGTCTCTAACTTCTATTAAACTCAGATTTCCTTGTTTCCTCCAACCCTCCAAGCTTGCTTCTCCTAATGGGTTAGGTTGGGTTCCATTTCGTACCTAGCTAATTAGGGTAGGGTTAGGAGTCCAATTCCACTATATATTAGCTATATTAATGATTTACTTGCTTTTTCAATTTAGAAAACAATAATGTTACAAATTTAGGGCATTTTCTCTTATTCAATATTTCATAACTCTTATTTGGCCAATAATTTTATATGAACTATTTAGCAAAGCCCATTGCTTCTTTTTGTTTAATAGGCTTTCATGAAATCATTTTCCTTTAATTTCTTGATTATTTATTTAGTTAAAATAGGGGTTGCTACATAGGTATCTCCCGTGAAAAGAAACGCTTGGCGGGCATCAAGGGTGCATGATAAAGTGAAGTCATGGTCTGTCCTAGCAGGTCATATGATGTCAAGATTACGACGACACAACATTGAGACGGGTTAGGTCGATAGAGAAGAGGATACAAAACATAGGTACATAGAAGATGAAGGAGTTAGGATCATATGAGGAACAACAACTCTCACCCCAGAGCCTTGGCGTCCATGTCACAGTTCGAGATCAATATGAGAAAGACTTCTAGCGGGCTCTACATGAGAGCATGTCTGAGGCATGGCTAGGGGTGACTTAGAAGCACATGTTCGCGGATGAAGGAGTCTCATCCTCACAACCTTCCGAATCCAAGGCCTTCATTACTATTTCACTAATCCTCCTCGCCACTCAACCTCTTCCTTGCGCCAAAGGAAGAGGATCATAGGTCTAGATGTGAGGGACAGGACACCCTATACTTTTAGAGGGAGCATGAAAAGGTAGACCCAATTGAAGACTCTCTGTAGAGTAAGGGCCGAGATGGCATTGCGGCAAGGCTATTACCAAAATTTTGGCATCATTCATGATTAGCTTTTAATGCAGGAAATAGTCCATACTACAGGCCAATAGTTCAAGAGATCCTAAATCATGGAAAGCATATACAACCTCTCATAGCGACGGAGGTAGTGTTGTTTACCTAGAGTCAGAGGTTGAAGAATTGAAAACTCACATTACCTTATTCAAGAGAAAATGGCAAAAGTACAGCATCACCCTTATATGTGATGGATGGTCGAGCACTACAAAAAGTAACCTCATAAACTTTCTAGTGTACAGCGACCGACAAGTCTTCTATCACATGTTCGTGGATGCTTCTGGCCATATCATACCCGTAAGTACATTTTGCAGCTAATGGAGAGAGATGGTGACAGAGATTGGTGAAGAATACATTGTACAAGTGGTGACGGATAATGGGTCAAACTATAAGAAGGTAGGGGAAGAATTGACGAAAGCATATTCTCCAAATTTGGGACCTTGGGCAGTGCATGTGGACTTAATGTTGAAAGAGATGGTCCAACTTCACCAGGTGAAGCACATTGTCATCATTGTCTCTAATATTATATGTAAATTTTACAACTTAAATGACAATAACAAAAATAATATGGTATGAATATGCATGTAAGTAGGTCATTGAGGGAGCACAAAACATACACGATACATCTATAATCACACTCTTATGCACGATGGATGAGGGATTTCTTTGATGCCAGTTGTTAGACGTTTTATGACAATTTATATTGTCTTGGATAGTCTTGAAAGTGTAGAGATGGATTGAAGCAGATGTTCAGAAGTGATCAGTGGCTATCCTCACATTTTGCGACTTCACATGATGGCCAGAGGTGGAGGGCTTGGTGAACAGCTCCAACTTTGGTCGAGGGTCATAAGATTGTGCGGATAATTGAGCCTCTTATGAGATCCTGAGACTTGTAGATGGTGATAGAACACCAATGATGGAGTTGGTGTATGCAAAACTAGAGGCTGCCAAGAAACGTATATTTGCAGCATCATCCAAGTATTCCCATATGTTCATAGAGATCGTCGAGGATAGATGAGATCACCAAATGAGTAGAGACTTGCATATAGAAGGTAAATGAATACCAACCTATGTCTATAATCATCTAGAAGTTGACTTAGATTGACATTCATCATCCTAATTGTATCATATCATCTCCGTTCTGAATTTCAACACGAGTATGAGCTTGTGTTATAGAGACGATTTGTTGGGTGTTGTGACATCGGCGGTGGATAAGATGTCATGGACTCATGAGAAAGCTGCAACTACCCTTAATAAGGTATATAGTTCACTAGTACCGTGCAAATTAACAATATTTCATGTGAATCATGACATTCACGTTTTACATTGCTAAGATTTTATTTGTTTATGTTGTTTCTAATGCCATACTACTCTTGCAGGCATGTATGGTTGTCCAACCAGTTCAAAACATCAAAGAAAGAAGGATGGTAAACATGGAGGACCACATAAGAAATATGTATGGATGACGAAGATTTTTGGGTCCAAGCAAAGGAAGAGCACGCAACAGCAGGATCCCCTTGATGTTCCAGATGCCACGATAGTGGATGACTAAGATGTGACTCCTTCATCATTTGAGCCATCCCAAAGATAGAGTATTGGAGATGACTCGTCAAATCCTTGTTCTCCATCTAGCACAACTGGCGGTGGCCTTGGTGATGGTGGCGGAGGTCTAATGTTACGTTCCTCCAATTTAGCAGCGGAATAATGGGGAGATGCGAACAAAGTGTATGGTAACGTAAATTGCGCATTTAGTCGTAAAAATCAGAGCATCTAATGAACAATAATTACAAAAACTCTTCATTTTATTGATAATTCATCTAAACTATTACAACCACTAATTCAGAGCCAAAACATAGGGCTCAAAGACTTCATTACATTGGAAAGGATAACTAAGCAAATATCTAACTAAATTTTATGATGCTAAGGTCATTCCGTCGCTATGACTCCAGGTCGCTCATCACTCCAGTCCATTCTCGTTGGTGTGTGTTAGGTCATCATCCGACTTACCTGAAAACACATACAACAATAGTGCAGGGGGTGAGCGATAACGCTCAGTAGGACTTAATATCTCATGTAAACAGGCATGCTTAAAGTGATTAATGTCTTGTAAAGGACAAAGTAACTAATGATGGAGAGAGTCATGTAAGATCGCGCGAAAGAAAATACTAGCACAAGTACATGGTGTAAATAGCCCGTGAATCAAGTATAGCACAATGAATATGATTAAGTCACGATATAAGGTGATAACTCAAGATAGCAAGTAACGTCATTGTCAAGCAATAGCAAGTAACATGTAGAGCAAGGAGAGAGAAAGTAGTTGAACCATAGCAGTGCAATAGGAGAGTACGACAGTAGCCGCTTAATAACATGACAGTAGCAATTCAGTAACAGTCAGTGGTAGTACAGTAATAGTACAATACGTCTGAACTAACAGACTAACAATAACAGTATAACCGTCAGATGTCTAGCTAATTCAGAACAATCAGTCAGAACCGGTGCAATGCAGACACCGTCATAGCCCCTGCAGGTATTTTTGGTGGCTCTCTACCCCCAGGACTAGATTGGAGCCCCTCGGACACTCTTCGTGCCTCAGTAGTATGCATTCAAGTCAATAGAGTCATAAGACCCATTATAGCGCTAGACAGTTAAGAATCAATACAAAACAATAGAAGCCACAATAGCTCAAAGGGTCCCAAGAGAGTACGTATGATGAATAGACGAGATAGTAGAGCGAACGTGATAGATGAGAGTACAGAGATAGTAGATGAGAGTAGGACGTAATCACAAAGCAACGTTAAATCGATGATAGTCACAGTTGATGACCAACCTTCCCCATATAAATTAATTCCGTTATTTATATATATTAATTGATGATTAACAAAATAGTACTAATGATTACTTGAGCTTTGAGAACAGGAAATAAAAGAAAAATAAAAGTTCAAGACAATCAGGTAAGTATCATTTCATGCTTTGTCCAAGTCTTTGTATCGACTTCTATTGATAAGCATAACGATTTCCTTCTGACCGAAAAGTTCAATCAAATCGATACCGCAACGATTTCTTAAAAGATGTCTCAACGATTTCTTTAGAACTCGCAACGACTTTCTAGCCGTAACGATTTCTTTAGTCCTCGTAACGATTTCTTTAGAACTCGCAACGACTTTCTAGCCGTAACGATTTCTTTAGTCCTCGTAACGATTTCTTTGGAACTCGCAACGACTTGTTAGTCATAACGACTTCTTTAGTTCTCGCAACGATTTCTTTAGAACTCGTAACGACTTGATAGTCATAACGACTTCTTAGTTCTCGTAACGATTTCTTTGAAACTCGTAACGACTTGATAGTCATAACGATTTCTTTAGTTCTCGTAACGATTCCTTTGAAACTCGTAACGACTTGATAGTCATAACGATTTCTTTAGTTCTCGCAACGATTTCTTTAGAGCTCGTAACGACTTGATAGCCATAACGATTTCTTTAGTTATCGCAACGATTTCTTTAGAGTTCATAACGACTTGATAAGTGTTTATATCGATTTGCTATAACTCATAACGATTTCATCATTATAATTTAATAAAGCTCTGTCATAACGATTTGTCTGTTATCGTATAACGATTTCATAAGTCATGAAGGCATCGGGATTGTTCATATCGAATTTTGTGTTGTATCAGTATAATGCTTTTTAATAGCATTGAAAAGTCAAAGTCATATCTCGTCTGTTGACTGCTACGCATTAAATGCTCTCGATTGTATCTCCCATGCATGCAGACAATATCTTCCATTTTATGCTACTCTGTCTACGTCCTTTTTTAGACAGAAAGGAGCCTTGCTATATATTGCAATATCGTTCCAACTGCAACTAACAATTGACGACAGTCCTAGCTGTCCTCTATTATTGTTGATATGCTTGCAGATATCTGACAAGTCTCATTGTACAACGTTGGACAAGATACAAGATTCTAAAATATTTTTCTGGCATGTACTAAAGGATAAAAGACTGAAGATCAGAAGCTTCCTTGCTGACCAGTCTAACGTACACCTGGATAAGAGACAACGGTTTTTTAACGTTCAAATTTCAAGTAGAAGCTTAAATACAAGACTCAAAACTGAGAAGACACACAACAAGGAGATATCATTATTCAAAAAGAAAGCAACGCCAATTCCTTGAGTCTTCGGAGTTCCAAGCAAGAGCGAAGCGACCATTCTATTGTTCCTTAGCTCTTTAGCTCTCAGTGTTTAAAGAAGAAATTCTTGTGAGATCATGTGTAGTCTTTAGAGAGAAACCAGTGTTAAATTCTCTCTCTCCGAGGCTTGTTTGCTTCAGCTTGTATCTAGTTAAGCTAGTGTCTGAAGCTTGTTCTTAAACTTCGTTTCTTTGGTTTGTACCCTTCTGGACGAAGGAAGACCTGGTGGTATCTAGGGTGGTTGTTTTCCCTTCAAGTTGAAGGAAGACCAGTTGAGGCTGGGTGTAAGGATCCGTGAGGGGGATAGTACCCTTGATTAGTGAAATCCTGAGGCATTGCTCAGGGACTGGACGTAGGTCTCCTGTGGAGAGGAGTTCCGAACCAGGATAAAATCCCTTGTGTCGTGTGGTTGTGGATGTGCGTTTGCTGTCTTATTTCGTCCAACTTTAACGCTTGTTTAAGTTCTTGTGTAATCTTTTAGTGAACAGGTTTTAATCAAAGATCAAATTTTAATAACTCATTCACCCCCTCTGGGCTAGCTAGTGGGCAACAACAGTTGCACGACACTAAGTCGGGTGCCGGCAGTCAGGTAGAAATCACATCCGCCCATTAGCCGTATTATGAACACCGGCTAGATGGTCGGCGTGATCCCAAGGTAAGAGAGAAAACACTAAGGCCGTTGGATCGTACTGATCCCTAAGGGTGTAACGGGTTTTAAGGGTACAACCAGCTCGTCGGCAAAGGACGTGCGCAAAAGCCAAGGAGACTTACGGAGGCCTTGACAAGGAGTCCCTGGTCCAGTCAGGAGTGTTCCCAATAGAGAGGTGGTCCATGCCAAGAAGAGTGTGTAACGAAATGTTGTCTGTCTTACCTCGAGTGCTCGATGACAGAGGGACGCGATAACAGTGTACAAAGCATGCGAACAAAACGAAGACAAGTGTCATTAAAAATAATAGGGAACTTAAGTGAAATAATTACACTTAATTACCCGACATGTTATTGAGTAAATTAATAAGGTCATATGGCAATTATGAATGTTTAGTGTGTGCAAGTGTAAAAGAAATTATGAGAGCATGATAAATCGTGCACATGACTTTTAATTTGATGAGATTTATTTAAATGTGGATGATAATAATATTCAGGTTAATACTAAACTTAACAGTGCATAATTTAGCTTAAGCAAGGATTAAATGGCATAAATAGGAGGGGTTATAAGTACAATTTCCGGTTCTGGCATAAATCTAGAAATCGCGACGGGGGTACCTGTCTCGATTCAAGTCGCGACAAGGCGGCCCAGGCGTGACTGTCGACCGGCCGGCCTGGCGCGGTTCAGGAGGAAATCACGATGGCGCAGGCCGTCGCGTTTAGAATGCGACAAACCGGCCGATCGCGTCCTCTCTGATATCACGACGGGTCGGGCCGTCGCGATTTCAGAGAGGTGGCCCGACCCAGAAAAGGGGTTTCGCCCTTTTTGGGTTTTGGTCCTTCCCTCCCATGCATGATACATAGTTCTTCTAAAATCAATATAAAATCGCACGATGATCCAAAATTTACGAAACCAATTTTAAATGAAAGTAGACTCATAGATTTATCAATATACATGAGTAATTAGGAAACAAACAAGGTTTGTGCATGCTTTAATAAGGTTACATTTCGGTGACCTAAACATGCGCAGTCATGGAAAACAATTTAATTAGCAATGATTACATGATCGAAATTAGGGAAAATAGGGGCATTTGAAAGCTAACAGGATGTAGTATTTATGAGAATTTTTTCACAGCATGAGATTAAGCACATGCGTGGATTGAAAGCAATCATTAAGGTTCGGGTGCAAGGTATGGACAGAACTTAGAACATTTAATACTCCTTCATGGAGCAATAAAAAATAAGGCATTCATGGGGCTTTGCAAGAGGGGATCATGGTCTACCTAGGGTAAAATTTGATTAGTTCATGCGTGAGAGATTGCTTACCTTTTCTTGCTGTTAAGAAAACCTAGGGTTGTGACAAAGAGGGAGATGAAATCCTCCTTGCTCCAAGCCTTCTCCACCTTGCTCCTTCGTCCTCAGCCTCCTCCCTTTGTCTCCCAGAGCTCCAACAGCGATCTATGGGGTGATAGGGCCGAATTGGGGGGTGTATAGCTTGTTTAAGAGTCCATACTTCCTAAAACTCCTCCCTTTCCCTAAAACTCTGAATTTCCCTATTTATCATTTTATTCTTGCCTTTATCTCCTAAAGACCAATTTTGAATTGGTCTTCTTCAGCTTTGCTTCTATATTGTCCATAGCCCAGCTGATGATGATAATATTCACATATTTCTAGATATAGAGCTTGAAATTCTGGGCTTGGATCATAGGTTACTGTGACGCCCCATTTGCTGGTGCCAAGGAGTTCCCATATTGATCAATTTTTCCTTCCCGGATATGAGTTTCGATCAGATCGTGGAGCTCCAGGCAATCTTTGGTGGGATGTATGCTTTGGCATGATATTCACAGTAATCATGCATCTCCTTTTCACTTTGAAATTGGGAAGAGAGCCAATTTCGTGGGCAAAGGGTTATGGCAAATATAGGACTCCTTTTTAAGATATATATGACTATTTAATATTTATCTTACCCCTTTTACTAATTACTATTATTTTTAATATGAATTTCACTTAATTAGCTCCCATCTCATGATGGGCTCTTCCCATTTGGGCCCAACAATCCATGTTAGGGCCATTAGTAAAACTTATCACTAATTTAGCTTAATGGGTATTAGTTTAATTCCCTTTATTCCAATTTATTCACCCTTTATTCTAATTTATCACATTATTTACTAATGTCTTATTTTATTTCAATTTAGTATTATTTATCCCAATATTTCTAATCTTATCCATCATTTGGGCTCTTGCTTTTGGCCCAATATCTTATGTATGGCTCAATTGTACAACCCATATACTTAATTTACTTAATGAGATTTAATTATCCTTTTACTAGAGAGTTTATTCATGGGCCAAGATTGTCCATTGGTCCAATTATCATAATGGGCTATCAACCCATATTATTTAAAGTCTACCCACATGTTTATTTTAATTATAAGCCACTTTAGCTCATAAAATATTGGGTTCTCCGACTTGTTCCTTAATTATACTAATAAGTCGCATAAATACCTAAACTAGTCCAAATGATTTTTCTATGCCCAAATTTCTTGATGGGTCATTAGAGAATATTATTTAAAGTATAACTACTATTTTTACGAAATTTTTATATGGATTTATACGCATACAATAATGATGCGTACCTTTTTAACTAGTTTGCATTTATTAATAGATAAAATTTCAATTTATCTATAATTTTTAATTAATAAATTTTCTGAGGTACTACATCTAAGTATGCACTTTACAAGTGAGATGAGTTCACACATGCTACCTAGGACGACATAGATCACGGTGCTCCACCAATGTCATAAAGAAGGTGGAAAGCAGATGACAAATGACGGCACATAGGGCCTGTAGATAGTAGCAACTATCAATAGATTCTATCCGATTTTGAGAAATTGAACATACATGAGGACACAACGTCTGAGGCCGTCAGTGAGGGTCACAGTTTTGTTCAGGACATGAATAACATCATGGGTATGGTGGCTATTATACGTATGGATAGTAGAATGGAGATGATGGTTGGTGCATATAGGTTCCCATCATTCCACCACCGCAGACTACAATAGTGCGCCAAGGAATATGTCAATATATCGAATATTAGTGTATGTGCGAAGACGTGTATTAAAATTACATGTCTTACACTGATTATTTACGCTTTGTGGAGAGCACATATAATGTGAGATTGTTTGGGGATGAAAGTTATACCCCTACTACAAGGTTTTTGTGGATATACACACTCAAAATAATAAAGATGATTAGGTAAGAAAATTCATTACTTTCTAATGTTCGTATTTGTGTGTTAAAGGAGAGAGTAGAGTTGTAGTAGAAGCCAGAACCTTTGAAAGAAAGAGGTCACATTGACATTTTCGTATACCCAGCAAGTAAACTCCAAAATTGCTCGACCAATTTAGCTTGATCGATCGATTGATTTCTGTTGGTAGCATCCAAATCCAAGTGTCTGTCAGAGATAAAGTTTGGTCGACTAATTTTATGGTACGAACCGTACTATACCGTGTTTGGGAAAGATTGGTATGACCGACCTTGTATTAACGAGATTGAAAAATCTTCTCAATGCCACCTTTGAGAGCAATGTCGTCGGCCGTGGAACAGATAGAAAATCTTTCTGATCTTCCCACATACATCAATGCCCAAATCTGAAACTCTTTTGTCTTATATTATGATTCAGTCATTATTTTGAAAATGTGATGGGGATCT
>CM024761.1:124703008-124846332 GCA_014218235.1 Colocasia esculenta
GTAAACCATGGACAACAAGTAAACCACACACCACATGCTCCCCGAGCGTAGAGAGTGCCAATGCACCTCTTTCTATCACCATATAACATAAACTGAGCTGAACAGATAATCCTACACAAAACGTTTATGCTCGAAAGACAACATTCGGCTGTTGTCGCGGCGGCACGATAGACCGCCTTCAGAACGCGACGACTCGCGGTGTCGTGACCTTATCGCAGATCTCAGAGCGACCGCGATAGCAGGTGCGAACCCTGTTCCAGAATCCCTCATTCGGATCACCCCAAACTCATTAAAACCTATAGTTTTCGCTCTGTTTTCATGCTTTAATGTGCTCCTACACATGCTATCTATGTTTTAGAAAGTAGGAAACACATTAACCACTTCACACGAGAAATCCACGGATCAAAACTCAGGAAATCTCTCTACCTTCACGATGAACGCGAAGAACGAAGCCCGTACGAGGTTCCCTCCGCTCCACGCAACGTCCTCGCGGTGGAAACTCGTCGAACCGAGCTCTAGCAAGCCAAATCACCCAAAATCCCACAGCAAAACCCTCTGGCCGAACAGAGCTTTCATCTGCTCTGTTCTGCTAGGGTTACTTAAAAACACAACACATGTAAGAATGCAACACTCTGCACGACCGCGATCTCATCGCGACGCTCAAGACTGTCGCCTTAATCCACTGACGACACCCGATCACTTAAAATGGCGATTTCCTAAACGCGGCGCTACGGACTGTCGCGATCATATCGCGACACCCTGCACTGTCGCGATCCCATCGCGACCCTCCAAACGACCGCGTTAGCAACCGAGAACAGAGAATGCTTTGGACAAAACTTCAAAACCTGCGGAAATCACCTGCCACACACAGTCATTGGCCATACACTGGCCTCCACGTCCACACAAGAACGATCCGAACGGTCGGAACGTTACACCCTCCTTGCTCCAAGCCTTCTCCGCCTTGCTCCTCATCCTCTGCCTCCTCTCCTCGTCCTCCAAAGTCCCAGTCACGAAATGAGGCTTGGTTGAGACGAGTTAGAGGTGTATAGGGTTAATTTAGAGTCCTTTCCTTCCAAAACTCTTCCTTCATTTAAAAATCCGAATTTCCCTATTTATCTCCTTATTACTTGCCTTTATCTACTTAATAGGCTTGGGGAGAAGTCTAAATTCGTGGGCAAAGGTTTAGGATAGGGTTAGGAATATTTTTAGGATATTTACCACCTATTTTAGCATTTATCTTACCCTTATTCAATTTACTTATTAATTAACTCCGAATTTTCACATTATCTCTCTATTTTCTATCATTTATCACCTAATTGGCTTGGTGAGAGATCTAATTTCGTAGCTAATGAGTTAGGATGGGATGATGACTCATTTTTAGGATAATCTTGGGTTATTTTAATGATTATCTTAACCCTTTTTCATTTATTATTAATTAAGTGTGAATTTAGCTTAATTAATTCTCATCCCAAGATGGGCTCTTCTCATTTGGGCCCATTCTTTTATGCTTGGACCATTAATACAACCCATTCATAACTTAGCTTAATGGGTTTTAGTTTAATTCTACTTATTCACCCTCTATTCTAATTTAAATCTATTTAACGTATTTATTCAATTGGTTTTTTCTTATTTCAATCTAATTTAATATTATTTATCCTGTCATTTCTAACTTTTATCCACTAATTGGGCTCTTGCTCTTGGCCCAATACTTAAATATGGTTTAACTGTACAACCCATTTACTTAATAGGTCTTAATTATCTTTCCATTAAAGAATTTATTCGTCGGCCAAGATTGTCTACTGGTCCAATTATCATAATGGACTATCAACCCATATTATTTAAAGTTTACCATATGTTTATTTTAATTTTTAATTCACTTACGCTCCTATAATAATGGGTTCTCTGTCTTATTCATTATTTACGACAATAAGTCGCATAAATTCTCAAACTAGGTCCAAATGACTTCTTTATGCCTAAACTTCTTGACAAATCATTAGAGAATATTATTTAAAGTATGACTATTATTTTTACTCATTTTTATATGGGTTTATACGCATGTGATAATGATGCGTACCTTTTTAACTAGTTGAATTTATTAATAGATAAAATTTTAATTTATCTTATATTTTAAAATACAGAATTTTTCGGGGTACTACATCCTCCCCCACTTAAAAAAAAAATAGTCCCCAAATTCATATGATATGATACGACTGCCAATTTATTCTGAATATTTCATTCCATCATCTCCCCCACTTAGGACTTTGCTATCAAGAAAATAATATGAATTTAACTAAGGGTTTAGTGATGATACCTTGTCCACCTTTATTGGCATGATTTATATCCACAAGGGCTTGTAACTGTCATTGGCGTGGAGTTTGGTTCTTCTTTATTGGGCAATCGATGACGCGATGTTGTTGGCTTCCACAACGCAAATATCTGCCCAATTTCTTCCAACAATTATCAATTTGATACCCTAGTTTTTTACAAAATTTATAAATTCCTTCTGCTTCACTTCCCCTTTCATTCTCTTATCATCATTTGGTTGATTCTCTATGTCATAGAGCTGAGATCCTTGGTGTTAGTGTGTGGTTCCTTTGGAAGATGGCAGTCTTGTATCTGATGCTCCAAACTGCCACATCGCAAACATGCACCTACTTTCTGCCAGCATTCCTTAGTCACATGACCTGGCTTACTACAATGAAGGCAGATGATCTTGCTATGTTTCTTTTGTGTGTTCGCCTTCTTGTCTTGGTTGTGTCTTTTCTTCTCGTTCTTTTTAGCCGCTTTTCCAATCTTCTTGGTCGTCCTCAAGGCTCCTTTCAGCAGTTGGGCGACTTTCTGACATGCCCGGACTAACTTTTGAGTTGACCTCATTTCGTCTTGCAGGGGCATACGTTCGGCGTCCATTAAGAGTTCCTTCAAGAATAAGGTTGGCATTAGGGTGCTAAAGTAATATTTAAGTTGATACACATATATAGATAAATGTATTCAGAATGGTTCTACCCAATCCTCACATAGGTATGGTAGTTGACTTAGACACATGTCAGGGCAGTTCACCTAGAACATCTTAGACATATAATATCCTAATAAGGATATCCTAGGTTCTGATACCAACTGTCATGCCCCGCCAATTCAGCAGCAGAATAAATCGGGGAGGCATGAACAGCGTGTATGGTAACATAAATTGCGCATACAATCGCAAATATCAGAGCAATTAAATGAATAATAATTGAAATAAACTCTTCTTTATATTGATAAATCACCTAAACTATTACAAACACTAATTCAGAGCCAAAACATAGGACTCAATAACGTCATTACATTGGAAAAGAAATCTAAAGCAAATATCTAACTAGACTCTAGATACTATGGTCATTCCATCGCTATGACTCCATTGTACTAGAGCAACTTCTTTAACTGACTCCAGGTCGATCATCACTCTGGTCCATTCCCATTGGTGTGTGTAGGGTTGTCATCCAACTTACCTGAAACACATACAATAATAGCGCAGGTGAGCGATAACGCTTAGTAGGACTTAATATCTCATGTAAACAAGTATGCTTAAAGTGATTACTGTCTTAAATATCCGGATAACTAGAGAGAATGATTAAGTACAAACATGAGAGTAATAGTACCAGATAGCAAGAGAATGGTAAAACTTCCAGAAAGAACATTGCAAACTAGTATAGTAAAGAATTAGCCATGTAACGAAATAGTGTATATGGTTGCACAACAGTGCACTAGCAGAGATAGCACCTCTGGTCGAGCATTATGTCAACCCAGAGAACGATAGCATAGTGAGTGATTTATTGATTGTCGTAGATTAATCTCGATAATAAACTTACACTGGATGCATGCCGTACACATCCTGATCATGTAACCCTCGTGAGGAACTGACACTCTTCGGGCGCTCTCCCCAGGACCAGACCGGGCCCTATTGCTTTGGCATATAGTATTGTTTGTTATCTTAGACAATCAATTGTATGGCCAAATAGAGTACCAAGAAGAGATGATAATATTAGATGAATAGACGAGAGAGTAGAGAGAACGTGAACAGATAAGAGGATATAGACAGTAGACGAGATAGGGATATTATCGTAAAACAACGATAAACACATGATAGTAACGGTAGCACGGCACCAGGTCGGGTACCGGCAGTCTGGTAGGAGTCACAACTGCCTACTTAGCCGTGTCGTGAACACGTGTCAGGTGGTCCGGTGTGAACCCAAGATGAGAGAGAACCACTAAGGCCATGGATCCTACTGATCCTTAAGGTGTATCGGGTTTTAGGGTACAACCAGCTCATCGGCTAAGGACGTGCGCCAAAGCCAATAAGACTTAATGAGGCCTTGACAAGGAGTCCTGGCCCAGTCGAGAGTATTCCCGATGGAGAGGTGGTCCAGGTCAAGAGAAAGTGTGTAGAAACTGGTCCGTCGTGCCTCGAGTGCTCGAAGGCCGAGGGAAAACAGTAACAGTAGATGAAACACGCGAGTAAAAACGGAAACAAGTGTAGTTAAATTAATGAGGAATTTAGTAATTTATTTCGCTAAATTACGAGATATATTATTGAGAAATTCAATAAGGTCATTTGACAATTATTAAAGTTTAGTGGGTGCAGTGTATAGAAATCATGGGAATATGATAAATCGTGCAAATAGATTTTAATTACCAAGAATTATTTAATTAATATCAATTAATATCATTCAGGTAAAGAATAGTCTTAATAGTGTATGATTTTGCTTGAACAAGGGTTAAATGGTAAATAGAACAGAGGTACAAATGCAATTATCGGGTGCTGGCTGAAATTTTGAAATCGCGGTAGCGGAGCCCGTCGCGATTCACATCGCGACGGGGCGACCTGGCGCGACATGTGGACCGACCGGTCTGGCCCGATCCAAGGGTGGAATCGCGGTGACCTAGGCCGCCGCGTTCTTAACGCGACGTGGCAGTGGGGCGCGACCCGGCTGATATTGCGGCGGGTCGCGCCGTCGCGATATCAGAAGAGTCCGGCCTTTTTTTTTCTTTTTTTCCAGGGCGGATCCTATTTGATACATGGTACTTCTAAATTCATTATAAAATTGCACGATGATCCAAAAGTCACGAAACTAGTTTTAAATAAAAATAGACACATAGATCTATCAACCTATACAATTAATTTGAAAATAGACAAGGTTTAGGTATGCTTTGATCGGGTGACATTTCTGTGACCTAAACATGCGTAGTTAAGGTTCAAAGAATTAATTAACAATGGATGCATGATGAAAAATTTCGAAACTAGGGGCGTTCGAAAGCTAACATGATGTAGTATTTAAGAAAATTTTCTCATGGTATGAAGTGAAGTATGAATGAGGTTCACAAGCAAACATGAAGGGTCGGGTGCATGCATCTGACAGTGATTCAAAAAATTAATTCTCCCTCATGGGAGATCGAAACAGAGCGAAGCTAGGGGCGTTTGAAAGCTAATACGATGTAGTATATATGAAAATTTTCTCATGGCATGAGAACAAGTATATGCGGGGGTATAGAGCAAACATGAGGATTCAGGTTCATGGTAACAGTAGGGTTTCAAGCAATTAATTCGCCCAAGACGAACGAAATACAACGAGACGAGAGGGCTTTTGAAGAGGTTCATGAAGTCTACCTAGGGTAATTTTTACACGAATTTAGCTTGAGAGGTTGCCTACCTTTTCTTGTGAGCAATGAAAACCTAGGGTTGTGGATGAAAATAGAAAAACCCTCCTTGCTCCAAGCCTTCTCCGCCTTGCTCCTCGTCCTCTGCCTCCTCTCCTCGTCCTCCAAAGTCTCAGTTACGAAATGAGGCTTGGTTGAGACGAGTTAGAGGTGTATAGGGTTAATTAGAGTCCTTTCCTTTCAAAATTCTTTCTTTCCTTTAAAAATCTGAATTTCCCTATTTATCTCCCTATTACTTGCTTTTATCTACTTAATAGGCTTGGGGAGAAGTCTAAATTCGTGGGCAAAGGTTTACGATAGGTTAGGAATCTTTTTAGGATATTTACCACCTATTTTAGCATTTATCTTACCCTTATTCAATTTACTTATTAATTAACTCCGAATTTCCACATTTATCTCCTCATTTTCTATCATTTATCACCTAATTGGCTTGGGGAGAGATCTAATTTCGTGGCTAATGAGTTAGGATGGGATGATGACTCATTTTTAGGATAATCATGAGTTATTTTAATGATTATCTTAACACTTTTTCATTTATTCTTAATTTAAGTGCGAATTTAGCTTAATTAATTCTCATCTCAAGATGGGCTCTTCTCATTTGGGCCAATTCTTTTATGCTTGGACCATTAATACAACCCATTCATAACTTAGCTTAATGGGTTTTAGTTTATTCTACTTATTCACCCTCTATTCTAATTTAAATCTATTTAACGTATTTATTCAATTGATTTTTTCTTATTTCAATCTAATTTAATATTATTTATCCTGTCATTTCTAACTTTTATCCACTAATTGGGCTCTTGCTCTTGGCCCAATACTTAAATATGGTTTAACTGTACAACCCATTTACTTAATAGGTCTTAATTATCTTTCCATTAAAGAATTTATTCGTCGGCCAAGATTGTCTACTGGTCCAATTATCATAATGGACTATCAACCCATATTATTTAAAGTTACCATATGTTATTTTAATTTTTAATTCACTTACGCTCCTATAATAATGGGTTCTTTGTCTTATTGATTATTTACGACAATAAGTCGCATAAATTCTCAAACTAGGTCCAAATGACTTCTTTATGCCTAAACTTCTTGACGGATCATTAGATAATATTATTTAAAGCATGACTATTATTTTTACGTCAATTTTATATGAGTTCATACGCATGTGATAATGATGCGTATCTTTTTAACTAGTTGAATTTATTAATAGATAAAATTTTAATTTATCTTATATTTTAAATTACAGAATTTTTGGAATACTACACACTAAATATGTGGAATATTTATATGTTCATCGCCATTGCTCTGTTATTCTCTCTACAATGTTTCATACTTATGCTAAAGTAATAAACAAATAATGGAGAATGTGTTCCACCGGATTACCTTAGAGAGTGAGTAATATTTCATCAACAATTCTTCCCGTGCTCTGTATATTTCTGCTAAGCAATTATTCTTGTGCTCCCTGTTCTCTGCAAATATGTGTTAGATTAAACTTCAGGAAACTATGATTCATATCTGTGTTAAAATAATAAACAAATAATAGAGTAACCAAAGAGGTTAGGATGGATTACCTTGGAAGCAGTGAGTGCTCTGCAGTGTTTCCTGTGCTCTGCTTCCAGTGCTATGCAATTTTGTATTAGATTGAACTGCAAGAGAGCTATGGAGTTGTGATCACCAATCCAACATTTTATTTTACGTTTCCTTCGTTTACTCAAGATTTCAAATTATGCTTTTCGTTTCAAATTCTATGTATTCAAAACAGTGCGTTTCATTTCAAATTCTCTGTATTCAAAACAAGGCGTTAACACTGCATATATGTGATTCTATGTATTTAAAATAGTGCGTTAACACTGTCAGTACATTTCCACTCAAACATTTTATTCAAAACTGTGCGTTAGCACTGCATATAGCCCACTACATTTCTGTTCAGGCGTTTCAAATTGTAGGTATTAAATGACCATGCAAATTAAAGCGAATCAGAGGGAAGGAAAGGATAAACCGGGCTAATGAACCAGACAAAAAACTCAAAGTGTCTCTTCTAATATTAGTTATAGATAATATAGATTGGGATTCATACATAAGATAATACGAGTGTCAGGATTCATACATTGAGACCAGTTATTAACTCAAATCCTGATAATGAAATTGACTCCAGCGAATTACAAAAACATGCCACAATAACATCGGACAGGAAGTACATAGTAGGCCCTTCATAAAACCGATGATATCATGCCATTTCCAAGAAGTACATAGTAGGCCCTTCATAACCCGGGAAATATGTTTCAGAGGCTGCAGCTATGGAGAATATTTTCATGCCAGGGACAGTGGTTTCTAAGAAGGGAATCTCACAAAAAAAAGGGTTGGGACCAGATCTAAAGCCAAGGTCGCTGATGATTCCTCTGGATATCGGTCATCATGATTGACAGCATACTGTTCTGGAATATCAAACCTAGCTTCTAAGCGGACGCTGAGGCAAATCATTAGAAGGATAATATACAACTTGTTGCTATTGCAGAACCGATGATATCCCTTGAAAGAGTGGATGCTATTGTCACTATCTTCATATGGATCCTTTGCAGGTAATGAAGGAGAGTTTTCTAAAATGTGGATTCTATGGCGTAATCATAAATTTGAAGTTATCAACGACTCTAGTCAGCGTATCACAGTTGCAGCTATCAAGGAGGGAGGAAGATTTTTATGTCTCCATGGTTTATGCTAGTTGCAATAGGAATACTAGGCGTCTCCTTTATGATGAGATCCTAAGCTTTGTTGATCAGGTGATGTTCCCTGGCTGACTCGGGGGGAGATTTTAAGACAATCGCCCAGCCTAATGAGAACATGGGTGGTCTTCCATCTAACATGCAGTCTATGATCGATTTTAATGCATTTCTTTCTGCTGCATGCTTATTAGATGCAGGTTTTATGGGATCTCAATTCACTTGGTCCAACAAATATATATAGGACTGGTCGTGCAGCTGTTAAAGCAAGGCTTGACAGAGTTATGCTTAATGTTCAATGTCAGAGCTCTCTTCCTGGATTGCTGGTAAAACAACCTTCCTAGAGGTCCCTCAGACCATGCTCCTCTACTTGTTGGAATATCTCAAATTCCAGGGTCTCCATCTTGATTTATATTTCAATCGATGTGGTTAACTCATGTCTCCTTAAAGACACCGTTCAGGAAGCTTGGCGGAGGGTATGGGATGGCATCCTAATCCCAGTCAATCTGCATCTGAAGCTAAAGGCTGTTCGCTGCAAGAGGTCTTTGGGGATATTAAACGCAATGTGCAGGTAGCTGAGGCGGAGCTGGTTGCTTTGCAGGAGGTTTTCGATTATAATTCAACCTATGATAATAGGATGGCTCTGGGGGTAACTTGATTACTGATGATCAGAATACGGGCCTTTACGCCGTTCCGAGCGACGATGAAATCAAGGAGGCGGTTTGGGATCTGCATGGAATAGCGCCCCCGGCCCAGACGATTTTACTGGTAATTTTTTTTACTGAATGTTGGGATATTATTGGGCAAGATGTATGTGCAGCGGCACCGGTTTCTTCAAAGGCTTCCCCTTCCCTAGAGGACTTACTTCGTCCCTAATTGCCCTCATTCCCAAAATCAATCAGCCCTCCAACTTTGGTGATTTCAGACCAGCGGTTAGTCTGCGCAACTTCACTTATAAAATTGTTTCTAGAATTTTTTGTGATTGGCTAACTGATATTCTACCCATGATTTATATTTGAAGACATGGTGTCTTTGTGAAAGGAAGGTTCATTCTTGACAACATGTCTCTTTCTCGTCAATTAGTTAGGGACCTTGGCGCAAAGTTAGGGGGAATAATATTATTTTTAAGTTAGATATGATGAAAGCTTATGATAGAGTTGAATGAGATTTTCTTCGGGCTGTGCTTCGACAGTTGGATTCTCCTCCAGTTTTGCTTCTATATAGGCATGATGATTTCTATCTACTGGTTCTCTATTCTGTTCAATGGCTCGATTACTGGTTTCTTTAAATCTACAAGGGTTTGAGACAAGGAGACCCTTTAGCTCCTGCTCAGTTCATAATCATGGAAGTAACACGGTTCTATCAGAAAACGTTTAGCTCCTGCTCTGTTTATACGGTCACAACATGGCGGTAACACGGTTCTATCAGAAAACAGAAGGATATATTCAATGCGGCCAGAAGACCAAAAAGAATAAAAGTACGAAGAAGGCTAAGGCCCGGTGGCTGGAGGGGCAGAGGCCGAAGTCCCCGCATCGGAGGTGGGCAGCAGCAGCCGGCGCAGCTTCCTCGTCGGCCTCATCGCCGTGGTCTCCCGGGGGCTGCACCGACGACAGGTCCAAGTTGGGGAAGGCCTTGCCGACAGCTGACAAGCAATGCTTATAGCCGTCCCGAACAGGCCAGTTATCTAGTCGAGGTGCACCTCGGATTTGGTGTACTCGGTCACCAGCCTTCTGACACTCGTCGGCGAGGACCTGAGCCATGCTCATCTTCATCTTCTCATGGGCCGCCACCTCGGCCTCCCGAGCCGCCTTCTCCTCAGCCAGCGAGCCCTTGATCTCCTCCACCAACTTCGCAAAGGCAGCGCCGCTCTCCTCCGATTGCTTGGCCTGAGCAGCCGTAGCAGCGATCGAGCCTTCGAGGGCGGCACTCTTCTTCCCGAGGTAATCAACCTCCCTCTCTAAAGAGCGTACGCGACTTTCGGCCGACGCGCGAACTTGGTCTGTCCGTCGGTGGAGCGACACGCACGCCTAGCTGCTGCTGGAGGCCCCGGAATGCCTCTCGATAAGGTCGGCGGTGTTCATCGAGGCCGCCCGAGAATTGACGTCCGTCGGAGCCGACGATTGACCCCACTCGAAAGGGCTCGGCCCTGAAGACGGAGTCGAGTGGGCGGTGGTGCGACTCGGCGGAGGAGGAATAGCACTAGATGAACCGCCCTCATGTCGCGGTCGCTTCGACGTCTTCTCTACCTCCCTTGTGACGGAGGCCGAAGGTGGAACCGCCACAGCCGAAGGAACGGGTGGCTCGACGATCTGAACATTGACCTCCTCGACAGGACGCTTCTCCCGGGCACCTTCTTCTTCCCCCCCGCAGCGAAACGCTGGGCGGCAAGGATCAGTAATCCGCCAGCTCGGCCATGGCTGTCAAAAATGAAATATCAATTAGTCAAGTGTGATAATAAAAGCCGCAAAAGAAGCCTCCCTAAACGGATGCCAGACCTATGTTGGCCCGCCGAATTAACTCAAACAGGTCGGCTGAAGGCTCTCGCAAATCTGGTACCGTACACGACAACCTCCTGCATCGAGTCAAGTCCGAGAGCTCGCACCACTCATGTCCGCAGGTGGCCGGAACGCCTCGTCCTGGGGATTGATGGCTGACCAGGTGGTCGGGAACTCCCACCCCTCCGAGCTGTGGATAAAGCAAAAACTCCTCTTCCAATGATGGATAGGGAGGGAAACGACCGAGGAAATGACGACCAGTTCGAGCCGAGATGAACAACCAGTCGCCAAAAACTTTGAGGGAAAAGTAGTGGAAGAAAAGATGAATGCTGGGCCGAACCTTAGCCATGGCATAGGCCACCAAAAAATTGACACCCGACCTCCAAGAGTTCGGGGCTAGCTGGGAAGGGCGACTTTGAGGTACCACAGAAGGTGGACAAAGAAGGAGTGAAGAGGATATCGGAAGCCAGCTTTCACCGACTCCGAGTACAAGCAGAACCCATTCTCCATCGAGTAATGAGCTCGAAGACTATCCGAGGCATATACCTCGAAGTCAGGAGGAAAGGCGATCCCGGGATGCTTGGTGATCCCATCAACAGTCGCCTGGTCAATGTCCGTGACGGCATCGGCCACGGAATCAGCCGCCTTGCGCACGCCGGAAGACGGAGCAAATGAAGCCTTGGGCACGTACATCCCAAGGGTAACTACCGCGTAGCCTAATCCCCCCCCGCCGCCGGCTTGGCATCAGAGGGAGCCGCAGGGGTGGTAGGCAAACGAGGAAGGGGGAATCAAGGTCCCCTCAGAAGGAGAGTACCTCGTGGAAGCAGAAGGAGACCAGGAAGAAGAAGGTGAGCCCATGGCTTACCTCCGAGGAAGAGGAATCAAACGAAGACCGTCGACTAGAGCTCGGCGAAGATCGCTCATTCACCCACTCCGCTACGACTCGGGAACTCGGCCTCGACAGGTCACGACTCGCGCGCGAAGGGTCCCTTTTTCCAACCCTAGCAGCGTTATTTATAAGGCCCGTAGATCATCTTGATCCGACGGACATCCGTTAGGGCCACTATCAAAGCGCCGCAATTCGTCCACATGTCACCTCTCCAATAGCCGATGGGTCGCGAACGCGGATCGCAATCGTAGGAAGGCGGACAGAAGACGGGACATCGATGGGAACAGTCGTCACTTCAGAGACCGCCATTATTGCAGACGAAGTCGAATCGGCGCCCGTTCAGAGCGGAGATCGGAAGTCACGTCTGTCTGACGGTTACAGTCTTTTCGTAATCATAACGGCGCGCAGCACGATCGACGAAAGGCGTACGGTGACGTATGAACATTGACATCTTTTCATCAGCTCGCCGCCACAATCTGAGCAAAAGCTGGGGGGCTAGTGTTACGGATCGTCATTCGGCCGCTCGGCTCAGGAGCGACGAGCTTTCACTCGGCTAACCGGCGCAAGGGGTGTTTCAGTCGACCTTGCTGAGACAGGGCATCGGCATTAGGTTGGCTCCCGACGACCCAGCCGGCGAGCTTTGCTGACTGAGTTGCTGCATAGGAAAGCAATGATAGCTCGTATGACTAAATCCTCTGGCGCGACGAATGGCTGCGGAGGAAGTCAAAGCACAGAAGGGGCCCGAAAGCAATGGAAGCCCCGTTATTGGTAAGACAGCTTGTGGATTGTGATCGCAAGTTACCCGCAATTAGCGCCACGAAATCAGTCAACGGGAATCTCGACGGACCCCGTGGCACGACTTCTACCCACTTACCGTAAACCGCATTGACTGAGCCACTATAAAAGGGGGAGGCATCTCTCACAATGGAGGTATGAAACTTCTGATGCAAAACCCTATCTTTCTATTCTGCCGACTCTGATTTGAGTGTCGGAGCCTTCCCCCACCGAGGTCACTCGGTAGTCTTACAGGTACAACATTCGGCGGCGAGTGCTCGCGATCAGCTCGTCTTTCCTTGGGGGTTACTCGGCTAGGTCCGAGCTCGTTACTCTAAGAGTAACACAACTCATTGACAAAGTTAATTAATGCAGAATTTCTGGATGGAAATCCAAGTTATTATCACATGCTGGAAGAGCTACTTAATTAATTCTGTGCTGATGTCTATACCCATCTATTTGGCAACTACATCATCTATTCCTAAGTGGATCATTGACTACATTAATAAGGCTTGCGCTATCTTTTTTCTGGAATGGCTCTTAGGTTGGCATCCGTCGTCAGTACTGGATATCATGGTCAGCTATTCAGCGCCCTAAGCAGGAGGGGTGGGTATCAAGAGTCTATGGCATATTCAACTTTCTCTGGCAGCAAAGCAATTATGAAATGTGGTGCATGGGTCATCTTTCTGGGCTATTTATATATGCTAGGAGGTGCTTCCCAGGAGATAACTTACCACAACCACCTGGTATGTCTAAGCAGATTTATCTTGCGGAGGGTAAAGCAGTTCAGGAAACACTAGATGGATAGTGGGAATGGTAGATGGATAGATATACCCAAGGACAAATGGATTGGTGAATTTTCGTTGAATAACCTCCTACCTGGGCCTTTTGAGGGGCGAAAGCGTCAGTTAGGGAGGTGGTGGAGATGAGCATCATGTACTTCGGGGATGTTACCATGTGATGCTATTATTCAAGGACTATCTTTGTCGCAGGACGATGATAGGTGTATTGGGAAGCAATTCTCAGGATGGGTATTTTACGGTGAAATCTTCCTATCAATTGTTTAGGCTAGCTGGTGTTAGCAGGACGCCATTGACTAAGATCTGGAACCCATATTTCTTTAGGAGAGCATCGATTTTTTTGTTGGAGAATTCTCAACAGAGCTATTCCTGTTCTTCGATAATCTCATTTGCGTGTCCAGATGGTGTCTCGCTGCTCATGCTGTAGGACCCCAAACTGAATCTCAACCACCTATTCTGACGACGTTTGCTTCTGCGTTATGGCACTGGTTTAGTCCGCTTATTAGTAGTAAAGTAAACCTCAACGGTCAGATAACTTCAAGATTCTGGAGTTTCATCGTTCAGTCAAATATTAACTCTCCATAGGTTTTGCATCACTATATTGTCTCATCCTAATGTTATGAGAAATTTGGAAGGGGCGATGTGCCATGCGGTATGAGTCCAGGAGATTATCAGTTGGCAACATGATAAAGACATTATATTTAAAGTCTCTTTTGCCATGGACAAGATCCAGTTCAAAGTTCCTCATCTTTCGATGATCTTAGCACCCTGAATTATCTAGGGTTGGATCCTAAAATGAAAACTAAGCACAAGAGACTGATCAAAGAAAAGATTTAGGTGACGTTTGATAACACTTATTTAAAATGTCTAAAGTCTAATTTTTTTATCTATTATCTAAATCTGTAATTTAATAAATACTTAAATATATTAGACTTCTATTAAGAGTTGTTTGATAACCAACTTAAATGATATCTGAATTAATATATTATTTCACATAAATATCTTTATATGCTTAAGAATATGTCTAATTTATTTTTTATTTCTCATAATCTTATATATACATCTCCCTACTATCTTATAATTACATATAGTCCTTAATTTTTATAGATTACATAACACCCCTACATACTTAAAATATCCTTAATATGTGGTTTTTTATTTCATATTTACTAAAGTTAAAGGAGTATGTATTTATTATAGTATAATTTTTTTTTTTTAATTACATATAAACCCCTAATATTTTACATATTACAAATATACCTCTACCAATAAAAGAATCCACACCATTAAACCCTGCTCTTCATCTCTCCTCTCTCTCTCGTTAAACCCCTCTATGAGCCTTCACCACCTACCCACACAAGCACGTAGAGAGAGAGAGAGAGGAAGAGGAGCATGGCGTCCATGAGCACCACCAAAGCCTAACTCCACAGCCCTGCTGTGGGCACCTAAAAATGGGGATGCAAAGGGTCTGCCAACAGCCCAACCCATCTGGAACAGCCCTAAAAGACCACTAAAAAACCCTTAAAAAGGCCCAACATAAGCCATTACCTAGTGGCCCATATACCCTAGGTAAGGGGGTCATCCTATGCAACTCCTCACCTCCCCACTACCCAGACAAACCTACAAAATGGCAGCAGAAGAGGGCGGCCAGCAGGTTTCCTCTTAAGGAAATGGTGCAAAGATTGGGGGTGGTGGTGGCCTCCGGTGGGTTCTTTTAGAGAGGATAGAAGAGACTTGCTGTCCAAGGCTTGAAAAGAAGAGGCTGAGGAAGGAGAAGAGAGGTGTTCTCGAGGCTCTTCTTCTAGAGCTGGGAAGGCAGAAGAGAGAAGACGGAGGCTGGCTGAAGAAGGTTTTGAGAGGAGAAGGAAGCTGAGCTCTCAGCTGGTTCCTGCTAGCTGCATAGGAAGAGGGAGGAAGCGGCTGTGAAGACCCCATTTGAAGGTGGCTGTTTTCTCCCTCTCTCTCTCTGATCCTGGCTATCTCTCTTGGGCTGCTACGAGAAGAAGCAAAGAGGACTGGGATTCCTCAAAGGGGCTGCAGCAAAGAGCAAAGAAGGTCCCCCTCCCGGTTGGCCATCCATCTGTATATTCTCGGGATAGAAGAGAATTAAAAGAAGAAAGAGAAGGAGGGCGAGCAGCAAAGAGAGAGAAGGGGGGACTGCCACTACAGTCCCCATGTTTTTTTTTTTCTTCTCATTTAGTCTATGTTTCTCCTCTTCTTATGTAGCTTCATATCCCCAATAGTAAAAGACTTCCCCCCCGTTTCCACATGTGCATGTTTTCCTATTCTTTTTTTATGGTCTGTGTGTATGTGCCTCCCCCCTTTTTTTTCTTTTTGCTGTTTCAGCTTTGCTTCTTCTTGCTTCTACATGAAACCGAGGTGCTCCCTAAGTGTGGTGACTAGTTTGCTGGCTCTTCACTATGTGTTCTTTTT
This sequence comes from Colocasia esculenta, assembly GCA_014218235.1. NCBI lineage: Eukaryota > Viridiplantae > Streptophyta > Magnoliopsida > Alismatales > Araceae > Colocasia > Colocasia esculenta. The sequence continues at coordinate 124,718,808 of CM024761.1, forward strand.
TTTTTTTTTTTTGATTTTCTTTCCCTTTCTTGCTGTGCATGAGACCGTCCCGTAGCTCATATGGGCATTGGAGAAGGCTACTGAGTATTTCTCACCCCCCAAGGGCGGCTCATGAGAAACATACTCATTGCCACAGCATACTTACTGTAGCAAGTTCCTTTATTCGGTGCTTTCTTATTCAGATTTTTTCTTGTGCATTAACCGTGAGTCTTGAAGGCCCAATCTAGGGGGGTCATATAAGGTCATATATGTACCTCCTCTGATGGGTCTAAGGCAGACAGAACACTGTCCGGATCTCCCTACCACTGTTCATGTCTCACTGTCCCAATCCTGCCGATTCGTTTTCTTATGAGACTTTGAACATCAAGGTTAGGTGGTTAACAGCTGGGTCATGTTCAGGCTTATGAGGGGTGGCATTACATGCCAAGGATCTGTGTTTCCGACGGGACGCCCAAACGCTGCGTGTGTTTTGAGAACCGTGTCCCAAGTGCTGTCGAATCACTTTTCCAGGTGACTTTGAACATGAAGGGTCGGTACCCAGTACCCATACCCAGTTCAGGCCCATGGATGGACTCTCCAAATGTTGAATAGCCCGTCAGCCCGACCGGACGCTCAGATCATCTCTGGATTTTGAGAACCGTGCCTCCGAAGTGCTTCCGAATCACTTTTCCGGGTGACTTTGAACATGAAGGTTCGGTACCCAGTACCCATGCCCAGTTCAGGCCCATGGATGGACTCTCCAAATGTTGAATAGCCCGTCAGCCCGACCGGACGCTCAGATCATCTCTGGATTTTGAGAACCGTGCCTCCGAAGTGCTGCCGAATCACTTTTCCGGGTGACTTTGAGCATGAAGGGTTCGGTACCCAGTACCCATGCCCGTTTCAGGCCCATGGATCTACTCTCCATATGTTGAATAGCCCGTCAGCCCGACTGGACTCTCAGATCATCTCCGATGTTGAGAACCGTGGCTCCGAAGTGTTGCCGAATCACTTTTCCGGGTGACTTTGAACATGAAGGGTTCGGTATCCAGTACCCATGCCCGGTTCAGGCCCATGGATAGACTCTCCATATGTTGAATAGCCCGTCACCTGACCGGACGCTCAGATCATCTCCGATGGATTTGAGAACCGTGCCTCCGAAGTGCTGCCGAATCACTTTTCTGGTGGTTTTTAACATGAAGGGTTTCAGTATGCAATACCCATGCCCGGTTCAGGCCCATGGATGGATTCTCCATATGTTGAGTAGCCCGTCAGCCCGGCTGGACGCTCAGATCATCTCCGGATTTTGAGAACCGTGCCTCCGAAGTTCTGCCGAATCACTTTTCCTAGTGGTTTTGAACATGAAGGGTTCGGTATCCAGTACCCATGCCCGATTCAGGCCCATGGATGGAGTCTCCATATGTTGAATAGCCCGCCAGCCCGGCTGGACGCTCAGATCATCTCCAGATTTTGAGAATCGTGCCTCCGAACTGCTGCCGAATCACTTTTCCGGGTGGTTTTGAACATGAAGGGTTCGGTATCCAGTACCCATGACCGGTTCAGTCCCATGGATGGATTCTCCATATGTTTAATAGCTCGTCAGCTCGGTTGGACGCTCAGATCATCTCTAGATTTTGAGAAGCGTGCCTCTGAAGTGCTGCCGAATCACTTTTCTGGGTGGTTTTGAACATGAAGGGTTCGGTATCCAGTACCCATGCCCGTTCTGGCCCACGGCTGGATTCTCCATATTTGAATAGCCCATCAGCCCGGCTAGACGCTCAGATCATCTCCGGACTTTGAGAACCGTGTCTCTGAAGTGCTGCCGAACACTTTTTCAGCTAGCTTTGAACATGAAGGGTCGGATAGTCCGTCCCCGTGCCCGATCCAAGCTCATAGACGGTGTCCATACATATTTTGGGTGCCGCCATCCCGTCTGTCAGTTCTGGTCCTCTCCCAGATTTCAAGAACCGTGCACAAATAGGGCCGCAGAATCACTACGATTTGGTATTTTGGACAAAAGGGCCGGACAACTTGATTCCCACGCCCCGTCCGGAATCGAACAAAGCCCTTTCGTGTTTTGGGTGCCATTCCCTCTTGACCCGGTATTCGGATCCTCCGTTTCCCACGCGTTTTGTGTGTTGCAAGGGCTGCCGAATCATTTTGGTCTCTGAACAGTGCTGCCGATTCGCCCCTACCGAATGGCCCGCTGCCGATTCGCTCCTGCTGATTCACCCTCACTGAATGGCCTGCCTGCCGATTCGCTCCTACTGATTCACCCCTGCTGAATGGCCTGGCTGCCGATTTGCTCCTGCTGATTCACCCTTACTGAATGGCCTGGCTGCCGATTCGCTCCTGCTGATTCACCTTTGCTGAATGGCCTGGCCGCCGATTCGCCCTTGCCGAATCGCTCCCGCAGATGGTTTAGCCGCCGAATCGTTTTGCTTGCCGAATCAATGGATTGTGCATGACGATGTTTGGGCAATAAGGATCAAATGAGATTGAACCATGAAAAGAACAATGACAATCAAAGCATGTCAAAATCTCTTGCATTACCAAATAAAAGATTTTTTGCACAATAGACAAAAGAATAAATAAATAAACAAGTATGCAAATTGGCCTTAAAAGATGAATGGCACACACACACACATCAAAAATATCTTGCAAATTTGACTGCAATCTTGTAGTTTTATTTGCGCCTTTTATCGGATGTCCCGACTTAGGCCATAAGACTTTCTATTCTGGCGATTAATCAAGGGTTTTCTCTTCTAAAAGAGATGTAATTAACGTCGTTGCGCTCAGGCAACGATGGATCTTAGTCCAGGACCCGACAACTCACTTTCGTTTGACGAAGTCAAACGTGCGCACAACATACCCAAGCCCTTCGACTCTCGGAGACAAACCACTTTGTTGTCACTTCGGTGACTGCCACGCCCGCGCTGTGCAAATTGCCGATTCATCTCACGTCGTCATGCTCATGTAGAATTCGATGGGATTTGGATTAGCAATATGCATGCATCCATGAGAACATGAGACAACATGATAAAATAGATTTTTTAAATTGATAAAATTTCCATTTCCACAGCGTGGCACGCCGGTGGGACTGAGCTTCCCTTCATCTTCTCGCCAGAAATAGAAATCCATGTGGCCTCACAAAATTGATACTGATAATTACTTTGAATTGACTAACAGGTACTGACTGTAATGGCGGGAGTGCGCTTCGGACCGTTGGTCGTCCAGGACCATGCCAGGTATGGCTACCTGGCGTGCCAACTAGGTACGGAGCTTCCCTCCAGTGGTGGAGTTCCCAATTTCTCGGGGTCGCATTCGTCGACATCTTGCCTCGGAGATCAAAAAGAAGACCGAAACTGGAGCCGATCACCAGGACAAGGCTAAAGAGATCACAAAAGAGCTAAGCTGCCACGCTCACCATGTGAAGCGTGGCCCCGTCAACAAGAACAAGGGAAAGAAGGTCAACATATGTCCTCAACAAGTGACGGAAGCTGAAGACATCGTCACCCGCCGAGCACGTGTGTCTACCTCGGGGAAAAGCGTGCGGATCGGGGACCTCAGAATCCATCTGCAGGCTAAAAGATTGAAGCCATACCAGAGCGGGTCACAGCGGCAGTGCCCGTGAAAAACTCATTTCAAGCTTTGGCGGGAAAGAGAAATGGCCAACATATTTAAGGGCAAAATGGCCCCTAAGCCTGTCAAGTTCAAGCAGGTTTGGAGGCCAAAAAGGGTCCAAAGAACAGAATGGAAGAAGTTGAACTAAGAGAAGAAGAGCACCAAAAGAAGCAGTTGCGGTGGAACCCCAAACCGCCAGAGGCCACCTAGAGGCTTCAACAAGAGTCCAACAAGGGGGGGCGTGTGCTTATGCCCGCTTTCATAACAAGAGAAGGGAGCTGCGCCGATCTGCTCACATCCCAACTGTTCGGGGGGGTCGGCCGACACCTGCTGTTATGGCCGCACGCCAGTGCCGCCGAGAAGATCCATGGGTCCACGACCACATACTCGGCCTCACCACCTCCCTCTGCAGAGGTTGAGACCATCAAGAGCCACAAAATCCACAAGCTGAAGCTGAGAGCAGTTCGGGTGGAAATTGTTCCTTGTGAACACGACCATGAGCAGCCAGGGGGATCCAAACCTCGGATATCAGTTTTTGAGAGATTGACTTTCCCTTCCCGAGGTTGAAAAAGACTGGCATGGGAACCTTAAAATCTTCTCCTGCCATATGGCTGGTGTGTGGGGCAGATATGGGGCCCTACCCGCTGAAAATGAAGAATTGATGGATTGGAGGAAAGACCTGGTGCTGTCACTAGAAGGGTAGCAGCGGCAGCGGCCCTAGGCCGCATATGGACGTGAAGATGCACCCACAACACAGATGGTAGCGGTCAGTGCCAATGTGGTCACCGCCCAGGGCAGTGGGGCAATGACGATATTCCTCCACCGCCACCACCACCGGATGCAACTTCTGGGGGTACCCTGCAACAGATCCCTCTTACTGCACCCATAGATCCAGCCATCATGGATTGTTGCAGCAATATCAAGCCGAGATCGCAGAGCTTAAACGGCAGATTAGAGGTAAGGAACAGAGGGACAAGCATCCCCGAGAAGTGGAGGGCTCAGGAGAGACCCCTCAAGGGACCGTGGGGTCAATTGAGGCCTCGGCACAACGCACCATCGTGCGTCGAGCAAATGAGCAACCGCGACAATCCCCTGTGGCTACGGCTCAGCAGCCACGCTCACAGGCTCAACACCAACTCTTGCAGCCGCAGTTCTTCCAACAGCAACACAACCCTATCAGTCGCAGCAAGCTCATTCTGCGCAACAACAATCATTGCCTGCTCATGCTCATGAGCAGCAACTGGAAGACCAAGAGCTGCCCCGGTACCGCCGTGGCTATTATCAACACTCCTGACAATCAACGACCCACTTTTACCCTCAACAGGTGGACCCAGCCGCCATCAACAAGCTCATGGTGGAGCAGCTAATTGGCATAAGCTCGCTGAATGGGGAGATGGAGAGCAAATGGCTTTTGATGCATACAGGGTACCTTACCCTGCATACCATGCCGTGAAAAGGTTGCCTCCAGGTGTCACCAAACCCCGAAGTTCGACAAGTTCTGGGCGAGGATCTCCAAAAGAACACATTGCTTATTACATCAATGTGATGGAGATTTAGCAGCCGATGAATCATACTTGTTGAAGTTCTTCGGCTCCTCCCTGACACCTGGCGTTTGAATGGTATTCCGTCTGCCAGAGGTCCATATCTGACTGAACCGACATGCAAAAGAAATTTAGAGAAAGATTCTACATTGCCGAGAGGGAGGTGACAGTGGCCGAACTCTATGCTACTGGGCAGAAGAGCAATGAATCAGCACTGGATTATATCCAGAGTGGAGAAACCTTAGTATGAGGTGCAAGCATCTTCCTCACCAAGAATGCTGTACAAATCTGTAAGCAAAATTTGAAGAGGGAATTGCTGGAAAGAATGATTGAGTGGAAATCCGTCATTTGACAGATTAAACAATATAGTGGCGGAAATGAGCATTCATGACCAAATACTCCGCCAATTCATTCACAAGTCAGAAAAACAAGCCGGCCGATAAGAAGCCTGCGGGAAAGGAGGTCCACGCAGTGGACCTTAAAACATTTGAAAAGCAAAGAGACGAAGGTGAGGCGGCAGCCGGAACCTCCCACAACAAAAGTGAACAGAAAGAAAGGTCATCCCTTTCCAGGATAAGATGAGAAGTTGTATTCTTTCCCCAAAGAAAAGACCAAGACACTTTTTGACTGGGGTATCAAGTACAACAAGATTACCCTGCCAACACCCAAAGGCCTGATCAAGCGGCAAAGAAGGACGATCCCTGGTATGTCTGTACCACCAGATCTTGGGGCACCCCCTCGAGGACTGCTACGTATTCAAAGACATCATGGAGTCTCTGATTAAGAAAGGAGAATTGCAGATGGGGACTACAAAGTCGATCCGCCCAGCCACATGAACTGCCCGCCCGGCAAGCTGCAGCTAACATGATCTCCATATATCAACAGTTACCAGAAGAGATCTCCGAGGCTAGCACGGAGAAACCTATGAGAGTCTTATCCTCGCCCCGATCAGGGAGCAGGAGGAGTGGCAGAATGCTAACAAGATGAAGAAGAGGCCAGAGAAGAAGCCGCTCCAAAAGTACATATTCGGGGAGTGACGCTCAGCCACAGCACCAGTTGTCACCCCGTAGGCATCCATAGAGTCCCGGGTTGTCATTCAAAGAAACCCCGGCAACAGAAGGCGTCAAACACCCTCTCCCATTATTCAGAGGGGGCAACCCTTCGCTTGAGCACTTGCAGACGCTAATTGATGAACTAGATGAATATGAGCAGCCGACAGGCACCCCCGTCCGACTACAGGAGTGGGAGGAGCTCGAGAAGCTGACCCTTGAGACATCTGCTGAACAAGAGAAGCCTCAACCCCAAGAAGATTTTTCTGGGAGCAGGAAATCGAGAAACCAAAACAAAAAAAGAAGAAAAGAAGATCTAAGAAGAAGAAGGCAGCTGCAACTCTCTCATGCAACACCATCTCCTCTCTGTGGGTCTGGTGGAGCACCATGCAAAGATGAATTCTACCCTTCCCCGAATGACGTTAATCAAGTCGGAGCTTCAGGTCAAGAGTTTATAACGAGGTCCGGAAAGAAATGGGGGCGCTCTCCCTAACAAATCAAAACGTCATCTTCTTCCGGGAGAACCCTCTTATGAGATACCAGAACCTGAGGTTCGAGGGGTGCAAGTTCCACCACCTCTGGGGCTCTATGTCAACAAAGAGACCGGGGGCACGGTCCCATCTTTCGCTGAGTTCCTGGCAGTAGAAGAGAAGGCAAAGGCATTGCCCAAACCCCTAATAGCACAAAGAAGCCCGATGATGAGAAAAATGGACCGGTTAGCAGGCCCTAGGCCAAGAATGGTGAAAATGACAAAGGAAAGTCAAAGCTAGATGACGTTGGGGCGGAAGACCGAATCATCAAGCTACTAAAGAAGATCCCTACACGGTTCAGTGTTTGGGAAATCTTATCGTTAGTGAGGAGACTAGGAAGGCGTTGATCACGGCCCTACAAACTCCAGCCCAATATGAGACTTGCCTAGCAGAAGTACAGGTGGAGGTTGCCGTTTCCGACGTAGCATCTATCACATTTACCCCGGAGGACATGCTCCTCCCTATGGTTACTCACAACAGACCCTTGTACATGAGGGGGCAATTGAATGGGTTGCCCCTGAACAGAATTCTGGTAGACCTCGGAGCAGCAGTCAACATTCTGCCGTATAAAATCTACCAGAAATATCATTTCAATGTGCACCTCGCCTCTGGTATGACGTGAGAATAGCCGCTTCAACCAGAAGTTTGAAGTACCCTTGGGGGTTGCAGAGCTTGACTTGGTTCTGGGGGATTTCAAAACAAGAGCTCAATTCCACGTGATCAATGCAGGCACGCCCTACAAGGCTTTATTGGGTCGGCCTTGGCTCCATCAAAATGGAGTCATTCCATCAACCTTGCATCAGTGCATCAATACGTAAAAGAAGGGCAGAGCAAAGGGTTTTTGCCGACGCACACCCATTCAAAGTATATGAGTGTCACCTCCTTGATGCTGATCTGTATCAGGAGCACTCGAAAAGTCGAAACCCTGAGAAGGGCAAAGAGAAAGAAAGCATTATCACCGATGAGTGGTTTCCACCGGAACACTCAAAAAGCCAAGCCCCTCAAAAGGGCAAAGCAAAAGAAATCACTATTGATGGCGAGTGGTTTCCCCCACCACCGCCGAGGATCGCTGTTGCGGATTCCGCACCAACGCAAAAGGCAGAGGTACAGTCATGTGATGCCCACTTAGCAAATATGATTCAACTGGGCAAATAGAAGAAGAGGAACCAGAACTCATTCTGGTCCCAGAAGGCCTTACAAAGCCGGCCGCCGAAATAGACTGTCAAACAGTAAAGGCCTTGAAGACCATGGTGATAGCTCACCCAGGCGGCCGCTTCACAGTCTTCTACGCAGCTGAAGAGCAACCAATGAGAAGGGACGATGATTGCAAAATCCCTGAAGAGACCGGAGATCCCTTGGTGCCAATCATAGGGTTCCCAGACATGTCCAATACAGTCGCCAGATTGGCCGAAAGTCAACAAATCTCTCTTCGTCAACGTCTCAGTCAGAGGAGATGTTCAGAAAACTATGGTACCCGCCAAATATGGATAGGGACTTGCTGAAAATCACACAGCACCCAGGACTCGGCTTGTCACTAGGAGAAATCTACACCGTTGGCATGATCAGCATAGCCAACCAAAGAGGAAAGATCCCATCATGAGTAGTTTATGATGACTATCCTGAAGAAGAGACACGCTAAAGATACCAGCAATGAATTTCCCCAGGGGGCAACAGTACCTCCCACACGTATCTCTGTGGAGTGTCCTGCCACCCGTGAGCTCCCAATAGATGAAGAAGGCAAAATGACAAGGCTGCCCAGCTAGCCTCTACATGCTCGGAATGGAGAGAGCAATGGTGACAATGGTCATCTCAACAAATCTGAGCCAAGAGCCCAACAGACAGAATTGACCGAAAAGGATGTGCCAGCCGCAAGCCAGCAAGGAGAGTACATAGAAGTACTAGAGGCGGAAGCTGATGAGAAAGTTCCGTGACCTCCAACCGGCACCAGAAGAGTCGAAGACGGTGGCCAAGCCACGGTCGATGAGCTGGTAGAAGTAACCTTGGCACGAAAGAAGATTACATGCCAACCTTCTTAAGTGCCCTCATCTCAGAAGAAGAAAAATAGCGGTATATTCTACTGCTAAAAGAGTTCTGGGACTGTTTTGCCTAGACCTACAAAGAGATGTCGGGACCAGCCCTGATGTGGCACAACACATCCTAGCAATTGACCCGAAATTGAACCAGTCAAGCAGTCCCCCAGGAGAAGAGACCAGAGTTAATAACAAAGTATGTGCAGAAGTGGATAAATTAATAGATGTGGATTTTGTTGAAATCAATATACAACCTAGCTGGCAAACATCGTCCCGGTCAAAAAGAAAATGGACAGATCAGGATCTGTGTAGACTTCCGAGATGTGAACAAGGCTTCCCAAAGATGATTTCCCGGTGCCAATCACTGAAGTGATGATAGATGCAACCACCGACATGAAGCCTGTCATTCTAGACGGATCATCCGGCTACAACCAAATCTGGATCTCCGAACAGGACAGGGTGCACACCGCTTTCAGGTCACCTAAAGGGATCTTTCACTACAAAAGAATGCCCTTCGGACTCCGGAATGCGGGGGCAACCTACCAGAGGGCAATGACGAAGATCTTGATGAGCTGCTCTACAAGAAAGTGAGTGCTACATAGATGATCTAGTGGTCAAAACCAAGAAAAGAGAAGACCATCTGGCTGACCTCAGGGTCGTGTTTGAAAGGCTGAGGCGGTAATGAGCTAAAAATGAACCTGATGAAATGTGCATTCGGGGTATCCAATGGAAAATTCTTGGGCTTCATTGTCCGTTACAGGGGAATAGAAATTGACCCAGTCAAGATCAAGGCTATTCAAGAATTGCCGCCACCAAAGAATCTGACTGAGCTCAGGTCACTACAAGGACGACTGGCCTACATTCGTAGGTTTGTCTCAATTTGTCTGGGCGATGTCACCCTTTTCACAAGTTGATGGGAAAAGATGTCCTTTTAAATAGAATCAGGAATGTCAGAATGCTCTGGATCATTGAAAACATACTTGAACACTCCTCCAGTGCTAGGTGCCCCAATAAAAGGCCGCCCTCTCATCTTATACATAGCAACCACGGAACACTCTCTGGGGGCTATGTTGTCACAAGAAAGTGAGGAAGAAAAAACAGCTCTCTCTACTACCTCAGCCGAAGGTTAGTAGGGCGGAAGCAAGGTATTCTCAATTGAAAGAGTTTGCTTAGCCTTGGTGGTTTTGCAGCCAAGAAATAAGACACTATATGCTGTCACATGAGGTCAGGCTGATCTCCAGGGCCGACCCATCAAACACATCCTCTCCCAGCCAGCACTGAGGGGAAGAATCGGCAAATGGGCTGTCATCCTGATGGAATTCGACATCAAGTACATCCCTCAAAAGGCAATCAAGGGACAGGCCGTAGCTGATTTCTTTGGGGCTCATCCTGTACCAGAAATTCCCCGCTCATCACAGAGCTACCAGAGGATGAGACCCTCGAAGTGAACCAGTTGCAAACCACCACCTGGCAGTTATACTTCGATGGGGCATCAAGAATAGAAGCAACTGCATATGGCAGCGCAAGAGTCCGAGCAGGGGCGGGCATCGTCCTGATATCACCTAAAGGAGAAGTCACACACACACCTCCTGCTCGATTACAAGCCATGCACAAACAATGAGCTGAATATGAGGCCTTAATCATTGGCTTGCAAGTGGCCCTTTTCATGAATATCAAGGTGTTGCAAGTGTTCGGTGACTCAATGCTGATCGTCCAACAAGTGCAAGGGGAGTTTGACGTCAGAAGCCAGAGTTACTGCCATACCATCGAAAAGTCAAGAGATTATTGTCAAAATTCTATCGAATAGAAATAGAGCACATCGACAGGAGCAAAAATGCGCAAGCAGACGCTCTAGCAAAGTTGGCCAGCTCTTTGGCAGTGCCACCAAATGAGAAGCTGGAAATTGTTGTCATGAATCGGAGACAAGTTCCCAGTGCAATAGAAGAGGAATCTGAAAATGAAGAGAGCGGCCAGGAAGAAGTATCAGTGGCTGAAGAGATCCTGAGAAAAGACTGGAGAGAACCCTTGCTACAGTGGTTCGAGCACTGGTAACTGCCAAAGCAAAGAGAAAAATGATCAAACTGGTCAAAACAAAAGATTCATACGAGTTAGGAGTGGAGTTTTGTTCAGAATCATGGCAGACTCCAAGAAAAAGATCTTGTTAAGGTGCTTGTCACCTGAAGAGGCCAGGAAGGTCATGAAAGAGGTGCACGCCGGAACTGCAGGCGGCCACCAGGCCGGGCCGAAAATGAAAATAGAAATAAAAAAGCTCGGCTATTATTGGACAACCATGTTTGAAGATTGTGGCAATTTTGCCAAAACATGTCAAAGGTGCCAAGAGCATGCGTCATCCCAAGGAGGCCTCCATACATCTGCACCCGACCATTCAAGATGGCCGTTTGCACAATGGGGAACAGACGTCGTAGGCCCACTGCACCCTCTTCATCAAGGTGTAAGTATATCATGGCTATCACCGACTATTTCTCAAGGTGGCCGAGGCTGTGGCGTTAAGAGAAGTAATAGGGAAGTTGGTGGCGTGCTTCATCCAGCGGAACATCATCTTCGGGTTCGGGAGTCCAGACCGGATTAATCAGACAATGGGACACACTTCAAAATCAGAAGGTGTCTAAAATGGCTGCCAAATACAGAATAGACTGGAGGACCTCCACTCCCTACAACCCACAAGCCAACGGCCTGGCAGAAGCTTTTAACAAGACGCTATGCACATTTTGGCCAAGACATTAGTGCCAACACAAGAGATTGGGAGCCGGATGTATGAAGCCTTATGGGCCTACCGGACCATCTATAAAACACCAACGGGCTGCTCACCTTCTCTCTCTGGTGTACGGTTCAGAAGCCGTGGTCCCGGTAGAACTGGAAGTACCGTCTCTCAGGGTGGCCATGCAGCATGGACTAACTCCTGAGAATCAAACCATATTGAAAGAAGGCTCGAGGAACTTTCCGATTTGGAAGGAAAAGATTACGAGCTCAACAGAACATTCAAGTTTACCAGGCCCGCATAGCACGTGCCTTCGACAAGCTAGTCAAGGGTCGTGAATTTAAGAAAGGGGACCTGGTAATGGTCAAGAAGAGGAAGTCATGGCCGGAAACCCAAAAGGGAAGTTGAATGTGAATTGGACTGGGCCGTACATGGTGCAAAGAGTCTATGAAGGCGGTGCCTACGTCCTGGTTAACCATCGGGGTGAAGTACATTCTCCCCCGCAATGGAAGACACTTGAAGCTGTATCACACGCGTGCCGCCCAGACTTCAGTGCCCAACATCATGAGCACGAGAGACGAGCAAGAAATAGACATGATCGATTTTGTTCGATGAATGGAGCTTGGCTGCAAAAGAACTGTTGCATTTGCAACAGCAGGGAGTTTCTACCCCCAATTCTCCCATCAAAAAAACAAACAAAAAAAGAGACCAAACAAAACAACAACAAAAAAGCGGCAAAAAACAACAAGCTCTTAAGCCCTCGGAACACTAGTCACCAATGACGAAGAGCCAAAAAAGTGCAAAAAAAGGGATGGCATGCAATGCATGGCAAAAAAAATAGAAAACGAGGCAGCCATACCGCTAGCCGGACCATGGCTCTGAGGCGACGAATGTCCCAACAAAATTTATGAGTTTCCTGTGATTTCTGCTGATTTTTTAGGGAGGATAATGGAATGAGTCCTCCGTTTCAATAGCATATCACATCTCCATGGTTGTGTGGAGGTTGTTCGAGCTTTTCGTATCTCTCTCCGCATGAAAAAGACCTCCTAAAAAAAATATAATAAAATAAATAGAGACAAGAAATTCGTGTTTCTTAAGCACGCACAAAGAAAATAGATGAAATCAAAGAATTAGATGAAATTATATGCTTTAGCATGCATGAATAGTCGTTATTTAATTGACCTGATCCTTGCCATCTTTGTGGGCAGGGACCTCTGAAGCTGGCATCGACAAGCCCAGGCGGCCCGATGTCATCATCAACACGCCAGAGTCACAATAGAAGCTGATGATGGCAACATACCCAAGAGATCGACGTCATTCAAGCAGTAAAGTCCCACCAACGCAGCACGAGGCCGCACCGGCATGGGTTGCAAAATGGAGAAGCACCAATAATCAAGTAGCCAGTGCCGATGAGGACATCGGCAAATTGTGTCAGTTCCTCACATCCTCTAAAAAAAAAAAAGAAAAAAGGAGGCTAAAAATAAAGATGCCTCGTCGGACTTGTCCACTGGGCAAGGGCAAAAAGGATCGAAACCCGGCTATGGTGAAAACTCGCAAAGGGCGTCGTGGGCAGAATCGGGTACCCCGCTACGTGAAACCCGAAAGGGCGCGTAGGCAAAAGCAAGAGGGGGTCGAATTGGGTGAAAACCCGAAAAGGGCGCCCAGTTCGATAATGAGAAAACAAAAATGATGATGAAGACAAGTGTCAAATCCCAGCAGACACAAGATCAAGCGACGACAAAGTCATCAACAGGCAGCAATTGACTCCGTCATCTTGACAGTCATCAGGGAATGGAAGATTCATCACCATTGACGATTAACAGTGATAAAGACCCGTCATCTTGACGGATAATAGGGAATGGAAGGCCGCCACCCTGGCGGTAAAATAGAAGGCCGTTATTCGTGACAGCAAAAGCCCTGTCATAAACCAACGGTGAAAGAGGACAATAGAAGGCCATCACCTCGACGGTGAAATAGAAGGCCGTCACCCCGACGGTAGAATAGAAGGCCGCCATTCGGGCGGTAGAATAGAAGACCGTTATTTGTGACAGCAAAAGTCCCTGTCATACTAACGGCGAAAAGGACAATAGAAGGCCATCACCTCGACGGTGGAATAGAAGGCCGCCATTCGGGCGGTAGGATAGAAGGCCGTTATTTATGACAGCAAAAGTTCCTGTCATACTGACGGTGAAAAAGACAATAGAAGGCCGTCGCCTTGACGGTAAAATAGAAGGCCGTTGTATTGACAGTAAAAGTCCCTGTCATACTAACGGTGAATAGTCAATGGAAGGCCGTCACTCCGACGGTAGAATAGAAGGCCGTCACCCTGACGGTAGAATAGAAGGCTGCCACCCCGGCGGTAAAATAGAAGGCCTTTATTTTTGATAGCAAAAGTCTCTGTCATATTAATGGCCGATAAACGGCAAAGGATCCCGTCACCTCAAGGTTTGATCAATGGACAACTAAAAAAGAGGCTTAAAATAGAGATGCCTCGTCGGACTCACTCGGGCCACCCTACCGAGTGAGGGTAAAAAGGACTAAAACTCGGCCTTGCGAAAACCCACAAAGGGTGCCAGGGGCAAAATCGGGTACCCGCTACACGAAAACCTGAAAGGGCATGTAGGCAAAGCAAGAGGGGTCGAGTTGGGTGAAAACCCGAAAGGGCGCTCAATCCGATAATGAGGATTACATAATAGTAATATATATATATATATATATATATATATATATATATATATATATATATGTAACCCCCCGGCCCCCTTGGACCCTTGGCCCTGTCCTCTGGGTCGCGGCAGGGCGACTGTCGCGACGTGGTTCCGATCGCGTCGGTGTCTGGTTCTGCTTCATATTGCGACAGGGGGTGTGTCGCCTTCTTAATGCGACATACCCTATGTCGCCTTCTGGTTTGATGGATTGCGACAGGGGGTGTGTCGCCTTCTTGAAGGCGACATGGCCTATGTCGCCTTCCCATCGCGTCGCCCTAGACGCAGTCTGACAGACGTGACAGGCGTCCTTTGTGTCAGTACGGCTCTGGCGGTGTCGGGTGAACGCGACAAGATGGCTGTCGCCTTCACTTTTCGAATTCCGCGATTTGACCGTTGTCAGTGGAATTGCGACAGGGGGTATGTCGCCTTCAAGAAGGCGACACACCCACTGTCGCCTTCTGGTTCCCAATGCGACACAAGGTGTGTCGCCTTCTCAGGATCCGGGCTTAAAGCCCGGGCTCCCGAGCTCTTCTCCCTCTCTCGCGTTTTTCCTTTCCCCTCTCTCACTCTCGCCCTCTCGGAGTTCCGGCGGTGTTGGGGGTGCCTCCCCCGTGTTGAGGCGGCCGTGCTGAGGAGGGTGTCACTCCGTTCGTGCAGGGGTCGCGTTCGTGCCGTGCGGTGCGAGGAGGAGACATTTCTACCTACGAGAAGGCCCCAACGGGTTCGTTCTTCGCGTGGAGGTAGGGACTCTTGATCCTCTCTCGCCCTAAGCATGCTCCCCTTCCCCTGCAAAGCGTGTTTTCCTTGTGGTTGGGGGTTGGGAGTGTGAGTTTCCATGCTCGTGTGAGTGAGGTTTTCCTCTGAGCGTAGAATCCATGTTCTTCTTGGTGTGTTGAGGGTGGTTTGAATGCTTTACTAGCTTCCTAGCATGATAAGCATGCTCCCCTCCCTCACCGTGTAGCGTTTCTCCCCATTTCGGGGAGGTTCCCGGAAGAAGAATCTCCGGACCCCCGACTGGCCTGAATGCGACATACCCTGTGTCGCCTTCTGACTGTAATGCGACAGGGGCTATGTCGCATTGAGAATGCGACATGGCCTATGTCGCATTGAGAAGGTGACAGGCACTATGTCGCCTTCTCAGTCCAGAGGCAGGTTGTGCTTCCGCCGCTTTCGTTTTCCACGTTACTGTACCCATGGCACCTGTGCTAGTTCCCTAGTACGGTCTCACACTATCGTTCACCCGTGTGCGCGGCACTTGAGGGCTTGTCCCTGCGAGAGGTTGTTACCGTTACCAGGGACCCCCGTCCTCGGGAGCCTGTTGAGGGAGTACTCCGGGCTACGAGTGTGCTCGAGTTGGCAGCCACCTAGGCGGACTCTGGAGCTGAGGGGAAAATGGTGGTTAGGACAGTGGCGTGTGAGTCGCTTGCAGAGCTCTCGTGGTTGGTCTGGACGCCGAGGACAGTTTTGAGTTCTACCCGGCGCAGGCCAGCCAGTCCTTCTTCTCACTGCCTCGCTCCTTACGCCCCGGAACCGTTTGGAGAGGTCAGGCGTGGGACCGTAGTCCGGCCAGACTACGGCGGTTACTGTTGTGTTCCTTGTGTCCTACCTCGCTCTGACGAGATGCGAGGGCCAAGACCTAGGTCGAGGATAGACATCTGTGGACCACCTGACCGTTTGACTAGTGGTGGTGCTTTCCATAGCTAGTGTTCCTTGTTCAGGCGGAATCCCCTCCGTCTGTGTTTACTAGCCGTGGTGGTCACGACGAGCAGTCGTACGGAGTTTCCGACCGAGAGTACTTTCCGTACCGTGTGAGCTTTAGCTTCGCTTCCGCACTTCCTTTTGTAGGTAGAAAGATATCAACTGCCGTCTTTCCTTTATTAATAGTTGTATATGTTCCTCTGCCTGTTTAGAGCCAGTAGGAGATTGGTAGTCCCTACTGAGCTTCTGTTGTGAAGCTCATCCCTCTGTTTTCCAGGTGAGTCTTCCCAGCAGCAGTAGGGTGCGCGTCGGGCGGAGGAGACGGGGCGTAGTCTTGGTCCCCGTAGCTAGCAGTGGTTCACCCTCTCAGTGTACGTCACCCTCGGGGTATGCCCCTAAGGGACTTGTCTCTCCCCTTTCCTTACTTGTACTAGTGTGCGTGCGTTGGGACTGTACTTAGAGCGGTACGCAGCGGTCTCGCTTTACTTTCCTGTTTCCTCTTGTACGCTTCTAGCTTAGCAGTTGACGTTTACTTCCATTACATACCTGACAGACGCGTGTTATAGCCCTTCCGGGTCCCTCTGGTCCGTGGGCGGCGACCGCGAAAATCGGGTCCTCGCGTGGGCCGAGGGTCGGGTTCTCGAGTCGTTACAGTTGGTATCAGAGCTTGGTCTGACAGGACTTGTAGTGGATCTAAACTGCAACAGTAAGTCCCAACAATAGTACAAGTACACTGCTAGCTGCCCGAGAGGTATTTATAACCTTTGTTAGTTGTGTTGCCGTGTAGGTCATGGCTCCGCGTAGGCGCAGTCAGGCTAGGCAGCTGGTTGAGCAGTAGGATGAGTCCGACATGCCCGCTCAGGGGCAGGTTCAGGAGGAGGTGTCCGTGGAGGAGTCAATGGCACAACCTCAGGTGCACAGGCAGCAGCAGCAGAGGCAGCGGTAGCAGGTGGGCAGCAGCAGCAGGAGTACCACCCTCAGCCTCAGCAGTATGCAGACTGGTTTCCCATGGCCGAGCAGTTCTTCAGAGCTATGTACCAGGGAGCGTGGTAGCCCGGGCAGGCAGCAGCAGGTGGTCAGTTTCCAGTACCTCCCCCAGCCATACCAGAGCAGCAGAAGGTGGAGCCAGAGGTGGAGCAGCCAGAGCGTCAGCAGCGGTCGGGCACTGGGAGTACCCGGGCCGGGCGGCGGAGGACGGCGGTTACGGAGGACAGGACCGCTCTCCTTGAGAGGTTCCTGCGTCTTCGCCCACCGATGTTCCACGGTGAGTATGATCCAGATAAGGCAGAGAGCTGGACCCATGAGTTGGAGCTCTTCGAGACTATCGAGTGCACTGAGGAGGACCAGGTTCGTTTGGCAGTATACCAGCTCAAGGGAGCAGCCCATGAGTGGTGGAGAGTTCAGAGGCAGACTCACTTCCAGGGGCAGCGGTTGGACCAGATCTCTTGGCAACAGTTTTCAGAGGTCTTCCACGGCGAGTACTTCCCCGACTACGTTTGACGTGAGAGACGGGACCAGTTCCACGAGTTGGTGCAGGGCGACCTCACAGTTTCTCAGTACCACCAGAGGTTTGTCCGGTTGCTGAGGCATGTGCCTCATGTAGCAGGCAGAGACCAGGCTTGTGCAAGAGGTTTATAGCAGGGCTGAGACCAGACCTGAGGTGGGGTGTGACGGCACACATGGTACCACCTTGGGAGGCCATGGCGAAGGCCACCGCCTTGGATAGGGAGGCTTGGCAGCCTCAGCAGCAGCAGGGAGGAGCCTCTTCCAGGTCCTCTCCGTACCAGCGTCCAGCAGGCAGCCGCGGTAGTGCGACTTCCTCTTCTCAGGCTCGGGCAGTTCCGGTAGCTCTGGAATTCACTCGCAGTTTAGGAAGTTGTCTACTCGCAGGGGTGGACGGAGCCGTCAGCAGAGGCGTCAGTCCAGGTTTGCAGAGTAGTCAGTATAGCAGGGTGCTGAGCAGGGCAGTTAGGAGCCAGTGTGCTACACTTGTGGCTTGCCAGGCCACTTTAGGAGGGATTGCCCTAGGGGGCAAGCTCCGCAGCAGCAGCAGCCAGTGCAGTACGCGCAGCAGCCACCTCAGTACTAGTACCCTCCCCAGCAGCAGGCACCGCGTCAGCAGCAGAGAGGGCAGTACCAGCAGAAAGTCCAGCAGTTCCCACAGCCGCAGCAGTACCAGCCGTACTAGCAGCAGCAGCAGTTTCCTCAGCAGCAGTCGCCGCAGCAGTAGCCCCAGCAGGCGCCGCAGCGTGGACGTGGTCGTGGTCGCGTGATGGCGCTCACCCGGGAGCAGGCAGAGGCATCGAACCTGGTGATAGGTACTCTACCTATTCTTGGCAGAGCTGCTCGTGTTTTGGTTGACCGGTGCTTCCTTGTGTTTTGCTTCGAGGAGTTTTACGAGTCTCTTGCTTGTCACACACCCGAGAGGCAGTGTGACGTGATGGACGATCTCCCGTCCGGTGACTACATGCGTTCTTTCGGTTACCTGGAGGGTGTGACAGTCGAGGTTGAGGGTCACCAGTTGCCGGCCAGGTTGTACGCGCTGCAGCTTTGCGACTTCGACGTCATCCTGGGCATGGACTGGTTGGAGGCTCACTCAGCCGTGGTTGATTGTCAGAGGAAGACCGTTCGGTTCGAGATACCTGGAGCGCCTGTTCTCTGCTTTAGAGGTATCCGGTCTACCCGTCGGCCGTTCATTTCTTTCTGTAAGGCTCGTCGTTTGATCCGTGATGGCTGCGTTGCTTACCTTGCTTCGGTTTGTTCCTTGGAGCCTAGCAGGCCTTCAGTTTTTGATGTGCCAGTTGTTTCTGAGTTTTCTGACGTGTTTCCGGAGGATCTACCTGGGTTGCCGCCTGAGCGAGAGGTAGAGTTCTCCATCGAGCTTTTGCCTGGTACGATGCCTTTGTCCAAGGCACCTTACCGGATGGCCCCGGCGGAGCTACGTGAGTAGAAGCGCCAGCTGCAAGAGTTGCTTGAGTTGGGCTTCATTCGCCGAGCCATTCACCGTGGGGTGCGCCTGTTTTATTCGTGAGGAAAAAGGATGGTAGTCTTCGTCTGTGCATCGATTATCGGCAGTTGAACCAGGTCACTGTGAAGAACAGGTACCCGTTGCCGAGAATTGATGATCTGTTTGATCAGTTGCAATCGGCCCGAGTTTTCTCGAAAATCGACTTGAGATCCGGCTACTACCAGACGGCCACAACAACGACATGCTAAGCATGTCAGGTGGCTCTCCGGGAACTCCCCTAATCCCCAGGCCTAACCTGTATAGGGTAGGGAGCCCAGTGCCTGGCCAGGGTCAGGAGACCCGCCACAATGGACTAAAGTCCGCAAAGGATATATGAATCAGCCCGCTACAGTATTCTTGTCGATTGGGTGGTACAGTAGCCTTGCCTAACAGACTCTAAGAGTCTTCTTATACCCACGGATACACACGCCATTCAACATACCTCTCAGGCTCACCGGCGGCTCTCTACACAAAAGACACAACAAAAAAAGGGGATACAAGCAACAGACGTAGCAGCCCTTAAAATCACAGAGCACATACAAATCTTGCACTAACCCCCCCCCCCAAACTACATGAAACCTGCAAATAGACCACTGTTCGGACTCCGCCATAGCCTCTAAAAGCCCTAGCCGGTCAGCACCCCAAGCGTGCAACCACATGTCCCCTGTGCCGCTTGCCGAATGAAGCCCGAAGAGCCGGGGAGGTTGCCAAAATCAGAGTCATGAGGAGGAGGGAGCCAACCCTTGATGTCGCGACTCCAACTCCAACAAGCCCGAGATCGTCGTCAAGCCGTAGTCGTCGTCTGCGCATGACCATAGAATAGGCTTAGGAGAGAAGGACAAGATATCCAGGAAGAAGCAAGGAAGGCAAAGGTTGAGGGTCTCCAATCGCTGCAGAGGGCCTTACCGCCACCGCCAGACCGGGAGAGCTTCGCCTCTTCCGCACGAGGTTCCTCGAGTTGCACCACAGCCAAAGTCCAAGAGCCACTCCCATCGCCAGGAAGATGTCACTGCAAAGGGGTTTTACCGCCGCCGCCTGGGGCCCGAAGCCTCAGCACTGATGCCGACGAGGGTGAGCTGCTCCACCACCGCCACGGCCACCTGGGGGGCCGCCGCCTTTGAATGGTCTGAAGCCGGTGCCACTCCCGCGCGCTGCCGCCACCCCCTTTTGCGAGACACCACCGCGGTCGAAGGTGAGGAAGGAGGTAGTCGCCACGAACCCCCTGCCGGTCGGAGAACGCAAGCACCGCCTGGCGCATCTGACGAGGCGACGTCGCCGCTCACACTGCCGCGGCAGAAGGAAAGGTGCGATCGAGAAGGAGAAAGGCGCCTCTTCTCCTGCCCTGCTTTAGTGCTTCGCCGCCGCCCTCGGGATGCCCACAAGAGAAAGTTGCAGGGAGAAGGAGAAGTGGAAGGGTCGGGAGGCTGGCTTGCGCGCCAAGGTGTTGCCAAAAGGTGAAGAGGAGCGCGGCGCTCCTTTTGAGGCCGGATCCCACTGACTCGCCCCTCTTGGGCCTCCAGGAATCCAGTCGGATCCCCCGCCAGAGACACACCCCCAGGGCACTTAACCGCTGCCAACGCCACTGATTCGCTGCTTCTGCTATCGGGTCCCCCATGGACCCGCCAGAAGCATTCATACCAGCTCGAGAACCAGTAGTCTGTGAACATCCCTTTAACGTGAGGTGATGTTGCATCCGGGTCCAAATGCCACCGGCCACCTGTGCTACTGGGTAGCACCTCCCCATTCGGTGCTTCATTGAGACCAAAGCCACCACTCCATGGTTGCCACTGGAATAAAGTATATGTCGTTTCATCAGTACTAAAAGGATACCGTGACAACGCATATCATTAGCCAAAGACATCGGCCCTACATCTCTGTTGAGCCGCAAAGGCTGTAACGCCAGTATCCCAGTCTTCCAGCGCCGCTATGTTGGTGGACCAATTGGCACAAAAAATTGCCGGTCTAATTGATGTACCAATCTGATCACTCACGGTACATTAAATAGACCCTCTGGCACCCTATATTAGTCCAAATGGCGTAACCCACAAAACTCGTCGGTCAAATGAATGTCGTAATGACGATTGCTCGTTGACTGTCGGCCTCAACAGAACAACACCAATTCAACAGAACCACCGGCATGGCAGCACGTCAGGGACCGCCATCCGGCCATGAGACAATAGACAACAGAACCACAAGAGATCAACAGCAATGAGGCCAAACGCCAGCAGGACACGAGACGAGTTCACGTGCACCTACTAAACTGCACCCGCAGGCACTGCTCGCCTCCCCTCGCACCACCTACGGGTGGGGGGCATTTGTGGGCACCTAAAAATGGGGATGCAAAGGGGCCTGCCAACAGCCAACCCATCTGGAACAGCCCTAAAAAGACCACTAAAAAACCCTTTAAAAGGCCCAACATAAGCCCATTACCTAGTGACCCATATACCCTAGGTAAGGGGGTCATCCTATGCAACTCCTCACCTCCCCACTACCCAGACAAACCTGCAAAATGGCAGCAGAAGAGGGCGGCCAGCAGGTTTCCTCTTAAGGAAATGGGCTGCAAAAGAGTGGGGGTGGTGGTGGCCTCCGGTGGGTTCTTTTAGAGAGGGATAGAAGAGACTTGCTGTCCAAGGCTTGAAAAGAAGAGGCTGAGGAAGGAGAAGAGAGGTGTTCTCGGAGGGCTCTTCTTCTAGAGGCTGGGAAGGAAGAAGAGAGAAGACGGAGGCTGGTTGAAGAAGGTTTTGAGAGGAGAAGGAAGCTGAGCTCTCAGCTGGGTTCCTGCTAGCTGCATAGGAAGAGGGAGGAAGCGGCTGTGAAGACCCCATTTGAAGGTGGCTGTTTTCTCCCTCTCTCTCTCTGATCCTGGCTATCTCTCTTGGGCTGGTTACGAGAAGAAGCAAAGGAGGACTGGGGATTCCTCAAAGGGGCTGGCAGCAAAGAAGCAAAGAAGGTCCCCCTCCCGGTTGGCCATCCATCTGTATATTCCGGGATAGAAGAGAATTAAAAGAAGAGAAGAGGAGGAGGGGCGAGCAGCTAAGAAGAGAAGAGAAGGAGGGGACTGCCACTGCAGTCCCCATGTGTTTTTTTCTTCTCATTTAGTCTATGTTTCTCCTCTTCTTATGTAGCTTCATATCCCCAATAGTAAAAGACTTCCCTCCGTTTCCACATGTGCATGTTTTCCTATTCTTTTTTTATGGTCTGTGTGTATGTGCCTCCCCCCTTTTTTTTTTTTTTTTGCTGTTTCAGCTTTGCTTCTTGTGCTTCTACATGAAACCGAGGTGCTCCCTAAGTGTGGTGACTAAGTTTGCTGGCTCTTCACTATGTGTTTTTTTTTTTTTTTTTTGCTTTCCCTTTCTTGCTGTGCATGAGACCGTCCCGTAGCTCATATGGGCCATTGGAGAAGGCTAATGAGTATTTCTCAACCCCCAAGGGCGGCTCATGAGAAACATACTCATTGCCACAGCATACTTACTGTAGCAAGTTCCTTTATTCGGTGCTTTCTTATTCAGATTTTTCTTGTGCATTAACCGTGAGTCTGGAAGGCCCAATCTAGGGGGGGTCATATAAGGTCATATATGTACCTCCTCTGATGGTCTAAGGCTAGATAGAACACTATCCGGATCTCCCTTACCACTGTTCATGTCTCACTGTCCCAATCCTGCCGATTCGTTTTCTTATGAGACTTTGAACATCAAGGGTTAGGTGGTTAACACCTGGGTCATGTTCAGGTTTATGAGGGGCGACATTATATGCCAAAGGATCTGTGTTTCCGACGGGACGCCCAAACGCTGCGCGTGTTTTGAGAACCATGTCCCCGAAGTGCTGCCGAATCACTTTTCCGGGTGACTTTGAACATGAAGGGTTCGGTACCCAGTACCCATGCCCGGTTCAGGCCCATGGATGGACTCTCCATATGTTGAATAGCCCGACTGGACGCTCAGATCATCTCTGGATTTTGAGAACCGTGCCTCCGAAGTGCTGCCGAATCACTTTTCGGGGTGACTTTGAACATGAAGGGTTCGGTACCCAGTACCCATGCCCGTTCAGGCCCATGGATGGACTCTCCATATGTTGAATAGCCCGTCAGCCCCACCGGACGCTCAGATCATCTCCAGATTTTGAGAACCGTGCCTCCAAAGTGCTGCCGAATCACTTTTCTGGGTGGTTTTGAACATGAAGGGTTCTGTATCCAGTACCCATGCCCGGTTAGGCCCATGGATGGATTCTCCATATGTGAATAGCCCGTCAGCCCGGCTGGACGCTCAGATCATCTCCGGATTTTGAGAACCGTGCCTCCGAAGTTCTGCCAAATCACTTTTCCGGGTGGTTTTGAACATGAAGGGTTCGGTATCCAGTACCCATGCCCGGTTCAGGCCATGGATGGAGTCTCCATATGTTGAATAGCCCGTCAGCCCGGCTGGACGCTCAGATCATCTCCAAATTTTGAGAACCGTGCCTCCGAAGTGCTGCCGAATCACTTTTTCGGGTGGTTTTGAACATGAAGGGTTCGGTATCCAGTACCCATGACCGGTTCAGGCCATGGATGGATTCTCCATATGTTGAATAGCTCGTCAGCCCGGCTGGACGCTCAGATCATCTCTGGATTTTGAGAAGCGTGCCTCCGAAGTGCTGCCGAATCACTTTTCTGGTGGTTTTGAACATGAAGGGTTCTGTATCCAGTACCCATGCCCGGTTAGGCCCATGGATGGATTCTCCATATGTTGAATAGCCCGTCAGCCCGGCTGGACGCTCAGATCATCTCCGGATTTTGAGAACCGTGCCTCCGAAGTTCTGCCAAATCACTTTTCCGGGTGGTTTTGAACATGAAGGGTTCGGTATCCAGTACCCATGCCCGGTTCAGGCCCATGGATGGAGTCTCCATATGTTGAATAGCCCGTCAGCCCGGCTGGACGCTCAGATCATCTCCAAATTTTGAGAACCGTGCCTCCGAAGTGCTGCCGAATCACTTTTTCGGGTGGTTTTGAACATGAAGGGTTCGGTATCCAGTACCCATGACCGGTTCAGGCCCATGGATGGATTCTCCATATGTTGAATAGCTCGTCAGCCCGGCTGGACGCTCAGATCATCTCTGGATTTTGAGAAGCGTGCCTCCGAAGTGCTGCCGAATCACTTTTCTGGGTGGTTTTGAACATGAAGGGTTCGGTATCCAGTACCCATGCCCGTTCAGGCCCATGGATGGAGTCTCCATATGTTGAATAGCCCGTCAGCCCGGCTGGACGCTCAGATCATCTCCAGATTTTGAGAACCGTGCCTCCGAAGTGCTGCCGAATCACTTTTTCGGGTGGTTTTGAACATGAAGGGTTCGGTATCCAGTACCCATGACCGGTTCAGGCCCATGGATGGATTCTCCATATGTTGAATAGCTCGTCAGCCCGGCTGGATGCTCAGATCATCTCTGGATTTTGAGAAGCGTGCCTCCGAAGTGCTGCCGAATCACTTTTCTGGGTGGTTTTGAACATGAAGGGTTCGGTATCCAGTACCCATGCCCGGTTCAGGCCCACGGATGGATTCTCCATATGTTGAATAGCCCATCAGCCCGGCTGGATGCTCAGATCATCTCCGGACTTTGAGAACCGTGTCTCTGAAGTGCTGTCGAATCACTTTTTCAGCTATCTTTGAACATGAAGGGTCGGATAGTCCGTCCCCGTGCCCGATCCGAGCTCATAGACGGTGTCCATACGTATTGTGGGTGCCGCCATCCTGTCTGTCAGTTCTGGTTCCTCCAGGATTTCAAGAATCGTGCACAAATAGGGCCGCAGAATCACTACGATTTGGTATTTTGGACAAAAGGGCCGGACAACTTGATTCCCACGCCCCGTCCAGAATCGAACAGAACCCTTTCGTGGTTTGGGTGCCATTCCCTCCTGACCTGGTCTTCGGATCCTCCGTTTCCCACACGGTTTGTGTGTTGCAAGGGCTGCCGAATCATTTTGGTCTGTGAACAGTGCTGCCGATTCGCCCCTGCCGAATGGCCCGGCTGCCAATTCGCTCCTGCTGATTCACCCTCACTGAATGGCTTGCCTGCCGATTCGCTCCTACTGATTCACCCCTGCTGAATGGCCTGGCTGCCGATTTGCTCCTGCTGATTCACCCTTACTGAATGGCCTGGCTGCCGATTCGCTCCTGCTGATTCACCTTTGCTGAATGGCCTGGCCGCCGATTCGCCCTTGCCGAATCGCTCCCGCAGAATGGTTTTAGCCACTGAATCGTTTTGCTTGCCGAATCAAATGGATTGTGCATGACGATGTTTGGGCATATAAGGATCAAATGAGATTGAACCATGAAAAGAACAATGACAATCAAAGCATGTCAAAATCTCTTGCATTACCAAATAAAAGATTTTTTGCACAATAGACAAAAGAACAAATAAATAAACAAGTATGCAAATTGACCTTAAAATATGAATGGCACACACACACACATCAAAAATCTCTTGCAAATTTGACTGCAATCTTGTAGTTTTATTTTGCGCCTTTTATCGGATGTCCCGACTTAGGCCATAAGACTTTCTATTCTGGCGATTAATCAAGGGTTTTCTCTTTCTAAAAGAGATGTAATTAACGTCGTTGCGCTCAGGCAACGACGGGATGTTGGTCCAGGACCCGACAACTCACTTTCGTTTGACGAAGTCAAACGCTGCGCACAACATACCCAAAGCCCTTCGACTCTCGGAGGCAAACCACTTTGTTGTCACTTTGGTGACTGGCACGCCCGCGCTGTGTAAATTGCCGATTCATCTCACGTCGTCATTGCTCATGTAGCATTCGATGGGATTTAGATTAGCAATATGCATGCATCCATGAGAACATGAGACAACATGATAAATAGATTGTTTAAATTGATAAATTTTCCATTTCCACACCTGCCATCTCCTCACCTCCTCCCGCCAGCAGTAGCAGGCCCCTACCGCCACCCTCTCCATCAAGCCCTACCGCCGCCGCCCCATCTCTCAAATTGCAGTGGGTTTCTTCGTAGGGGCCATCACCGGGGCTCTCATAGGCTTGGCCACTGAGAGCGGGTTTTCCGAGGTGCGGGGATTGGGGCTATCTCCGGCGCAGTCTTCTCCATCGACATTGTGGAGTCGTCGCTCCGCATCTGGCGCTCCCGTGGATCGGGATTTGGAGCATACTCTACGTGGCAAGCAGAGATCCGCTTTGGAAAGCACATCGGTACTACTTCCGACGGAAAAAGAGGGGGGGGGGCGGGGAATCCAATTTTTGGATCAGATTTTTCTTGGATTCTTCCAACCACAAAACTTCAGATTCTGACTCTTCGATCTCTATATTTCGCAGATCGAGATCATCGCAAGCCTTCTGAGCAGACGACTTGTCCGAGAGAAGGTCGGGCATCCTCCGCGAGCGTCGGCCGGGAACCGCACTGGAGCGCCCGGAGCCGCCCAACTTCCAGATCGGGTGGAAGCGGACCAAGGAGATCAACAACGAGAAGTCCAAGGGGTGGATGATCGCCGACTTCCTGGCCAAGTTGGAGTCGCTGATGGGGAGGAGGCAAAACGGCTCGGTGGAGCTGCTGGCGAAGGTCGGGGGGATCGTGGCGGAGTGGGCGAGGCCGCCAGGGGCATAGGCCGCTCGTCTTCCTCCTATTTCTTCGTCGGCAACGTCGCCCAAAATCCGGCAAGCCACCCTCACCCTTCGGACTCGCTCATCTCAACTTCCCTCTCCTCCGTGCCTTCTTCTTTCCCCACCCTGAGAGAGTTCTGAACAAAAAAAAGTGGCCTAGCCATCACTTTTTTTTAAGATGTAATTTAAGATAATATATATACTTTTAGATATGCATTAAGATAATTTGTCAAACAATCTGAATCACTAATGTCTCACCGCTTTAGATAACAAAGATTCAATAAATGTTACCAAATAGATTTTTAGTGTACTTTTATATTACACTTTAAGTGTAATATGACTAGACAATAATCTATGTAACACCCCTCATATGGAGAGTGATAAAGTGGCAACTTAATTGTTAGATACCACATGAACTATTGCCTAATTATATTGCACTTAAAGTACAATACAAAAATATACAAAATCTTTCTCCTGATCAAATAGATTCCGCCTATTGTAAACTTTTCTTTAAATATTGATGGGACTTGTAAGGGAAATCCAGGCGAGTGTGGTGGTGGTGGTTGCATACGTGATAGACATTGCAACATTCAGGTGGCTTTTACACATTATTATGGGGTTGGGAACAACATGATTGTAGTTCGGACACTTTATGATGGCCTTCGACTTGGAGCACTTATGGTTTTAATATATCAATGGTCCAATCTGATTCGCATGTGCTGGTAAATTCTGTCAAAACTAACAAGGCTTCAGCCTGGAATGCTACAGGTGGTGAATTTTATTTTATTTATTTATTTATGAATGTTAAGATTCGAATCCAGATCTCCACAAATTCAACATGAGATACCTTACCACTAAGATACCTAACAAGTGGATTGCTGTTAGGAAGATGCTTGATACGAACCCAACACTGATATCCCATGTTTTGCGGGAAGCCAGCCAATCAAGTGGCTGATTCCTTGGCATCCTCTACTTGTCATGTTGGTAGGAAGTAGGAATCATATTTTTTATTCTAATGGAGGCCTTCCTCAATGATGTAAAGGTGTTGTTACAATTGATAGAACAGGTCTCCCGAATGTCAGATTTTTATAACTGGGATATGTCTCAGGTTGATGTAATCAATTTTTATATTATTATATATATATTTCTGGTCCAGGAATTGCGCTGGTGGAGTGGGAATACTCTCCCCGTTTAGGGGCGGTACACTCTCCCCGGTTGCCGACTCTGAAGATCATTTTTGATTAAAAAAAAAGATGGTTGTGGTTCATGTCCACTAATATCGAAAGTAGAGTAAAGAAAAAGAAAGAGTTATTAAACCATTTTCTTTCATATATTTAGTTACCTCCATTGTCCGGGAACTGTGTGGTGATGGGGAAGGGAAGGCTATATATCCATGTGCCCCTTTTATTTTTCCTGATATCACATATATAATAGAAAGCAAGTGATTTAGAGTAGGCAATATCAAACATGTAATATTTAATTTTAAGATCAGATGATTAAAAGAAGAAGAGTGACACTCTCACGTTCCAAGCATTAACGAGCCCACACGGGTTCACCAAATTAATCATTCCTCTTAACATGTTGCATACATGTTCCCTAATCGTGGTCCACCTGTGATAGAAGAAGGGTCAGAACTTTGAAGAATAGATAAACTCAAGATTTCAAGAGAGAGTTTTTCCCCTCTTGTGTGTGTATCTGGGGCTTTATCTCATATTAGAAATCACAAGAAAATAGAAGGTCTTTAACTTTTGTGTTTATAAGACCTTGTTCCAAAGGAACTAAGAGAAGATATATCCAAGACAACACACGCGCGTCCACCGGACAGGGCGTGCACATGTGAGGTGGTAATGGGTTGGTCTTCTTTCTTTATGTTTTCCTTTTTGCCCGATCTTGGGGAAAATGGGATGTGCCTATCCCTAAGAGACTTGATTTTTAGTCGGCATGAGCGATCAAGTTTAAGTCTCAGTTTGGCAATAGGTTGGAGTTAGAGATAACTCCAACCCATGACTAAAGTTATACATGGTTAACTCATTTTTTAGTTTATTTTCTTATGTGTTAACCCAGTTTAACTCTATGAGTTAACCTACTTTCTCTTGGATTGTTTTGACAAGATAAAGTGAGTTAACATATTTTCATATCAAAAAATGACTTGAAAAAAATAGTAATTAATATTGTGTTGAGAAAATAGAAAGTAACAATTAATGTTGTGTACCGCCAAGAGAAAAAAATAGTTAATCCACTTGAGTTAACTCAAATCCACCTCTAGAGGTGGGTTGAAAAATTATGAATTAACTCACATCTGACCCACTTTTAATCTAACTTACTTGAGTTAACTTTTTTTGTTATCAAACTACAATTTGAGTTAATTCTGAGTTAACTTTGAGTTAACTCGTTACCAAATTGAGGAGAGGCCAAGAGAGTCTGTGGGGTGGTTATTTACTTCAATGCTTGAACTTCTTATTTTCTCCCTCTCTTGACTGAATGTGGTCTCTGCTACTGTGGGGGAACCACTCGTCTCTGACAATAGGTCTCTTGTTTTGGTCTCCGGTGATCGATTGTCGTCCTCGACATTTGACGCACCTTCGCCTGTGCCCTACTCTCTCGTTCTCTGCTGCAACATCACCTTCGAAGTTTGATGCATATTTTTCTGTCCTAAACCCTTCGTCTATTCCAATAAGTAGAGACTCAAGTTATTTTGTGAATAGCTTTTATTTTACAAGGTCAATCTTATGCGAGATCAATTTATTCTGGGGAAAATTGCATGTACCCAATCTCACGGGGCGATATCTTCTCTGAAGTAAATTTTTTATGGAATGACTCCACAATTATTCGTTCTACCATATTATTGTTTATCGTTAACCATGATAATCATGCTGTTGTTTATATCTTCTCTTGTGGTTCTGCCTGTTGATGTATCGGGTCTGCTTACATATGTCATAATGTTTACATCATGCTATTTTCTGCTGATATGCCATGACGCATGCCTACTATCCACTGTTTTTCTTACACCTACTTATCCTGAACTCGCAGAGATTGAACACGGGGCCATGGTTCAAGCTTGCATGCTGCTCTTAGTTGTCCCTTTTGTCATCCATCTCTCTCTCTTTCTATTGAGTAATGGCAACGAGAATGGTTGAGAACCATGCAGGATTGGGATGTCCAATCTTCTTCAGAATACTACGTTTAGTCCTATCCGCTCGTTATGGAGATGCCAACAAAAAATCAATTATTTTATAAAATTTCCAAGAGGTCTCTTTTTCTCTTGAATATATAAGTCCGCCATGGAATACAATGTTAATATGGGAAGGCAACTCTTGGATATGACAAGATTACTTGTCAACCATATTATGAGAAATGTTTTACTTTTTTTTCATTCCTAAGAAATTATGGCTGAAAAGAATTTTTGGTCCAACTACAAAGAATGAACCACCGAATTGGAGTAGAACTTGTTGTACATCCTTCTTTTGCCACAATCCTTCAATTGCAAGTAAAGTGGTTTTTAAACTTTATAATTTAATAATATGTTGGTGTCAAAACTAGTTAGAGATATACGTTCATCACATCGTTATTGTTGTTAAGCGCAATCTTAACCCATTATGAACCCATTGTATTTTAATTTGAAGTTCAATCCCATTTTTGAACTCAAATCCACATTTATTTGAAGCCCAAAACACAGAGCAAGAATACGTCAGGTCCATTAACATGCTCACATTCTCTTTGCTAATGCGTGAACCCAATATATATATATACATATATATATATATATATATATATATATATATGACGTATTATGGTTGTTTTTTTTTCTGAAAATTCTTAAATTACCTAAAATTCATGAACGTGTCAATTTGATAGGATCTGTTATGAAGGTGTCAGCCAAGATGATGATTCACTATTTTTTTGGGAAATGCTTGATGTCCGGATGCCCGGGCAAGGGCGCGCCCATTGGCCAGCGCCCCCAAATTGGGTCCCGCATCCAGAGCACTGCTTCTCCTGTTTTTTATGTAGTTTTTATATGGCTAGATACTTCTCATCACTATCTCTTTAAGGGCCACAATTTAAAGGGTTTTAGTAGACTAAAACTGTATATGATTGTCCTTGGAATGACTTGGATTCTATGTTGGAGAGCTTTATTGTCCAAAAATTGATGTTTATTGTGATTATCTTTGGGAATTTATTAAAATAATAGTAATATATTAAATAAATAATCACAGTTAAAAAATATTTGTAAAGCTAGTCACTCATAGTCAATTTCGTGACTGACACAAGTGGGTAAGATAATGTTAACGTTGCCAACATTGACATTGATGTTGGTATTGCTAACGTCGACATCAATGTTATATTGGTGCTGACATTAATTTGTATAGGACACAGACACCAATCCTCATCCAGTGACTGTATCTTAGGCAAACTAATGTCGACGTTTACAATATCGACATTAATAATAACGTTGGCAACACCGACATCAATATTAACATTGTCAATATCGACACTACAATAAATTAGGGTCGCAGACTAAGTCGATCACGAAACTATCTATATGGCAATTTTGTGAATAATTTTGTAAATAGTTTTAAAAGATGATTACTTATTTAATATTTTTAATTATTTTAATAAATTTTCCATTTTCTTTTGGGTATGGGATTAGTGTTTTACTCCTATAAATAAGTCTTTAGTGCTCAAAAGTCAGAGGATGCCTAATAGAGCTCGATGGCGAGGATTAACCTTCATCTATGGAGCTTCCTTCATCCTTCACAAGTCGAGAGAGTCACCCTTTTGGGCATTTTCTCTTCCTTTCCTTCTTTCTTTCATTTATTTGCGGTCATGTTTGGTTCTTAGTTTTTTCTTTCAAAGTGTCTTTAGTTTTATTCTAGCATGAACACATACCCATACTTTCCCTAACAGGGGTTTAGCCTTCTTGCTATTATGCTTATATTCTTTAAGAGTGGTTACTACATATATTCATATTTTTAATGGGTTTTCTTTTATTTTAGTCACTTTGGCAGGTTAAAGAAGGGAAGAAAAGCATGAGGTCCCTACTCTTGGCTGGCTAAAGAATAAGAAGGAAGAAAACACAATTTCCTACTTCGAAGGAAGATGGTGTCGTAGGAGCTTGATGCATTTGAATGCATCGTCGAAGGTTGATGCATTCTCAACAAGTGTAGACACTTTTTGTTTGGTTCATAATGTGATTCTATTTTATTTAAGAGGGTGTTTACATCGTCGTTGCGGAATCTCGTAGGATCGAGAAGAAGGCTACAAGAGTTTTTTCATTATTTTCTCGCTCCAAATGTCTTCGGGATCCGAAGGTGATGTCCTGTGTGAGAAGTCTTGCACAAGGTGAGAGAGAGTCTTGCGCAGGGTGTATGACAAGAGAGAGAAAAACTCCTCCCTTGCACGCGCATGAGAGAAAGAAAATAGTCCTTCCTTCCTCGGGAGACAACCGCACAACAATTTGTCTCCTGCCAAAGTTGCAAAACCTTTTGGTTGCCCCACGTGGGCAACCACCGATAGCAACTGCCATTGGTTTACATCTCCCACTTGCCCACAGAGGGCATAATAAAATGTCAGTACTCACTAAGAGCAATTCATCTCTCGACACTTGTTTCTCAATCTTACATACATCGAATGGAGTGAGCAACCTTACGAGAGTCGGTACAACAAATGAGTAGTGATCTATTAAGTTATCATCAAAACTAATAGATCACAATACTCTAAAGAAATTATGTAGTACCCTAGATATCTTCAATATTCACCAGCTTTGACATCCTAGATCTCTTAAAAACCAGCGACGTCAAAACTCAAATGTTTGTACTCATGACTTTATCACCACTAAGTCGACAGAGCCCCTCGAAGTATGAGCCACAAAACATGGTGTAGTATTTAGATGTCTTTCATGAATTCTTATGTCAATTCAATAGTCTTGACTGCTTTCCTAGTCATGTCCCGTTGACTGTATCAACCATAGCCCTAAGGAGCAAGCTAAAGTAGCGACATCAAGCTTCCTTTTCATGACATAGATCTCAAGTTCTAAGGGTATAGATGGATTAATAAATTATGATCCAAGAGCTCACACAATGATGAAGCAGAGATCCCATTCATCATTCTCTTCAACAGTCGTCTTATGCACATGTGTATGAGACACATGCTACTATGTTCTTCCATCATTATGGGCGTGTCACATACAACATAAAAAAATACACCGTATAGTTCTTAGTCTAGCCACTCCCACTGCGGATAACCTGAGTCTAACGACATCTCGCAATCGGCTTAATGAAGTCTTCACGATTTGATTCTCATATCTTATGATCGATCTAGAGGGATCTCATCTTAATTCAGTTTAAGGCGACAATAAAAAGAAAATATCTTGCTTGCTCTCATAGCGCCACAGATATAAATTTATCTTGCCACTCTCATAACGCCATTGATATAAATTGTCTCATCTTGCTCGCTTTCTTAGCGCCAAGGCAATGACCCGTGTGAGGGGGTTCATTCAGAGCCTAGTGACACTTTTCTTGATGTGTAAAATATTCCAACCATAGACACACATAAGGAAGAAAAAAACTAATAATTAATTGTCAATGAATAATTGTGCACATTACAATTACACAATCCCATATTTCTAATATGGGTTACAAATGCCTCCCTCGGATTTGTATAGTTAGTGGATATGCCAACATATGACCTGTTGAAATGTGTCAGGAACCACCAACTTCTTTTGCAACTAAATCCCGAATGTAGTGATAAGGAATGTCAATGTGTTTAGTCGTCCATGATATTTAGGGTCCTTAGCATAGACCAAGGCCGATGTGCTATCAACATACAGCACCACCGCCTCCTTTGATAAATGTGTCATGGCTAATGTTGTAGGAAACTTTGCAATCAAACAGCCTCTTGACATGCAACAGAACAAGCCACATATCTGATTCCATGGTGGATAAAGCGATGCACGTTTGTTTCTTGCTACACCAAGAAATGGCCCCTCCACCAACAAACACATAGCGTGAGGTGGATTTGTGCTCATCTTTATCACCGGCCCAATCAGCATCGTTGTAAACTCTCCATCTTAGTCACCTCCTTTGTAACATAAGACAAGGTCCGAAGTACCACGGAGATATCGAAAAATTCTCTTAACTGCTTTCCAGTGAACGAGAGGGATTACTTTGATAACGACTAACAAGACCCATAGCAAAGCTAATGTATGGCCGTGTACATAACGTGGCGTACATTAGGCTCCCTATTGTAGCGGCATATGGCACTTTAGACATTTCATTCTTTTCCTTAACAGTTTGTGGACATTGACTGATACTTAAAACACAACTCTCATCAATTGGAGTATTGATGGGTTTGGAATAATGCATCCAGAATTGCTCAAGAATTTTATTTATATAAGTCTCCTGTGATAAACACATAAGTTTATTCGAGTGATCTCTCGTGATTTTTATTCCTAGCACATAATTTGCTTCACTCATGTCTTTTATCTTAAAGATAGAAGACAACCATTCTCGAGTGGCTTCTATAGATTACATGTCATTTTCGGCCAATAAAATGTCATCAACATATAATGACAAAATAATAATCTTTTCCGCCGTACGTTTAACATACACACAGTGGTCTTCTTCAATCATCTCAAAACCAAATGAGATAATAGTTTTATAAAATCTAAAATACCACTATCTAGACGATTGTTTGAGGCCATAAATAGAACGTTTGAGACGACAAACTTTGCGCTCTTGTCCCTTTGCCTCAAAACCTTCTGGTTGAACCATATAAATTCTTCGTCTAGTTCTCCGTTGAGAAATGTGGTTTTAACGTCCATCTAAAAAGTTCTAAGTCTAAATATGCAACAATGGATAGAATAAGGCGAACCGATGTGAATCTCACCACTGGGGAGATTGTCTCATCAAATCTATACCCTCCTTTTGAGTATATCCCTTCACTACAAGTCGTGCTTTATATTTGTCGATTGATCCATCTGCCTTGCGTTTGAATTTGAAAATCTATTTATTTCCAATAGTCTTACGCCTGAAGGGAGGTCAACAAGATCCTAAACCTAATTCTTACTAGAGTCCATCTCATCTTGCATTGCTTCCTTCCACTCTTTACTAGCAGATGTCGTTAATACTTCTTTAAAAGAAGTAGGCTCATCATCATCAACAAGCTGGCACACAAGAGCTTCCTCTTCAATCTCAAATTGACGACAAGGCATGTGTGCACGTTTGCTGCGGCGTATCTGATCATCTTGTTCTTCTATAGGTGTGCTCCCACTGGGCACAAAGCTCCCACTATCATCATGATCATCTCTACTATTCTCGGTGACTTCCTGGTTAGGACTAATTCCCTCCTTTTGTTGGAAGATGGTAGAACATCATTAGGGTCATCCAACTCATGGAGATCAAGACTCTTTCTAGTGTCGCCGATACTAGGAAATTTGATTCTAAGAAAATAACATCTCGGACGTCTTTTTCTATCATTCCTCCATTCGGATGTTGTCCGTACATGACATAACCCTTAGAGCCTTCATGATATCTTATAAAGATAAACTTTCTAGCTTTAGGGCCAAGTTTTCCAAACTTGTGAGAAATGTCATGAACATATCCCGCTGAACCCCATGGGCGTAGATTATCTAATTTGGTTTTTCACCATGCCATAACTCATAAGGGGTGGAAGGAACTAACTGTGAAGGTACGTGGTTAAGGATGTAGGCCGCAGTCATTATAGAATCCCCCCAAAAAGATATTGGAAGGTTGGCATGCGCCATCATCGACCTAACCATATCTAACAGTGTTCTATTCCGTCTCTCAGCAACACCATTTTGTTGCGGTGTATATGGAATAGTTAATTGTCTGCGTATTCCTTTTCTTCACATAAAGTTCAAAACTCATCCGAAAGATATTACTCCTCGATCTGTTCGAAGAACTTTTATGGTTTTGTCTAATTGATTCTCAACCTCTACCAAGAAGTGTTTGAAACAATCTAACACTTCATAGCGGTGAGCGATCAGATAGACATATCCATATCGTGAATAATCATCTATAAATGTGAGGAAATAGGAAGCCCCTTGACGGGTCTTCACACTCATGGATCCGCAAATGTCGGAGTGGATCAATTGTAAGAGTTCAGTGGCTCTCTTAGCCTTTCCGAAAGGCTTGCGATATGCCTTACCGGCTAAACATGATTCACACATAGGAAGATTGACTTTAGTGAGTGAGCCTAGTAAGCCGTCTCGAGCTAACCTTGTCATTCTATCTGTCCTATGTGTCCCAGCTGAGCATGCCAAATTTTCGAATCAAGGTTATTATCAGTATTTACCACATAAGACATAGGAAAATCATGATTATCCAAATCTAATTAAACAAACCATCCATGAATAAAGCATGACCATATATAACATTGTTCAAACAAATGTCAAATTGGTTGCTAGCAAAAGAAAAAGAGAAGCCTAATGCTAATAATGATGAGACTGATAGTAGATTATGCTGAACTCTAGGCATATATAGCACTTCATGGAGAGTTAAGACTCATCCAGTCTTTAACTTGAGTTGATACACACGAACTTCAAGGACTTCCTCGCTGGAACCATTTCCCATATATACACTTTGCGATTCGCTGAGATTTGGCGATAATCCACGAACCCTACTCGATCCCTGGTTATGTGCTTGGTCACTCCTGAATCCACTATCCATTCAGGATTTGTTCGAGCAACTAGAATATGCGAACAAACATGCACACTTGGAGTGCAAAGAAATTGGAATACCTTTTCGGCTCATGTATTCACGAGCGAAATGTCC
The DNA here is from genome assembly GCA_014218235.1 of Colocasia esculenta. Taxonomy (NCBI): domain Eukaryota; kingdom Viridiplantae; phylum Streptophyta; class Magnoliopsida; order Alismatales; family Araceae; genus Colocasia; species Colocasia esculenta. The sequence continues at coordinate 124,755,082 of CM024761.1, forward strand.
CAGTTGTCCACAATTATAGCATTTGGCCTTCGACTTATCTTTCTTTCCACCGTGCTTGCCTCTTTAGAGCTTCGGTGCTTGCCCTACCATTGAAGTGGGTGCAACATTCTGCCTCTTCCTCTTGAAGTTCTTCTTTGGACCCTTCTTGCCCTGTTGTCTGCCTCCCTAGGTGACAAGGGAAGTAGAACACATAGCTTCCTCACGCTCAGCCTCTAACTCCACATGGCGAGAGATGTTAGAAAAATTCTTAATACTCTCATTATGAGTGAGGATTTGTTTCATGTGAGTCAAGAGTCTGGCAAAGATCTTATTACAGCCTGCACCTGCTGCTCATCAGTGAGATCGTGACCTGCAGACTTCAAGTCGCGGATCATGCTTGACATCATCCTTAGATGCTCAGTCATGTTCTGGCGGGATCTTTTCGAAGGGTCTCAAATTTCAAAACAAGAGCCCTTACCTCGTGGTAGAGGTTCCTCCAAAAGTAATCGTCAACTTATCCCACATATCCTTGGCAGTCTTACACTTATCAAACTCGCTAATCATATCATCCTACATGCTGCTTAACAGTGTAAAGTGCGTGCTAGGATCTTTGTTGAACCATGTCTTGTAGGCCTCTTGATCTCTGCGGTGTTGAGTAGTGTTGCCTTCTTTGGGCGGGGTCATGGAGGTAGTAATGTGATCAAGTACTTGTTTCTCATTCAAGAGATATTGGATCTTTCGATGCCAAATGTCATAGTAATGCCATCTAATTTAGCCCCTTTCATTAAGTCAGCAATAACATTCTTGGAGGCCATCTATGAATCTACATTAAGATAATAATGAGAAGGCTAAGTTGAGAATTCTACACATCAGTCTATTTAATCAAGAAATCTACACTATAATATAAATATTCTCCATATAATAAGATTGAAAGTAGACTTAGAGTCCTACAATCATCTCCCATTTATATAAGAATATTTAATATTATTAGAGTAATTTCGATCAAATAATTTAGAGGGAGAGGAACTAACATCTCTCAATTAATAAGCATATATATACTAAACATGAATAATCAAATAAAGAATTAACAACTAATCATGTTCAAAAAATATTCTAATAATTTTGAACAACTAATCATGCATGTTCAAAACTCCCTTTTAATAAAGGATTCAACACATGATTTTAAACGATCGGATCATACATAGATTGTTTGAATATAAGGTGCATGAATAAACTTATAAGATCAAACTAACTAATACAATTTATTGCATGGACTTAAATAAGACAATCTCATAATCATGAAGCTCATAATGATCCGAAGGAATAATAAAATCATGTCTAAAATGGCGATAACATCATAATAGCTAAAGCTATTGTCTGGAGGTGGGCCGGAGTCATAGCACGGCGTCGGGGAACATGCCGCATGTGACGTCGGACTTGTCGTACCGCCAAATAGCCATTATTGTGGCGACGAGAGACTGGGATACCTTCCGGTCCACATCCAATAATGCGGCTAAGTCGGGCTCGACCATGAGGTCCGCTCGACAACACCACATTAGTGCGACATCTAGCAAGGCGGTCAAGATCATGACGCCAATGGGTCGACGCTCGCATGTGTGCCTGTTCCACCAGAAAAGTGCGTTTGGGTAAACTATGTCAGACACCACGAAGTTGGCTTGTAAGAAGGACGTGCATGAGTGGACTAGTATGCATGCGCCCTTGTCTGCCAGTACCCCCGCGTTCAGCCAAACTAGCATGCCTGCGAAGCGCCATGCTTTCACCCTCGCGAACCGCCATGCCTGCGTGCATCCCCGCGTGGCCTCACACCACTATGCCACAGACGCCACAACGCCCGCGTGCCTGGTGTGCATGGCCGCCGCCGCGGACGTGGCCCCGGACTGCGCGGCCTCCATGCCAGCCCGCCTGGCCACGGTCAAAGCCTTCGCACCAGTCCGCCTGGCTGCGGACCTCTTTGCGCCAGCCCGCCTGGCCGCGGGCCGTGCAGCCTACATGGCCAGGGCGCCGCTGACCATACGGGCAGCGTGGTCACAGTGCACGCCTCCCACCTATTGCAAACGTGGGCCACGACCTACCGCCAGGCCACGGATCCCATCGCGAGTGCCTGGGTGACCACTTGGGCCACAGTCCGCACCTCCGCGCCAACCCGCAGGCCCATCTGCACGGCCTGCCTCGCCCACCCCTATGCCCGCCTGCATGGCTGCGTGGACTGCTTGGCTAGGAACCACGTCGCCCGCATGGCCGCGATCCGCCTGCATGAGTGGCCGTGGTGGCGACGGTTCTCCAGTGCGGTGCGCTCTAGATGTTCCGCCAATCACCCTCCTGAACGGCGAGAAGAAACATCGCCCGATAGGGCGAAGGAGAAGTGTGCAGTGCTACAACATAATCTCTCACAGTCATCAGTCGCCGAAATCTAACTGACACACAGACTCCTGTGTGGGTGACGGGTTGCTACCAACCACACTATCACCATCATCATCCATGGAGATCTCCGTCGGTTCAAAATTGTAAGACCCGGCCCTCTTGGGCCCTTGGCCCCGTCCTCAGGGTCGTGACGGGTGCCCTGGTCGCGACATGGTCGTGCCAGAGGAGCCTGCTGCGACAGGCTTCGGGTCGCAATGCGCATGCCGTCGCGTTCTGGTCGCGACGAGGGTAGCCGTCGCGTCCTTGTCGCGCCATCTAAAGGCGTCGCGACTACTTTTTTGACAGACTTCACCGCTATTCTATCTGTCATAATAGTCGTGTCGGGTGTTAGGTGCGTACAACGTTGACACGACCTGGCCAGCCGTCGCATTCTGGTTTTTTAGTCTTCAAGGTTTGACGGCCTTTTGGGGTCGCACTGGGTCAGGCGGTCGCGACAGGGTCTTGATGCCCTGGGGCGTTGCGACATGGTTAGTGTCGGCCGGCCCGACTGGTCACATCTTGGGGCCCGTCGGTTTAAAACTGAGGCTGCACCCCATTTCCCCCTCTTGGCCTCTCTTTCCCCTTCTTCTCCCTTCTCCCTCCCTCGAGCCCTCTTGTGTTTCTCCTAGTTTTTGCTGCTCGTGGCCAGGTGGTGATGTCTCCGTCATGTAGAGGACGTGCTCGGGGCTTGGAACGAGGAGGAGGTAGCCATTCCGACGTGAAGGCCCCAACGGGTCGGCTCTACTCTTGGAGGTAGGGACCCTCGACACCTCTCGCCTTAGCATGCTCCCCTCCCTCTTGAGGTTGTAGTTTCCCCGTGGTTTGGGGTGTGGGAGTGTAAGAATCATGCTCGTGTGAGTGAGGTTCCATCGAGCGTAGATCGTTGAAAATCCATGTTTTATTGGGTTTTGAGGTGGTTTGTATGGTTTATGATGTTTTTTGTTTTTTCCTACAGGTTAGCATGCTCCCCTCCCCCTTGTGGTTGTGAATGTAACTGGATTTGGGGTGGTCTCCAGGAGATCGTCCCGGAACCCCCTCGGCTGAGAACGCGATCACTAGAGGTCACGATGATGTCGCGACTAGCAGGGCCATCGTGATATCATTGCGACGCTCTTGGGTGTCGCGACAAGGTCGCGACGGCTTGGGCCGCCGCGACAGTGTCGCGACAGGTCTAGGCATCGCGACAAGGTCGCGACGGCCCGATGCGTCACGACTACAGCAGAGACAGGTAAGGTCTTGCAAAGTTCCATTTTCTATGGAGTATTCGTCGTTTTCCGCTTCTTACTGTACCCGTGGCACCAGTGCTAGTTCTCTAATACGGTCCTACACTAGTCATTCACTCGGTGCTCGACACTTGAGGGCTTGTCCCGTGAGAGAGGTTGTTACCATTGCCTGGGACCCCCATCCTCGTGAGCCTTAGAGGGAAGTTCGGGGCGACGAGCGTACTCGAGTCACAGACTCTAGAGTTGAGGGGAAAACAATGGTTAGTTTAGCGACGTCGAGTCATTTACGAGCTCTCTTGATTGGTCTTGGACACTGAGGACAGCTAGAGTTCTACGGTGCAGACTAGTCAGTCTTTTTTCTCACTGCCTCGCTCTTTGTGGCCCTGGAACCACTTAGGGAGGCTAGGCGTGGCACCATAGTCCAACCAGACTACTGCAGTTAATGTTGTGCTTTGTGTCCTACCTCACTCTGATGAGACGTGGAGGTTTAGACCTAGGTCGAGGATAAGACGTCAGTGGACGCACCTGACCGGTTGACTATTGGTAGTGCTTTCTGCAGCTAGTGTTTCTTGTCCAGGCAGGGTTCTCTCTGTCTGTGTTCTAGCGTGTGGTGGTCACGACGAGCAACGTACGGAGTTTCCGACCGTGCTATACTTTCGTACCGTTGCTAGCTAGTAGCTTTGCTTCCGCACTTTCTTTCATAGGTAGAAAATATAACTGGTGTTATTTAATTAAGTATATACTTTTGACTACCTGTTAGAGCTAGTAGGAGATGGTAGTCCCTACTGAGCTTCTGTTGTGAAGGTCATTCCTCCTTTTTCCCAGGTGAGACTTCTCAACAGCGACGGGCGCGCGTCGGGCAGAGGAGACAGGGCGATAGTCGTGGTCCTCGTAGCTAGCAGTGTTTCCCCCTTTCAATTGTACATCATCCCGGGGCATGCCCCTAAGGTACTTGTCTTTCCCTTTTTACTTGTACTAGTTATGTGTGTTGGGACTGTACCTAGAGCGATACGCAGTGGTCTCACTCTTCTTTCTGCTTCCACGTGTGTGATCCTAGTTAGCAGTTGACATTTATTTCCTTTACATATTCTATTAGACTTACATTATATCCCTTCCGGGTCTCCAGATCTGTGGGCGGCGACCATAAAAATCGGGTCCTCGGCGTGGGCTGAGGGTCGGGTTCTCGGGGCATTACAGTTGGTATAGAGAGAGAGTCGACAGGACTTGTAGGGGATTTAAACGCAAACAGGAAGTCTAACAATAGTACAAGTACACTGCTAGCCGCACGAGTTGGTATGTTAACCTTGTTGGTTTGTGTGTCGTGCAGGATATGCTCAGCGCAGGCGTAGGTAGGCCAGAGAACTAATAGAGCAGCAGGATGAGCCGGATATACCCGCGTAGGGGCAGGTCCAGGAGGAGGTGTCAGCAGAGGAGTCCGTGGCACAACTTCAGGGAGCAGGGCCAGCAGCAGCAGTAGGCAGGAAGCAGCAGCAGGAGTACTAACCCCCGCCACAACAGTATGCAAATTTGTTTCCCCTGGCCGAGCAGTCTTCAGGAACCTGTACCAGGGAGCGTGGTAGCCTGGGAAGGCTGGCGGCAGCGGGAGGGTCAGCTCTAGTATCCCCTCGAGCAGTACCGGAGCAGCAGGCAGATCTGGAGGTGGAGCAGACAGCGGTTTCAGCAGGTGTCGAGTACTGGGAGTACCCCGGGCTGGTCGGAGGAGGGCGGCTATCACTTAGGATAGAACCACTCTCTTGGGAGGTTCTTGCGCCTCCGACCGCCGATGTTCTTTGGTGAGTATGATCCAGACAAGGCAGAGAGTGGACGCACGAGTTGGAGCGCACGTTCGAGACTATGGAGTGCACCGAGGTGGACTAGGTCAGGCTGGCAGTGTATCTGCTCAAGGGAGCAGCCCATGAGTGGTGGAGAGTTCAGCGGCAGACTCACTTCCAGGGGCAGTGTTTGGATCAGATCACTTGGCAGCAGTTTTTGGGGGTCTTTCACGGCGAGTACTTTCCCGACTAATCTCAACGTGAGAGACAAGACCAGTTTCACGAGTTGGTTCAGGGCGATCTCACAGTTACCCAGTACCACCAGAGGTTTGTCCGGTTGTTGAGGCATGTTCCTCATGTTGCAGGTAGTGAGCAGGCTTGTGCAGAGAGGTTTATCGCAGGCCTGAGAGGCTAGATTTGAGGTGGGGTGTGACTGCTCACATGTGTGCCACTTTGGGAGAGGCCGTGGCTATGGCCACCACCTTGGAGAGAGAGACCTGGCAGCCCCAGCAACACCAATAGGGAGGAGCCTCTTCTAGGTCCTCGCCGTACAGCGTCCTACAGGTAGTCGTGGTAGCGCGACTTTTACTTCGGGCTCAGAAAGTTCAGGCAGTTCCGGATTGCGCTCGAGGTTCAAGTGATGACCACATGTGGAGGTGGTCAGGGAAAGCAGCAAAAGCGCCAGTCGAGGTTTGCGGAGCAGTCAGTTCAGCAGGGAGTGATCAGGGCAGGCAGGAGGCAGTCTGTTACATGTGTTTGCCGGGCCACTTCAGGAGGGATTGCTTGATAGGGCAAGTCCAGCAGCCAGTGTAGTACGCGCAGCAGCTACCGCAGTACCAATTCCCTCCCCAGTTGTAGGCACCCCGACAACAGAAACAGGGGTAGTACCAGCAGCAGCCTCAGCATTTCCAGCAATTTTAGCAGCCTCAGCAGTTCCAGCTGTACTAGCAGCAGTAGTTTCCACAGCAACAGCAGTCGCCGCTCGCAGCAGCAGCCCCAGCAGGTGCAGCAGCGTGGGAGTGGATGTGGTCATGTGATGGCTCTTACTAGGCAGTAGCAGAGGCGTCAAACCTGGTTATAGGTACCTACCTATCCTTGGTAGAGCTGCTCGTGTTTTGGTTGACCCCGGTGCTTCTCTTTATTTTGCTTTCGAGGAGTTTTACAAGTCTCTGGTTCATCACACCCCTGAGAGGCAGTGTGATGTAATGGGTGATCTCCCATCCGGTGATTATATACGTTCTTTCGGTTGCCTGGAGGGCATCACAGTTGAGGTCCAGGGACACCAGTTGCCGGCCAGGTTGTACGCGTTGCAGCTTCATGACTTTGACGTCATTCTGGGCATAGACTAGTTGGAGGCTCACTCAGCTGTGGTGGATTGTCAGTGGAAGACCGTTCGGTTTGAGATACTTGGAGCACTTGTTCTCTGCTTCCGAGGTATCCGGTCTTCCCGTCGACCTTTATTTCCTTCTGTAGAGCTCATCGTTTGATTCGTGATGGGTGTGTGGCATATCTTGCTTCTGTTTGTTCCTTGGAGGCCTAGAGGGTCATCGATTTTTGATGTGCCTATTTTTTGTGAGTTCTCTGATGTTTTCCCGAAGGATCTACCTAGGTGTACCGCCTGAGCGGGAGGTAGAGTTCTCCATTGAGCTTTTGCCTGATACGATACCTTTGTCTAAGGCGCCTTACCGGATGGCTCCGACTGAGTTGCACGAGCTGAAGCGCTAGTTGTCGGAGTTGCTTGAGCTGGGTTCATCTGTCCGAGTCGTTCTCCATTGGGAGCGCCCGTGCTGTTCGTGAGGAAGAAGGATGGCGTTTGAGGTTGTGTGCATCGATTATAGGCAGCTGAACGTGGTAACAGTGAAGAATAAGTATCCGTTGCCGAGGAACGATGATTTGTTCGACCAGTTGCAGTCAGCCAGAGTGTTTTGGAAGATTGATTGAGGTTCGGTTACTATTAGTTGAGGATAGAGATTCAGATATGGCATGACAACTTTCCGTTCGAGGGTACGGAACTTGAGTTCGTCGTGATGCCATTTGGGCTCACGAACGCACTCGCAGCTTTTTGGATTTGATGCATAGGGTGTTCAATGAGTACCTGGACAGGTTGTAGTCATCTTTGTAGATGACATTTTGGTCTATCGGCTTCTGAGGGGGAGCACGAGGAGCATCTGAGGATCGTGCTAGAGACCTTGCGGAGTCACCAACTTTATGCCAAGTTTAAAGTGTGGAATTTGGCTGAGGGAGGTGTATTCTCGGGCAGTGATCTCAGGTTCTGGTGTGGGAGTGTTGTTTGGGGAGCTTTCTGGTTTGCAGGCTACTACAGGAGATTCACCAGGATTGTAGAGCCGTTGACCAGATTGACCAGACTCAAGGCAGATTTGTTTGGACTGAGGACTGCGAGTAGAGTTTTAAGAGCTGAAGACGAGGTTGACTTCAGTGCCAGTGTTGGTCTACACCACGCGTCTGTAGACACGCCAATTTTACCCAAATTGGACAAAATCTCGAGTTGCACTGTAACGCCTCAATGTGATTGTCTTTGATTACTTTTTAAGTGATTTCCTCGAATTTCCTGTTTTACTTTGAAACTCTTCAGAATTTTCCTGTCTTTTTAAAGCTTTTTAGGACCTTTTAGATAAGTCTACAAAAGAGTCTGAAAAAACCAAAAAAAGAATCAGCACTGTTTGAAATCGCGACCAGACCGGCGGCCGCATATTAATGCCATAAGCGCGACGCCTTGAGGCGACGCAATTCAGCTACCGCCTTACAGGACGCAACGCTTAACTGACGTTAAAGGGCGTCCATGGCAGCCGCCGCGATTAAAAAGTCAACAATTTCAGGCTGTGCCAGAGCACGTACGTTCTGACATTGTGGCAGGCTCTGAAATGCGTCGTGGTTGTACGACGCGATTCTTAACCGCCCTGCGTGCACCATGCCCCTGTCAGGCGTCAGAACGTTGTCAGTATGGTGTCAGACTCTCAATCGCGCCCAGACCGTACGCCGCGATTAAGAACCGCCAATTACAGCATTACAAATGTTCAGGCGGTTGTTAATTATGACCAGTATAATGGACGCATTTTATGGACGCAAATGAGGTCATGGTTGTCAAATCGATTTGACCTTCCGAAAAATGCGACGACTATGGTCGGCGCGATTCTTAAGATCGCTACGCGCCGTAATCATCATATTTTGGCAAGTTGATGGGACATCTGGCCGACCTAATGAATCGCGACGTCCCCTGTGGCCGCAATTTTACTTGAAAAACGTCAGTTGGTTTGGACGCGATATTAAAATAGTGAGTCTATATACAAGCCCCTGCGCAGCAGTGAGGAGAGAGAGACCTTACCCCCCCCCCCCCACCAGAGCGGCGAAGCCCTTCCCGTCCAACGCGTCGCCCACCTGCCGTTCTGTTCCACGTCCACCGGAGGTTCCAGTGGGACGATCTGCTGTCCAAAAGCTGCCATTTCGGAGCCGGAGGACGATCCACGCCGTCCGCTCCACGACGAGGCGTCGCCATCCACCACGCTATTTCCAGGCTCTCACAGCCTTTCTCTCCCCCTGTCCGGGTCACCAGACAATACACACGCACACATGTGCATGTTTCCCTCCCTGTCTAGTTAGGGGTTTTTCATTTTCGTAGTTAGAAGGTGCATCCGCACCGTTATATGTCCTGTCCGCTGTCTTCCGTTGTCTTTTCATTTACTACACGTCCGTCTAATCCGTTCCATTTCTGTCCTCTTCAGGTACCTCGGGCTAAATCTCCTTCGCCGGCCGGCCGGTGGGTGGAAGGAGGAAGGACCACCGCACACACATCCCGCTACTTTCCACGGCCCCAAAAAGGTACACATCCCCTTTTAGACCCCGTCCCTACTTTTGGTACTTTTTAGAAAAGTACCTGGCGATCGCATTTTCGGTCTTTCATCGCCGTGTGGAGACGAGTTTTTTTCGTCCTTTCCGGGAAGGGGAAATAACCACATCTACAACTTGGCGATCGCGATGAGACTTCTTCTTTTAGCCGGTACCACTTGGTTTAGCCCTGTGTGGCACTGTTTTCTAGTTAGTTTAGTCATTTCCTACTTGCTTGTTAAGCTTCCTTTTAGTCCTTTCCATTAGCATGGTAAAAATAGTTTAATAAGGTTTAGATAAAAATAAAAAAAAATTTTCTATAGTCCTTACCATTCTACCATCTTTTCTATTTGAGAGTTTTGATGTTTGGAACCCCCATCCCCCTCAATCTAACCCCTAATTGCATGCTAAATCCCCCTTGGGGTGAGATTTCATTGGGAGGGTTTCTGAGTTGAATCACGACTACCCCAGACGCCGCGATTCAGCCCAGTTGATCATACTTAGAAAAATTTTGTGGGGAGGGTTTTCTGTGTTGATACGCGTCGGGAAACGGACGACACATTTCTGCCTGCTTAGTTATTTTCAAGCTTTTTAGAAATATATTTGTTCGGTGCTGTTGCGCGTCAAATCCAGATGACGCATTTTTGAATCTTTGTTGTGCGGCAGCCTGTCTGGACGCGTTTTGAACAGAGTCCTCAGGAGTCGCCTCGGCTCTTACAGCTGTCATAAGTTGTCAGATCCGCGGCCGACTAAAAGGACGCGATTTAAATTAGCGCCCACTGCGGTGGACGCGATTTAAATCCTTTCCAGAACCTCCAGCGGCTTGCCTTGTGTTGTTTTCACCTTTTTTAATAGCCGGGGGACTTTCTTCCCTGATTTCCTAGGATCCAAACACACCTCTCGGTGGAACTATATCTCCATTGGGCATTCCGTCTCTTTGGACTAGAAAATTCCTGCTGGGACCTCCGTAAATCTCCGTACCCCATGGATTCCCTCACGAAGGACCGAGTTGGTTGTACCAAATACCAGCGACCTGGATAGAGTGCCTATTGTGGAGAGATTCTTTAAAAGTGAACCCCGAAGTTATCATTATACCCACTTGTCGAGTTCACTTCTTCTCTTGAGTGGACACACTAAGCTAAAATCCACGTTAATCATTTCAAACATAATTAAGTGGACGTAATCGGTGCTAACTGTGTGCTTAAAATCAAGTAATCTTCTCCCTCATTAGTTGAGTAGTTGTCCGGTACTGTTTTCCGAGCCGCCCTGCATGCAACTCCGATCTGGCCGTTCTCTTTCCATGGCTGATTACGAGAACGCAGGCCAAGACGAGGCGTATGAGGAAATCTATGGGTCTAGCTCTTATCTTCCTGCCAATCCGTCCAATCCACATGTGAACGTGGTGGATGCGCAACCCCAGATCCCCCAGATTCCCCAAGGCAGATGATCCTTCTGCCTTTGTTAATCTTTCTCAGCTTATGGGCATCCTCCAGAACCTTCAAGCTTCTCATGTACCAGATGCCCAGGCTGCCCTAAAGGGGAAATCTGTTGTCAACCCGATCCCTCCGGTTACCTGAACCAAGGACCCCGGATTGAGTCTGTCCGCGATCCAGGTGGGAAAATTTCGCCAGCCCCTTCACGGGCCCATTCTGTTATCCATTCCCGGTATCATAGTCCAGAAGATAGATACGGGCACCGCTGACATGGCACACCCTGCTTATCAACCACGGGTTCCGACCTAGGGTCCCGCATATGTCAGCATTCCTCACCAATACCCTTCCCGGGCAGACGCCCATTGTGCTGTCCCTTCCGCTGCTCCCCAACAATCTCCAAATCAGCTTACCCAGGCCCTTCTGGCTAAGGTAAACAAATTGGAGCGTGATTTGAAGAGGGCATCTGCCCCTAAAGATTCCTTTGAACTGGCATTACCTTCTATGCCAATCTTTCATTTACCTCCGTCAGAAATGCCGGTCTATCGCCGCTACAATGGCACCGGCAGCCCTTCGTACATATCAAGGAATTCATGTACGAATCTTCTTTCTGGCAGGATGACAATCGTGCCCTTGCCTTCCTGTTTCGTCGGTCCCTGGATGGGTTGCCCTCGATTGGTTCTATTCCTTGGACCCAGTGGATGCAGAGAACTTCGAGGCAGTCCAGAGGAAGTTTCTGAGGAGGTACAGAGACCGAGTGGGCCCTGTGCTATCTATTACTGATCTGGTGGCCGAAAAGATGAAGGCTGATGAAGAGTTCGTCTCCTTTGCTGATAGGTAGAGGCTCATGGCCGAGAAACTGAGAGATCTGTTGTCTGAATCTGAGCAGGTGAAGATGATCACCACCAACGCTACCCCCCAGTTCAGGACAATCTTGGCTATGAATAAGCTGACAACAATGGAGGAGCTATATGAGAGAGCCAGATACATTCAAACACAACTGAAAGACTCTCCCATAGTGGCTCATTTGAACCCAAGGCCGGGTTGGTAAGAAGCCAGTAGGTACCTCCGCCAGTGGTCCCACCACTGAGGGGGTTATTCACAATGAACAAGTGAGTGCCATGGGCAATCCAGCCCCTCCCACTTACCGTGCACCCAATAACCCAGGGCTCAACAACCCCAATTCCCAGCCTTTAGGCCAAACAACCAGTCTAATTTCAGGGCCCAGCAGCCGCCTCCTCAGCAGCCCTACTATGACCAGCAACCCCAGCGGCCGCCATTCCAGCAGCCCCAGTTCCAACAGCCACCACAGCACAATACCGCCTGCACCCCAACCCCAACAACAACAACCCCCTCATCCACACCAGCAATTAACCAGGTTCCTCCTCCAGGCGATTATGGGCCACCTCCACCCAGATTCCCAATCAGCCCTAGAACAACCCCCTACCCTCCGCTGCCAGAAACCCTACCCGACATTTTTAATGCCCTCATGGCAGCCGGAGCACTGACATTGCCGAAGGAGAAACTCCAATGGCCTCCTCACCTCGATACCTCCCGGTATTGTGAATTCCACTGGGGCCCGGGCCATACGTTGGACCGATGCTTCCACTTCAAAGATTATATTCATAATCTAAATGAAGGTGGAGGCATTGACTGGGTTGAAATGAGGAAGTTTGTCACTAAAATGAAGGCAAGAAGGCCTCCTCAGCAGCAGCTTCAGCTTCCATGGCAGCCACAGCAACCACCGCAGCAGCAGCAGCCTGACTTGGGTATCGTACAGAATCCGTTGCCAGAGCACCCGGCACCAAATGGTCAGGTGAATGCCTTCACGAACCAGCCGCCGCTGTGGAGCACCCGCCACACCACAACCACCCCTGCCACCCAGGCACCCTTTATTTTACCACCCTTCATACACCCACCGCAGACAACCCGTTACCCTCCTTCTTACGCATTCCCACCAACTACACCGTCCATCCGCGTACCAACTCCTGCACCTGTACATTCACCCTCTGTAGATACACCTACCCATTTTCGCATACCCCTACACCACCACCACCTGACTCGCCGCCTGTACAGGCACCCACCGCTTTCCCTTATAAACCCTAACCATAGGGCCCCCTTCCTACGCATTCCCACCACCTCCACTGCGCATATCACTGCCACCACTACACGCCAGATTGCGGTAGGCATCCAACTGCTGCACCAAATTCTCACCAATCCACCCTCTACCTCACAGCCATCCACTTCCGCAGATCAGGCTGTTGCGTCTACTTCAGGCAGTTCCCCTGAACCCGCCATGGTGCTCCGCAGCGGGCGTATGTTAATCGGGTTTTCCCCCAGCAAGATCAAGTACTGCCAACCCAGGAAGAGGAAGAGGTACAAGACGGATTAGTGCCAGGCACCCAGTATGATTTGTTGAAGCACCTGGACTGGACTCCAGCCAGGATCACCATCCTGGAATTGATTAAGAGGTCGCACACTCACCAGGAAGCACTCATGCAGTATCTGCAGAAGGTGATGGTTAACGAGGATCTGCCGGTTAACCAGATTAGTGCAGTCTTGACACGACAGGCCCACATCCAGCTATCGTGTTCCGTGAGAGTGAGCTCGCGCCAGTTGATTCACAGCGATACGCCCTGTGTCTTACAGTAAACATCAACGGCATTCACGTGGATCGATGTTTGGTGGATTCTGGGGCCTCCGTCAATGTCGTGTCCCCTGACACGCTAACTCTATGTGGAGTGCCGGTCCAATCAATTCACCCCCTATTATCACTGTCACGGCCTATGACAATTCCACTAGGTCGCCAAGAGGGGTTGTTACTTTGACAATCGGGCTGGGCCAACTTCTACGGAGATGGATTTCCACATCCTTGACATGGATCCATGCTACCATATTATCCTTGGTCGACCTTATGTGCAGTCCCTTGGTGCTGTTATGTCAACAGTCCACCAATGTTTGAAATTTCCATATAAGGGATGCGTAATTAAGGTCGCCAACAAGCCTAGTCTTGCAGAAGTCGAGGCTATTATGACAAGCAACTCGGTTCCAGCAGTATGGCCTACTAATCAGCCCCTCACAACGATACAGTACCAACCTAGCACGTCCGGCACGTATCCCGGGCCGGGTCCTTCAGTAGTCAGCCCTTCTGATTCAAGCAGAATAATCACCAAGAAAGGGTTGCATATCATGAAACTAATGGGTTATCGGCCCGGCAAAGGCCTCGGTGCACAACTACAGGGCAGGACAACTGCCGTTAAAGCATGCAAGAGAAAGGTCAAGGTCGGCTTAGATATCAGCCTGTCAAAACCCAGTTGCGGCCAAATCAACCCCTCGCATGGACTTTGCACAATCATTTTTAGGGGGGCACTACAGCCGGGGATCCCCAGCCATTGCCCATTGAAACACAACCAATCTACTCCCTGACTCGGATACCTTTTGGGCACCAGATAACTCTGCACCAGCCAAGCGACCCAAGATGGTGATTATGAAACTGAATGGAACAAGTGGTTTGACATGGGCAGTCTTACCGCCTGTTTAAACCACATGTTCGGATCGCCTGAGGCACATTGGTTTTCTGAATTGCAGTCTATAGTGCAAGAGATCAAGGGCACCGACCCATACCGGCAGAAGTACAGGGCACTGACCCTTCCTGTCGGAACTCTTGGGCACCGACCCCTTCCTGTCAGAACTCTTGGGCACCGACCCCTTTCTGTTAGAACGTTTGGGCACCGACCCTACACCGGATCCAGTTTCGGGCCTGAGCCCGCCCCAGTTGTTATCTCGAGCCCTGTGCTCGCTCCAGTTACTCGGGCATCACGCCGATCCCTTTCCGTACCAAGCATCACGCCTGTTTCTTCGGCTTCGGGCATCACCACGCTTCTTTCTTCAGCTTGGGCATCACGCCGCGTTCCTTTCTTTCTTCGGCTTCGGGCATCGCGCCCGCTTTCCCTTCAGCACCAGGCATCATGCCTGTTCTTTTCGCGACGGGCATCACGCCCATTACTGCTTTTTTCGGGCATTACGCCCGTTCCAGCATTTTCATTAGCCCCGCGCCTGTCTTTCATTTTGTACCAGGCATTTTGCCCTCTTTTAATTCCACATTGGGTTCCACACCCACTTTATTCGCCCTGCTTTTAGTTTTCGTACTGGTACGCATATCTTCCCTTCAGTTCTGGGAATTCCTAGGGGCAACCCTCCTCCTTTCCCGTCCATTATACATACCTTTTCCGTTCCATCCACTATGGTCCCGTCCTTTGTACAGACCATGGCAGGATCATTTTTTGCTTCTCCTGGGACCCGAACACCTGTCCGTCCATCCTCTGTACATATTTTCTCTGAGGAACCATCTGATCCGTCAGAATCCTTAGAAACTGCTCTTCCGGATCAGGTCTCACGCCTGACAATTGCCTTCGAGCCACCTTGAAGGGTCTGATTGTCTAGCATCGTTCCTTTTCCACCAAACATGCGTCCCCCTCTGGCCTCATGGGCCTTCCGCCCACCCTGACTTTGAATTGTGTTCCTCCTTCCAACATCCTCGAATTGCCCTTGTTTCCCGCTTTGCTGCTTCCACTTCCCGCTTCCGTTTAAGTGCTTGTTGGTTGCTTCCCTTTCCTTCTCCACCACGTGAGAAGAAGGGGGGTTTTTGGGGTTGGTTTGTGATGGAAGACCCCGCCATCTTTGTTGAGGAAACTTCTTTCCTCGCCTGACTGCGTTCCAGTCGGGGTTTGTCATACCCGGGCCTTCAGGCGGGTTTTCGGTGCCCCTTCCACGAAAGGGACTTTTACTGCTTTCCCTAATCCATCCACCCCGCAAGGGGATGTTGCTGTAAATACCGCTTTGTCTGCTCCCTCGGGGATCTTTTCTTTACTGCTTTCCGAATACCCATGGGCGGGACCTTGCTTTCGATAATTTCCTTCTGCTTCGTCTCTTCCTTCTAGTAGCTTAGACAAGGGTAGTAGACTAAGGGTAGATCCAGGAAGGAAATCCAAGGGTAGGAGGATCCCTCATCGTTATCTGGCTAGCCTCGCTCATAAATGCAAGGCGTGCCTGGCAATTCCCGAGTTCATTGAGTACCTTTGCAATTGCAGAAATAGAATATGAGCAGTCAGCCCCCTTTGTTGATGATGGGTTCGGCGTCTATGAAATAATGGACGACGATGACCCGATTAATGATGGCGATGAGGAGTTTGAGGGCGAGGCTGACGCTTTTGCCAGTGGGCATAAGAGATTTGATGAACCATCACCAGCTGTGCAGGAAATCACCAAAGAAATCAACCTGGGAACCGAAGAAGATCCCAAGATTGTCCTCGTAAGCACTAACTTGTCACCGGATGAAGAGGAGGCAATTGTGGAGGTTCTTAGGCAATATAAGGACATCTTCGCATGGAGCTACGAAGATATGCCCGGCTTAGACTCTTCCTTAGTCGAGCATTATCTCACCCTCAAGCCAGGCTCCGTTGCAATTAAGCAGCGTTTAAGGCGTTTCCACCCCCAGATCGCTTTGAAAAGAAGGATGAAGTTGACAGGCTTCACAAAGCCAAGTTCATCAAGTCATACTTTATCCTAATTGGGTGGCAAACATCGTCCGGTTATCAAGAAGGACGGGAAGGTCAGGATTTGCATTGACTTCCGGGACCTTAATCGCGCTTGTCCTAAAGATGATTTCCCTCTACCTCACTTGGATGTGCTGGTAGTAACACAGCTGGGTATGAAACCCTATCATTTATGGATGGTTTTCTGGGTATAATCAGATCAAGCTGGCGGAAGAAGACCAAGACAAAACTTCATTTACTACACCCTGGGGTACTTATTGCTTTGTGGTCATGCCATTGGGCTTAAGAATGCCGGAGCCACTTACCAGAGGGCCATGATGGCCATCTTTCATGACATGATCCACATTCTTGTTGAGGTGTATGTAGACGACTTGGTAGTTAAGTCAAGATCGGCAATTGAGCATGCTGGGGTTCTCACTAAGGTTCTGCAAAGGACTCGAGAATATCATTTAAGGATGAACCCAAGAAATGCGTGTTTGGTGTGTCAGCTGGAAGGTGCTAGGGTTTATTGTGAGCAAAAGAGGCATAGAGATTGATCCAGATAAGGCAAAGGCGATAAAGGAATTGCTCCCTCCAAGAATTTGAAAGAAGTTCGAGGACTAATTGGGAGGTTGCAGTACATTCGTCGATTCATCTCTCAGCATTCTCAACGGTGTAGGCCTTTCTATAACCTCACCAAGCCGGGAGTTGAATTTTGCTGGGATGAGAAGTGTCAGGCAGCGTTCGATGAGCTTAAGGACTATCTTTCCAATCCGCCTGTCCTGAGACCGCCTTCGCCAGGCAAGCCTCTCATCCTCTATATCTCTATTTAGAAGACTCCGTAGGAGCTGTTCTTGACCAAGTCGACGACGAAGGCAAAGAAAGGGCGGCCTACTACCTGTCAAGCTTCTTAATCCTTGTGAGCAGAGATATAATTCCATGGAGAAAACCTATGCCGCACTTGTATGGGTAGTGCAAAAATTGAAGCACTATTTCCTCGCCCATACAGTGCACTTATTGCTCGCATGAACCCATCAAATTCTTGCTCAAAAACCTGTCCTAACTGACAGATTAGCACGTTGGCAAAGTTTCCTTTCCCAATTTGAGATCACCTACATCCAACAGAAGGCAATCAAAGGTTATGCCATAGCCGAGCATCTCGCTCATCACCCATTGCCTCGAAGTGATCCAGTCTGTTCAGACCTCGGGATGAAGAATTGATGTCCATCGATCATGACGATCGTATGTACACATTGTATTTTGAGGGCCCTGAATTCTTATGGAACAGGCATCGGGGTGGCCCTGTTGTCTCCAGAGGGTGTCACCATATCGCAAGTTCATAAGCTAAACTTCCCTGCTACCAATAATATCGCCGAATATGAGGCTTTATTAGCTGGTCTGGAACTCGCGCGCTATTATGATGTGACACACCTCCGGATTGTAGGTGATAGCCAATTAGTCCTCCGCCAAGTGCTCACCAAATACCGCACTACTGATCCCAAGCTCAAGCCATACCAAGAACACGCTTCGGCCTACGCCAAGCTGTTCACCAAGCTTGTCTTTGTTCATGTTCCTCGTCACCAGAACCTCCTGGCTAACGCCCTTGCCACGGTTGGTGCGACTATGCACATGACTTATCCTGGCGACTTTGACAGCATTCAAATCAAACGCCGAAAAATTCCCTTCTACTTGGATCCGATGTTCCTCTGGGTTAAGGATAAGGAGCTGGTAAATGCCGAGAGGAAGAGCAAAGAAGAAATCATGTTAGTGGCTGGAAGAAGAATTGGAAGATGAAGAAAAACCGTGGTATTTTGAGATATCTGAATATTGCAAGGATCAATCCTACCTGTGGAAGCCACCCCAGAAGAAGGAAGACCATCAGGAGGATATCTCAGAAGTACATGGTGATTGGTAATACGCTCTACCGAAGAAACTCTCGGCATTTTGCTCCACTGTTTAGATGAAGTTGAGGCTCCGAAGGTTGTTAAGGAGGCCCATTCGAGTGTTTGTGGAGGTCATGTAAGTAGCCAAATGCTTGCTAAGAAGATCCTTAGGCAAGGTTTTTACTGGCCTACTCTGGAGGAGGATTGTTCTTTCTTTGTCCGCCGGTGTGTCAAATGCCAATTGCACGCCGACAAAATTCATGCTCCATCCTCTCCACTCCACCATGTATCTTCACCCTGGCCTTTCGCTATGTGGGCTTTCAATATCATCGGACCCCTTGGTGATCCTAATTCCAGAACAAAACAAAATCTTTTATTCTTACAGCAACATAATACTTCACCAAGTGGGCGGAAGCCGAAGCATACACGAAAATCAAGGCAACAACCGTCTGCCGCTTCATCATGAGGAACATCATCACCAGGTTTGGTATACCAGAGGCGATGATCACTGACAACAGTCCGCAGTTCATCTCTCAAGAACTCCGTGACCTCTACAAACAGGTATAAAATTGCATTGCATCATTCTTCACCTTATTATCCGCAAGGCAATGGCCAGGCAGAGGCACAAATAAAACTCTCATCAAAATTATCAAGAAGACATGTGAGGTTAATAAGTTCTCGGATTGGCCAGAGAAACTCGTAGAAGCTTTATGGGCTTACCGTACTTCAATCGTACTCCTACGGGGCAGACACCGTTTGCTCTTACTTACGGAATGGAGGCAGTAGTGAGTAGTAGTAGTATTACAGTATGAGATCTAATTCCTTCACTAAGAGTTCAACTTGACAAGGATTTACCAATTGATCAATGACGTGAGTCGCTCCTTGAACAATTGGAACTCTTAGATGAAAAGCGTTTAGTGGCCGCCGAGCACACGAGAGCATACCAAAACAAACTCACACGTTTTACCAAAGAGAGTCGTTGAGAGAAAATTCAAAATCGATGAGATGGTCGTTAAATTTTTTTGTAAAACCTGGTGGTCTCAGATCCAAGCTCCAACCCAACTGGGAAGACCCTTATTATAAGCCAAGCTTATTCAGGCAATGCCTATATGCTAATTAATGCAGAGGGGGAGGAACTCTCCCACTCTTGGAATGGCTTACATCTAAAAAAATACTACCCTTAATTCACTACCTGAAAAGGAAAATTTGGCATGGTATTTTGAATCTTTAAGCTTGCAAAGGGTCATTTTAAACTCTATTTACTGATTCTTAAGATGTGTTAAGCCAAGGAAGACGACCCACACACACTTACACGCCTTCCTGAGAAAACAGAGGTGCAAAATCCAAAGAAGGTCAATGTCGAGCCTATAACCCAAGGCAGTATCCGCCTTTCTCTTCTATTCGGTCTGCCGGTAGGAAGGAAGACCAGTGCGATCGACCTCTTGAAGTCTGTTTAAAAACTCGAGAAGGTATCAATCAAGGCAATAGGGAAGAAAGAGGATCAATGGAAAAATCCAAATCCTCACGAAAAAGCCAAAAGGCCAAATCCGATTGAAAGCATGTCAAGAGCGGCAAAGTCCCGCGGAGATCCAAAAGGACCCGGTCGTTGCATGCTCAAACCCCAAAAATTCAAGTAAAACTTGAACCTTTCTCTGAGTATAAAAAACAATCAATTGGGTGTCTCCCCGGTTGCCCAGACTATGGCAGACTTCCTAATGAATCTTCCTTCCTCCTCGGGACATTGCCTTGGCACCTAGGCAAGGCAGCGACCAACTAAGGAGGATGTTGCCAAGGTCACCTCAGGTCAAGGCACCCATTACGCACATCCAATCCATGCCTTAACACATCTAAGAATAGTCAATACACTTTAAGAATGACATCTAAAGAAATAAAAAGTTCAAATGCCATGCTCACCAAAAAAATTATCCAAAAAAATTGAATCTCAAAATCCAAAAAAAATCAGCATATTTAAAAAAATACAAAAAATGAATATCTCCAAAATCAAAAAAATCAGCATATTTTTAAAACCCCAAAAATTGAATATCTCAAAATCCAAAAAAATCAAACATATTTTCAAATCCAAAAAATTGAAATCCAAAAAATCAACATATTTACAAAATAAAAAAATTGAATATCTCCAAAATCAAAAAAAATAGATATCCTTTTCAAAATCCAAAAAAAGTTTTTAATTATTGTATATCCTTAAATTGCACATTTGTACACATTCACGCATCTTCGTCTTTATCTTACTTTATGCACATGTCCTTAAATTTGTTTACTGTTTTACGACATTTTGATTAGGGCTCAGCCCCTTGACAAGCCACGAAGAAGTAAGTACCCACAAGCAAGGGGCTGAGCCGGAACGGACATTTAACTTGTTTGTTCTATCTACCACAGGTGTATAGGTGAAGAAAGCTGAAAAGGACAACTGTATGTATATATATGTATATATATATATACCCGGCTAACAGGGAGCCGGGCCCGTGTACAGTATCATAATGGTGCCACACTAGCACGGTACAGGTAAAAGAAGAAAAAGAAGTACAAGTGTCAAGGCGAGGCGGTCTGACTCTCATTGCCTCCCTCTGTAGGTCCTCTGCGGGGACTGCTCTCAACCTCGCCCTGGTCACAACAGTGGGCAAGGAGGAGGCCCCATGGGCGCTCGGAGCCAGTCGACCTCTGGGCAGCTGCTCCATCCTGAACATTCCTCTCGTGCTGAGAGGAAGTCACCAGGATGCTCTCCGAGTAAGCACTGGGACGCCCTTGCTCCCTCGCGCGCTCCCGTCCGCGCGATTTGGTCCTCGGACGCCTTCAGCAGGCGCTCCGCAACTCCCTGACACGTACGCCTCCACCAACTGCTGAGTCAGTCGCTCGCGCTCTAGCTCCCAGCGGCTCTGCTCCAGCTCCCACCGAGCCTACTGACGCTCCAGGTCCCGGCGCTCCACCGCCAACAGGGCACGTAGCTCCACCACGTCACGAGGAGCTCCGCTCCGTCTGGGTCACCTGCGACTGAGCTCTGTCAACCGACGTGACTGCTCGGTCAACTCACTCACGAACCCAGCCCACGAGCAAGAGCGCCCTTCAGCTCCTCTGTCTGCACAACACGAAACAAACGTAGGTAAGTATACAAAAGCAGTTAAATTAAGTTACTAACTGAAATGCTTACCCGTGTCAGGAGATCGCGTTCTGCTCGCTCGGCGTGCTCCATTGCCGCAGCCAGCTGCTCCTGGAGGGAGCTCACTCCCGCCGCCACTGCCAGGCCCCTGCTCGAAGAGGCACCTCCCATCTCGGCCTGGACGGCCGCGCCCTAGGCTGTGCGCTGCAAGCCAACAAAGAGGAAACTATGTCATACAATGGTAAGCAAAGAAGCACAGGTATGCATCTAAATTCAACACTTACCAGTGTCTCCAAGGCCGCCCGTGCCTCGGCTAGCTGCGCCGTCATAGCCGCCAACTGTCCCTCTAGCTGGCCAATGAGCGTATCGCGCCCATCCTGCACATACATGTATATTTGTAAGTTTATATTTATTAACTGTGCAAACAAATCAAATAAGTTTAAATGCTTACCCTCTCGGGCCTCATGAAGTCGCGAAGGCCGTACTCCTCCTGGTACCGCTGGAGATAGGCGGTGCTGTCCGTGGCATCGCTGGTCACCCACCACCCCCCCCACGGTGCAGTCTGAAAACTGCTCTGGAAAGCAGGTCTGCCAATCCACCGTCTTGGCCTTCCCGCGAGTCTTTCTGCAATCCCCCTCGGCTCGCCTCATCTATCCAGCACTGATGCAGCCCTAAAGTGCGTGCCGCCAGCCTCAGGCGGAGTGGCTCGATCTGTTCAGGAAATGGACCAGATGTCACGCTGAACAAGCCCCGGCCACTCACTACCCACGGCTGATCGGCATCACCGTAGTCAGCATATGGCTCCCAAACGACTGCACAAAAAAGGCATTTGTTAAATCACTTCCTAAACTTTGTAAAAATGCTAAATACAAGGGAAAATGAGAAGGAAGAGAAGCGCACCAGGAGCGCTGGGAAGTCGCGGACGTGCCGACGAAGAACGTCTAACTGGAATGCGTAAGTCACCGTGCTAACCACGGGTAGCCACCTCCTGGCCAACGGCACCGCTGTGGGTCCACCTCTGTGGCCCTGCCCAGTGGGAGATAGTAATAGCTCCCAACTGTAAAACAATCATCACGTTGACTTAAATTTGCAGGAAAAGTCAAATCAAATTTGGGGTTAGATCTGTATCTGAAGGAAGGGCGCGAATCCGCCCACTGTAGTCTCATGGCCCGTATCGGTAGACAGGTCTGCGAAGGTGTGCGCCAAGAGGGCAGCACCCCAAGCATACCTGCCGACTCGCGTCAGGTCATCTAGTAACTCTAGGAAACGGCAGTGGATGCCGTCACCCTTAGTGGTGAACAACATCTTGCCGAAGAAGAATACTAGAAACCGGCGCAAGTCCCGGTCTGCCCGCACGGTGTCCTCGGCATCCTGACCATATGTCGCCCGTGCTAAACCCACGGCCCGCTCCACAATGGCAGGAAGAAGCTCATCTGCCTTCTGCTGCACGCTGCTAGCCCCAGCGATTGCAGCAATGCAACTTGTCCGACCATCCTCCGCATCATGGTCATCCTGCCCAAACGGCTCCAGTCCCCGCAGCTGCTATGTCGGTCGGTGTAGTCTGCGTATGTGACGCCGGTCACCACCTCGCCGTCAACCCGTAGCCCCGTGATATGGGCTACATCCTCCAGGCGGGCACCATGTGGCCCAGGGGAAGAGAAAGGTGTGGCTCACTCGGTCCCACCTATCCGGATAACCTGGATAAGTGGGGGATCAACAAACAATGGCTCGATCTTCAAGATCGAGCCAAAACCATCTCCGAAACCTCTCTCTCTGGAAGGCCGGAAGACCCCGGTAAGCTGCTACAACTAATGGCCACATGGTGCGCGGCCTCATCACACCCTGCACATAATTGTAAATTATGTTATGATAATCTTGTGTTTGTAAAGTTGTTTTAAAGTCATAAGTCATGTTATTTATGTGAGTTTAATTAGAGTTTATCACAGTGTGTTGATATTAAAAAAAAACCATATTAATATTAAGTTTGTTGTGTTTTGTTGTTGTTGTCGTTAATGTGTAAAAACCTAGGCTTGTTCACATCATGAGTTGTGTTGAATTATAGTTACAGTATGTTGATATTTAAAACCATGTTTGTTGTTGGTGTTGTTGTTGGTAATGTATTAACCCTAGACTTGTTTGTATTAAGTAGTTTTTAAACGAGTGGTGTGTATGTACACTAAGGTCACATTTTTCATGCAATATATGTTAAAATTCATGTAACACACATTTAAACTAAGCATGGTATAATACATGGTTAAACTAAAAAAGCATGCTTAAAAATTTGAAGATATGGTTCTGGTTTGAAACGCGCCAGTGCAGAGGTCGCATTTCTAACCCTGAAAAGCGTCCACTTATGTGGGCGCACTTCAGTTTTTAATCGCGACAGCCTATGCCAAGCAATTTGGAGGCGAGAAACGCACCGTTTGGTCTGGACGCGTTTCTCACCTCCTTCACCGAGCTCGAAGCTCGCCCCCCTTGCCCCGATTTGAAGAGAGAGGGATCGAGAGGGACTTACCGTCTCCGTGCGGGCGGGAAGATCTCTCCCCTGCCGTCCTCGACGGCGCCGCGCCGTCGCATCCTCTTCCTTCGCCACCGCCGCATCGTTGCCACCGCTCGTTGCCGGCGGGTCCTCCATCGCCGCCGCACCTCCACCCCTTCCCGTGGCCGTCGTCGCCAGCACGAGCACGAGCTCGTCGCCGGCGACGCTAGTCGAACCCTCGCCGCTTCCCTCCGCCGAGTCCGCCGCCATCCTCTCCTCCGCCCTTGGCCGTTTGGCCTGCCGTTTGCCCCCACCCGCCATTGTGAGAGATGAGGGGCCGAGAGAGAGAGAGTTGAGAGAGAAAGAAATGGGAGAGAATGAGAGAGATGAGAGAATGAGAACGAAAGAGAGAAGAGGAATGGGAGGAGAAGCGCCGGAAAGATTGCCCCGGGCGGTTTATATCCGCCGGCGACGTTTCATAATCCGCGTCCAAACCAGCTGCGCGAATTATGTACCGTCACTCCAAATCGTGCCTCGCACCCTCGACGCAATTCAGGCCATTAATTGCAATTCCTGGTTCCAAGGCGAGCATTATTGAAAGTCTGAACCGCGCCCAGGCTAGTCGACGCGTATAATGAACCGTCATTTGAATAAGTGTCGAGCTCGTACGCCGCGATTCAGAGGTCATGATGACCCCTGACAGATCTGTCAGGGGCGTGAAAATTCAAATCTGATCCGCGACCGCTCTTCTCGCCGCGATTCAGATGCAATCATGACAATTGTACGTGTTTCACGCGCTTGGAATTCAAACGGTTCGACGATCCGCGGCGTCTTGAGCCGTCGCCCTTTTATTCTACCCGCGGCACGCATCTGGACACGTTTCTGTCAATTGATCCGTGACGAAGGGTTGGACGCTTCTCACGCCAGAATCCCTCCCGGCCCATTTTCAGGCAACCTTGTAAGGGGAATACACCTATTCATGCTAATTGGAAGTTGTTCATTCCAAATCAAACCACTTCAAGCAATCATCTTTGGCACACAACCAGATTTGATTTTATTTATTCACGATGATCTTCCAAGATTTACAAACGACCCTTGAGATTGGAGTCATCTCAAGATCGAACCCTCTTCAAGCCCCTTACATAGTTGGCTTTCTCACTTTCAACCTCCCTCTCACTTGGATCAGCCTTCGAAAATTGCAAACTTTCCATATGGCCTTAATCGTGTTGGCTTCCTCTCGTCATATTGGTACCGAGTTCATGGGTTTGATGGGTACGGTGTGAGACGCACCTCAAACACGCGCCTTGCAAGCCCGAATTAGGTAGACATCGTGTGCATTATAAAGCACAAATTCTGACGCGCCAATCAGGCGAAGATCCACACCGGATGCCAGCCTGCTCCTCAAGTCACGATTTGGGAACGGAGCCGGAATGAAGTTAAACGTGTCTTCGGGCATGTCGCGCAGGTATTCGCGCCAATCTGGCCGAGTCTTCAATTGCGGCGCCTGATTTGCAACTCTTCCATCCAGCCCGATGTTGCTATCCAGGTGCTTAAGTGGACTCTTTGCAAAGAGCGGGACGAGGTTGGCACCTCGTTGCTCAAACAGAACTTCAAGTGCATGTCAGTCCAGCAAGTGAATAAAGCATAGATCCATATAAGGGCCTACCTAAGCTTGCTGCCATCAGCCCGCTATAGAGAAAGGCCAAGACCGCCGGTCCCAACCGCTCGCCTTCCCAGATTACGCAGACCGCGCTTAGCTGATCAGACTCTAGAACGGAGTCGATTGAAGGGAAAAGCAACGCTCCAGCACGCAGATGGCAAAGCTTTCATCGCTCTCTCCAACTCTTCGGCGTTTCCAGCTTCGCCAACCTCCCTCATCGCCCAAAGAGCCAGCTTTTGTAGGTGGATGCCTTTGTCCGTTCACACTTTATACGCTTCCCGGGCATCTATGAAGCTTTCAAGAACCGCTTTGCTGGTATAGCTTCTCGGTGCGAACATCATGTTATCTCATCACCTTGTTTCATGCGGCAGAGGCCTAAGAGTACCTCCTCCTCTTCCAGAAGGATTGTCGCTTCAAAATCCTTGAAGAGGAAGGTGTGAGTTTTGGGATGCCATACCTCGACCAGTGCACCCATGGTTGCCCAATTTAAAGGACTTCGTGATACCTCTTTGCATGCACCACCAGGTTGTTAATGCCCCATCTTTTCAAGATAGTGGTCATGTCCAAAGAGATATTCGACGTAAGTTGTTGCAGCCATGGCAAAACGCACGAATCTTCGGCTCCCCGGAAAGAGTGGGTAATCCTGCAAGTTTATGAAGTTGAGTTGATAAAAATGCCGAAAACATGTTAACCAAGCTTTAAAACCTCATTTTGAAACATCTTGATCAAGCCAAGCAAGCATGATCAACCTACCATTCCGGCCTTGGACAAGCTTGCTAACATGACTACTAACATGGCTCAACTTATTGAAAATCTCTCCTTGCTCCCTTGAGGATGAACCTTGCTCCATCACCAAGCCTTTTCTCTCAAAGCTTTCTCTTAGAAACACTCTTTGCAAGGGTGGGAAGAGAATGAGAGTAAGATAAGGTTGGAGTGAGAAGGTTGAAATGGGAGTGGATAAAAGTTGGATTGGGTAAAGGTTTGATGGGTATTGTAGCAAGGGATGAGGATTTGGGACTCACCTGCATCCAGAACCACCCCATTGCACCCAAAAGTGAGTAAAAGCAGAACTTTTAAATTTCTGGCTTGCATCTTAAATCGCGTCGAAAGAAGCAGTCGCGATTTGATGCTGAAAGGCGTCCATGAGACTGGACGCGATTTTGATCAGTACCCCTTTGTTGCTAATGTGTTTTGAGCTATTTTTTGTGCAGGTCATGATGTTTACTATATTGAAGGATACACGAACATCCTCGACAGCCTCCACACTTAGTAACGTATATTGCATTTACTATACGGTATACTTATTAGAGTCTGTCAAGGACCTTGAGGCTTAATGAATCTGGAGTTGAGTTCCCCTTCACTGCCGAAAAACGAGGATAATTTCAGAGGCCTTGCTTCTAAGGATAGGCCGTTGGACGAAGATGGGGGATGACAGTTCCCATGGTACCTGGGGGACGATAGTTCCCAATTTTGGAATAAAAAGATGAACGACAGTTCCTGCAAGGAGGGGCGATAGTTCCCCTGGGTATCTGACCCCTTTCGGCACAACAATATTATCCTTGGTTATAATTATTTATTTTTTTTATGAGTCTTATATTTTAGCCAGCATGCATTCACGTAGGTTAACAGGAAGATGGTGGAAAGCCTTAGATACAAATAGGAATTTCAGAGAAAATCATTTGAAAAGCTTAATTAAAGATAATCACTTGGTCCGTCAATGCCGAAGCAACCGATAATTCCACTTTGAGTCCAGTACTCAGTTTATTATAAGTTGTTTGAAGATGTTCTTTTCGGAGAGAAACTCATCCATCATGGATCTTTTCCTTTACTTTACTTTCGATCCACCTACGGCCATGGCAGCCCCATACGCAGGTGAAACCTAATGGATTACGTCCTTAGGTACTTCCCGACGATGGAAGTTGATCTCGCATTTGTCTTTACTTTGTAGTTTAGTTATCTACGATGGTACAGTTTCCTCTCTAGAAGAGTTTCCGAAGAAGAGCGTTATTTTAAATTGACGAACAACTCCAGTCTGTGCCTTAAAAGGGCGTGTCTCATTACACCTTGGAGCTTACTTTTCAGTTGTTTTGCTTTCGCTTTACTCCTTACAAAGCAAACGCCAAGGCGAGGCATCTGTAGAGACGCCAATTTTACCCAAATTGGACAAAATCTCGAGTTGCACTGTAACGCCTCAATGTGATTGTCTTTGATTACCTTTTTAAGTGATTTCCTCGATTTCCTGTTTTACTTTGAAACTTTTCAGAATTTTCCTGTCTTTTAAAGCTTTTTAGGACCTTTTAGATAAGTCTAAAAAAGAGTCTAGAAAAACCCAAAAAAAGAATCAGCACTATTTGAAATCGCGACCAGACCGGCGACCGCATATTAATTGCCATAAGCGCGACGCCCTGAGGCGACGCAATTCAGCTACCGCCTTACAGGACGCAACGCTTAACCGACGTTAAAGGGCATCCATGACGGCCGCCGCGATTAAAAAGTCAACAATTTCAGGCTGTGCCAGAGCGCATACGTTCTGACACCTGTGGCAGGCTCTGAAACGCGTCGTGGTTGTACGACGCGATTCTTAATCGCCCTACGTGCACCATAACCCTGTCAGGCGTCAGAACGTTGTCAGTACAGTGTCAGACTCTCAATCGCGCTCAAACCGTACGCCGCGATTAAGAACCGCCAGTTACAGCGTTACAAATGTTCAGGCGGTGTTAATTACGACCAGTATAATGGACGCATTTTATGGACGCAAATGAGGTCATAGTTGTCAAATCGATTTGACCTTCCGAAAATGCGACGACTATGGTCGGCGTGATTCTTAAGATCGCTGCGCGCCGTAATCATCATATTTTGGCAAGTTGATGGGACATCTGGCTGACCTAATGAATCGCGACGTCCCCTGTGGCCGCAATTTTACTTGAAAAATGTCAGTTGGTTTGGATGCGATTTAAAACAATGAGTCTATATATACAAGCCCCCTGCGCAGTAGTTAGGGGAGAGAGACCTTACCCCCCCCAGAGTGGCGAAGCTCTGCCCGTCCAACACGTCGCCCACCTGCCGTTCCGTTCCACGTCCACTGGAGGTTCCAGTGGGACGCTCCTATTGTCCAGAAGTTGCCATTCCGGAGCCGGAGGACGATCCACGCCGTCCGCTCCACGACGAGGCGTCGCCATCCACCACGCTGTTTCCGGGCTCTCACAGCCTTTCTCTCCCCTTGTCCGGATCACCAGACAATACACGCACACACGTGCATGTTTCCCTCCCTGTCTAGTTAGGGGTTTTTCATTTTCGTAGTTAGAAGGTGCGTCCGCACCGTTTTATGTCATGTCCGCTGTCTTCCGTTGTCTTTTTCATTTACTACACGTCCGTCTAATCCGTTCCCATTTCTGTCCTCTTCAGGTACCTCGGGCTAAATCTCCTTCGCCGGCCGGCCGGTGGAAGGAGGAGGAATGACTCACCACACACACATCCCGCTACTTTCCACGGGCCCAAAAAGGTACACATCCCCTTTTAGACCCGTCCCTACTTTTAGTACTTTTTAGTAAAAGTACCTGGCGATCGCATTTTCGTTTCTTTCATCGCCGTGTGGAGACGATCGTTTTTTCATCCTTTCTGGGATGGGGAAATAACCGCATCTACAGCGTCGAGATCAAGTTTGGGTGTAGTGTTGATGCAACATGGTGGGGTCATTGCCTATGCTTCTCGACAGCTCAAGAAGCATGAGGAGAACTACCCTACCCACGACTTAGAGTTGGCAGCAGTGGTGTTCGCTCTGAAGTTGTGGAGGCACTATTTGTACGGCGAGCCATTCGAGATCTTCACCGACCATCAGAGTTTGCAGTACATTTTCACTCAGAGAGATCTGAAATTGAGGCAGCGCAGATGGATAGAGTACCTGAAGGACTATGACCTTACCCTCTCCTATCACCCAGGAAGGGATAACATCGTGGTAGATGCTTTGAGCAGGAGTGTTCGCTTGAGTTCGATGATGGTCAGAGAGTGGAGGCTGTTTGAGGATCTGTCCCCGGGAGTTTTCTACCCTTCGAGGCATAGAGACCATGCAGTGATGACCAACTTGTCAGTCGTCTGTTAGTGTACCATCAGGTGTTGCAAGCACATCAGGCAGACTCAGAGCTGGCAGATATTTTGCAGATGCCAGATGTTGAGCTGCACGAGGACAATGAGGTCAGATTCAGAGGCAGATTGTATGCTCTCGGTGATGCACGCCAGGCGTTGTTGTCAGAGGCACACCGGTCGAGGTATGCTATTCATCCTGGTTCCACCAAGATGTATCATAACCTGAGGAGGTTCTTCTGGTGGCCAGGGATGAAGAGGGGAGTGGCAGAGTTTATCACTCGGTGCCTTTCCTGTCAGAAGGTGAAGGCTGAGCATCAGTGTCCTGGTGGTGAGCTGCAGTCGTTGCCCATTCCCAAGAGGAAGTGGGACGACATCACCATAGACTTTGTGGTTGGTTTGCCCAGTACTCCGCAGAGGCATGATGGCATTTGGGTGATTATGGATCGGTTGACCAAGTCAGCGCACTTCCTTCCAGTCAGGATGTCTTGGTCAGTGGCTCGCCAGGATGTACGTGGACCGAGTTGTTCCGTTGCACGGAACCCCCCAGTTTCGATTGTTTCTGACAGAGATCCGAGGTTTGTTGCCCAGTTGACAAGCCCAGAGGGGGGGGGGGGGTGAATGGGTCTTCAAAAAACTTGATTAGTACCTGTACTTAAAACATTCACACAAAGACGTTCTTCGATGAGGTTAGTGACAGTTAGTTCAAAGAACAATCACACAAGAAAAACAACCACACAACACAAGAAATTATCCTGGTTCGGACCTCCTCTCCTTAGGAGTCCTACGTCCAGTCCCTGAGCAACAACTCAGGATTCCACTAACTAGGTTACAGTCCCCCTATGGACACTACAACACCCAGCTCAGCTGGTCTTCCTTCACACGAAGGGAATTACACCACCCTGGATACCCCACCAGGTCTTCCTTCACAACAGAAGGAACAACAACACCCTGGAAGCTCTACCAGGTCTTCCTTCAACACAGAAGGGAACAACCATAGCAAAGGTAAGCAGTAAAACAAGCCCCTAGATCAAGCTTCACAAGATAAGATCTGAAGCAAGCAGGACTGAGAGTAGATGATCCAAAACATAGTAGACTCTTAGAACTACACGAGCTCTCTCAAGATTTTCACTATAGTGTGGGAAGCCAAGAGCAAAAACAAAAGAGTGAAGTTCTTGGCTCTAGAATTCTATCAGAAGATTTGAGTTGCTTGTACGTTGATCATCCATTTTTCTTCTGATCTTCTGTCTTGTATTTATATCTCCATTTGAAATAAGGCCGTTGAAGTAACCGTGTCTCTTAGATTGGTAGACGTTAGACTACTTGACATTTGGAAGCTTCTAGTCAACAATCTTTTATCCAATTGAGCACGCAAAGAGATAATGTCTTCTGGCGTCTATATGGTCCAACGTTGTACAACAAGATATCTTTAGGACCCTACACATATTAAATGCTAGAACAGTGGACAGCTAGGCTGTCTCTCTTTTATCAGTAAACGTCGATGTGAATATTCAACAACATAGCAATGCCAAATAGCTTGTTTTAAAAGATGTTGACAGAATCTGCACGATAATGAAAAGATATCATCTGTATGCATGCAGAGATATGTTCTGTCTTCATTAAATGCACAGTAGTCAGATAGATAAGAGAAGACTTTGACTATTCAACGCTTTAAGAGATAAGATAATGCCAAGTCGATATAAACCTAAAGTCTTGTCTATATGACTTACGAAATCGTTATGATCAAGTGTTTACTGAAGAAATCATTATGATACCAGCAAGTCATTATAGAGAGCAAATCGTTATAGAAAGCAAGTTGATGTGTTCAACAAAGAAATCATTATGAACACTTAACAAATCGTTACGGAAAGCAAGTTGATGTGTTCAACAAAGAAATCGTTATGAACACTTAACAAATCGTTACGGAAAGCAAGTTGATGTGTTCAACAAACAAATCGTTATGAACACTTAACAAATCGTTATGGAAAGTAAGTTGATGTGTTCAACGAAGAAATCGTTATGAACACTTAACAAATCGTTACAGAAAGCAAGTTGATGTGTTCAACAAAGAAATCGTTATGAACACTTAACAAATCGTTATGGAAAGTAAGTCGATGTGTTCAACGAAGAAATCGTTATGAACACTTAACAAATCGTTACGAAAATCAAGTTGATGTGTTCAACAAAGAAATCATTATGAACACTTAACAAATCGTTATGGAAAGTAAGTCGATGTGTTCAACGAAGAAATCGTTATGAACGCTAAAGAAATCGTTGCGATAACTTAAGGAATCGTTACGACGGCAAGTCGTTACGAGTTCTAAAGAAATCGTTGCGATAACTTAAGAAATCGTTATGACGGGCAAGGTTACGAGTTCTAAAGAAATCGTTACGACGGGCAAGTCGTTACGATTCTAAAGGAATCATTGCGATAACTTAAGGAATCGTTTCAGGAACGACTTGTTTGTAACACCATGATATTTCAGTCTCAGAAAGAAATCGTTATAGCTCTATTGAAATCTATACACACATAAGGAAATCGTTGTGACTTTCAATAGGAGTCGATGTGGACTTAGGAAATATGATCTTGAGATGATTAAGGCTTCAGAAAGGTAATACTTACCAATGTTGACTTGTTTGACCTTGGTATATTTCCCGTACTTAGACTCATGAAGTATGTGCTAGAACTTTTTGATAGGGTTTTGTTTGATTTTGTTAATCACCAAAATAAATATGTAATTAATTAAAATTACATGGGGACAGACTGAACATCAATCTCCCCCTTTTTGGTGATGATAAAACTTAACAATAACCATGAATAAGGAATCTGAATATTTGCAGAATATATTTCAGACATGCTATGTATTTTTCTCCCCTTAAAAATAAGCATGAATAGTATAAAAAATATGAATGTTTCCAGAATGTATTTCAGACATGCTAAGTATTTTTCTCCCCCTTTTTGTCATTAAGCAAAAAGATAATCTGAGACAAAGAATGAAGCAAAAAGATAAGCAGATGAGTAAATGTAGTTCATTCATTTTGAGGAGGTAGAGGTAAGTAATAAGCAGGGGATAAAAGAGAGGCAAAATGAGAAATAATTTCCCAGGCCTACTCTTCCTGCTTCTCAAAGTAAATCTTGAAGGGTGCAAGGCCAACAGAATAATTGGTCCCATAGAGGGAGCCATTCTTTTGAGGTGAAGGACCAACTGAGCTTCAAGGAAATCATGGTACGGATCTCTGTCCAGGATATCTTGTAGTAGGTGATTAAGGAAACATGAAGAAGATATGCCTTGCTTCAATTCCTGGCACATGGCGACATAGACTTTGTACCTTTCCACCCAAATTTGAAGAGGATCATTTACAAGGTGGAGGGAATTCATGTCCAGAAAGGTTGCAGCTGAGATTGGAGGCGGCCTTCCCTGGCTAAGGTTGCATTTGTATCCGACAATTGCTGAGCAGATAAGGGATAGAACTTGGCCCAACCTACAGGTGTCAGTCTTTCACATTCTGACAAGGCAGGGGCTAGAATCTCAGCACGGATGTGGCTAGGTGGTACTCCCTAAAGATAAATCTGGGGAAAGCTACCACGTGCCCTTCTGAACTTTGATTCTGCCCATTACTCTTGCAAAACGTTCAAAAATGACTGAGCCCCTGGTGTATCCATGAGCAAAGAGTGAAGGGGAGGAAGATATGTAGCCTCTGGCAGCTGAAGAGTAGCAAAGTCGACTTGAATTACTGCAGTGCCATGCTTATGTCCAAGATTTCGGATGGCTTGCCTGAACTGACTGAGCTGGACTTCAGGTAAACGATGAAGATACCTATAATCATTAAACATCTTGAATTACCGGATCATTTTGATCTCTTTCTGGATGAAGGGAGCCAGGTGTTGTTATGGTGGACTAGAAACCATTCTCACAAGGTGAGAGAGTGATCCCGGGCAGGAAAAACTTCAGATCAGGTAGAGAGAAACTTGTTGTAGAGGACCTTATTTGAGCGTGCCCATTCTTCTTCAGATAAGGATTGAGCAGAAGAGAATCTTGGTCTTGACAACCTTGGTAAGAGAGGTAGGTAGGATGGTTTGAAGATGGTCAGAAAGGTTTAGGAAAGGAAGATTGAAGAGGGTGGCAAAGACAACCTTGGTGGTATTCCCTGTAGAGAGGCCTATTTTTAGTGACCTCTATGAGAGAAAACCACAAGGGAGGATACAACGGATTGAAAGATGAAGAGGTTTTTCTTTTCTTAGAGGGAGGATAGGAAGGATCAGAGACATGAATATGCTGGCCAACTTTGAGAACAAAGCCAAGAATGGTGTCCTCAAATTCGTCTTTGATGGGGCTCAGAGAGGGACCATTAATTTGAGCTCCTTTTGGGATGATGGTGATGAAGGAGGGAGGAGGATGAGGATGAAGAAGGGATGGTGGATGAGAAGAGGTGTGAGGAGATGGTCCAGCTGATGATGAGGGACCAGAGGAGGAGGCTCCAACTGATGATGAGGCTGGAGGAACCTCAAGATAGGAGGAGCGGAGGAAAGGGAGTTGAAGATGCAAGAGGTGAGGTGGATTGAGAGAAAAAAGTGCTGGTGAGGAGATGTTCTAGGGTGAGGTTGCTTAAAGGTTGGAGGTGCAGGTGGAGCAGTGGAAGCTGAAGTGGGGATGGAGGAAGGGGTTTGAGGGGAGAAGAAATTGGGGGCACTGGATCTACAACAGATTCTTCTGCTGGAATTGCTTGTTCCCTGCCGGCGGATGGATCTGACCCTTCAGCTGGAGGCTCTGATGGCCCTTGCTCCTGAACAGAGGGCCCGGATGGCCCTGACTCCAAAGGTACTTCTTCTGAAACCACAGATGGCCCTTCCATTTCTGCTACATGAAGGAGGCTCAGAAGATGGAGGTGCTTGAGCTTTTATGGCTTGCAGAACTTCTGAAAGTAAGGCCTTCATGGATCCCATTTCCTTATTGAACCATTTCATTGCATTCCTTACTTGTAACCTCTCTTGAGGTGGAGGCCTGGCTCATGAAAATTGAATTGACATCGGACTGCAAGGAGCACATGATTTCTCCTTGAACATCTAGTCTTTCTATGACAGGCTTCAGTTGTATCACAATCTTCTGCCTCTGGGTCCTTTGATATGGAGCATCTGCAAGAAGAGGAAGTTCTGGAGCAACTTCCTTCCTTTTCGCCTTGGCTTGGTTCATAGGCCTGAACTTTATCAATATTGGCATCCTCATCAGATTCTGAGGAGCTAGCCATTTCCCCATCTCGGAAATGTTCTTCTGGGGGGTTTTCAGTGCTCTCCCCCTGAGGTATGCCTTCATTTCCTTCCAATGAAGTGCCTAAACCGGAGGTATCTGCCATTGGTACAGAGGTTTCTTCTGGGATATTTGGGCTGACAGACTGCTCCCCCTCAATAGGAGCATCTTCTGCAACACTTCCTTGCTCCCCCGAATGGGAGCTTCATCCACAGATACTTCAACATTGTGGCCCACTGCCACGGATTCTGATATTTGAGGGTAACTAACATTTTGCTCCTCATGGCTGGGAGCATCTTCTACAGCTGCGTCTTCAAGGTGGCTGGATGCCACAGCTTCTTCCACTACAGCTCCTGCTAGTGCCACTGAGGCTTCCTCTGCACTTTCTCTTTCCAGTTCTACTGCAACTGATGATTATGGTACCTCTTCTGCTGCGGATGCAACTTCACCAGGTGCTCCTGCTGCTGGTTCTGCTGAAAAATCTGTCTCAAAAATTGCTCCTTGAGTTGAAGTTGATTCTAGTGCATCTGGTGTCACTACTGCTGCTGTTGCTACTTCTGCTTCTGATGAGGTCATTGTATGCTGCTACTGCCATTGCTGCTGGTGCTACCACTTCCTCTGGCTGGACTTCAGGGGTTTCGCCAATTATAGCCTCGCCCTCAGCCACTGAGGTCTTGGTCCATAACCACATTAATGATTGAGAAACCACTTTTTCTAAGATTTCTAGACCTAATGCTCTGGCCCATCTTCTCAACTACTGCCCCAGACAGATCAACACCAAGTGTTTGAAAACCTTGGTGAGCAAGTGAGCATAAGGCAGAGATACATTGAGCTTACTCTTGGTGTCCCAAATCTGATCACGAGCGAACTTCATCCTCTCTATCATCACTTCGGCCATGTTAATTTCCTTGTTCTGTATGGCCCAGAACATCATATCCGAATCTGTCTTGGTACAGGTTAAAAAGTTGCACTTCTAGGAACTAGAATTTGACAAACAATAAAGTGCAGAAGACGGTTGAATGCATTCAACTGATTGATATCTATTTTCCCATCTCTCAACCGAATTCAGGACCAATGATTCTGAGACCCTTGACCTGGGTATCCACAGTGTGGATTCCACTGTGACTAGTCGAGCTTACATCAAACAGAGTCTTCAGAAGATTGTAATCAATCTTGATCGTGGTTCCCTTGACTGAAGATGTCAGGGACCTATCTGCCTCTGATTTCAAGCAAACGTAGAACGCCTTCACAAGATCCGGATAGCTTACCTCAGAGAAGGTCGAAATGATTGTCCACTGCATTCTTCTCACTGCGGCCACTATGCTGTGCCCGTTCTTCTCAAGATCAGCTACATCCACATCCTTATTTCCACAAAGCTTGGTCTTCACGACGTGAACCTTTCCTGCTGCTCAGGAGAGAGGTACTCAGTGTCGTAGCCCCCAAGACTGCCGGAACAACTGGTGTGGCCATGGATTTGAGAGGAGGAGGGTTTCAGAATGGAGGAGAGTGGCAGAAGTGAAAGCCCTCAAGAAATTCTTCGGGAGAAGAGGTGAAGGGCTTCAAATTTGCAGAGAGTCGATGTCGAAGTCGTTAGGGCATTGGCTCAGGCAACCAGACGAAAGAGGTAAAAGGTAGAAGATGGGAATGAATCGTTCCCACATCGATTTTGGAATTAAATAAATGCTATACCGAAAAGTGAGGCGCCAAAAGGTGGCAGAAAACGACAAATGAGTTTGACCAACTCAACAGACTTTATAAAGAGAGCGGCCGGAAAGATAATTTAAATTACTTTTGCTTAAAGCCATGGAGGGAAAACTTACTTAATTCTGAAAATTTATATGCCAGTTTTAAACAGAAATCTCTTCACAAATTACACATGCCCAATTCCCTTCTAAGAGACGTAAATCTCTCCTCGGGTAGGTTTTTGTGAATATATCTGCTAACTGACCATTTGTGTCAATAAAAGATATTTCAATGTTACCATTTGCTACATGATCATGAATAAAATGATATCTAACCTCAATATGTTTGGTTCTTGAATGCTGGACTAGATTTTTGGTGAGATTAATAGCACTGGTGTTGTCACACAGTAGTGGAATTGATTTGATATTTAGTCCGAAATCCTCAAGTTGTTGCTTTATCCATAGGAGTTGTGTACATATTCCAGCAGCCACGTACTCAGTTTCAGCTGTAGACAGTGCCACTGAATTTTTTTTCTTTGAGGACCAGGATATCAACACCCTGCAAGAAATTGACAACACCACTGGTGCTTTTTCTATCTACTTTGCATCCAGCATAGTCAGCATCAGAATATCCTACTAAATTAATTTCACAAGATTTTGGATACCACAAACCTAAATCATGAGTTCTAGCTAAATATCTAAATATTCTTTTTACAGAGATTAAATGAGATTCTCTAGGATCTGCTTGATACCTAGCACACATGCATACACTGAATAGAATATTAGGTCTACTGGCCGTTAAATAAAGTAATGAACCAATCATACCTCTGTAGATCTTTTGATCTACTTTCTTACCATCCTTGTCACTATCCATCCTTGTAGATGTACTCATTGGTGTTGTGAGTGGCTTTGTGTTCTCAAAACCAATTTTTTCAAAAGCTCTTTGGTGTATTTTGCTTGACAGATGTGGGTGCCATCTTTTCCTTGCTTGATTTGTAGTCCAAGGAAATAATTGAGTTCTCCCATCATGCTCATTTCAAACTCTCCTTGCATTAACTTTTCAAAATACTTGCAAAGGGATTCATCAGTAGATCCAAAGATAATGTCATCTACATAAATCTGTACAAGTAATATGCTTTTAACTTTTGATTTTACAAATAGAGTGCTATCTACCTGTCCTCTAGAGAAACCATGGTTTAATAAAAAAGAGCTAAGCCTTTCATACCAGGCTCTTGGTGCTTGCTTTAAACCATACAATGCCTTATGAAGTTTAAAAATTGATTAGGAATTCTGTATCATCGAAACCTGGAGGCTGTTCAACATACACTTCCTCCTTAATAAAACCATTTAAAAGGGCGGATTTAACATCCATTTGAAAATTTTTAAATCTAGAGCAGATGCATATGCAAGTAAAATCTAATAGCCTCAAGTCTAGCTACAGGCATAGGTTTCATCAAAATCTATGCCTTCCTCTTGGGAATAGCCTTGAGCCACCAATCTGGCCGTGTTTCTTAAATTACACCAGCCTCATCCAATTTATTTCTGAACACCCATTTGGTGTCAATAACTGGATGGTCTGGGAACAAGTGACCATACTTGGTTTCTCTTTAACTGATTTAGTTCATCTTGCATGGCTATAATCCATGATTCATCAGGAAGAGCTTCATTGACTGTCTTAGGCTCTATTTGAGAGACAAATGCTAGATAGTACAAGGTATTACATTACCTCTTGTTCTTACCACTACAGATGGATCACCAATAATGTTCTCAGGTGAGTGATCTTTCTTGTCTCTCCACTCCTTTGGAAGATTTTCATGTGTAATATCTTGTTGTTGCAAGTCTTCCAGAGGTGGATCATCCCTGTCTTCAATTGAGGTATCCTTTAGTTTCTTGGACATTTATTTGTACATCATTGTCACTATCTTCTTCCTTTCTCAGGAAGGGTTAGTCTCATGAAAAATAATATGCACAGACTGTTCAATTAATAAGGTACACTTGTTAAATACTCTATAACCTTTGGGTTTAGAAGCATACCCCATGAAGATACCTTCATCTGATTTGACATCCAACTTACCATGTCCCTTTTTCCATTGTTGTGAATGAAGCAAGGACATCCAAATGTCCTAAAGTGGCTGATCTTTGGCTTCTTTCCTTTAAACAATTCGTATGCAGTCTTCTTTAGGATTGGCCTGATCATTACTCTGTTGATAATATAGCTTGCTGTGTTCACTGCTTCAGCCCAAAAGTATCTTGGCAAATTATATTCTGACAACATTATCCTTGCCATGTTCAATAGAGTTCTATTCTTCCTCTCAGCAACTCCATTTTGCTGTGTGGTCCTTGGTGCCGAGAAATTGTGTTCAATCCCTTCATTTTCACAGAACTTTGCAAATTTCTCATTCTGAATTCACCTTCATGATCTGATCGAATACTAATAATACTGAATTTCTTGTCTTTCTGAACCTTCTTGCTAAAGCTGATAAAGCTTTCAAATGTATCATCTTTATGTTCTAGAAATGATACCCATGTAAATCTGGAATAGTCATCAACTATAACAAATCCAAAGTTCTTTCCTCCAAGACTGGTGGTTCTCATTGGCCCAAATAATCCATATGAAGGAGTTCTAAGGTTTTGAGGTTGTCACTACAGTCTTTGACTTGAATAAATTCTTACATGTTTTCCCTTGGCACAAGGTCTGCAGACACCATCCAATTTTGTGCTGACCTTTGACAGACCTTCCACAAGATTTTTCTTTAGCAGTTTTCTCATACCTTCTATGCTGCATGTCCCAGTCTTCTGTGCCACAGTTCAGTTGATTGATCATTGTTTGCTGCCAAACAGACATCTTGATCCTTGAGTTCTTCAAGATGAAGTGCATACAGGTTCTTTTCTCTATTGGCTTAGAAAATTACTGCTCCATCCTTTAATATGTTGCACTTTCACTCTTGAACTGAATCTGATGACCTCTGTCAAAGTGGCTGATGCTGATGAGATTGTGCTTCAGCCCTTTGACAAGAAATACGTCTTCAATAACTACCTTTCCTTTGTTGCTAACAGAACCACTGCCAATCATTGTGCCTTTCCCATTGTCTCCATAGGTAACTGTTCCTTCTTCAGCTTGTAGATGGGTGATAGCTTCCGATTCCCTGACATGTGCCTTGAGCACCCACTGTCCAAATACCATTTGAATGCTCGAGTGTTACCTGAAATAAAATCATCAAGTTTTAGGTACCCAAATTCTTTTGGGTCCTGATTGGTTAGTATCATTGATTTTACTTAATTATCTATTTCTTATGTCTTGTTTGGCAGTGTTGTTATAATGTTCTAACTTGTTACAGTGACTACAACATGAGAATTTTGTTATTTTTTCTATATATTTGAAATCTGCCTTGTATGCAATGTCTTGTTCAAGTACAAATTTAGGCATTGGATTATTTTAGGATAAACTATGGTTTCTTCATTATCTGGGGTGTATATCCTAATCCATTTTTTTCTTTTTACCTGATCTTCTGGCACCTTTTAATATTACGGAGTTTTTACCATTAGTGAATTTTATAATGTGCTAGATAACTGTATGTTTTCATCTGTTAATGATTTTATTTTTGTTTTCAGTTCATCTGTGCCTGCCTATTTTTCCAACTTAATTATTTGTTCATTCTTATCCTTTAGATCTTCACATAATAACTCATTTCTTCTTTTAAGTTCAGTTACTATTTTTCTAGTTGCTCATTTTCAGATTTTAGATCTGAGTTTGTATTTTCTAAACAAGTAATGTTTTTCTTACTAACTTTCAATAATTTAGATACATCTCTATATTTATCATATAGTTCATTGAATGCATCTCTAAATTATCAGAATCAGAATCATTGCAAGAATCAAAGGAGGTTCAGATGTTACCTTATCATCTGTATTTGCCATGAACGCCAGGTTGGCTTCCTCTTTATCACTGCTCGAGCTTGATTCACTGTTTGAGTCGCTGCTGTTTTCCCATGCAGCTGCCATTGCCTCTTATTGCATTCTTGAATCGTCTGAAGTTATCTTTCTTCTTGTGTCCATCTTTCTTAAGCTTTGGACACTCTGCCTTGATATGTCCAGGCTTCTTGCACTCATAACATGTAGGTTCTCCTTTCTTCAGATCTTTTCCTTCTGGCTTCTTAAACTATTTATGTTTCTTGAAGAATCTTCTGCCAGATTGAA
Organism: Colocasia esculenta; assembly: GCA_014218235.1. Classification (NCBI taxonomy): domain Eukaryota; kingdom Viridiplantae; phylum Streptophyta; class Magnoliopsida; order Alismatales; family Araceae; genus Colocasia; species Colocasia esculenta. The sequence goes on from CM024761.1 coordinate 124,795,626, forward strand.
ACTTCTTCTTTTTGGCTAGAATTCATGTAGTCTTCTAGACATCATAGCTTCTTCATCATCACTATCCTTGCTGTTCTCACTTTGTCCAGTGATTCTTCTGACGACTCTTCATCAGCCTTGAGCGCATTTGACTGCTTCTTTCTGCTGGAGGATTCTCCTAATCTCTCCATGTTTATCTCATGGGCCATAAGGGACCCATGAGCTTTTCCAAAGACATTCTCTTTAGATCATTAGCTTCCCCAATGGCTGTAACATTGGGAGTCCATGAAGATGGTAGGGATCTAAGAATTTTTCTCACCATCTCCCATTTCATAGGTCTTTCCTAGTCCGGCTAACCCATTTGTGATATCTGTGAATCTACTGAACATCTGGTTATGGATTCACCTGATTGCATCTGAAATCTTTCATATTGGGTAATAAGAATATCAATTCTTGTCTCCTTCACCTTGTCTGTGCCTTCATAGGTAGTTCTAAGCTTTTCCCACATCTCCATTGCGGATTTGCAGGCTGAAACTCTGTTGAATTCCTTTTTGCTTAGTGCACAGCACAGAAAACTCTTAGCCTTACAGTTTAAGGAGATTTTTTTCCTATCATCATCTGTCCACTGAGCTTTCACATTTGTGACCAGAAGATCACCTCTTCTACTATTGACTATATTGATAGTCGTGACCTTGAAGGAAGTACTCCATTCTGGTCTTCCAATATGCATAATCTTCACCATCAAAGAGAGGGGGTCGGTTGACAGACTGACCTTCAATGTTACCTTGGACTGCCATGAATCTTTACTCTTCAGATCATTGGATCTTTCTTCTTTGTCGAAGAGACTAGCTTTGATACCACTTGTTGCCCATTGACAAGCCCCGAGGGGGGGGGGTGAATGGTCTTCAAAAATATTTTGATTGTACCTGTACTTAAAACATTCACACAAAGACGTTCTTCGATGAAGGTAGTGACAATTAGTTCAAGGACCATCACACAAGAAAAACAACCACACAACACAAGAAATTATCCTGGTTCAGACCTCCTCTCCTTAGGAGTCCTACGTCCAGTCCCTGAGCAACAACTCAGGATTCCACTAACTAGGTTACAGTCCCCCTATGGACACTACACACCCAGCTCAGCTGGTCTTCCTTCACACGAAGGGAATTACACCACCCTGGATACCCCACCAGGTCTTCCTTCACAACAGAAGGGAACAACAACACCCTGGAAGCTCTACCAGGTCTTCCTTCAACACAGAAGGGAACAACCACAGCAAAGGTAAGCAGTAAAACAAGCCCCTAGATCAAGCTTTAACAAGCTAAGATCTGAAGCAAGCAGGACTGAGAGTAGATGATCTAAAAACACAGTAGACTCTCAGAACTACACGAGCTCTCTCAATATTTTCACTACAGTGTGGAGAGCCAAGAGCAAAAACAAGAAGGAGTGAAGTTCTTGGCTCTAGAATTCTATCAGAAGATTTGAGTTGCTTGTACGTTGTTCATCCATTTTTCTTATGATCTTCTGTCTTGTATTTATATCTCCATTTGAAATAAGGCCGTTGAAGTAACCGTTGTCTCTTAGATTGGTAGACGTTAGACTACTTGACATTTGGAAGCTTCTAGTCCATAATCTTTTATCCAATTGAGCACGCAAAGAGATAAGGTCTTCTGGCGTCTATATGGTCCAACGTTGTAACAAGATATCTTTAGGATCCTGCACATATTAAATGCTAGAAGTAGACAGCTAGGCTGTCTCTTGTTTGTCAGTAAACGTCGATGTGAATATTCACCAAAATAGCAATGCCAAATAGCTTGTTTTAAAAGATGTTGACAGAATCTGCACGATAATGAAAAGATATCATCTTTATGCATGCAGAGATATGTTCTGTCTTCATTAAATACACAGCAGTCAGACAGATAAGAGAAGACTTTGACTATTCAACTCTTTAAGAGATAAGGTAAATGTCAAGTCGATATAAACCATAAAGTCGTTGTCTATAAAACTTATGAAATCGTTATGATCAAGTGTTTACTGAGAAATCATTATGATACCAGCAAGTCATTATAGAGAGCAAATCGTTATAGAAAGCAAGTTGATGTGTTCAACAAAGAAATCGTTATGAACACTTAACAAATCGTTACGAAAGCAAGTTGATGTGTTCAACAAGAAATCGTTATGAACACTTAACAATCGTTACGGAAAGCAAGTTGATGTGTTCAACAAACAAATCGTTATGAACACTTAACAAATCGTTATATGGAAAGTAGTCGATGTGTTCAACGAAGAAATTGTTATGAACCATAACAAATCATTACGAAAAGCAAGTTGATGTGTTCAACAAAGAATCGTTATGAACACTTAATAAATCGTTATGAAAGTAAGTCGATGTGTTCAACGAAGAATCGTTATGAACACTTAACAAATCGTACAAAAAATAAGTTGATGTGTTCACAAAGAATCGTTATGAACACTTAACAAATCGTTATGGAAAGTAAGTCGATGTGTTCAACGAAGAAATCGTTATGAACGCTAAAGAAATCGTTGCGATAACTTAAAGCGTTACGACGGGCAAGTCGTTACGAGTTCTAAAAAAATCGTTGCGATAACTTAGGAAATCGTTATGACGGGCAAGTCGTTACGAGTTCTAAAGAATCGTTGCGATAACTTAAGAAATTGTTACGACGGGCAAGTCGTTACGAGTTTTAAAGGAATCGTTGCGATAACTTAAGGAATCGTTTCGGGAACGACTTGTTTGTAACACCATGATATTTCAGTCTTATAAAGAAATCGTTATAGCTCTATTGAAATCTATACAGACATAAGGAAATCGTTGTGACTTTCAACAGGAGTCGATGTGGACTTAGGGAAATATGATCTTGAGATGATTAAGGCTTCAGAAAGGTAATACTTACCAATGTTGACTTGTTTGACCTTGGTATATTTCCTGTACTTAAGACTTATGATGTATGTGTTAGAACTTTTTGATAGGGTTTTGTTTGGTTTTGTTAATCACCAAAATAATATTTAATTAATTAAAATTACATGGGGACAGACTGAACATCATGATTCACTTCTGGGTTTTGGCGTAGTTTGTAGAGAGCTCTTGGTACAGAGTTGATGCTGAGTTCAGCATATCACCCGCAGTTAGATGGTCAGTCAGAGAGGACCATTCAGACTTCGGAAGATATGTTGATAGCTTGTTGCTTGGACTGAAGTGGCACCTGGGAGTCGCACCTTCCGATGTTAGAGTTTGCATATAACAACAGTTATCACTCGAGCATTGGAATGGTACCATACGAGGCTTTTGTATGGTCGGTCGTGCAGGACACCACTTCACTGGTTCGAGGTCGGTGAGAGGCCACTTTTGGGACCAGAGATGGTGTAGCAGTGTGCAGACACAGTCAGTCTAGTCAGGTAGAGGCTTCAGGCACACAGAGCAGAAAGAAGAGCTATGCAGATGTCCGCAGGAGGCCGTTGCAGTTCAGCGTGGGTGATCTTGTGTTCTTGTGAGTCTCGTCGACCAAGGGCGTCATGAGATTTGGTAGGAAGGGAAAGCTCAGTCCCAGGTACATTAGGCCTTTCTCTATCACTGAGAGGATCGGCAGGTTGAGTCTTCCGGCAGAGTTGGCAGGTGTGCACAGTGTCTTTCACATGTCGCAGCTCGGAGGTACGTTGCAGATCTGTCGCACGTGTTGGACTACTCACAGCTTGAGGTAGCACCCGACTTGTCAGTGCCAGAGTACCCGGTCAGAGTTGTGGACCGCAGAGTGCAACAGTTGCCCCGGAGGCAGATTTTGCTGGTCAAGGTCGTTTGGGAGAACCGCGTCGGTGGTGAGGCCACCTGGGAGCATGAGGACGAGATGAGAGAGCAGTTCCCATACTTGTTTGATTGATTGGTATGTTGATCTTCCCTGTACTACTTTCCAGTTTGAGACCGAGTCTCTTTTAATTTCGAGGATGAAATTTCTTAAGGTGGGTGGGATGTAAAACCCGCCCTCTTGGGCCCTTGGCCCTGTCCTCAAGGTCGCGATGGGTGCCCTGGTCACGACATGGTCGCGCCAGAGGAGCCTGCCGCGACAAGCTCCGGGTTGCGATGTGCCCGGCCGTCGGGTTCTGGTCGCGATGGGGGTAGCCGTCGCGTCCTTATCGCACCGTCTTTAGGCGTCGCGGCTGTTTTTCTGACAGACTTGACCACTGTCCTGTCTGTCAGAACGGTCGTGTCGGGTGTCAGGTGCGTACAGCGTTGACGCGACCTGGTCAGTCTTCGCGTTCTGGTTTTCTGGTCTTTGAGGTTTGACCGCCTTTTGGGGTCACGTCGGGTCAGGCGGTCGTGACAGGGTCGTGACACCCTGGGGCGTCGTGACATGGTTAGTGTCACGCCAGCCCGACCGGTCACATCTTGGGGCCTGTTGGTTTAAAATCGACGCTGCACCCCATTTCCCCCTCACGTCCTCTCCTTCCCTTCTTCTCCCTTCTCCCTCCCCCGAGCCCTCTTGTGTTTCTCCGGTGGTTTTTGGTGCTTGTGGTGAGGTGGTGACGTCTCTGTCGTGTAGGGGACGTGCTCGTGGTGCTTGGAATGAGGAAGAGGTGGCCATTCCAATGTGAAGGCCCCAACGGGTCGGCTCTACTCTTGGAGGTAGGGACCCTCGACTCCTCTCACCCTAGCATCCTCCCCTCCCCCTTGAGGTTGTGGTTTCCCCGTGGTTTGGGGTGTGGGAGTGTGAGAATCATGCTCGTGTGAGTAAGGATTCCATCGAGCGTAGATTCGTTGTAAATCCATGTTTTGTGGGGTTTGAGGGTGGTTTGTATGGTTTATGAGCTTTCCTATAGGTTTAGCATGCTCCCCTCCCCCTTGTGGTTGTGAATGTACCGGATTTGGGGGTCTCGAGGAGGATCGTCCCGGAACCCCCCTCGGTTGAGAACGCGACCGCTATAGAGGTAACGATGATGTCACGACTGGAAGGGCTGCCGCGACATCATCATGATGCTCTTGGGTGTAGCGACAAGGTCGCGACCGCTTGGGCCTCCGCGACAGTGTCACGACAGGTCTGGGCATCGCGACAAGGTCGCGACGGCCCGATGCGTCGCGACTATAGTAGAGATAGGTAAGGTCTTGGGAAGTTCCATTTTCCGTGGAGTCTTCACCGTTTTCCGCTTCTTACTATACCCATGGCACCAGTGCTAGTTCCCTAGTACAGTCCTACAGTAGTCGTTCACAGGCCTGCTCGACACCTGAGGGCTTGTCCCGTGAGAGAGGTTGTTACCGTTACTTGGGACCCCCATCCTCGTGCGCCTTAGAGGGAGCGTTCGGGGCGACGAGCGTACTCGAGTCATGGACTCTGGAGTTGAGGGGATAACGGTGGTTAGGACAATGGCATCGAGTCGTTTGCAGAGGTCTCTTGATTGGTCTGGGACACCAAGGACGGCCGGAGTTCTACTCGGTGCAGACCAGTCAGTCCTTTTTTCCCACTGCCTCGCTCTTTGCGGCCCCAGAACCACTTAGGGAGGCCAGGCGTGGGACCGTAGTCCGGATAGACTACATCGGTTACTCTTGTGTGCTTTGTGTCCTGCCTCACTCTGACGAGACGTGGAGGTTTGGACCTGGGTCGAGGATAAGACGTCAGTGGACGCATCTGACTAGTTGACTAGTGGTAGTGCTTTCCGTAGCTAGTATTCTTGTCCAGGCATGGTTCTCTCTGTCTGTGTTTCTAGCCGTGTGGTGGTCACGACGAGCAGTCGTACGGAGTTTTCGACCGTACTATACTTCCGTACTGTTGCTAGCTAGTAGCTTTGCTTCCGCACTTTCTTTCTTTAGGGAAAATATAACTGCTGTCATTTAATTAAGTACATAGTTTTGACTACCTGTTAGAGTTAGGAGGAGATTGGTAGTCCCTACTGAGCTTCTGTTGTGAAGCTTATCCCTCCTTTTCCCCAGGTGAGACTTCTTAATAGCGGCAAGGCACGCATCGGGCGGAGGGGACGGGGTGGTAGTCGTGGTCCTCGTAGCTAGCAGTGTTTCCCCCTTTCAGTTGTATGTCACCCTCAAGGTATGCCCCTAAGGTACCTATCTTTCCCTTTTTACTTGTACTAGTTGTGTGTGTTGGGACTGTACCTAGAGCGATACGCAGCGGTCTGGCTCTTCTTTCTGCTTCCGTGTGTGTGCTCCTAGTTAGCAGTTGACGTTTATTTCCTTTACATATTCTGTTAGACTTACATTATAGCCCTTCCGGGTCTCTGGATCCATGGGCAGCGACCGCAAAAATCGGGTCCTCGGTGTGGGCCGAGGGTTGGGTTCTCGGGGTCGTTACAAAAATCATCTTCGTCCATTGCAACAAGTTCTTGCGTATGGAGATCATCCGACGACATCGTGGAGAGAGGACCGTTGATGCTCTGATACCATTCAATCTTGATCGGGGTGTTCACCTCGTCGTTGCGGAATCTCGTAGGATCGAGAAGAAAGCTACAAGAGTCTTCTTCATTGTTTCCTCACTCCAAACACCTTCGGGATCCGAAGGTGATGTCCCATGTGAGAAGTCTTGCACAAGGGTGAGAGAGAGAGAGAGAGAGAGAGGAGAGAGAGAGAGAGAGAGAGAGACTTGCGCAGGGTGTATGCCAAGAGAGAGAAAAACTCCTCCCTTGCATGCACATGAGAGAAAGAAAAGAGTCCTTCGTTCCTTGGGAGACAACCGCACAACGGTTTTGTCTCAACTGCCATCGTTTTACATAGAGTGTTTATTATTCGATTCAAATCAAAAATCAAACCCAACTGGTTTGGTTCGGGTTGAGAGGCCCCTCAATTTGGTTCAGTTTCCCATTGTAAAATTGAGATAAACTGAATAATAGAAAAATAAATAATAACATATCATATCATAGCAAGTTCTGTAGTGCAGTTGGTTAGTGAACTGAAAGTTATATAGGATGTGGTGGATTTGATTCTGATCACAAGTGCTTTAAAAACCACCTTTTTATTGTTTTCGGTTCAAATCGAACCGAATCGGTTGGAATTGGTTCGGTTTGATAAAATTTCGATTTGGTTTCAGTTTGGCAAAAAAAAAAAGACCAAACCAAACCAACCCGACCTGTGAACACCCTTAATTTTATTGTTCTCATAATGATGCCCCAAATTAGTAATTACTTTTGAACCTATCCTTGGTCCATTTTGAGTTCTTTTATGCCCTAATTTCAAGTCTAATCTTGCTTCAACTGCCAAAACGCACATTCTTCCAAGATTCATGCACTCACAGCATGAATGTGGCATCGTGCCATGTTGCATTCATATTCTCTATCCCTGGACGCAGCATATTACAGTGTCACGTTCTAAACGCAACCATATTTTATGTCACATTCTTAGAATTTTTCATATAGTACTAATGTGCATCATTTTCTGTTCAAAGACCATGTTCTAGTGAGTTTTAAGGTTTTAATTTTGACCTGATAAGCTCTTTGTAATTATCCCTTAAAATGCCTAGAGCCCATACAAGAGTACTATTTATCCTCCAAAATTTAATTTTATTCATGATTATCTATTTATTCTGAACTTAGGATTTTCCTCTCTTATAAATACATCCTTAGGGACAAAAAACCAATGTAGATGCTAACCTCAGCTCGTGAAGGCACCACCTTGCAACTCTAAATTGTCCCTACCTTCCTTATAAGCTAGGGAGTAGCGTTTGAGCATCATCTTAATTCTTTCCCTGTCTCTTTTATTTTTATTCTTTCGAGGATATATGTTAGCATAGGTTTTCCCTTTGATTTTTATCTCAGATCTATGTTCTAAGTATGTCACTATACCACGTTTGTCCCACCAAAGGATTTAAACCTCATCCCAGGTAAGCTCCCTCCAAATTATCATGTTTACTCTCTTAAGGAATGGATGCTATACAAAATCTTTGATCCAATGATTTTTTCTCTTATTTGATCTTCTTTGCAAGTTAAGACGGATATGATTAAATAGATGATGCTCTTGCTCTTTGTCTAGCTAAAAAGTGAGGAAGGAAAAAAAAAAACATCATCTCCCCACTCTGAGGTTGAACGTGGTATACGGGAAAGACACGCCCTAATTAAAAGTGACATTGTAAGATGTTGCGTTCTCAGGTATAGATCTTGATCCCCTATTTTTTTCATATTTTTGAAATAGCTAGTCTTTTATTTTATTTTTTTCCATATTTTACAATTATTTAGGTGACGATCACCATCCATCTATGGTTTCCTATATATCCATGATACATTTAAGATAAATTTTATGATTACACCAAGTGCGCCTTCTAATTTTTTTTTAATGTCCACCGTACGTAGTTAACATCTATTTAATCGTGATACCCTTTGCAATTATCTTAGTGGCATTTCATATTTATTTCTTTAATAGTTTTGGGATTAATTTGCCATCTATACTTTTTTAGCTATAACGGTTGGAGGATAAGACCTTCCAAAGAGAGTCTAGATCATTCTAAGGATAAATATGAAAAGTTTTAGCCCGAGTTTAAATCCTAATATTCTTTAAAAAGTGCCATTAAAGAGTTTAAAATGCGGCACTCGGGAGATATAGACTTCCAACGTGTTTGGCTTATGAAGAACGTTTTGTCTCCATTTTCCTTTTAAATATGTTTATCTATCTATGTATAATGATGCAAATGCTTACGTCGAGTGGTGCGACGCCCTTTATTGGTCAACGCTTCAGGACGTTGTTATCTCTTACTACGCGCTTTCCCGGTCAAATAGAGATGAACAATATTCGTGGGCCATATCTGTCCAGTTGATCTCTAAAGGCACCAACCTGAACTCATTTCTCATGTTTTCGACAAGCCAATTGTTGTGTTTATGCCATCGATTGGGATTCAATAGGTATCAGGCTGTTCTGGAACGATTAGGACCAAGACAGCTTACTAATTAACACCCCCCCCCCCCTCTCTCTCTCTCTCTCTCCCCCCCCCCCCCCCCCCTTCCAAAAAAAAAAAAAAAAACTTAACCTTTACACTCCGTGTTAATCTGTCTCCCAAAAAACCAGAAACCCAAGTTTAAATGTGTGCGCTTAATATAACTTGTTTGCAACAAACACATCTCTAATGTTCTCATTTCCCTTAATTACTTCTTAGCTTATACCTGATAAACTTCTGCTTGCAACTGTCCCTCGTTGGATCCTGTAGAAGACAGGCCGTGTGATGAATCGAAGTGTCAATGGATCCACGGAATCCGAAATCAGACCTGAATGCGAAAATTAAGCATGGATTTGGATCATATACTTTGAAACACTTTGACCCGAAATGACCTCTCCATCCGGATCCGGAGTCCGACATATTTTGACCCGAATTGTTAATTTCGAATTCTGGTTTCCGGGTGCCGAAAAACCAACCTGAAGGGAAAAAGGTCTCCGGGCTAGGCCGTGAGTAGTTCGCTTTCAACTCATATTGTCTCGATCTTTCTAATATGATCATATATACCATGGGCGTCTTGGACATCTGCATCGATCTGCCACTCCGGCAGTTCAGAACGCAGATATCACAGAGGAACGGATACTTCGGCTGCCTCTTCAAACTAACCTCGATCGATGTAGTATTATTCAGCAGTGAGTTGGCAAGCTCTTGCTTCAATTCCTTTACCAACAAGTATCACCGGAATACTAACTCGCTCTAGATTGCCCACAGGCCTGATCAGAGAAACTGCCTATATCAACGTGATTCAGCAATTCGATCCTCACTTACATCACTGCTCTTGTCGCCATTGTATATACTCAACCCTGGCTGCGCCTTTGTTCACAAGAAACATTTCTAATCCCATCTACACAAGAGAGGAGAAGAGGAGATCATATACTACTTGTCTTTCATTACCAAACACGGGCGACGCTAAAATGGCGCCATGCATCTTAATTGTCACAAAAAAAAAAAACACGGTTTTCCCCGTATGACCAAACTCATCGTTGCACACGCCACACAGCGAGGGGGGACCTCTGCAGAGAAATTAGAGAAAGAGATATTTGAAACCGTGATGTGGACTGGATGTCCAACAAAAGCTTTCCGCTTCAATGGTAGGTAAACCCCGTCGACGTCGGTCGGTGTCAACGCGCCTGATCACCATGGCAATGCGACAAAGCTCGACCACAGGCTGCGACTTCTTGTCCCACAATTTTAGAGGACAACTAACAGAACATACACAAATATTGCCACGTCGGCTCGTGCATTTATATATATATATATATATATATATATAGCTGATCCACAAGTTTATTTATTTCTCTCGATCGCATTGTAACTAAAGCCCCTAATTCAAGATCGAGTAAGTGGTCTCGACAAATGACGACCCTCAATATTGCGTGAGGTATATATCATGGCCGGCCCAGTAGTGGATCGAGAATCTCACCAATATTTTATGTAGAGAAAGTAAAGTCTTACTGCACATCTTTCGGAGGAGATGTGGAAACACACTGCGTAATCATGCCATCACGGTGCAATAAGGGGCAACGAATTATTATCCGGCGCGTGGCACACCCTTTCTAAGAAGTGTGCGTCAATATTCTCTTCTATGAATCAGGTAGTAGGGGCGCCGGTTCTCCAACCAATCTACCCAGAAGCATGGATGATGGAATTCCACAAGCCAGCCCCTCTAAGAGCATAATGTGTGAAATGGGACGAATAATCTTCTTCAAAAGTAAGACCGGTAGAGGCAATTTAAGAAGGAGATAAATAACACTCGGTTGTTTAATCAAAAATAACTTAAATTATATTTAAAAAAAAATAGATTTGGGGAAGAGAAGTGAGGCCTAAAGATTAGGGAGATTAAGGCCACCAAAAAAAGTGAGATATGTTAACTCCACGTTTACTCTTTTTTTAATTTATAAAATCTCGGGTTAAAGAAACCCTCCCCCGTTATCAAGACAATTTTCTCCCCTAACCTAACTCATATTCTTTTCCAACCGGTCCCTATCTTCTGTAAAAATTGACTGCAAAGATTAGGTGAAAACTAGGTTATCTTGAACCAAGCACCTGTTACTCCACTCGGCTCATCCAAAAAGATAGACGTTTGCACTACAATAAATCTTAACTTTACCTACGAAATTTTTGTACGGTTCAATATATTCATAAGCTCTTCGTATAGATAGACATATCTATACCTACAAATTATACGTGTCGTAAGGATATCAGACGAATTTTGTTCTTAAAATTTTAAGATGTACTTATCCCTATGGCGTGATACTGTAAGTATATAACAAAATCATATACCTACGGAGTTTGATACAGTAAGTATATAATAAAATATTATTATTAACTTTGGACGCGCATCGAATTAAGCCCTCCCGCGCGAAGATTGAAGGGCAAAAAACCCCCTCCTTCCTTTGCCTCCACTCTCCACTTTCCTGCAGGCAGCGGCGAAAGGGGTTGAGGGCAAGCAAGCAGCGGCCCGTAGCAGATTTGCAGCAGCAGCAGGCAACGTTTGTAGTGGAGAAGAACTTGCGGCGACGTTGGCAGGCAGCGTACCCGCAGTGGAGAAGACTCGCGGCGATGGCAGGCAGTGTACCTGCAGTGGAGAAGACTCGCGGAGATGGCAGGCAGTGTACCTGCAGTGGAGAAGACTCGTGGCGGCAACAAGCAGCGTTCGTACCCTACCCCTCTTGCACGTAAGTACATTATCATTCACACTCGATTTGGGGACTTGCCGGCGGGGAGGGGACAGGTGGTCACCGGACTGGTGATTGGGAGGTGGAGGGGGTGCCAACAGGGCCGGGGTTGGTGGTAGATGTGAGGGGGAGTCAGATTATGAGGAGATAGAGGGGATGACCGGCGGGGAGGAGGTGCGGCGACAGGGGATACTATTGGATTTGAGGGGGGAGGGATGCTGGTTGTGGTTTGTAGGGGGTGGGGGAGGGGGCAACGTATTGGGGGGAATGGGGTCGCCAGACTTGACATTGGGAGGGGGATGGAGGGGATGACCGTACACATTCTCTGGGGACAAATATCCTCAAAGACTACCTATGAAAATAACTTAATATTGGATTAGAGGACAAATATCTCTCTGGCAATTTGTCACAGGTTTTTCATTGGTATATGTGGTTGATTTGTTCCTTTGTGGATTCCTCTCTCTGCCCTTTCTCTTGTTTTTCTTTGCTCCTCCCCGGCATGCGCTTCGCCTTTTGTGCTGTCTATTTGCGTGGGTGAAAGGAATGGAGATATTACAATATTAGCAGATGCCTCAAGATCACATTTTTCTTGTTCTTCCCTCATCTTTTTTTTTTTTTTTCTGGTTGCTTACCTTATTTTTTTCTCTTTTAATCCTAGATGGGGCATGATGAAGCCCCACGTACTCTACCTTGTGTGTTGTTGTTCCTATCATTTATTAGTAATTACTTTCTCATGTGCCGTAGAAATTGTTCGTGTTTGGATTTCATTGTGGTGCTGGACTCTTGTTTCCAAGTAATTCTACGCACTTAAGCACTTTACAACCTTATATAAAATTACAGCTACATGAATACATGTTTGCCTAATTTGACCGTTCTACGAGTATGCTTATGTTTTGATGATCCGAACATCTATATATAGTTCGTACTCCACCAAATGGTGTCACGTTGAAACTTCTTGTCTTGTCGTTAGACAATTCATTGGAAATCTTGCAACATTTATAGTATGCTGAATATAATGTAAATGTGTATTTTTTTTGTAGTGAGACGTTATGGATTGGAGTTGGATGAATAAATTGAAGAATACAAGGGAATATATGGATGGAGTTGACGCATACATTCAAGTTGCTTCTGCTCACTCTGCTCCGTCAACAAAGATTAAGTGTCCTTGTTTGGAGTGTGTATATCTCTTGATACATGAAAAAGAAATAGTAAGACAACATTTGTTTCATTATGGAGTCATTAAAGACAAACAATTTTGGGAGTTCCATGGGAGTAGTTCTTCTTCCAGGCAAATGTCTACGGATTTTGCATGCACAACACTTCCGAAGGATGTTGGTCTGCATTTGATGTTGGAGGATGTTATTGGTGAGAAAAATTCGAAACATGCAGAAATGAAGTCAATGGATGATAATAAAGGAGAGTATGATGAATTTCAACAGTTGTTGGCAGATGATGAACGGCCTTTGTACCTTGGTTGCAAGACATTCAACAAGCTTTCATTTATAGTCAGATTGTTCAACATAAAATGGAAAGGAAAAATGAGCAACAAATCTTTCGACATGTTTCTGAGGAGTATGAGTCTTATGATCATTGTCCTAAATGTGGAGAATCTAGATGGACGAAAGGAACTGAAAGAAGTGATCATAAAAACCAGATTAAGGTTGCAAAGAAAGCTCTTCGACATTTTTCATTGATTCCAAAACTGCAAAGATTATACACTTGCAGAAATCATCTGCACCATGTGTTGGCATAGTGATGAATGCCATGAAGATGGCATTCTAAGGCACCCAACTGATTCCCCTTGTTGGAAGGTGTTAGATGCGATTGATGGTTTTGGTTTAGAACCTCGTAATGTGCACCTAGGCTTGGCAAGTGATCGTTTCAACCCCTTTGCGGTAATGAGTACAAGTCATAGTACATGGCCTATGTTGTTGACAACCATACAACTTACCTCCATGGTTGTGTATGAAGCCACAAAGTATTTTTGTGTCGTTACTCATTCCGGGTCCTAAAGGTCCGGGAAATGATATTGATGTCTATCTTCAGCCACTTATTGAAGAATTACAAATTCTTTGTCATGAGTTGAAACATTCGATGCTTATAAGAGTGAAATATTTTCTATGCGTGCTTCACTACTTTGGACGATTAACGACTTTCCTGCATATGGTTATCTGTCTGGTTGGAGCACTAAGGGCCGATTAACTTGTCCTACATGTAATGCATATACATCATCTTTGTGGTTAAAAAGTAGTAGAAAATTTTGTTACACTAATCATCGTCGATGGTTAGGTGTGGGTGATAAGTTTCATTCTATGAAATGATGGTTTGATGGAAAAGAAGAAATAAGAGCCAGACCAAGTGTGTTATCTGGGGTTGACATACTTAAGCAGTTGCATCCACTTAAATTTACTTTTGGGAAAGTTTCCAAATTTAAAGTGGGGGTGAAAAGAAAGAAAAAAGACGTTGCAACATCATCATCCAATCTTGAGTGTCATACCAATTGAAAGAAGAAAAGTAATTTTTTTGACTTACCATATTGGAAGTTCTTACTATTGAGACATAATCTCGATGTCATGCATATCGAGAAGAATGTTTGTGATAGTATTATTCGAACTTTGTTAGATGTTGATGCCAAAACAAAAGATGGTTTGAAAGCTCGACATGATCTCTAGGGGTGTAAATGGAACCTGATATTTCGACCCGATTCTGATAAAATGATCGGTTTCAGAATCGGAAAATGATATCGATAGCTTATCGGAATCGGTATCGAATATTCCGATAAGCTATCAGAATCGGAATCAGAATCGGTATCGTTATTCCGATAAATTATCATAAACTCAAAGGTAAAATTATGTTAAACACCTTAGCTTAACGGAATTTCGGTTCCGGTAATGTTATTGGAATCAGAATTAACCATTCCGATTTTATCAGAATCGAAATCGGAACCATATTTCGGTTATCGGAATCGGAATCTGTGTTTCCGGTTCCGAACCCGACCCGTTTGCAGCCCTAATGATCTCCAACATTTGGGTATACGGCCCACTCTTCAACCTCAAACTCTAGATTCTAATAGATTGCTATTGTCACCTACCATGTTCACTTTGAGCAAGATGGAGAAGGATATGATTTGCAAGGTTTTAAAACTGTGAAAGTTCTAGATGGCTATGCATCAAACATATCAAGGCATGTAAATCCCAATGATCGTAAGAAAATTTGGTTTAAAAAGTCATGATTGTCATGTCCTCATGCAACAATTGCTTCCAGTAGCAATGATGGGAGTGACAAAAAAGTAGTTAAGATCTGCAATTAACGATGTATGCATTTTTTTCCTCTAATATGTTTCCAGACTTCACCGTCAAGTGATTTCTATAAGCTTAGACAAGAATTGCAAACATATTGTGTCGATTGGAGATGATCTTCCTGCCAAGCTTTTTTGATATAATAGTACATCTTCTCATCCACTTACCTGACGAAGCAAGGCTTGCTAGCCCAGTTCAGTATAGATGGATGTACCCTATTGAAAGGTTTGCATTAATCTTATACTTGTGCCTGACGGGTGTACACTATTGCAAATAATACTTGATTTCATTTTGAATCTCCACTAGGTTTTTGGTGAAACTTAAGTCCTATGTACGGAATAGGGCACATCCAGACGGGTCAATGGCAGAAGGGTATAGCAGAGGAGACTCTTATCTTTTCTTCGAGATATCTAGACGATGATGTTGGGACCTGGCTTAACCAGCCTTTAAGAATGAAGATGAAGGGGCCGAAGAAGTGACCCAAAAATGATTATACTCATTCCTGATTGTTTTTTCATTCAAATTGTAGGATAAAATTTGAGACATTAAGCTGACACAGCAATCAAGTACATGAAGCTCAATTGCAAGCGTGGGTACGCTTATGAGCAAGTTCTGGAAAGGGACAAAACTGGAAGAGTCTGTGGCATAGGTCCTACCCCAAAGAGCTTGTGGGGTTTAAGAAGTGAACAAAAGCTGCGCCAGACAATGAAAGCCTAAAACAACAAATTGATGCTCTCGAAGAAAGAACGTGACAATAATGAGGTAATGAGAATCTTTGACATACTTCAATATTAAAATTGCTTAATGTTGACAATCTACCTATACTTGTGCAGGGTTCTGCAAGTGTTTGTCATGCTCAAAGGAAAAGAAAAATAAAATATAACTGATTTAATATGTTGGAATGCATGTATATCTGACATTTATATCCAAATTTTTAACATGATTCATTGGCGCGGAGGAGGGTGAGGATCCTAAATTTCTCTGGACAAGTAGTTGCCATCGGCATTCTAATGTCTGATGCTAATGATAATGTGGTCATAGGGAAGAAGTTAGGTGGTGAGTACTATGAGGTTTCTATACTTATAGCCCATGACCCGACTGTATCTTTGTTTATTAAAGATGTAGATAGAAAAAATATGACGATGCTGTTGGGAGTCACATAATATGGTTAAGAGAATATGTAAGTTTATTTATATTTATCTCATTCTTATTTATATGTTGTTTATTGTCACTTTGATGTTATTTAAATTTTTTACATGTAACAAGTTGAGCTTGAGAATAATTGATCTTCACCTCCACCCTTTTTTATAAGTATCCAAATTTTTTACGTTCTGTAGAGCAACCAAAATACATCTAAGACATTTGAACTGCACTATTTATGTCAAACATTCTTCTTAGCCTTCTACATTCCTATTTCAACATCTTCTAATATTTATTTCATCTTTGAGAACGTTTAATGCTCTGGTCGAGCCATCCCCCTCACAAATAGGGGGGGCCCGCTGCCATGTGCTAAGGTGACTTCCCTCCCTCAGTCGAGCATTAATGGCCAAACTCTCAAACAAAGATAGAAGTTAATAGTAGATATGATTATTTGATTATGTGCCGTGCAACTTGAACAAAAGAATGAAGCATGTTACAAATTAGGCATATGGTGGCCACCATATGGAAATCTAAACACACTCATTTAAGGAAGCACAAGGTCACATACTTGGGGAAATAAGTGAGCCATGCACATTGTTTATCTGTGATAGCTGAGTAGAAGTGGATTTAAATACGACTATATAACATGGGGTATAAAAAGACACACATCAACTCCCCTTTTGGATCCAAAAGAAGAAGATAGTTATCGAGATTATAGTGAAAAAGCAAAAGGAACCTCCTCATCATCTGAGGGAGAGTGGAGACTTAACTAGTTCATCCTCCTCATCTAAGGGGAGAGCAAAGACATTCTAGCACACCCTCTCCATCTTCTAAGGGGGAGACATCTACTCCTAGTCCTGTCTTATTGTCAGTAACTCAAGAACTTCAAGACGTTAGACAAAAATTTAGACGATTCAGAACACAAATTAAGAATATTCTGGAATTAATCCTTGACAAATTGGACCAGTCAGTCCATAAGGCAACCAGTGATGGAGATCGAAAAATCAAATAAAGAGAACTTTGAGCAGGAATTTGAACAAAATTTTAAGCAGCAAGTTGATATGGAGATAGATGGTTACATCTCTGAACAAGGTCCACTAGCTCAAGGAATCATGATAGATGAAAAAGGAAAAGAGCAAAGTTATAATTATGACCCAAAAGCTCAACGCATCTTTACTCTGAGCATACCATATATTAATCTTCTGATTCTCCTCTAAGCATTCATATATATATATATATAGACAATGAAACGCTGTCTTGGAGCAGACCTTTAATATTCCTGCTTTCAGATGTCTTCTTGATACCATCATATCCATTGTAATAGTTTTTTATTCCCAAAACAATCTTTCTCTCCCAGATTTCTAGATGATTCTTTCGATCATCCGTTAGCCCAAAACTCTGCATTTTTCCAAGATCTCTTCATGGAAGAGACAATACATAGAGAATGGATCATCCCTCTACCGAGAGGAAACCATCAATTTAATGTTGAGAAATTATCTTCTTTGGCTCATTTTTTATTAAGCATATTGTTTCTTTGTTATATATATCCCACACAGTACTTATTGACCACAATTAGTGTATTGTTGCTCAATGTCCCTTAATTCAATTTTCTTACCTCATTTAGTGTTGCTCTTGCAGTTTGTCTGCTGCCAACCTATCTTGGTCCAAGGAGAAAGCAAGCTGATTTGGACAAATCACAATCTCCTCCCATCATATGTGAACAATTTGATTTACTAACATAACTTCCTCTTCTGAATAGATCTTTAGCACCAGTATGTGAATGTGAACAATTTGATGCATTTGATGTTTGATGTAATAAATTACTTTCATCAATATTATTGTTTGTTAACTTTAATGTGTTTGATACTCCATCTAGTTGTAGGAGTGGTTCTAGACTTGCCGTTTTTTGACCGTTGGAGCTCTGCAAGTGTTTTCGCCGCCTGGGTTGGCCGCCGCTGGCCTTGGGCTGCGGGAGGGTCCTTCCTCCCCGCCATGGATGGTAGCGAGGTTCCTCCGGAGGTGAAGGTGTCTCCACGGGCACCCCCAACGGCAAGTTATCCTATGCCCAGATGATCACGACTAGCAGATCTTCTCCGGCTGTGCAGATTGGTATGAGGCTTCCGGCGTTTTTACTGATCAAGGAGAACCAACCGTTTATTTCTCCAAAGAGGAAATAGCTAAGTCTATGGATCCGTTCAGGCATGCTATTATTGCTAGTGGTTCCTATGGTCGTTCTTCCATCCTTGAGATTAAGTCTTGCCTATCTCAGCGTCTCCTGCTTTCAAAAGACTTCATTGTTAGTCCCCTGAATCTGAGGCATCTCTTATTTTGGTTTGATGATGAACAGGACTTCATAAAGGTTCTCCTGCGTGGGAGTCTGTATATTAAAGGTCTTCTGTATAGGTTCTTCTGCTGGGAACCTAACTTCGGCTACTCTTATGATCCAACCTTTTTACCTGTTTGGATTGGGTTCCTGCTCCTGTCGGTTAATTTTTATCATGAAGATTTCTTGAGGTCCATCGCAGGTAACTTTGGCACGGTATTGCAGGTCCATGAGGCTTCTAAAGCTATGACGCAAATGCAAGAAGCTCTTGTCTGCGTGGAACTTGATATAAAAAGGCCTAGATCGGAGCGGATTTGGATCAGCTGTGATAAGGAGGGCTTCTGGCAAAAGGTGAACTTTCACAGGATCCCATCGGTTTGTTCTTTCTGTCATAAACTGGGTCATAGTGTGGATGATTGCTACAGATGGAAACCTTTAGATCAAAAGGCTCCGACCCCATGGATTGCTGATGTTCGATCTGATGGTGAGTGGTAGCGGCCTGTTAAGATGGGGCAGAAAAAAATGTGGCAGAAAAAAAATGAAGTGTCGTTATACATCATGATAGAAACCAGTTTGAGTCCCTTTTAGATGGCAAAGGTCAAGAATCTTTGCAGAAGGATATGCAGAATATGTGGGATGCCCAGAAGAATTCTACGTCGGAAGATCCCACGGAAGGCGGTTTGGTTAAGACCCCAAAAGGGGACTCGGAGCTGGTGCAACAGCAAGTGGCCACTATTGTCATACATCTTGGTGACGTGCAGCAGGAGGCGGCCTCACCTGGGTCGGGATACGTGCATGGAACTGATACTGAGCAGCAGTTGGAGTACGTGCATGGAACTGTTGCGGATGCCCACTGCATGGTTCCATCTTCGCCTCGTGGAATAATACCACACAACCCTCGTCATATTCCATGGTTGTTTGCAAACTAACCTCCAGTCTGTTGCTGAGGGGGAGGTGCAGATATTGGCTTCAAAAGAAAATATCCTCATGGCAGATTTGGAGTTGAACAAGGGGGCCCCGGGGAATTATGATTATGGTTTAGAATGAGGTCTAAAGCGAAAGCTGCTGGGACTAGAGAAGGGTATCAATCCTCATGACTTGCTCTATGCTTATTTGGAATATAGTAGGGGTGTTTCTAATGCAGCCTCCAGAAAAGTTTAAAAAACATAGTTAAGAAGCATAATCCTCTGATCGTGGGTATGTCTGAACCTAAAATGCACTTTAGTAAAGCTCCGGCCCTGTGTAAGTCTTTGCGTATGAATAGCTGTGTTGGTAATATGGATGAAGAGTCAAAAATTTGGGTGTTCTGGAGGATGCAGGATTCTGTCCAAGTTGTTGCTTCTACCCCCCAGTCCATATCTCTTGTTTGCAATGCTGGCACTTCATCTATATTCTACATCACCGTTGTGTATGCTGACTGTAACCCGGTGGTTAGAAGGGAACTGTTTAGTGATCTCCTCCTTTTTGCTCAATCTTTTCATAATGTTCTCTGGCTGGTTACGGGGGATTTCAACTGCATATCTCAACCTTCTGAAAAGCTCGGTGGTAATCTTGCAAGTTCTAGTTCTATGTTTGATTTTAATGATTTCATTATGGCTGCTGATTTGTTTGATGCTGGCTATATTGGGTCTCCCTATACCTGGTCTAGTAATCGCACTGGTAGTGCGTCAGTGAGGGCTAGGTTGGACAGGGCCATGTTTAACAGCCTTTGGCAGGACAATATGCCTAGCACTATTGTCTGTCATCTTCTGGGTGGGGTTTTTGATCACTCTCTGTTACTTGTTTGTCAGAATACTATAGACAAGCTTCCCATCCGGTTCTTCTTTCAGGATATTTGGGCATCTCATGACTCCTTTATGTCAGTGGTTTCTAGTGTATGGCATGGGGTGGAACCGAAGCACTATTCCTTCGATACTCTGTTATGTCATCTTAGGGCGGTGAAACAGGCACTGCGTACCTGGAATAAGGGGTCTTTGGTATCTACAGGATTCCATTGATGCTACTGAGTCTAGCGTTATCCACACTGAACAAGAGTTTGATTCAAACCCCTCTGAAGCGAACAGAATTGCGATGTCGGCTGCCCATGCGCGTCTTCGTCAAGCTCTCCTAAATGAAGAAAAGCTATGGTGTCAAAAAGCTAGGATGGAATGGTTGCAGAATGGTGACATGAATACTGCTTTCTATCAGGAAGTAGTCAAGAATAACAAAAGGAAGAATTATATTCACAGACTTAAAATAGATGGATCTGATCAATGGTGTGAAGACCAGGATAAATTGAAGGAAGCTGCATCCTCTTTCTTTGAAGCTCTCCTTACTACTGAACAAACCGTGGTGAACGCAGATCTTCTCAAGGTAATCCCACCCCTTATTTCCAAAGAGCATAACTCTTCCTTGTGTGCTATCCCTGGCAGTTATGAGATTAAAGTGGCAGGTGAAGGTCATGAATGGCAAGGGAGCCCCTAGACCTGATGGTTTCCCTAGGGTCTTTTTATTCTATTTGCTGGGATATAGTTGGCGAGGACATTGTGAACGCAGTGCAAGACTTTTTCAAGGGATATCCCTTGCCTCGTGGGGCTACCTCTTCTATTATTGCCTTGATTCCTAAAATCAAAGATCCTCGGACTTTTGATGATTTCAGACCGATCAGCCTTTGTAATTTTTGTTACAAGATTATTTCTAGGATCTTCAGTGATCGCATGACACCTTTATTGCCTATCATTATTTCTGAGGAGCAAGGAGCCTTTGTCAAAGGTCGTTCTATTATTGAGATGTGTCCATCTCTAGGCACATGATGAAGGATATTTGTCGGAAGGTCCGTGGGAATAATGTCCTCTTTAAGCTGGATATGATGAAGGCCTATGATAGGGTGGAGTGGAACTTTCTCTTTGCAGTGCTTCGGATTTGGCTTCTCTTCTCGTTTTGTGTCTTATGTGGGTATGCTGTCAGTAATTGTTGGTTCTCAACTCTTTTCAATGGGCAGCAGGTGGGTTATTTCAAATCTTCCAGAGGTATTAGACAAGGGGACCCCCTGGCTCTAGCTCTTTTCATTATCATGGAGGAGGCCCTCAGTAGGGGACTACGCATGCTCTTATCTATCGGAGCCCTAATTCCTTTTAGGGGTCCCCGGGGTTGTCTTCCTATTTCCCATTTACTTTATGCTGATGATCTGCTTATTTTTCTCAATGGCCAAACCAGCAATATTAGGAAGCTTCTGGATTTTTTGAAAGTGTATGAGAATTCCTATGGGCGGAAGATTAATGCATCTAAAAGCTACTTTGTTATCTCTCAAAAGCCCCAGCTGCCAATGTTCTTTGTATCAAACTTCTCACTGGTTTTAGAAGACAGAAAGGTGCGTTACCCTACCTGGGTGTTCCCCTTATTGCTGGTCGTACTTTAGTATCCCATTACAAGCATATCCTTGACAAAGTGATAATTCTTTGGCCTCTGGAAGTCTAAATTGCTATCTCAAGCTGGGCGGGTTATTCTGATCAACTCCCATCCTTTGCTCTATTCCCTCTATGTTGCTTCTGCTACTTGCTTGCCTAAGTCTGTAACATCCCATTTACCCTGACCAGTCGCCCTCCATCAAGGGTGGCGACACAGGGTATGTCGCCTTCTGAAGACGACATGTGGCTTTGTTGCCTTCCAGTTGGGAAGGCGACTGGCCCTATGTCGCCTTCTCTCTTCGCTGCCAGCCGCATGCGCCTTTGTCGTGTAGTTGTCTGAAGAGGGATGACAGGTGTCAGCATCTGGCAGTAAGGAGGCGACAAGTCCTATGTCGCCTTCTGGTGTCAGGCCTGCATGGCTGACACGTGGTGATGTCACAGGTCGACTTGACCGTTGAGCAGAGGATAGCGACATGTCCTATGTCACCTTCAGGTTTACTGAAGGCGACGGGGCCCATGTCGCCTTCTCATGTTCAAAGGGTTAAGTGCTCAGGCCGAGAGCACAATCCTCAGTTCGCCCCTTTGCTCTGTGCAAGCCTTATCTCCTGCGAACTGAAGCTTGGGAGCTCCGTGGGGCTTGGGCGGAGGTTGTTTTGACCTTCTTGCAAGGTAGGTTGCTCTTGGTTGTTGTTGGTTGGGTTGTTCTTGTTTGTTTGCCTTGTGTTCCCCATTGCTCGATCCCCCTCTCACTGTCTTTCCTCTTCAATGGTTGCTTGGATGATGGTCTCCTAGGGAGAGGAAGTGCCGGTTCGTGGGAGGAGGCTCGTGGATCGTCGGAGCTCGGAGGTGGAGGGTTGCTAACCTACGAGAAGGGCCCTTGAGGTTGGATCTTCATCTCGAGGTAGGGAACCCAGACCTTCCCCCTAGTTCCACTTGCTAGGATCCTCACCTCTTCCAAGCCTAGAACTTGCATGCTAGGTTGTTTTCATGCTTTGTTATGGATGTGGTTTGTGTGGTGCCTTGCATGCATGGTTGCTTGTGTTTGAGGGTTCTCCATGTTTGAGTGAGATGCATGTGAGTGTAGGTTATTGTGCATGCTTGTTGGGGTTTCTAGAGGGTGGTTTGAGCTCTATAGAACCATGTTTAATAGCCTACATGTTTCCCTCCTCCCCGGTGGTGATTGTAGTGTGGTTGAGGCCCTGAAGAAGGAAGCCTCGGTGTGTTGCACCCTGATAAGTGACACCTTTGGTGTCGCCACCCAGGTGGCGACACATCGATGCGTCGCCTTCAGGAACTCCTGAAGGCGACAACATCTATGTCGCCACCTTGGTGGCGACATGGGGGCCGTCGCCTTTTGCCTATTTTTCCCCGTTCCGTTTCTAGTGTCGTTCCGGAGCACTGACCTGATAGCGACAATGGCCTTGTCTCTATCAAATCAGTAGGGTTGCGCCGCCTTGGTTGTCGCCATGCTGATGGCGACATGGGCCTGTCGCCTTCTCAGTCAGAGAAGGGACTTTGCCACCTGCTGAGTGTCTTGCTTCCGCTGCGACTCGTTTTCTCGGCACCTTTGCTGTTTCCTAGTACAGTTCTACTACTAGTCTCTCTTCACCCGGTGCTAGGCACTTGAGGCTTGTCCGCGAGACAGGTTGTTACAGTTACCTGGGACCCCCGTTCCCACGCGTCTGTGTCAGAGGGTTTTGCTCCAGACGGCGGGGTTTGCTCGGTCGTTGACTTTGGTAGCAAGGTGAAAACGGTGGACAAGCGACGTGGTCGTTTTGTGGAGCTCTCTTAGCTGAGACTGGTACGCCGGTAGTGTGTGACTCGTATGGCGCAGTTCAGCTAGTCTGTTCTCACTGCCACACTCTACGGTTCTGGTACCACCTAGAGGGGCCAGGCGTGGGACCGTAGTCCAGCCAGACTACGGCAGTTTGTGGTTACTTGTGGTCCCGCGTCTCACTCCGACGGGAGTGTTAGACATGGACCGTTGGTCGAGGGTAAGACCCGTGGCGCGCCTGACCAGCTGACTAGAGTAGTGTTACTGTGGCTAGTGTACTTGTCCAGGCAGTTCGCTGTCTGTGTTTACAGCTGGGTTCTTGTGGTGCTTTGGTTTACACGGGTTTTCCAGTCCCACCGAGTGGCTTAGACCGACGACTTGTGTAGTTCTTTCACACTTTCCGCACTTTACTCTGTTTAGTAGATTAGACCTTACTGCTTTATTTAATTATTGCACTAGTCTATATGCTTGTGGAACCAGTGGGAGATTGGTAGTCCCTACTGGGCTTCTTCGTAAAGCTCACTCCCTGTTTTGCAGGTGAGACTTCACAGCAATTCCCTCCGCGGCGTAGCGAGGAGACGGCCCCGCAGTAGTCGGCGTCTCTAGTGGCAGTGTTTCCCCCAGTTCTGTACTTCACCCTCGGGTTATGCCCCTAAGGGACGTGTTATTCCTTTTCTGTTCTGCACTTGTACTTTTACTACTTTGGACTTGTACTAGACTTGCACGTTGTGTTAGACTTCTTATTGCACTAGTTGGTACATTTTTAGTACATTTGTTGTTATTTACTTTCCGTCACATATCTCGTTTAGACGATCCGTTATCCCTTCTGGGTCTCCGGACCCGGGGGCGGCGGTGCCGACGTCGGATCCTTGGTGGGAGCCGGGGACCCTGGCGCCGGGGCCGTTACAACGTCTATCCTTTATTACTTGAGCGCTCCTGCGCTTCCTTTTTCTAGAATGGGGCGGATGGCCAAGGCGCAGACATTGGATTGCTTGGGATCGATCTCCAGACCGAAGCAGAAGGTGGTTTGGGGGTTAGAAGCATGTGGCATGTTCAAATTTCTCTCATGGCTAAGCTTATCTGGAACGCTAAGCATGGTCAGTCACTGTGGCTAGATATGCCAAAAGCAGATTTTTCAAGTTTTCAATGCGGCTAATAATCGCATCATGCAGAATAGTAATGGGGTTCTTGGAGATGGCAAATATATTGATATTCTGAGACACTAGTGGATTGGCAATACTCCACTCATTTCTCTTCTTCCTACTCTCTCTCAACAACCTTTTTCCTCTGTCAAAGATGTGGTTGTCCAACATGATCATCCTCTCAGAAGTCATGCTATTATTAGGCTTGTGATGGAGAATATCAACTTGTCTGATACCCCCTGATGCTTGTGTTTGGATGCACACTACTAATGGCATTATCTCTACCAGTTCTGCTTTCCAGGCTATTAGGCCGCATGGTATCCATTGCCCTGCCCTGATTAAGATTTGACATCATGCATTTAACCCCAGGGCTTCCATTTTTGGCTGGAGGATTCTGCACCGTGTTGTGCCTACTGATGACCGACTTTCTGATTGTGGCATTCAACTAGCTTCCTTATGCTCATGTTGCAAGAGTCCATCGGTTGAAGACCTTGATCATCTCTTTCTTACAGGGAAGTTGGCAACTATGCTTTGGGGCTGGGCAAGTCCTCTTTTTAGTGCTCAGGTCTTGGGTCCTCATATTACCTCTACCTTATGGAATATTATATCTGCATCCAACTGCCAGACCGCCTCTGGTTTTATTGCCACTTATGTTGTCCTTCTTATGCTGTGAGAAATATGGAAATTCAGATGTGCAAAGCGTTTTGATTCAAGAACCAAATCCGTAAAGAGCATTATTTTTGCCATCAGATATGCAGTCAATGTGGCAGTCCAAGGGATGATCTTTAAGAAGGAATGTTCAACTAACCGTCTCGGTGTTCTTCAGCAGTTTGGTTTCAAACCCACAATAAAACTGAAAGTGCCAAAGCTTGTTAGGTAGATGCCTTCTCAATATGGTTTCAGTTTGAACGTGGACGGTGCATGCAAAGGTAATCCCGGCCCTTGTGGCAGTGGTGGTTGTATTCGGGATTCGAATGGGGATATTCATCTTGGCTTCGCTTTCTTTTATGGCCAAGGTAACAGCATGATTGCTGAGGTTCGCACTCTTTGTGATGGATTAAGGTTGGCATAGCACCGTGGTCTACCCATATCTACTGTCAACTCTGATTCTCTAGCGTTGGTACAATCTTTCAATTCCAACATGTGCCCTTCGTGGAAGTGTTCTTGGTGGTGGAGAATTGCCATGTCCTTTTTAAAGAAGATAAACATTAAGGTGGTTCATGCCTACCGGGAGACCAACAAAGTGGCGGACGCCCTTTCCTCGTTTGCTTGTGAAAGGGGCAGTAGTTCAGTGTTTAGCTGTTCATCTCTTCCATCTGTATGTAAAAGCTCGGTTTAGTTAGATAAAACTGGTCTTCCTTCTATTAGGTTAGTCTAGTTGTTTGTCTAATCAGGGGTATGCCCCGTAGTTCCATGTATCTTGTTGACTGTGTTTTTATAAAATTCTTTGGGTGCCGGAAACAGCCAGGGGAGTGAGAACGCTATCTTCTGCTGGGAGATAGTGCACTTAGTTGGTTTGTCTTCCTCGTGCTCTTTCTCTTAAAAAAAAACTTTAATGTGTTTTATATTATTAATGTTTGTGTAATTGTGAATGAGGGTGTGAATGTGTTGTGGATGTCAATCTGTGGATGTCAATGTGAATATGGATCTGAATGTTATGTGAAGGTGGACTATGGATCCAAATGTGATGTGTGGATCTAAATGTGGATGTGTATATGTTGATCCAAATGTTTGTGAATGTGGATCCAATTATATGTATGTGTATCCCACCAGTATGTGAATGTGGATCCAAATGCATCCCACCAGTATGTAATGTGGATCTATAAATGTAGGTGAATGTGGATCCATTTGAATACATTACTATTTTTTTTTTACTGAAACAAAAAATGCTTATGGTGTATGTGGCCATAGATAAACATGCTTATGATTTACATAGCCGTAGGATGTACACAGCCGTACTGAGTCTATCCTTACAAAAAATATGACTATGGTTTACATAGCCGTAGCGGAAAGAGGATATCCTTATAGTGTTACTTACGGCTACCAACACCGTGAATAAAGGTCAATACTGACGGAGTTTAAAACACCGTAGCCATAGGCCTTTGCCATTGGACCTTAGCTGACGAAACCCTATTGTAGGGTAACACTGTAAGGGAAGGCTATGCTTACGATTTTTGGTTCTCCACTTACGGTGATTGGACGTAAGTAAAACCTGCTTTTCCTATAGTGTTGGATGCATCGGTGCCCCATCACGACTGCATTAGTATTTTCCTTGGTAATAAGCAGATTAATTAAATAACCTGCCATAGACTTTAGTTCTTACTTCCTCCCTTTACTGAGAGGATGTGAGCTCATTCATTCTGATTAGTACCTCACAAATATGGAGATTGACCGATACGTACGTACATGGTTTGAGGTGTAATAGCTTTCAGGTCTGGCCCGCTCCGGTCCATTGAATGGATAATTAAGCAAGTCAAAGCATGCTCTATCTTCCATGGTGACGAAGGTCGTCCCACTATGTGGTCAAAACCGAAGAGATCAGATCGTCAGGGAAATTGTTTTCACTTAATTTCTTGCTTCTGCTATTGTTATTAAGAGTCCAGTGCAATCGGGCAACCATGGGACGCGGATCGAGCTGCATCACAGGGAGTTGTGGGAGGGGAGATGGGCGTGCTTGTGTGGGGAAGCAGAGCATGGAAGTACAGTAGGCGGTGTCGAAAGGTACGTGTCGATTCTTGTTGGGAGGAAGGAAGGGGCCGAGAGGTTGCTGGTAGGGGTGTAAACGAGTCGATGCATTCGACGTGTAGTTCAAAACTCGATTTGAATAAAAGCTTGGTCCGGCTCGTTTATTTAATTAACGAGCCAAGCTTGAACAAAAAAAAGCTCGATTCATAACAAGCCGAGTCTGAACACATGTGAGCTCGCTCAATTATACCATGAACAACTCGTTTAAGAGCTCGTTAAGAGCTTATCTAAGTACTTGCTAACACTTCGTTTTAATATTTTTTAAAATATAATAAGTATATATTGATATAAAATATTTATTTATTTTTATACAGTTATATTACAATATAAAATATTTATGAGGACTTAAATGTCATAGACTAAATCCACAGTGTATATACACAAATTATGCAAATGAGGGTATATACACAAATCATGTAAATAGGGGCATGAACACAAATTTTAGTGTTGCAAGGTCCCCGCATATCAGCATCTTCTTCCTCCCAAGACCGACCTACGTAGTAGTGAGCCCTTCGGTGGGGTCGAGGGGCACGTTGTCGGCCACTGGCATCTTCGGCGACCACTGTGGACCATCCGTCAGTGGCAGACGGTGCTCTCAGCGGCCGCATGCAGTACCATCACCGACGGTGCAAAAGGGGGCTCTGGTGGTGTGCCAAGGGAAGTTGCAGCACCACCCCTACCTTGTCGCGCACCAACCCCCTCCCTTTGCGGTGTCTAACTATTAATCTCATATTACTTGTGACAAATTATGAATATATTTCAAACATTATATTAAAGTAGTTAAATTAGTAACTTATCAAAATTATTGAGATATGAGCTTGAAATAAGATAAATTTAGGCCTTATGAATGATCAATTTTTTACTTGTAGATTGGATTGGACTTACTAATATATACGAACTTGTAAATTCAATTAAGCTCATTAAGGGCTCAAGCTCGAGAGTATTAAACGACCCGAGTTTGAACAGACTTTTCAATACTCGATATAGCTCGAGTTCGGCTCAAAGTCGATTAAAAATTAACGAACAGAGTTTGAGCGGCATACTACTTGGCTCGACTCGGCTCGTTTACCCCCTAGTTGCTGGTGCGGGCACAACTGCTCAATCACCCTGCCGTCCTAGGTGTGCTCGAGATGGCGGCGCAGGAGTACGGGTACCAGTAGGATGGTGTGTTGAGGGTGCCCTGCGACGTTGAGCACTTCCAGCGGGTAATATGGCTACATCGACGAGGAAGACTAGTTCTGCTTTCTATGATGCCTCCGTCTCCATACAAATTTGAAAAAAGGAAAAAAGGATGTGAGTTTTGTGGGTTCAGCCTTGCTAGCTAACTCTTGAGAAGCCTATAAGCCGAAGATGAAGAGCAGAGCGCTCTCTCTCTCTCTCTCCCCTTCCTCTTCTCTGATAGCATCTGTATCTACATATTAATTGTGCAACAATCATCAATACACCAACCTCCATGTCTACACTTGTTCATGAACCAGAGACCGAGAGATGGATTTCGACACAACGACAACTGAGATTCAGCTGCCTAGAAAGGTGGTAGCTAAGCTTAACATGATATCTCCAATAAATTAAGTCTATGAAGAAAGCTTAGATGCATGGAAGCTCTACATGATAACTGCTTTTTAGTCTTGACGACAATGTTTCAAGAAAATGCTAATGAGCATATGTTCTTCAGTTATGTATTGCAAAGTTTCCAAGGAGACAGCCACAATGTAATCAATGTTATTTCTGTTTTACCATCGAACCGCACGTTGTATATGAATAGTAGAATAATAAAGGCCATCCCAATAAATGTATGTAGGTGTAGAGATTGGAACACAGTCTATAAACTCTCATCATCCGATCTTCAGACCTTTGAATTTGTTGATGAGAGGATGTTGCTCGCACCTACAACCAATGAAAATGGTCAAGGCATCTCCGAGAGTGATCTTGAGAGAGAATCTTCAATACTCAAGTCAGTTAAATGACTGGAACAAAGGTGGAGAGAGAGAAAATCTAAGTTCCCTTGTGTGTGGGTTAGAACTTGTTCTCTACCTCCCTTGTTTGCTGTTCATCCCCCTTTAACATGTGTTAGGTTTCCCACATGCCTACTTCCTCTCTCTAGGCCGTGTTTTCTTGGCCGTTGGTGGTAGTTAGGGGCACATGTCAGATCAGCATGGCCTCATGCACCAGACAAGTGCAATTTGACTTTGTCTATGAGGCATGGATAGGGTCACATTGTCGCCACTAATCTTTGAGGAGAGAGGGCATGCTCTAGAGGCTATCTTCTAGTGAGGTTGAGATGTGTCATGTAGCCGCGAGACCCTACCCTACCACCATAGGGGCGTGCATATCTATGGATATGGTAGTGCCAGTGATGCCAAACTAGTGAGCCTTACTGTGGCTTAGAAGGCTTAGGACTCGACATTGGAAGGTGGAGAGTTGTTTAAGGATTACGACTCTAGATGTCAGCAACCCAAGGGGCAAGGAAGGTTGGGTATTGGTGGGTCGGCCTACTCCTTCCTTCTTCACCGGCCACCACTAAGAAGCGAGGCAATGGCTGGGTGTGTAGTCTTTGCTCTCCACACTTGCCCCCTACTCTCGAGCACGAGAGGCTTGTGCTTAGGAGGAAGCATAGAGAGAATGATAGCTAACACCCTAGGATCTGATGTCGATCAATATGAACCATCCTTCAGTTACCCATTGTCGATCAATGATCGGAGCCACCAGCACTTCTTTTCCTTCCTAGTGAAGTTACGACTGTAGGGCACTGTTTTAAGGAAGTTGAATGTCGGACGACTATTGGCCAAGAGCAATATGGCTACTCCACACAGATCACCATGTATGTGGAGAGTCAACAGTTTAGGGTGATGCTTTAGTGGGCATATGACACTTTTCCATAGATCATGATGTCAAGAATACTAAGGGAATGTCATTAGGGGCGGGCAATGATGCTATTTCCGTGAGCCTCATTAATTGAGGCTTCAAGGGCATCAATGGTGTGCATCTCCTTTCCCACTCCTAGTGTTCTTATTGGATTGCTTTACATTCCCCCCATCATCTATGGGTGCATCTGATCTTCGTAGGGCTTTCATGTCTGTCAATCTATGTGATGGTGAGGAATGGTAGAGTCATGGAATCCAAGTCTATCTTTATGATCTCTTGAACCTTCGAGCATCTCCAAGACTATAGAGACTCCTTCTTGACCTCATGGGTCACCTTCTTACCTCTGTTGTATCGAGTCATGGAAGGGTCTCAACGAGGTCTACCAGATTCCTCATACCTTTGACATAACTTTCCCTTGCAGCAATTAGTTCATCTTACCAATATTGGATGATTTGCACTTCCCTTGGATCAATTGGCACCACGGTTCCACCTCCCTATTCTAGACATCACTGCTCAATTATCCAATCATCCTCAATAGTGTTGGAAGAAATTGACAAAATAGTATTTTCGTCAACAGTATCTTCTTGAATAGAATTCACTACATCAATATAAGACTCCTCCTAAACCCTACCTAATCCCTTCAATTTTCTTAATCTATTTGGATGTGCCCTTTCTAATTACATTCGCAACATTTCTTCTTTCACTGGTTTGGACTTTAATGTTAGTCTACCCTTCTTATAAGACACCTTTTTCTTAGTTCTTACTCTCACCATCAAGCTATTTACGCGAAGTTCACTATGCATTTTTTATATTCACTATTTGCACTCCTTAAAGTTTAGGGATGCTTTGACATCCTCCACAGACATATCATATCTCCCATGTAGTATAAAGTAGAAATGAAGTGCTCATGGAAGGATGTAATGAAAAGAGGAGTATAAGAACTTTGGTCCTCATCATCTACTTTAACACCAACATCTTTAAAATCTATATAATCAGAAATGACCATACCTCTTCATGTGAAAAGTAAACAACTATTTCTTCAACTACAAATAGATTGTGAAAGTCTTCGTCATGTACCTCAATTCAACCATGAGATATAGATTTGTTGGGGTGTTTTCATCAACAACTTTGCTCAACAATCATCTGCTAAGTACAGACGAATTGTAGCAACCTAAAATTTTCCCTTGGAGTAATTCTACAAGTGAATAATAAAAGTTTGATAAAATTCAAAACAAAGGATTTCAGGAATTACTTGGGCCAAAGAAAGGTCTAATATAAATATTTCAAAATAAGTAGTATCTTAGTGATGGCCCTCCATGTACATCAGGAAAAGGTCAGGAGTTCAACTCCTACAGACAGTAAATTTGCAAGAAATTTTCAAGAGATTTATAATGGATGATGTCAAGTTCACCGAATTATGTAATTCGGCTAGTATTATAATAAATAAATTTTTATAAAAAAATAAATTGGGTCAATTAGTCTAAATATAAGCTTATTAGACCATACTTTGAGGCTAATCCTAACCCAGTAAGAGAGGGTCATTCACTCTTGTCGGAGGAGAGAGAGAGAGGAGAGAGAGAGAGAGAGAGAGAGAGAGAGAGAGAGAGAGAGAGAGAGAGAGAGAGAGAGAGAGAGAGAGAGAGAAGACGAAGAAGAAGAAGGTGTTCTCTATCATAATCATAATTAATTAAATTGGGGATAGGAGGCTCCAATTTATAATAATTGTGAAAAAACATAACTTTCTCTCTCTCCAAGAGTTAGAGTCTTAGTTGGGCTCTTGAGAGTCGTAGGTCTATAAGTAAGACCTCAAACCCTCATGCCCACACCCTTGGACGACCCTAGAGCTATTGGATGAGGGATTTGGTCATGTTGCAAGGAGAGGAAGGTGTTATTGGGAACTCCTCGTGTTGTTTGCGTTCTTCATCAATCATCTTCTTCCTTAGATCCATCAAGGATAGGTGATCTCTCAGCTAAACCAAATTAATCATTTCCGTAAGTTCTTGAGGATATATATTAAAGTTTCATGCATGTTTCCCCTTTTGGATCCCCTATAATGAGTATTTTAACTTTTAGATTGCAAAATGCCAGAAAACCCAGTGCTATGTGTGAACACATTGGGTTTTCAGACTACATCTTAAATGTGTCACACTATCTTTCTCAATTGCATCTTCATTGTCTTTTTAAAACTAATCCTATTTTTTTTTATAGAACCCTATAACCTAAAGACTCATGTTATTAAATATCATGTTTTCCCTTAATAAGGTCATGCATAGTATAACATGATAAACATACGAGATTAACTTCTTAAATCATGCCACACTTGATTATACCATCATGTTCTTGATCTCTTGTCTTGATACTCTCATGCTTACCATTGTAACGACCCCGAGAACCCGACCCTCGGCCCACGCCAAGGACCTAATTTTCGTGGTCGCCGCCCACAGATCCGGAGACCCAGAAGGGCTATAATATGAGTCCAACAAATATGGTAAAATGAAGTAAACATCAACTGCTAACTAGGAGCACACACGCGGAAGTAGAAAAGAGAGCGAAACCGCTGCGTATCACTCTAGGTACAGTCCCAACACACAACTAGTACAAATAAAAGTAAGGAGATAACACGTCCCTTACGGGCTTACCCGAGGGTGACATATACTGAGAGGGGGGACCACTTCTAGCTATGGGGACCACGACTACCGCCCCGTCTCCTTCGCCCGCGCGCGCCCTGCCGCTGCTGAGAAGTCTTACCTGGGAAAAAGGAGGGATGAGCTTCACAACAGAAGCTCAGTAGCGACTACCAATCTCCTACTGGCTCTAACAGGCAGAAGAATATATAAAACAATTAAACAGCAGAAGTTATATCTTCTACCTACAACAAGAAGTGCGCAAGCAAAGCTACTACTAGCAGCGGTACGGAAGTACAACACGGTAGGAAACTCGTACGACTGCTCGTCGTGACCACCACACGGCCAGCAACATAGACAGAGGGAACTCTGCCTGGATAAGAAACACTAGCAACAGAAAGTACTACAACTAGTCAACTGGTCAGGTGCGTCCACTGATGTCTTATCCTCGACCTAGGTTCAAACCTCAAAACGACCTCGGTGTCCCAGACCAACTACGAGAGCTCTGCAAACGACTCAACGCCGCTGTCCTAACCACCATTTTCCTCTCTGCTCCAAAGTCCGTGACTCGGGCACACCCACCGTCCAGAGTACTCCCTCAACAGGTGCGCGGGGATGGGGGTCACAGGCAACGGTAACAACCTCTCTCACGGGACAAGCCCTCAGGTGCCGAGCACCGGGCGAACGACTAGTGTAGGACCATACTAGGGAACTAGAACAGGTGCCACGGGTACAATACAAGAGGAAACTATGAAGACCTCACAGAAAACTAACTTCGCAAGAACTTAACCTGTCTCTACTATAGTCGCGACGCATCGGGCCGTCGCGACCTAGTCGTGACGCCCAGACCCGTCGCGACACTGTAGCGGCAGCCCAAGCCGTCGGGACCAGGTCGTGACGCTCAAGAGCGTCGCGATGATGTCGCCACCGAAAAGGCCGTCGCGACATCATCGCGACCTCTATAGCGGTCGCGTCTTCAGCCGAGGGGGGGTTCCGATGCAGTCCTCCCGAAGACCACCCCAAAAACACGATACAAGCATTCCACAGAGGGAGGGGAGCATGCTCAACATGTAGGAAGCCATTAAACCATGCAAACCACCCTTACAACCCCACAAATATGGATTTACAAGAATCTACGCCCAATGGAAACCTCACTAAACCACGGGCATGGTTCTCACACTCCCACACCCCACCTATGAGGAAAACACCATCTCAAAGAGGAGGGGAGCATGCTAGAATGAGAGGAGAACGAGGGTCCCTACCTCCACAAGTAGAGCCGACCCGTTGGGGCCTTCACGTCGGAATGGCCACCTCCTTCCTGCTCCAAGCACCACGAGCACGTCCCCGGCACGAACGGGACAGCACCACCTCAGAACAAGCACCACGAGCACCAAAAACTGATGAGAAATCGTAAGGGAGCTCGAGAGAGGAAGAAGAAGGAAGGAGAAGAAGAGAGAGGGCGAGAGGGGGAGAATGGGGCGCAACCTCAGTTTTAAATCGATGGCCCCCAAGATGCGACAGGTCGGCCTGGCGCGACAATCACCATGTCGCGATGGCCACTCCCGGCGCAACCGCAAAAGCAGTCAAACCTCGAAGACCGGGAAACCAAAACGCGACGGCCTGACAGGTCACATCAACGCTGTATGCACCTGCCACCCGACATGACCATTCTGACAGAGAGGACAGTAGTCAGGTCTGTCAGAAAAGCAGTCGCGACGCCTCCAAACCCAGCGACAAGAACGCGATGCCCACCCCTATCGCGACGGGCTCCCTTGGCGCACCCTGAGGACAGGGCCAAGGGCCCAAGAGGGCCGGGTCTTACAGCCCACCCACCTTAAGAAATTTGGTCCTCGAAATTAAAATGAACTCAGTCTCAAACTAGAAAGTAGTACAGGGAAGATAACATACCGATCAATCAAACAAATACGGGAACTGCTCTCTCATCTCGTCCTCGCGCTCCTAGGTGGCCTCGCTACCAACGCGGTTCTCCTAAACGACCTTGACCAGCGGAATCTACCTCCGGCGCAACTACTGCACTCTGCGGTCAACAACTCTGATCGGGTACTCTGGCACTGACAAGTTTGGCGCTACCTCAAGGTGAGAGTAGTCCAACACGTGCGACGGATCTGCAACGTACCTCCTGAGCTGCGAAACGTGGAAAACACTATGCACGCCTGCCAACTCTGCCGGAAGACTCAACCTGTAAGCAACTCGCCGACCCTCTCTGTGATAGGGAAAGGCCCAGTGTACCTAGGACTGAGCTTTCCCTTCCTGCCAAATCTCATAACTCCCTGGTCAGCAAAACCCGCAAGAAAACAAGGTCTCCCACACTGAACTACAACGGCCTCTTGCGGATATCTGCATAGCTCTTCTGTCTACTCTGCTGTCTGAAGCCTTTGCCTAACCAACCTGACTGTGTCTACACACTACTGCACCATCTCTAGTCCCAAAAGCTGTCTCTCGCCGACCTTGAAACAGTGAAGTGGTGTCCTGCATGGGCGACCATACAAAGCCTCGTATGGCGCCATTCCAATGCTCAAGTGATAACTGTTATTATACGTGAACTCTACCATCGGAGGTGGGACTTCCACATGCCACTCCAGTCCAAGCAACAAGCTCTCAACATATCTTCCAAGGTCTGAATGGTCCTCTTTGACTACCCATTTGACTGCGGGTGATATGCCGAACTCAGCCTCAACTCTGTACCAAGAGCTCTCTGCAAACTGCACCAAAACCTAGAAGTGAACCTCGGATCTCTGTCAGAGACAATCGAAACTGGGGTTCCATGCAACGGAACAACTCGGTCCACGTACAGCCTGGCTAACCTATCCACTAACCAAGTCATCCTGACTGGAAGAAACTACAACTGACTTGGTCAATCGATCCACAATCACCTAAATACCATCATGCCTCTGCGGAGTACGGGGCAAACCAACCACAAAGTCCATGGTGATGTCATCCCACTTCCACTCGGGAATGGGCAACGACTGCAGCTCACCACCAAGACGCTGATGCTTAGCCTTCACCTGCTGACAGGTAAGGCACCGAGCGACAAAACTCTGCCACACCCCTCTTCATCCCTGGCCACCAGAGGAACCTCCTTAGGTTATGGTACAACTTAGTGGAACCAAGATGAACAATATACCTCGAACGGTGAGCCTCTGACAATAGCACCTGGCGCGCACCACTAGGAACATACAATATGCCTCTAAATCTGACCTCACTGTCCTCATCCAGCTCAACACCTGGCATCTGTAAAATATCGGCCAACTCTGAGTCTACCTGCTGTGCCTGCAAACCTGACGGTACACTATGGCCGAACTGACAATTGGTCATCACTGCACGGTCTCTGTGCCTCGAAGGGTAGAAAACTCCTTGGGACAACTCCTCAACACACCTCCACTCTCTGACCATCATCGAACTCAAGCGAACGCCTGCTCAAAGCTTCTGCACGACATTAGCCCTTCCTGGGTGATAGGGAGGGTAAGGTCGTAGTCCTTCAAGTATTCAATTCATCTGTGCTGCCTCAAGTTCAGATCCCTCTGAGTGAAAATGTACTACAAACTCTAATGGTCGGTGAAGATCTCGAACGCCTCTCTGTACAAATAGTGCCTCCACAACTTCAGAGCGAACACCACTGCTGCCAACTCTAAGTCGTGGATAGAGTAGTTCTCCTCATGCTTCTTCAACTGCCGAGAAGCATAGGCAACGACCCCACCGCGCTGCATCAGCACTGCACCCAAACCTGATCTCGACGCATCGGTGTAGACCATGAAACCTCTGCTACCTGACAGCAAGACCAACACCTGGCGCTGAAGTCAACCTCATCTTTAACTCTCAAAAGCTCTACTCGCAGTCCTAAGTCCATACA
The DNA here is from genome assembly GCA_014218235.1 of Colocasia esculenta. NCBI lineage: Eukaryota > Viridiplantae > Streptophyta > Magnoliopsida > Alismatales > Araceae > Colocasia > Colocasia esculenta. The sequence goes on from CM024761.1 coordinate 124,832,385, forward strand.
AATCTGGCCTCCAGCCTGGTCAGTCTGGTCAACGGCTCTGCAATCCTAGAAAAATCCTCGATGAACCTCTGTAATAGCCTGCTAGACCAGAAAGCTGCGAACCTTTGACACTAAAGTGGGCTGCTCCCAAGACAACATTGCCTCAACCTTGGCAGGGTCCACTGCAACACCAGAACCTGATATCATGTGCCCAAGAAAGTGCACCTCCCTCAACCAAAATTCGAACTTGGCATATAGTTGGTGACTCCGCAAGGTCTCTAGCACGATCCTTAGATGCTCCTCGTGCTCCTCCTCAGAAGCCGAGTATACCAAAATGTCATCTACAAAGATGACCACGAAACGATCCAGGTACTCACTGAACACCCTATGCATCAAATCCATAAAGCTACGGGTGCGTTCGTGAGTCCAAACGGCATCACGACGAACTCAAAGTGACCGTACCTTGAACAGAAAGCTGTCAGGCCAATATCTGACTCTCTGATCCTCAACTGGTAGTAACCGGTCCTCAAGTCAATCTTCGAGAACACTCTGGCTGACTGCAACTAGTCGAACACATCAACGCTCCTCAGCAACGGATACTTGTTCTTCATTGTTACCTGGTTCAACTGCCTATAATCGATGCATAACCTCAAACTGCCATCATTCTTCCTCAGGAATAGGACTGGCACTCCCCACGGCAAACGACTTGGACGGATGAAGCCCAGCTCAAGCAACTCCTGCAACTGGCGCTTCAGCTCACGAAACTTAGCCGGAGCCATCCGGTAAGGTGCCTTAGACAAAGGCATCGTACCGGGCAAAAGCTCGATGGAGAACTCTACCCCCCGCTCAGGCGGTAACCCAGGTAGATCCTCCGAAAAAACATCAGAGAACTCACAAACAACAGGCACATTAGAAACCGACGACCCGCTAGGTCCAAGGAACGAAGAGAAGCAAGATATGCTACACAGCCATCACGGATCAAACGACGAGCTCTACAGAAGAAAATAAAAGGTCGACGGGCAGACCGGATACCTCGGAAGCAGAGAACAGGCGCTCTAGGTATCTCAAACCGAGCAGTCTTCCGCTGACAATCCACACAGCTGAGTGAGCCTCCAACCAGTCAATACTTAAGATGATGTCAAAGTCATGAAGCTGCAACGCGTACAACCTGGCCGGCAACTGGTGTCCCTAGACCTCAACTGTGACGCCCTCTAGGTAACCGAAAGAACGCATATAATCACCAGACGGGAGATCGACCATCACATCACACTACCTCTCAGGTGTTTGACGAACCAGAGACTTGTAAAACTCCTCGGAAGCAAAACAAAGAGAAGCACCGGGGTCAACCAAAACACGAGCAACTCTACCAAGGATAGGCAGGGTACCTATAACCAGGTTCGATGCCTCGGCCTGCTCCCTGGTAAGCGCCATCACCTAACCACGACCACGCCCACGCTGCGGCGCCTGCTGCTGCTGCGGCGACTGCTGGTGCTGTGGAAACTGTTGTTGCTGCTAGTAGGGTTGGAACTGCTGGGGCTGCTGGTACTACTGAGGTTGCTTCTGGTACTGCCCCTACTTCTGCTAACAGGGTGCTTGTTGCTGGGGAGGGAACTGATACAACAGTAGCTGCTGCGCATACTGCACTGGCTGCTGCTGCTACTGGACTTGCCCATCGGGCAATCCCTCCTGAAGTGGCCCGCAAACCACAAGGTAACAGACTGCCTCCTGCCTGCCCTGCTCAGCTCCCTGCTAGACTGACTGCTCCACAAACCTTGATTGACGCCTCTGCTGCCGACTCCAACCACCCGCGAGTAGACAACTGCCTAAACTTCGAGCGAATCTCGGAACTACCAGAACTGCCCGAGCCCGAAGAAGAAGAAGTCGCGCTATCGCAGCTCCCTGCGGGACGCTGGTACGACGAGGACTTGGAAGAGGCTCCTCCCTGCTGCTACTGGGGCTGCCAGGTCTCTCTCTCCAAGGTGGTGGCCTTAGCCACGACCTCTCCTAAGGTGGCACACATGTGAGCAGTCACGCCCCACCTCAAATCTGGCCTCAGTCCTGCAATGAATCTCTCTGCACATGCCTGCTCGCTGCCTGCAACATGAGGAACATGCCTCAACAACCGGACGAACCTCTGGTGGTACTGAGTAACTGCGAGATCACTCTGAACCAACTCATGGAACTTGTCTCGTCTCTCACGTCGAGCGTAGTCGGGGAAGTACTCGCCGTGAAAGACCTCCAAAAACCGCTACCAAGTGATCTGATCCAAACGCTGCCCCTAGCAGTGGGTCTGCCGCTGAACTCTCCACCACTCATGGGCTGCTCCTTGAGCTGGTACACTACCAGTCTAACCTGGTCCTCCTTGGCGCACTCCATAGTCTCGAACGTGCGCTCCATCTTGTGAGTCCAACTCTTTGCCTTGTCTGGATCATACTCACCAAAAAACATCGGTGGTCGGAGACACAATGACCTCTCCAAGAGGGTGGTCCTGTCCTCAGTGACAACCGTCCTCTGCTGACCGGCCTGGTACTCCCATAAGACCGACGCCTGCTGAACTGCTGGCTGCTCCACCTCCGGGTCTACCTATTGCCCTGATACTGCTGGGGGAGGTATTGGAGGCTGACCTCCCGCCGCCGCCTGCCAAGATGCCACGCTCCCTAGTACAGGTTCCTGAAGACTAATCTGATAAAGGAAAAACTATCTACGTACTGCTACGGCTGAGGCTGGTGCTCCTGCTGCTGCTACCCGCCTGCAGTTGCACCCTAAGGTTGTGCCACTGACTCCTCTACTGACAACTCCTCCTGGACCTACCCCTGCGTGGGCCATATCTTGCGCGGCACACAACCAACAAGGTTACCAATAAACTCGAGCGGCTAGCAGTGTACTTGTACTACTATTGGGACTTTTTGTCACAGTTTAAATCCGCTACAAGTCCTGTTAGACTCTAGCTCTGATACCAACTGTAACGACCCCAAGAACCCGACCCTCGACCCACGCCGAGGACCCAATTTTCGCGGTCTCCACCTATGGATCTGGAGACCCGGAATGGCTATAATATGAGTCCAACAGAATATGTAAAAGGAAGTAAATGTCAACTGCTACTAGGAGCACACACGCGGAAGCAGAAAAGAGAGCTAGACCGCTGCGTATTGCTCTAGGTACAGTCCCAACACAACTAGTACAAGTAAAAGCAAGGTGATAACAAGTCCTTTAGGGCATACCCCGAGGGTGACGTATACTGAGAGGGGACCACTGCTAGCTACGAGGACCACGACTACTGCCCCGTCTCCTATGCCCGGCGCACGCCCTGCCGCTGCTGAGAAGTCTCACCTGGGAAAAAGGAGGGATGAGCTTCACAACAGAAGCTCAGTAGGGACTATCAATATCCTACTGGCTCTAACAGGAAAAAGAATATATATAAACAATTAAACAACAACAGCTATATCTTCTACCTACAACAGAAGTGCGGAAGCAAAGCTACTACTAGCAATGGTACGGAAGTACAACACGGTAGGAAACTCCGTACGACTGCTCGTCATGACCACCAGACGGCTAGCAACAAAGACAGAGGAACTCTGCCTCGACAAGAAACACTAGCTATGGAAAGCACTACCACTAGTCAACTGGTCAGGTGCGTCCACTTACGTCTTATCCTCGACCCAGGTCAAACCTCCACGTCTCGTCAGAGTGAAGGGACACAAAGTAACACAACAGTAACCGTCATAGTCTGGCCGGACTACGGTCCCCGCCTGGTCTCTCTAGGCAGTTCCGGGGCCGCAAAGAGCGAGGCAGTGAGAAAAGGACTAGCTGGACTACGCCAGGAAAAACTCCTCAAAACGACTCAACGTCCCAGACCAACTACGAGAGCTCTGCAAACGACTCAACCCCGCTGTCGTAACCGCCGTTTTTCCCTCTGCTCCAAAGTTCGTGACTCGAGAACGCCCGCCGCCCGAAGTACTCCCTCAACGGTGCGCGAGGCGGGGGTCCCAGGCAATGGTAACAACCTTTCTCACAGGACAAGCCCTCAAGTGCCGAGCACCGGGCGAACGACTATTGTAGGACCGTACTAGGGAACTAGCACAGGTGCCACGGGTACAGTAAAAGCAGAAACGGTGAAGACTTCACAGAAAACTAACTTTGCAAGAACTTAACCTGTCTCTGCTGTAGTCACGACGCATCGGGCCGTCGCGACCTTGTCGCGACGCCTGGACCCCTTGCGACACCTGAACCCGACGACCAAGCTGTCGCGACCAGGTCGTGACGCTCAAGAGCATTGCAATGATGTTGCGACCGGAAAGTCTGCCGCAACATCATCATGACCTCTATAGCGGTCGCGTCTTCAGCCGAGGCGGGGGGGGGGGGGGGGTTCCGGTGCAGTCCTCTCGGAGACCACCCGAAAAACATGGTACAAGCATTCCACAGGGGGAGGGGAGCATGCTCAACATGTAGGAAAGTCATTAAACAATGCAAACCACCCTTAAAACCCCACAAACATGGATTTACAAGAATCTACGCTCGATGGAAACCTCACTCAACCACAGGCATGGTTCTCACACTCCCACACCCCAACCCACAAGGAAAACACCATCTCAAGGGGGAGGGGAGCATGCTAGGATGAGAGGAGAATGAGGGTCCCTACCTCCACAAGTAGAGCCAACCTGTTGGGGCCTTCACGGTCAGAATGGCCACCTCCTCCTCACTTCAAGCACCACGATCACGTCCTGTGCATGAACGGGATGGCACCACCTCAGCATGAGCACCACGAGCACCAAGAACCGACGAGAAATCGCAAGGGCGCTCGAGAGAGGAAAAGAAGGAAGAAGAAGAAGAGAGAGGGCGAGAGGGAGAGAATGGGGCGCAGCCTCGATTTTAAACCGATGTCCCCCAAGACACGACGGGTCGGCCTGGCGTGACAACAACCATGTCGCGACGGCCACCCCCGGCGTGACCCCAAAAGCAGTCAATCCTCGAAGACTAGGAAACCAGAACACAACGGCCTAACAGGTCACGTCAACGTTGTACGCACCTGCCACTCGACATGACCGTTTTGACAGAGAGGACAGTGGTCACGTCTATCAAAAAGTAGTCGTGACGCCTCAAGACTCCGCGACAAGAACGTGACGCCCACCCCAGTCGTGACCATGTCACGACGGCCAGGTGTGTCGCTACATAACCATGTCGCGACGGGCTCCCCTGGTACGACCCTGAGGACAGGGCCAAGGGCCTAGGAGGGCCGGGTCTTACAACCTGATCTTTAAATTATGTCTTATGGAAAATAAGTTAAATCGATGTGTTCTCAATTTGTTCACATCCATATGAAAGCGTTGTCTTATGCTTAGATTGATTTGATTGATGCAAATCGATGTTTTAAAGGAACCGTGCCAAATTGTGGTTGACATGTTTCAACTAACGAAGTTTCTACGAACACCCCTTTGTGAAGTTAGAACCCTTTGCCAATATACTGGAACTTCTTTCTTAATACCATCATAAGACTCCACTAACTATGGGTTCCTACATAGTCATCGAGCAAGTTGTACCATCAAAAATTGGAACACCCCTGAATTCATGTTCCACTATGTAGAAATATATTCTATCAACTTTAGAGAAGGACTTTGTTATGCTATTCTAAACTTGCCTCCCACCTTCACCGCATTCAAAACGCACCAGTCACTATGCCTACGTTTCACTTCCTTAACGAGCCATTCACTGACTGTACGTTTTATGTCTTGTTGCGTCATTACTTTCAACTGCATTGATAACGTGCCTACCCTTGACATCACAACTATGATATCTTAATGTGTCTTAGACAATGATCGGGTCTTCAATTGTAGTGACTATTATGATCGCAATATAAATCTGTTTTGCTAGTAGTACACTGAGACTATGCAGACATCATTTTTTCTATGTTCTATGTGTTGTTTCATGCAATGTCCAACTATACTATCTCTGGACATCAGGACCATGCTCTTTACCTTGGAATCCTTGATGATCTTGTATGTTTATAGCTTGCTTACTTAAGCCTAAAATTTTGAAATTTGGTTGGCCATTATATGATATTATCAAGATATTATATGGGATCATGTATCTAAATCCTCACTCGCATTAATAGGGCTCAATCTAGTTTTGAGAGGAGCTATCAAAAGTACTTGTGCCCACGGGAGTCAATTAACCATAATGTAGCATTGCACCAATACATGCATGCTAGATTAAGCTATAATCCATCCATGAATAAATGAATGTTTACTTGACTTTTATATGTTGCCCTTGTGCGTATTTACACGTGATATGGTCAATTTAATATCTTTCTACTTATTTATGTTTCTAAATAATTATTGAATTATTACATTATTGTGTAAATGAGTTCATCAATTATCATCTCATATCTTGCTACTCAATTATTCCTTTATATCTTCATGTCTCTTGTCCATATTTATTGCATCTAGAGTCTTTTGATTTAATCATTTCATGGCATTAGTGTATCCTACCTATTAAATCATTAATCCTGTAAAGATATCAAAACTAGAGATATAAATCCTACTTAGATTTATGCTCACCCTGTTAGGTTGAGTGTGTTTTGGAATTTTCTAAAGTTGTACTTTAATGATAACCGATGAACATCACTCATACTTTGATTTTGATCATGACATATTGTGATTTTAATGATGACATATTGTGATTTTGATGATGATATGTTGAACATGTTGTACATTTATACATAACACAATAATGCTTAAAAAAAATGTTTTTGATGATTAATATCTCACATTTTAATGATAATATCTTGTACTAATGATTTATGTGTTAAATTTGCAGGTGTATACATATTTTGTCATGGTAGTGTCGACAGACCCACTACTGGTGTCGACACAGGGTTCAAACCCTAAGGCAAAAGATGAAGAAAAGGTCAAGTGTGTCGACACAGCCTCAGTGGTGTCGACACTAGTCCCATATTCCAGAGATCCCAGTTGACAGGTCTGCATGGTAGTGTCGACACAGGCTCAAGTAGTGTCGACACTAGATCCAGTTCCCAAAAGACCTGTTTGGCAGTTCTAGACAGTGTGTCGACACTGCTGAAGTAGTGTCGACACTAGTGACTCTTCTCAGAGAACCATTTATGCCTGTTTGGGACAGTGTGTCGACACACTCTGAGGTAGTGTCGACACACTCCGGCTAAAACATAAAATCGGGAATTCCATCTGGACACGTAGCTGCTAAGGAATTAGGGGATTTGACATAGGGTTTTGTGCCCACGCACTCCAAGGCACTTTATGGACATATGGGGCTATAAATACCCATGCTCCTTGTACCCCAAAGGCAAGAGAGCCCACAACACTTCTGAAGAACCTTTGTGGCGGCTGAAAGGGGGTTTCCAGATCTTGCTCCATCTCCAGAAGTTGCAGGCCATCATTTCAAGAGGAAGGATGTGGGATTCAAAGGGAATCTCTGAAGAGAAGGTTGCTGTGCTATTCAAAGGAGCAGATCCACCTGAAGAGGCACAGGAGAAGAAGGATTTCTGGCATTTCAGATGCCATCAAAGCAGAGCATCGCCAATTGAGGAGAATCTCCATCGACTTCCATCAAGGCTCCTCAATTGAAGCGTCTGCAAGACCTCTTCGTTGAAGAACACTCATTCTACATCCATTTCTCACTTCAGAGTTTGTTCTTCTTTATTTCATCTATGAGATTTGTGCTTGAAGTTCTGCACAAGTTTCTGTGTACGATTTGTCTTGAATCAGATCATTACTAGAGGATCTGATCTCTTTTGTGTTTGATCTAGCTTTGTGTACTGTGAGCCGTCGAGCTCTGGTGGTGAGTCGTCGTACTCACTATGTGGTTTGAGCCGTCGTACTCAACTTGGAGTCGTCGTACTCCGTGGTTGTTTGAGCCATCGTGCTCAATTTGGAGTCGTCGTGCTCCAGTTGTTCTTGAGTCGTCGTGCTCAAGGTGTTTGGAGTCGTCGTGCTCCAGTGTGTGTTGTACTTAAGGTTTTGAGTAGTGTGGCCTCACTGTGTGAGGGGTGGATGTAGGAGTCACTGGAGGTGATTCCCGAACCACCTAAAAATCCTCTGTGCAGTGGTTTGAATTGTGGTTTGACTTTGTATTACGCTAGATGCATGCATAGGGATTTCGTTCACACTACGAATTGATTTGTACACACACTAATCACACTTCACATCAGTAGATTGTTTGGGTGAATTGATCTCTGATTCGAAGTAACTTTAAATTGCTTAAGCTTCGCATTAATTGGTGTTAGATCTATTCAACCCCCCTTCTAGATCTGATCCATCCACCCATCCGATCATAACAATTGGTATTAGAGTGGGTTAATGTCTGTTACTAATCTGATTTGATTGCTTCTGTTTGATCATTGTGTTAATTGCTGGAACTGTGTGCTTAATCACTCTGATTCCTTCATTTGGTATTAAAGCGAGTTAACCACTCTAATTGTTAGATAATTTCTTGTTATATTGATTCACTTTGATTAGATCTAATTATCTTTTGAGCTTTGATATAATGGCAAATCTCTTTAATCTGCATGAATTTCCTTTTATAATTTTAGAGAAATCACCAGTCTCAACCTCATCAAGTTTTTCAAAGGAAGCATAAAGAAAAGGAGCAAAAGAAATTCACAAGTACTTTATGGCAAAAAGGAGTCTCAATGAATCTAGAAAATCAACAATTCAGAAGGTTGTAGCTCTCACTGCACATTCTAAGAGCTCAGAGCATTCTTCATCCTCTTCAGAACACAAGAGTTCAAATGGGTCTAAAGGTCAGGTAAATCAACTCCAGATCCATTTATGTATTCTAATTCTGATTCTGATGCAGATGGAGGCATGTCTATACTGAATTGATTGAATTTGTGAGAAGATAAAATCTTAATGCAAAGCTGAACACTAAGAATAAAGACTTGAAAAAAACTTTAAAACATTACCAAGAAGAAAATGAGAATTTGAAAAATTAAATTCTGAGAAAGAGAATTTGGAAGATGAAGTCCAATCTGTGAAATTAAATGAATAGATTAAAAGAAACCCATGAGCTAATGAAATCAAAAGTCATTGATCTGGAAAATGAAAATGGAAAATTGATTGATCTCAATGAAAACTTCAAATTTGATAATGATCAATTAAACAAACAAATTCTAACATGGCTCATGACCATCAAATAAATGAAAGATGCAAACAACTTGTTGAAGAAAATTATCATCTGAAGGGAAGATTGAATGCTTGTTCCATGACAAACCATTGGACAATGAATGTAGCAATTTGAGTAATAAAATTGCCGATTTAGAAAAATAAATTGCTCAATTTGAAAATGAAAAGAACAAGATGAAAAATGGTTGGATGTCATGCTAAACAAGCTTCAAATTTCAGAAAAAGAAGTTGTTGCATTAAAATCTGAAAAACAGAAGCTTCAACATGAATTGAAAAATACTAAATACACAAGTCTTACTTCTGTAAGAGATAAGAAAATAAAAATAAAACAAAATTAACATTTGTTAAAGCTGCTGCAAATAAGAACTCTGCTAATTCTAATGAAAAACTAGTGAAAGTTCTTGTTCAGAAAACAGATGGAGAAAAAGAAGAATGCTACTGTCAAGAAGATTCATCTACTTCCTCCATCAGTCCAAAAGCTCCAAGGCAAGTTCCAATTCACATCATGCCAAGAGCTACCAAAAGGTACCTCCTCTCCTCATGGTAAGCCTCCTCACATAAAAAGGAGATTCCAGCAAATGCATACATGCCGAGGTAAGTACCAGGTAAGAAATGCTCTCATTTGCTTTAATTGTAATAAACCTGGTCATTTAGCCAAATCTTGCTGGAATAGAGGTCAACATTTCAATAAATATGTCAAATCTCTCCAATGTTTCATTGTCATAAATTTGGGCATACTTCTAGGGAATGTTGGCATAGAATGATAATCTTATGCATGCTTCCATGTTTCATGTTAATGCACATAGGAATAAACATCATGTTCATACTGAAAATGTTTAGAAATTCTATGTGTATAGACATAGAAATGTTGCACAAAATCATTCTATTTCTGCTCATATCCAAAATCCAAAATTAGAAAACTTCATGAAAACATAGATGCATTAAGTAAGGCAAAAAGAAAATCTAGAACTAATTCTGCTCATAGTTCTATCAATGAAAGAAATACATCTATACCAAATATAAAATCATTTTGGATTCAGAAATCTTTGTTGCACTCTAACATTGATTTCATTGCAGGACCCAAGCAAGTGTGGGTCCCAAAACCAGCTTGATCACAAGCTGAGGAGTCTTGCAGCTATACATTGTAAATAGATTCAAGATATTGGCTGTGCAAGATAGAATGATTGGAGAACACAGGAAAATCTTTGAAAAATAATTCAAGTCCATTCAGGTAAAACTTCTTTATCGTTTCAATTTGAATTGTCTGAATTGAAATGAATGTTTAATTTTTATCTGAACAATAAGAAACGTGTTTCAATGGTACTCCCAACAATGAACTTTATGTCATAACAATTGGAATCATGTTTGTGTTATCATGCTGCTTAACTGTGCCCATGATTCTGTATGCATATCAATTGCTTTGACTTTTTGGTATATCAAATGATGACATGTGGAAAAATAAGTATGCTTGTTTGGAAACTATCATTATGCGTGAGTAAAATACTCCGCCAAATACAAAAGTCATGTTAATAAAGTTATTGTATGCATAATCATGTGTGAATTACTTGCTAGTTTTTCATTCCATGCACATATTAAGGGGGAGTGAATTTGAAAAAGTGCAAAAATATTCTTGAAAAACAATGAATTTCATGCTAAAAATAAAGTATAATTGACCTTTTGCAGTGACTATGTGGTATATCAAATGGTGAAATGTGAAAGGACAAGTTAGGCTTATTTGGAAACTATCATTATGTGTGAGAAAAATTCTCCGCCAAGTATCAATAGTCTTTTCCTGCATAAAAGGTCATCAAGAAAAATGAAAATCTCAAAAACTTTATTTTAAGTCTTTGACACTTTTCTCCTTCAATAAATTGCCTGTTAATGCATGCTTGATCATGTTCATATTCTTTCTGTGCAAACTACTTGAATGAACATATCTGAATTGCTTAATGATCATCTCATATCATGCATATCTTATGGGAAAGTGAGTCAAAAGAATCTTTGAGTGAATCTGAAGAAACATTCTTTCATATCTGATTTATCATCAACCCCATTCAGTTGTTGACAAATGTTCTACAAATGAATTCCTCACTCTCACATTGCATTGGCATTCTTAGTATATCAAATGGTGATTTGAAGAAAGACAAGTCGGCTTGTCTGGACACTTTCACTATGCGTGAGTAATGTCTCCGCCAAGTATCAAGATTCCTTTATGCAATTGTTGAGGGGAGTATTTGTTGAGGGGGAGTTATTGTCATATCTTTTGACCTTACTTGTATATCTGAACCCCAAACATCATAATTTTTGAGTCATTGTGCTAATTCTTATGGAGAATTAAAACATTGAAACTAAACTCATTGTGCAACGACCCACTTCCACCCGGTACGGTTTATACCAACCCACGTCGGATGAGAGCAAGCCGCTACAGGGGAGAATACCCCAACAAGTAACAAGTGAGCTGAGATATACACAAATAGAATTCATAATGCAACGGAATTTAAATAAAGATTTCCATCAACTTTTAAATCCACATACCACAGTCTGTATAGTTCAACAAGAGATAACATAAGTGCAATATTTCCAAATACATAACCGACTCCAAGTACATTTGATCAAAATTCAATTTTTAATTGTAGCATTACTACTATGAAAGATAAATTACAAGTCTTCAATCACTTGGTCCAACTCCACTTCAAATCTTGCTAGCTCCTCTGCTGCTAATTTACTGAAATGTTTAGCAAGAGTGAGTCTACACAATAGACTCAGCAAGTAACTTAAGATTCAATACATACATGCTTTTTATCAATTAACACAATAAAATTTCAGCAGTGAAATCATACATGATCATGCTATAACCTAACAATTTCATTAAACAATTATCTAACAAATGTAAAACTAAAATCTAAACAAGATCACTAACATCATGGTGTCATTAACATGAGTAAAATACACACTCACACGTTTTCATACTTTATCCAAGTCATTGTAAAGTTGCACAACTAAACCAGGAAACATATACAAGATAGGTAGCATTCCTAGCATGACTTCTAAACCACTTTACATGCAATCATAACACCTTACTTCACATTTAGCTTGCTGATTTTTATGCAAATTTATCACATTCATATTACCTTTTCATAGGGATCACTTTTAACTACACAACATAATACTAAACACATGTACATCCAATAATTCAAACTTATGAATATGAAAGCATATACTTACATTTTGGTACTAATAGTAACATCACTTTTAGCATTTGACAATTTGTACATCAAACACATAACACACACACATTCATACACATCAATAACAAATGTCAATTAACACTATGTCATTTACACTTACACTAATTTCTCATTTCATACAACCATATGATTAACCTTGGCTTTCACATACACTCACTTTTGGTTTTATCACACAATACTTACACACATTTCCATTATTTCCTCTTTCACATTCACACACTTCTTATCATTTCACTTTTGCACATAACATGTGCCACATTTACACATATCTTGCACATACCTTGTGCTATGAACATATATCACTTTCACATCACACTTATGCTATTTTCACATAATGCCAAGACACAGCCCAAACCACCACGTAGACGATCACATAACACACACATTCACATTCACATACTTAATCACCGGCATAGTGATAAGTCTTAGTTTCTGCAGAAATCGGGGAAAGCCCTTCCCACCATTACCAGTGGAACTTGTCCACCTCCAGGATTTCACAAGACCCTTGCCAGGGTATAACACTTTATCAAGACCCTTCTCTAGGGTATCATATATCACATTGAGCTTTCCCGTAGGGGCATTACTACGGTACAGCTCCAAGCATCTAGGGTGGCAGTGTCTTATGGGCATATTTGTTTATCTTGTCACATTAACCATTTTACCACCTATACTACTTGTTCTCTCACATCCCATGCACACACTCATACATAATTCACACACACATAAGTCCTCATTTACTGATTTTAACCTCACTGTTGCAACTGCCAAATAATCATAATATAGATTAATCATACTGAAATTACTGAATCACATCAAGTCACAATTAACATGCTCACATAGTCATTTTTTCATTAAAAACCATAACAATACTCACTATCATCAAAATAACATGAGATTTTAACCACATACAAATTTCAGGTTTATAATCGCACATGCAATTTTTCAGATTTTCTGAATCATATTACATTTACAGAAATTAAAACATTCAGTTTCACGCTATTCATAATTCAATTTACATGGAACATAACACAAACATCGGATTAACAGTTCGCAACCTGATCCTAACATACTCATCATCACAGAAATTTTCCCCTGATTATTGCACAACACATACAATTTACTGTAAATTTTACAAATCCTACGCATGTCTTCTATTTCCAAAACAGAAATTTCAGTAAATCCCACAGTCATGGAAAATTCTCAAAATTTTGAGGCATGGACTGATACGTATACACATGGTATAGAAAAATCTAGGGCATTTAATTCCTCAGGAATCATGTAGACAGTAGGTGAACATGCATAATCCATTTTTCTCACATGTATTCAATAATTTAACAATCCATGCCATTCACCAAAAGCACAGAAAATATCACATGCATCCCATGGTCTATTTTATAACATATATGATTACATTATATCCTCATTCGAAAACACTTCGGAAATTAATCACATAGAAGGGAGAATAGTTCATTGTTCTGCCCTGAAGAGCTTAACGACATAGTCTGGACGCTAATAGAACTTTAACGGCAATATCGTTGGCCGCCAAGCTAAGATCTCGACGGCAATGGA
>CM024761.1:124846432-124888455 GCA_014218235.1 Colocasia esculenta
AAAGGTCTTTATGGGGAGAGAGTTCAAAGGGTGTATATGGTCAGGGGAGTTTTTGAAGTTAAGGGAGTCAAGCTATTGGGAGATTGTGCATATGTTTTGTCATCATCAAAAAGGGGAGATTGTTGGGTTGAGTGTGTTTTGGAATTCCTAAAGTTGTATTTTAATGATAACCAATGAACATAACTCATACTTTGATTTTGATGATGACATATTGTGATTTTAATGATGACTATTGTGATTTTGATGATGATATGTTGAACATGTTGTACATTTTACATAATACATAATGCTTAAACAACATGTTTTTGATGATTAATATCTCACATTTTAATGATAATAGTCTTGTACTAAAGATTTATGTGTTAATTTGCAGGTGTATACAGATTTGTCATTGTAGTGTCGACACACCCACTACTGGTGTCGACATAGGGTTTCAAACCCTAAGGCAAAATGATGAAGAAAAGGTCAGTGTGTCGACACAGCCTCAGTGGTGTCGACACTAGTCCCATATTCCAGAGATCCAGTTGACAGGTCTGCATGGTAGTGTCGACACATCTCAAGTAGTGTCGACACTAGATCCAGTTCCCAGAAGACCTGTTTGGCAGTTCTGGACAGTGTGTCGACACTGCCTGAAGTAGTGCCGACACTAGTGACTCTTCCCAGAGAACCATTTATGCCTGTTTGGGACAGTGTCGACACACTCTGAGGTAGTGTCGACACACTCCGGCTAAAACTTAAAATTGGGAATTCCATCTGGACATGTGGCTGCTTGGGATTAGGGGATTTGACCTAGGGTTTTGTGCCAACACACCCCAAGGCACTTTATGGACATATGGACTATAAATACCCATGCTCCTTGTACCCCAAAGGCAAGAGAGCCCACACACTTCCTGAAGAACCTTTTTGGCGGCTGAAAGGGGGTTTCCAGATCTTGCTCTATCTCCCGAAGTTGCAGGCCATCCTTTCAAGAGGAAGGATGTGGGATTCAAAGGGAATCTCTGGAGAGAAGGTTGCTGTGCTATTCAAGGGAGCAGATCCAACTGAAGAGGCGCAGGAGAAGAAGGATTTCTGGAATTCAGATGCCATCAAAGCAGAGCATCGCCAATTGAGGAGAATCTCCATCGACTTCCATGAAGGTCCTCAATTGAAGCGTCTGCAAGACCTCTTCATTGAAGAACACTCATTCTACATCCATTTCTCACTTCAGAGTTTGTTCTTCTTTATTTCGTCTATGAGATTTGTGCATGAAGTTCTGCACAAGTTTCTGTGTACGATTTTGTATTGAATCAGATCATTGCTAGAGGATCTGATCTCTTTTGTGTTTGATCTAGCTTTGTGTACTGTGAGCCGTTGAGCTCTGGTGTGTGAGTCATCGTACTCACTATGTGGTTTGAGCCGTCGTGCTCAACTTGGAGTCGTCGTACTCCAGTGGTTGTTTGAGCTGTCGTGCTCAATTTGGAGTCGTCGTGCTCCGGTTGTTTCTTGAGTCGTCGTGCTCAAGGTGTTTGGAGTCGTCGTGCTCCAGTGTGTGTGTACTTAAGGTTTTGAGTAGTGTGGCCTCACTGTGTGAGGGGTGGACGTAGGAGTCACTGGAGGTGATTTCTGAACCACCTAAAAATCCTCTGTGCAGTGGTTTGAATTGTGGTTTGACTTTGTATTACACTAGATGCATGCATAGGATTTCGTTCACACTACGAATTGATTTGTACACACACTAATCACACTTCAGATCAGTAAATTGTTTGGGTGAATTGTTCTCTGATTCGAAGTAATTTTAAATTGCTTAAGCTTCCACATTAATTGGTGTTAGATCTATTCAACCCCCCTTCTAGATCTGATCCATCCACCCATCCGATCATAAACACCCCCTACGTTTCTCCATGGTTTTTCAATAATATGATGAGGACCACACACTCTGAAGGGGAAGATCAAGAGTGTTCGAGTGATCCAACTATTCTAGAAGACTATTAAGAGTGTCGTAGAGTCTTTATTTTCAACAAGTTCATATAATAGATAAGATGGGCCCTATACATAGTGGACTTATGTGGTCATGAATTAGTGACTTTTGGTATCAATAAAATTAAGAGGATCTATTTTGGCATTATTTTTAAATTTTGTCTCTATGGAAATGTAGTTAATCCTTTAACACTTGCTCTAATCAACTCAAATCTGATATTCTGCACTGAGACATGACACAAATTGCCTCAAAAGTATGCACCATGTACTTTTTTTTCTTCTATTCATCTTTCCACTCAATTGATAGATCCTCTTGCTATACCACCTTGCTTAACCCCTGTTGAACAAATAAGGATGACATCTTTAGTTTCCAGATGTTGAAGTCCATCGTGTTTATATCGAACATTTCAATGGCAAACTTCATTGTTGATATCAACTTTATAGCCATCAATAAGGAACATGGATCGAACCTGAATCAGAATATTATGCTAATTTGTTATGATATCAAATAGTGTAACATCCTCAGATCCCAATCTACATATAAAAGAAAGGAGAGAGAAGAATTATTAGTTACACAATGTAAGATCACAATGATTTACGTGATTAAGAGGTGATCTCTACATCCACATGTGACAAGGAAGATAAAAACTTCATTAGATGTGGAAATATTACAAAAGTCAGAGGACCCCAGGTTGGTCGAATGGCCAAGGCCTTTCCCAACAAGGGGGAGGTCTTGGATTAAATTCCCACCATCTAGGGAGGAGCTTACCTGACTTGCACTTAATCCTCGAGGGGTGTAAGCCCAAGATTTTATCGGCCAAGTGGGGCATTGGCAATACGGGTATACGACAAATTAGGGGTTGCCCGATTGCACCCTAGGGTCCACGAAAAAGTCACTCCTTGAGCCTGTTAAATCGCACAGGGTGAGGTTTCCTCGTTATCAAAAAAATATATTACAGAAGTCACACCCCCCCCCCCCTGACCCCAAGAGCAACAAATCAACTCTACAATATCTCTCTTTATTTCTCACCTCAAGCCCAAGAATTATCAGATGGGAAGGTAGACACCTTGCAGCAGTGAGATGGGCGAAGCACCAGCAAATGCCAATACCAAATCGGTCATAAATACTACTTCCATGTATGTAGTCAAGGAGCTAAAGTCAACGCCACAATGTATGTTGTGCATGTCTCAGTTTTCCAAATTCTCCAAGAAACCGCATGCATGGTAGTTACGTAGGTGGTCTTCAATGGGAGATAACTCCCATGAATTCCATAGTTTGAATGGAGGAGTTCCACGATGGGATAAGGAGTTAAAATAGGAAACTAACTCTAGAATTATGGCCATGGAGTTTCAAAGTAGAAGCCATTTCTTGTGGTTTTCTCTCACTCCATGTGGTAGCACCAAAGGGGGATTCAACTCCTATAAAAGGAGAGCCTATTCCATTGTGTTGGGTATCCCCACGGTGAGAGCCAAGAGAGCTCCTTAGATAGAGATCTAAGAGAGGTCTTGGGGGGTGCTAGAGAGAGTTTTGTAAGAGGATTTATTCCTCCGGGTTGGGGTGTGTACTTCTTGTAAATTTCTCCACATATAGTGAAGTTCCGCTGTCGTCGTCGCCTGTGGACGTAGGAAGACACATTGTCTCTCCAAACCACTGTAGACACGCCATTTTGGCAACATATCGAGTAAATTTCATGTTACACCGTAATGCCTCGAAGTAGCTCTCTTCAATTAACCTCTTGAGTGATTTTCCTATTTTTCTAGAATTTTTAGGGATTTTTCTAAGGGGTCCAAAGGGGTCTATCAAGCCTATATAATCCGCGTCCGATACAGTGGATGCCGTTTAGGAGGAATGATTTGTGGCGGGTAACGCCGACGCGTATCACACTTCCTTTTCTGGCTCTTACCCTGTTTAGATTCACGTCCACTATAGCCGCCGCGATTAAGAGTTTCCATTTTTTATTTATGGCAACTTCCAAAATCATTTTTGGAAAGATTTAGTTGCTAATTAGAGTTACGTCCACTAAAGTCGACGCGTTTCTAACCTTCCATTGAAGAAGATCGATTTCCCCTGAAAAAATGATTCTGTTATGAAAGACGTCTGCTTTGTTGGACGCGATTCATTGTTTCCAATTTTGATATTTGGCAAAGAATTGTTGCAAATTGGAAGGTTTAGAAATGCGGCGGTGATGGTCGATGCGATTCTAAAGAAGGCTATAATCGATTTTTGGAAGCGCTTAATCGTAGCAAGTTGTTTTGAAATCTGGTAGCCTTGTCGGGCACGATAAGGAGATAGGCGTCCACTGTACCAGATGCAATTTAATGAATTTTCCCTATAAATAGACTCTTGAAGCCATGTTTTAATCATCACTCACATACTAGGACGAAGCCCTGCCAATTGAAAAGTCAGCTGCGAACCAAGGAGGAGTACCTCACCTTCCAAGCCACTTCAGACGCTCATTTCGTGGAGTTCGGTGCTCCATCCCTTCATCCATTAGCACGTGGCGGGAGGAGCTTCTTCCTTTTCATCCACTGCTGCAGCGGGCTCACATCGCCATTCTTCCTTTCCTACTTCATTTTTCTCTTATTTTACTTATTACATTCATCACACTATTCACACACACACAACATTTTCTCCCTACCCATTTTTAGGGGTTTAACACCACCCCACGAGGTGTGTTAATGCCCATTTTTATGTTTTTTACTTCATCTTTGGAACTTTCTACTACACTCTCAAGTCTAATCAATCTTTCACTTGTTTACTTGTTTTCTCTTGTTTGCAAGGTAACCCCCTTTTGGAGCCAATCTTCTTCGTCGGACGGCTAGTAGAAGAAGAAAGAAGAGCCCGCACACACTCTCCCGCGATCCTCGGGTGAAGGTAAGTACCACTTTTCTTTTTCACCCGTCTCCTTCGACACCCTTGCGTGTCTGGCGATCACACCTCCATATTTGTGCACACACGCACGTCTTTTTTTTCATTTTTCCTCATCCACGCTTATATTTTCTTTTAATTAAAAATCTTTTCATTCTTTTTAAATCATCCTCTTTGTGGGAGGTGTTTGAAAAAAAAAATACGCCTACAAACTGACGATCACGGTGGGACTCTTTTCCTTTTAGCTTCGGGTTACCTTTCCTTCAGCACCCACGTGTGCCCCTCCTTCGACACCCACGTGTGTCCCTCCTTCGTACTCCACGTAGTACACTCCTCCCCTTTTCGCACCCCACGCGGTGCTCTTGAAGTGTCCCGTCCTCATTACTAATTTTTAGTTGTGTTATTTTTCTTTACATCTTTTATTACAAGTTTGATTTTTTTAAAAAAAATCACCATCTTGTTCCCTTCCCTTTTACTCACCTTCATTTGAAAAAATTGTCTGGGTTTGCTTTATATTTCATCATATTTGATCGATTGATATCCTGTTACATGATTACTGCTTTGATTTTGTCCTCGGTTGCATCTCTTATTCGCGTCGAGTATAGACGACGCGTTTGTGTGTTGTTTTGCATGGCGAACATACCAGACGCGTTTCTATGACAGATTCCGGAGGGAGTCGCTGTGGCGCTTACAGCTTCTGCGAGCTGTCATTTCTGTGGTAGACTGAACGGACGCAATTTAATTGAAGCGCGTCCACTGTACTGGACGCGATTCAGTCTGTCACAGAGGGCTCAGTTTTCTGCCATTCTACATTGTGCATTGCTTACAGGGCATACCTTTGGCCGAGGGACCTCCTTCCCTCCTTTTCCTAGGATCCACACACCTCTCTCGGTGAGGGCTATCTCCCCATTGAGCATTCCGTCTCATTGGGCTAGAGAATCCTCATCGGGACCTCTGTAAGTCTCCGTACCCCTTGGATTCCGTCACGGTGGACCGAGTAGGTTATACCATTCTGGCGACCGTGTTAGAACACCCACTGCGTGAAAGGGGGTTGCTTAGTGAGCCCGAAGTGTCATCTCGCCATTTAGGCCCATACCCATTTGGAGTGACATTGCAACTAAAATCCACATTGAATCATATCAAACATCTAAGTGGACATAAGCATATCCAAGTGTGTGAATTAAAAGTCATTAACCTCCTCTCTCAAACTTGTTTAAGTAGTTGTTTGGTAAGTGCTTGTTCAATCACAGTTGCTGTCCTAGTTTGTGCACCTTCGTCAGGCCGATCTCTTGGAATGGCCGAATACGAGGATATGGCTTATCATGATGACACCTATGAGGAGGTGTATGACTCCTTGGAACCCTTCCATGCCTTCCTGATGCACCTTATGCTGGTCCTTCTACCTCGCATGTCAATGCGATGGATTCTCAAGCTCCTCATGTTTCGCCGAGGCATGACCCCGCAAATACCTCTACTTCTATTGATCTGTCCCAACTCGTGGACATTCTTCAAAGCCTCCAAGCTTCTCAGCTTCAGGAGGTCCAAGCCACTCTCAAGGGGAAAACAATCCCGAGCCCATCCAAACTCTCCACCCAAACGCGAGTGTTCATACGAGCCCGCTTGCGACCCGATGGTCCGAGCTTCTCCTGTCCCCCTCGCGGGCCAACTCTGTTACTCATTTTTGCCCCCACACCCCTGTTGGGAGGCCTTCTCATGTTCAGCCAAGCCCCGACACGGCAAGGCCCAATTACCTCCGTTGGACCTCAGTCCATGCTTCCGTGCCCACCGGCGCACCTCCCCGTTATCATCCTATCCAAATGAGTGCCCCCCAACCTCATTCTTCTAAGGTGAATCACAGGTCATCCTCCGACCAGCACACCCAAGCACTCCTTGCAAAGGTGAGCCATTTGGAGCAAGACTTGAAAAGGGTGTCCGCACCCAAAGATTCATTTGAACTGGTGCTCCATTCTATGCCAATCTTCCACCTGCCTCCTACTGAACTCCCAATCTACTGCCGCTACAATGGCAGCGGTAACCCCTTCGTCCACTTCTACCTACCGCACCAACACCAAGACCCAACAGCCCCAGCAGCCGGCCACCAAACGAACAACCCTCCAATGTTCCGGGCACCACCTCAACGCCCAGCAACCCCAACAGCCTTCTCATTATCAACAGTCTCACCAGCCCCAGTACCAACAATCTCCTATCAACCAATACTACCAAGCTCCGCCCCAACCTCCACAATATTGCCAGCCTCAGCAGCCCCAGTACCGGCAAACCTGCCCTCCCCAATACCAGCAACAACAACCTGCTCCTACACCTCCCCAATATAACCAAGTCCCTCCCCCAGGCAATTACAAACCCCAACAGCCTAGACGTCCCCTTGGCCCAAGAAGAGCCAATATCCTCCACTACCGGAAACCTTGACCGATATCTTCAACGCTCTCATGGCCGCCAATGCACTCACTCTACCGAGGAAAAGGCTACAATGGCCTCCTAATGTTGATACCTCACGTTATTGTGCATTCCATCGGGGACCGGGCCATACTTTAGAAGCCTACTTCCATTCAAGGATTACATTTATGATTTGAACGATAATGGAGGAATAGACTGGGAGGAGATGAGAGAAATACATCGTCGAGATGAAGGCGAGGAGACCGCCTAGGCAGGATCAGCAGCAATAGCAGCAATAGTAGGTTCAGGCACCCCTGCAGCAGCCCAACATGGGCATAGTTCAGAATCCCCTCCCGGAGCATCAGGCTCCAAATCAGCAAGTGAATGCCCTCATAGCATCCCCCAGCAATGAAAGAATACCCGGTCGGTCTACCGAAATAGCCTCCACCTCTGCCTCCCGATCATCCTTTACTCTGCCCCCCTTTATCCGTACTACCTACCCCTTCTAACCCATTGCCATCCTTCCTACGCATTCCTTCAACCGCTACCTATCAACCAGCACCCACTAACCAACAATCTGACCCTCCACTTATATGCCAAACGCCCACTACTTCTACAACATCACCTCACCCCAACCCTCAATCTCCCTTTCTACACAACCACTCTAACATAGCGTCCTCACCTAATCATCCCCTCATATGCCAACCACCTATCACCATTTCACCACAGCCTACACCAGCTAACCCACCTCTCCTACGCTCTCCACCAATTGCATCCCTCATTCCACCCAACCACCAAGCTCCCTTCCTCCATATTACCACCCCATCTCCGAATGCGGAAAGTATCCAATTGCCGCACCAGATGTTTAACCCCCAACCTTCCACCTCCCATTCATCTTCCGTTCCACCGGCCGCGGCAACAACAGCGGGAGAGAATTTAGAAGCAACCATGGTGCTCCGTAGTGAGCGTATCTTCCCCCAACGACAAGAACAAGCACCATACACCAAGAAGAAGAAACACCAGCAGAGGAGTCCATCCCAGGGACTCAATATGATTTGCTTAAGCACCTGGACAAGACACCAGCTAGAATATCTGTTCTAGAAGATCAAAAGGTCGTCGGTGCACCAAGAGGCCCTTATGAAGTACTTACAGAAGGTCATGGTCAATGAAGATCTGCCAGTAAATCAAATCAGTGTGGTCCTCACTCCCACTAGTCAGCATCCTGCCATCGAATTCCACGAGTCTGAGCTTGCACCTGTGGAATATCAGCGGTACGCCCTATGTCTGACAGTCAATATCAACGGGGTCCTTGTGTCTCAATGCTTGGTGGACTCAGGAGCGTCAATCAATGTTGTGTCTTTGGACACATTGAATTTCTGTGGAGTTTCCTTACAGGTGGTCCGACCCTTGCTATCACTGTCACGACCTATGACAATACTAGTAGGCCGCCAAAAGGGGTCGTTGCTTTGAAGATAGGACTGGGTCCGTCCGTCACAGAAATGGATTTTCATATTCTGGATCCAAGTTTCCGTTTGATTTTGGGGAGGCCATTTATTTAAGCCCTTGGTGCAGTTATATCGACTGTCCATCAATGCCTCAAGTTTCCTTACAAGGGGCGAGTCGTCAAGGTTGCCAGTAAACCTACCATCTTGGAAGTGGACGCTATGACCAACAATTGAGTCCCTTCCATCTAGCCAAGTAACAAACTGTTAATGTCCGTACTGAACACGGTCAATATGTATCTGGGCCTGAGTGGTTCATCTGTCAGCACAATGAAGAGAAGCAAAATTATGACTGAGAAAGGTTGGCACATTATGTTGCAAATGGGGTATCAGCTGGGCAAAGGGCTTGGGGCACAGTTACAAGGCAGGACAGAGGCTGTGAAGGATAGTAAGATGAGACCCAGGGCAGGGTTGGGCTACAAGCCAGGCAGAACAGATCCTCAGCAGAGGCAGCCACTCATGTGGACTTTGTACCAGCATTTCAAGAGAGGACCACTGCAACCAGGGAGTGAGCAGACATCCACAATCACTATTGAACCTGTTCACTGTTCACCCCTAGACAATACAAAGTGGTAGACAACCACAGGGCACCCAAGCAAGTAAAGAGGGGCGAGTCCGAGGCAGAATGAAGTCAGTGGTCGATATGAGCGATATCACAGCCTCCTTGGACCAACTATTTGCGCCTATAGAGGCTGAGCAGCTAGCAGTAGCCACAAGCAAAAGGCAGCAAGTAGACAAGACATAGCACAACACACAGATAAAAGAAGCTCTGACAACAAGCAGGCTCAGGGCGGGCCTCTCCTCCTCGAGCAACATGCTCGCTTTCCTTCCTTCTTCGAGCAACGCGCTCGATCTCCCTTCCCTTCTAGGCAACGCGCCTACTCCCCTCTCCTCTTGGGCAACACGCCCGCTCTCCCTCTCTCTCTAGGCAACGTGCCTAATCCCCTCTCCTCTCTAGGAAACGTGCCTACTCCCTCTTTCCCTCCGAGCAACGCGCTCAATTTTCCCCTTTCTCTAGGAAACGCGCCTACTCTCTCCTTCCCTCCGAGCAACGCGCTCGATTTTCCCTTTCTCCAGGCAACACACCTACTCTCTCCTTCCCTCCGAGCAACGCGCTCAATTCCCCCCTCCAGGCAACGCGCTTACTTCTCCTTCTCTCTGAGCAATGCGCTCACCTCTCTTCCTCTTCAAGCACCGCGCTTTCCCTACTGCAGGCCACCGCGTGGCCCTCCTTCGTTTCTCTGAGCATTCTCTGGGCACCGACGCCCCACTGACGATTTCTCTTCACTTTCCCAAGCAGACGTTCACTCTCCGACTCCCTCACTCGAATTCCTCTGCTCTTGAGTCCACACTAATCTCCCAGCGTCTAGATTGGCGATCTCACCACGCTCTCTCCCTCTGTGCATGCTAGACACTGAGGGGGCCCCAAGCAAAATGTCATGTTCCCAATGGCTGACACTGTCATCACAATCGAGGAGACCTCTTTCCTTGCCTCAGAGTGCGCCCCAACTGACGGGCCACTCCTCTCCGGTCCTTTGACCGACCACTCTTTTCCCTCCACGCAGGGACCTCCACTCCCCTCCACGCAGAGGATTTTTACTGCTTTCCTCCTCCCTCTCCTTCCCCCATGCAGGGAAGTTTTTTTTACTACTTTGAGTACTTCTCCATCTTCCCCCACGCACGATTCTGCTTTTACTGCTTTTCCTTCTCCTCAACCCCCTGCTATAGATTCCGGTAGTTGTAGTTCGAGTTTAGGTCAGGGTAGCATAAACTAGGGGTAGTTCTCAGAAGAAATCCAGGATAGAGTGTTCCACACCGATCCTCGCAGATCTAGCCCGTAGGTGCAAGGCATGTCTAGCAATTCCAAAATTTGTGGAGGAACTGCTGCAATTGTCGGAAATAGAATATGAGCAATCAGTGTGTGTTATTGATAATGGGTTCGGAGTCTATGAGATTATGGACAATGACGACCCTTTTGAGGAAGGTGATGAAGAATTCGAGGGCGAGGCTGACGCATTCGCAAGTGGATTGAAGAGATTCGATGAATCATCAGCTGCTGTAGAAGAAATCACCAAGGAAATCAACTTGGGAACCGAGGGAAACCCTAGGACAGTCCTCATAAGCAGTAACTTGTCACCAGCTAAAGAGGAGGCGATTATTGAGGTTCTCAGGGAGTACAAGGACACGTTCGCATAAAGCTACGAGGATATGCCTTGCTTGGACACCGCATTAGTTGAACACCGTCTTACACTTAAGTCGGGGTCCATTGCCATTAAGCAGCGGTTGAGGCATTTTCACCCCCAAATGGCTTTGAAAATGAAGGATGAAGTCGATAAGTTCCACAAAGCCAGATTTTTAGAGTTGTATTATATCCAAATTGGGTGGCGAATATTGTCCCAGTTATGAAAAAGGATGGAAGAGTCAGAATATGCATCGATTTCCGAGACCTCAATCGTGCGTGTCCAAAAGATGATTTCCCATTGCCTCACCTCGACGTGCTCATAGATAATACGGCTGGGTTTGAGACCCTCTCCTTTATGGATGGCTTCTCAGGGTACAATCAGATTAAGCTGGCTGAGGAAGATCAGAAGAAAACCTCATTCACCACACATTGTGGCACTTTTTGCTATGTGGTCATGCCATTTAGACTTAAGAATGCTAGAGCTACTTACCAAAGGGCTATGATGGCTATCTTTCATGACATGATCCATATTTTCATTGAGGTGTATGTGGACGACCTGGTGGTGAAGTTGAAGACTATGGCTGAGCATCCTAGGGTTCTAACAAGATCTTGCAGAGGTCAAGAGAATACCAATTAAAAATGAACCCCAAGAAATGTGTGTTTGGTGTTTCATCTGGTAACTTTTAGGGTTCATTGTGAGCAAGAGGGGTATAGAAATAGATCCCAATAAGGCGAAGGCGATAAGAGAAATGCCCCCTCCCAAGAATTTGAAGGAAGTTCGAGGACTCATCAGGAGGCTATAGTTCATTCGCCGGTTCGTCTCCCAACATTCGCAGAAGTGTAGACCCTTCTACGACCTCACCAAGCCGGGAGTCGAATTTAATTGGGATGAGAAGTGTCAGGTGGCTTTTGATAGACTTAAGGAATACTTAGCTAGTCCCTTGTCCTGAGGCGCTGACTCCAGGCAAACCGCTCATTCTCTATGTATCTGTCCTGGAGGACTCGGTAGGAGCTGTCCTTGTGCAAGTGGATAAAGAAGTCAAGGAAAGGGCAGCATACTACCTGTCAAAACTTCTCAACCCCTGCGAGCAGAAGTACACTGCAATGGAGAAAACATGTGCCGCGCTCGTATGGGTAGTGCAAAATTTGAAGCACTACTTTCTTGCTCATAAAGTCCATCTTATCGCCCGAATGAATCCTATCAAATTCCTTATTGAAAGATCGGTTCTCACTGATAGGCTAGCACGTTGGCAGAGTTTCCTTTCCCAGTTTGAAATCACCTACATCCAGCAGAAATCTATCAAAGGCTATGCCATAGCAGAACATCTCGCTCATCACCCTATTCCATGGTTCGATCCTGTTCGTTCAGAGTTTCCAGATGAGGAATTGATGTCCCTTAGCCAATCTGATCCTATGTGGACACTATATTTTGATGGAGCTTTGAACTCTTATGGAAAGGGTATCGGGATTGCTTTACTATCACCTGAGGGTGTCACCTTCCCACGGGCTTACAAACTGGATTTTCCTGCCACCAACAACATAGCTGAATATGAAGCTTTGTTGGCAGGTCTTGAATATGCCCATTTCTACGGTGTCACCCATCTACGGATTATAGGTGATAGTCAGCTGGTCTTGCGCCAAGTGCTCACCAAATATCACACCCGCGATCCTAAGCTCAAGCCATACCAAGAACTCGCCTCAACTTATGCCAAGCTATTTTCCAAACTTGTCTTTGTCCACATCCCTCGTCATCAAAATCTTCTAGCTGACGCCCTCACCACGATTGGCGCAACCATGAACATGAACTATCTCGGAGATTTTGACAGCATTCAGATTGAGCGCCGTTAGGTTCCTGTCATTCTAGATCCTACCTTTCTCTGGGTTAAGGATGAGATATTGAAAAATGCAGAAAGGAAGAGTAAGACTGAGATCATGTTAATGGAGCTAGAGGAGGAATTGGAGGACGAGGAGAAGCCGTGGTTATGAGATAGCTAAATATTGCAGGAATCAGACATACCCTGAGGAAGCCACAACTGAAGAAAAGAAAGCCACAAGGAGACTATCCCAAAAGTACATTCTGGTTGGGAATACGCTTTATAGAAGGGGACTCACTGGAATCTTGCTCAGATGCCTGGATGAGGATGAAGTTTGGAAGGTTGTTGAAGAGGCTCATTCGGGTGTGTGTGGTGGCCATGTGAATAGTCACATGCTCGCTAAGAAAATCCTTAGGCAGGGTTTCTATTGGCCTACTCTAGAGGAGGACTATTCTATCTTGTCCGTCGGTGTGTTACGTGCCAACTGCACGCCGACAAAATTCATTCCCCATCCTCTACACTTCACCTAATACTCCCCATGGCTTTTCGCTATGTGGGCTTTCGACATCATTGGTCCCCTTGGTGATCCCAACTCCCAAAACAAAACCAAGTCATACATCCTCACTGCAACAGAGTATTTCACCAAGTGGGTGGAAGCTGAAGCATATGCGGAAATCAAGGCAACAACCGTCTGCAAGTTTATCATCAAGAATATCATCACCAGATTTGATATTCCAAGCACCATCATCACCGATAATGGACCTCAGTTTATCTCTCAGGAACTACGTGACCTCTGCAACAGGTATAAAATTGCATTGCATCATTCATCTCCTTACTATCCGCAAGGCAATGGCCAAGCAGAGGCCACGAACAAAACTTTTATTAAAATTGTTAAGAAAACTTGTGAGGCTAACAAATTCTCGGATTGGCCAGAAAAGCTTGTAGAAGCTCTATGGGCCTACCACACTTCGATCCATACTCCCACAAGGAAGACACCGTTCGCCCTCACTTATGGATTGGAGGCAGTAGTACCATATGAGATTCTTATCCCCTCATTAAGGATCCAGCTTGACAAGGACTTGTCAATCAACAAGCGGCGTGAATCACTCCTAGCACAACTGGAACTCCTAGATGAGAAGCGTCTGGTCACTGCAGAACATACGAGAGAGTATCAAAATAGGCTCACTCGGTTTCATCAAAAGAAAGTTATTGAGAGAAAATTCAAAGTCGGTGAAATGGTAGTAAAAAGAATCTTTGTAAAACCTGGTGGTCCCCGTTCTAAACTCCAACCAAACTGGGAAGGGTCGTACGTAGTTAAGGAAGTGTATCCAGGCAATGCATATAGGCTAGTGAACGCAGATGGTGAGGAGCTCTCTCATCCTTGGAATGGGATACATCTCAAAAAGTACTACCCCTAGTTAGGTGTTGGATTTGCGTGGTGCACGGACCCTAAAATGAAAAGCTGTCATTGTTAATTCATTTCTGATTCTTGGTGGGTTAGCCTGAGGTGTCGACACCCACACACTTACACGCCCACCCCTGGGAAGCTAGAGACACGAAGTCTAAAGAAGATCAATACCAAATCAAGAGTCTAGAACATTACTCGTCTCTTTCCTACTCGGTCTACCAATAGAAAGAGAAACCCGAGGGATCGACCTTTGAATCTGCACGAAGCTCAAACGAGTGTAGGTCAAGGCATAATAAGGGGAAAAAGGGAAAGTCAATGCAAATCTAAATTAAAAAGCCAAAACCAGGAAAATCAAATGTAAAAGCACGTCAAGAGTGGCAAAGTCCCCGTAGAGATCCAAATGGACCTGGTCGTAAGCGTGCTAAAACCCTACAAGCCCAAAGAACTGAACCTCCCTGAGTGTATGGGTAGAAGAACGAGCGTCTCCCCGGTCGCCCAGATTATTGGCAG
Source organism: Colocasia esculenta (assembly GCA_014218235.1). Taxonomy (NCBI): domain Eukaryota; kingdom Viridiplantae; phylum Streptophyta; class Magnoliopsida; order Alismatales; family Araceae; genus Colocasia; species Colocasia esculenta. The sequence continues at coordinate 124,861,068 of CM024761.1, forward strand.
ACTTCCTAAACACTTCCTCCCTTCCTCCTCACGGGTATGTCTTAGGGTCAAGGCAAGGCAACAATCAACTAAAGAGGACGTCGCCGAAAGCTACCTTGGGTGAAGGCATCACTCAAGCACGTCCAACCTCAGTCTGGCACACCTAAGACTTGTTAATGAACTCTTAATGATGGCCGAGTAATTGAAGAATCCAAGCACCATGTATTTTCAATTAGAGCGGATCCCCTTCGTTCCACGTGTCTTTTTAGAAGGGACTATGCCAGGTTGCGGCCCTTATTTCAAAATCCAAAAAAATATAGAACATTTCAAAATAAAAAAAATAGAATATTTCAAAATCCAAAAAATTGAATATTCCAAAATCCAAAAAATGAATATTCTAAAATAAAAAATCGAATATTCTAAAATAAAAAAATGAATATTCCAAATCAAAAAAATAAAACATTTCAAAAAAAAATAGAACATTTCAAAATCAAAAAAATTAAATATTTCCAAAACCTAAAAAAAATAAATCAAATCACACATGCCGAAACTCCAAAAAAAATTGAATATCTCAAAAAAAAAACTTTCATTTGCTTGAATGTATTAAGTGTGTGTTCATCTTTTAATTTTTTCTGCTAGCATCTACTTGACTGCATGTCGCACTTTAAATTATATGTTCTTTTATTCTCGCCTTATTTGATAAAGGTTCAGCCCCTTGACAAGATTATGAAGCCAAGACTGACCAATGTGCAAGGGGCTGAGCCAGAACAAATATTTAACTTGTTTGTTCAAGTGAATTTCAGGCACAATAAGGAAGGAAGAAGGCGAGGAACACATGCATATATATATGTGGCCAAAAGGGGGCCAGCCCCAAGTACATCATGAAGTACCCCCACCGGGTACACATCGTCAAAAGAAAGAAAGAAGGTACATGATAGGTGGCCTAGCTCTCGCCACCACTCTCTGCCGGTCGAAGCTGTCGGTTGCTCTTAGCCTCGCCTAGATCCACCGTCGAACGTGGAGCTGGAGGCCTCATGGGTGCATGAGAACCGGTAGAGCCCTGGGCGGCGCGTCCCTCCTCGATGTTCCTCCGGTACTGAGAAGACGTCACAAGGTAGCTCCAGGAGTAGGCACTGGCTCGCCCCTTCCGCACGGCACGCTCACGCTCGTGCCGGTACCGGTCCTCCGACTCCCTCAGCATTCGCTCGGAGATGCCCAAACTCATACGGGCATCCACGGCCTGCTGGGTCAGCCGCTCATGCTTCTGGTCCCAGCAGCTGCGCTCCTGCTCCCTCCCATGGTCCCTGCGCTCCCGGGCGAGCGCCACGCGCAGCTCCACTGCCTCGCGGGGTAGGTCCGAGTCCTGCTGGGAGACTTGAGTCTGCAGCTCAGCCAGCTACTATGACAACTCGGTCATCTCAACACGATTGCGCATTTCCCACGTGAGCGCACTCTGGAGCTCGTCCGACTACAAGCAAAACAGGCACAGGTAAGTATTTTGCAATGCAATTCATGTGTATCTAATTAAGCTGCTTACTCGTGCAGAGAGGTCGCGCTCCGCTGCCTCCGCCCTAGTCACTGCCGCTGCTAGCTGATCCCGGAGGGAGGTTATCTCCAGGTCCGGTGCACCACGGCTCGTAGAGGCACCCGCACAGATCCAAGTCAAGTCAGCACACGGTATGTTAAAGGAAAGCAAAGGTACGATCGCCTAAACTTACCAATGCATCTAGTGCCTCGCACACCTCCGCCAGCTGGGCCTCAGTGCCCACTAACTGGGCCCGTACGGTCAATAAGGTCGTCCCGAGCATCCTGCACATGCACATGTTTGTTAGATCATCATGCATATCATATTGAAGAAGTCAAGGCTAGAAGCGCATACCCTCACCAGCCTCATGATGTCTCGACCCCCGTACTCCTCCTGGAAGCACTGGAGGTACGCGAGGCTATCAGGTGCGTCTGACTCCACTAGCTGGCCACCCCGCTGCCAGTCAGCCTACTGGTTGGGAAAGCAGAGACCCCAGTCCACCCGCTTCGCCTTTCCTCGCATCCTCCTCCCGATCCTCTGGGGCTCCGTCTCGTCGTGCCACACCTGGTGCAGCCCTAGCGTCCTTACGGCCAGACGTAGGCGAAGTGGCTCAATCTCGTTTAGGCAATGGACCCACAGGTCCTGCCCAAAACGAGGTCGACCGCTCTCCATTCACGGCTGACCATCATCTGGCATGCCCACGTAGGGCTGCCACACCACCTACACACATGCATGAGTCATTCAGTCAGTCATATATCATTCAAAATGCGTGGAAGAAAATGAGAAAAGTACATACCAATAGTGCTAGGAGGTCCTAAATGTCTCGACGTAGCGTGTCGAGCTGGAGTGAGAAGGTGGCCGACGTCATGACGGGGAGCCACCTGCGTGCAAGGGGCAGTTCGTCGGCATGCACCTCGGTCGCCCGGCCCAGTAGGAGGTAATAATATGACCACACCTGCATGCATGCACATGTTAATTAGCTTGACTAACAATTTAAGTGCAGGAAAGAAAGGACTTCAAAGGTAAGAATTGTACCTGAAGAACGCCCACGGCCGTCTCCCGTCCAGTGCCACTGGAGAGGTCTACGAAGGTGTGCGCCAGGAAGGCCGCACCCCACGTGTATTGACCTACCCTCTCTAGGTCCTCTAATATCTCTAAAAATCGGAAATGGATGTCATCTCCCTTGGTGGTCAATAGCATCTTCCCTAGGAAGAATACTAAGAACCGCCTCAAATCCCGATCCACCTACTCCTGGTCCTCTGGGTCCTGGCCATACACTGCCATGGCCAGTCCTTCCGCTGTGGACGATCCGTTCCCCCCCCTCGGCACCCCTGTGACTGTCGGGGATGTCCTCCAGATGCTGACGAATGTAGCCGATCCCTCGGTGGCGATGAAGGGATGAAGGTTGACTGAGTTGACTAGGGAGATAACAAAGAAAACCAGCAAAGAAAGTGGAGAGATGTGATTGCCAGGGCCTTACCTGTGCCCAAGGAAGTATGACGGTCGCGTCGGTGAAGCTGCCTCGCGTAGCGGATGGAGATTGGGGACCTCGACTTCTCGTCCTTCGGCCGGCCAAAAGAAGAGAGCTCCACGGTCTTCTTCACAATGTTTCTGCCACATACAAAGCTCTATTAGACTCAAATGCAGTGTAGTAAATGTTCAAAACGAAAAGAGGAAAGCCCAAAAGGTGAGTCCCGTACCTGTTGCGGACATGAGAAGAGGGGTGGCTAAGTGTTATGACCACCCTTCTTCCCTCCGTTTTTGGTTGGGAAACCCCTTTCTAGGTGTGTAGGGAAAGGACCTAAGTGCCTAGAGTGAGTGGGAAAGGGAATATGACATGCAAATAACTAAAGAGTAAAGAAAGAAAGAGAGAGGGAGGGAGGTGTAGATCCTCGTTTGACGGCGTTGCAGCTCCTTACAGGGCTCCTCCAGCTCGGGAAGAAGCCTCCTAGACGTCCAATGTGTGTGAGGAAGAAGAGTTGGAGTTGTGGAAGGTTGAGTGCAATTTCTCTCTCCTCTCTCAAAGCTTCAGCATGTGGACGTCCAGCCTCCCCCCCTTGTCTCAGAGGGCTTAAGGGAATGTTATATAGACAGTGGAGCTCGGGGTTAGAATGCCTAGGATGCTAAGTGTGAAGAAACACACTTGTACACATGGCAATCCAAGTATAAAGGATCCAACCAATGGGGAGAGGCCAAGTAGGTTTTTTACTGAGTCAAGGGGGTGCCAAGGTGGCCCATATGCCCGTTGGGAACGGTCCCATGCGGTGCATGGGCGAGAGAAAGACGCAAGTGGGCTATATTCTCGGGGTTGTTGCGCAGACCAGGTAAACCAGGTTAACGTCCAACGATCTTGCTGCCAACCGCATGCAGACGTCCATGGATGTGGACGTCTAGATGTGTCAACGTCAAGACTGCTTGCCGTCAACCAGTAGTCGGCGGCCATCGATGCTGCCGTCTACATGGCATCCGAGGCAAGTCAACAAATGGTCAAATGAGACTTAATGGGCCAAAGAGCCTTGCGGGAGATGGGCCAAATCTCACGTCTACAAATGCCCCTCCGAGACATCCGGTCTTGCAAGGGAGAAGAGCGGACTGAAAGGTTAGTGTCTCGGTAAACAAAGGACGCGAAGATTTGATGAAAGGTCATCTCCGAGGATAAGAATTCTAGCGAGCCAAACAAATGAGTTAGGCTAGAAACAGATGACGCATTGTCTGAGAGACAAATGTGGGTAAGAAGAGGAGTGATCTACCCGTGTAACTACAACTGCACCCAACGGTAGGGTCCCTGGCGTGGCCGTGTCGGACTTTGACTAGTTTTCAGTGTGTCTGAGTCAAAGGAGTTGTAATATGACCGTTGAATCAAGAGGGTCTCATAACCGGAGATTGTGGGCTCGCTGGCCTAATCAGGACGTCGATCCCAAATTTAGGAGGTCATGGAGACACGGAGTTGGTTGATCTCTCAAAGGATTATCAAAAAATTCTAACTGGAATCAATGTTCGGAAAGCCTGGATTCCGGAATTAAGCTCGCGACTGGCGAAGGCTCAAATGAACTCAACAAGGTTGTTTGACTATTTGTGATATGCACGGTGGGACAAGTAGAGAAGGGGGGCAACAAAGACCCTGATGTTAACTTGGATAATCACGAAGGGCGGACCCGGTAGGCTACCCAAGCTGGGGGAACCATGGAGCAATCAGCTGATCGAGGAAAAACACCATTTTTTTTTAGTGTTAGTAAGAGAATGTTAGCAGTGAAAATGCATGCTGGTGTGGGTTGCCTATCTAAACATGCAAGTTAGCACCAGAGGAAAATTCTAAAGGCCATACGAATAACTGAGAGATCGCAAACCCATCATGGTTTTTGGTAAAGGGGAACTCAGGGTTCACGGTCGCCAAATTATTCGCCTCTGGCGGAGTCCTATGTTAGACATACCTGTAACGCTCAAGGTCGCATGAGCGTTCCGAATCTGAAGCGCAGCTCGTGCTTAAAATATCTGCAAGACAACTTGAAGCACAAGATAAGAATATAACGACCATATAAACCTTTGAAAATTCTGGCATTTTAACGTCCACCTCGGTTGCCGCCAATTTATATTTAACGTCCACTCTTGTCGCCGCCTACAATAGTAGCCGTCCACATATGGTGACGTTAACAGTAAACTGGCGTCCAACGATATGGACGTTTACTTGCCAACGGATTAAACCGAACATATAACTATTGGGAAGCCATTTTGGACTCTTCAACAACCGGCAACTATCCTTAAACAATGAAAGAGTGCATGACTGATGAGTGTAGGAAATTCGGCCTAGCAGAAGCACAGAGATTTTTCATGGCAATAACCTTGCCCGTGGTGAACAAAACAACCTGAAGTGTAACTTTTAAAAAGGGAGTTGTCATCCTTGACAAAACTTGTCTTTTAGACACCTCAGAGGTTTGGAATCTTGGGCCGTTTGGGAGGGGGGTTACCCATGGGTAACTTGGAGTTACCCATGGGTAAACCCCCTCCCACGGTTTGGGGAGGGGAGGGGCAGGTTTTTCAGGTTACCCATGGGTAACCTGCTTTTTGCAGGTTACCCATGGGTAACGCTGAGGTGGGGCAGCGCTACCCCCATGGGTAACTTTTTTTTTTTCAAAAATTTTATAAAAATATTTATTAAATTGTAAATATTATTTTAACTATGTATATATAAATATTATTTTATTTTTTAATAACAAAAGAAAGATAACTAGAGTCAAAGTGTTAAGTTGACTAAAAAAAATAGAAGATGGGTAAGTCTACCCAAGTTACCCCTGGTTAGAGGGGGTAAGTTGTCAAAGCAAAATTGGGTAAATTTTTTGTTAAGCAACCCATGGTTAAACTACCCATGGGTAGTTTAACCATCAATCAAATTAGCCCGAAATAAGGGGATAAACTTCACGAGAGGATCAACAAGACCGTTAAATGGATGAGCTGAGATAGTCTTGATAAGATGCCCCTTCAGGTGATTTCAGACTATCTAATTTTTGACTTGTTTGCCCCTAGACTTTTGCAAAGTGCTAATTGGATGAGAGAACCTGGTCATGTGTGGCTTAGCGGGCTCAAGGTGACACGTTTCGTGGACCCCAGGGTCAGGACCTGGCAACCCCTACTTTGCCGAGCACGCGTATTGCCCTACCGCAATTGGCTAGGAAAAACTCAAGCATTGTAGCATTAACTTTGTATTGAATGGGGGGATTTATCTCCAGACATGGTCACGACCAGGCTCTTTTCTTTTCTTTGCCATTGACTGATTTTTCTTTGTTCCTTCCTTTGTTCGCCTGCGGGGACACTGCCCTCTTCACGTGCTCTGGTGTCTTAGTCTCACCTTAGGGGAAGTTGTCTTGACTACTAAGCTCAACAATTTAAGAGTGTTGAGTGTCTCGATTAGTCGAGTGGAAGAAGAAGGAGGATTGTGGCCTTTATTGTGTCCTGAGACAAACAACTGTCTTGGAGTGATGACTCAAAATTTTGAGATGTGTGGTGTGTGAATGTTGATTTGTTCTTCAAAAGCTTGGTTGTGACGCCAGACAGAAATCTCCATGACTTTGCTAGACCAAGTTCCTTGGTTCACTCATGTGCGTCTTACTCCTTAACAAGTGACTTGAGATGCATGACAGTTGCCAGTCTATTGACTTCCTTTTTTTTGTTCTAAAAGATATTTTAAGAAGAAAAAATAAATGTACACAATATATACATCATTTTTTTGGATTTTTGCTTTTTTATAAAAACAATTTTGGATATAATTTTTTTTTGTTTTGTTTTTAAGACAAGTAAAATAAATTGAACAATTCTGAAAATGGTATGTACAATGAGTGGGAACATCCTGAGCGGAATGCCCCTAGGCAGAGATCTCACCTGTGCCTTCTAGCCATTGTCGAAGATGAGCCTTATGAAGCAAATTGGCCTTAGGCGATGAAATGCTCGCAAGGAGGTACCTGCAAACCAATATTTGTCTTTCTCACACGACCACTTTGGATGGTAATGGTGATAGATGAAACAATGAGTGAGATAGAAGGTGAGAAGAAAGAATTTGATGACGATAGATGTGAATTGAGTAAGGTAAGGATGGAGAATGGATAATAATGGAAAGATGAGGGAGCACACAATGAACAACATGGTCCATGGGAGGAAGGCATGCCCCTATGATAGGGTGAGCGTTGAGAAGAAATGAGCTCCAATAAGTCAGGAGGCTTAGGAGGAGTTCGTGAAGTGGGGTCCCCTTCAAGCATAAAGAAAGGAGTTGAGCTTGATAGAGAAAAGGATGAAGTTCTCATGACCAGTATGGATTTCCCTTAAGAAAGGAGTGTGAAGAGCTGAAATGGTGGGTCCCAATCCTGAGTGGAATCGCCCCTCATGGAGGTTCCATCATTTGAAGATGACCCGATATAAAATCGGTACAAGAACAGACAACGGATCATATAAAGGATGGCATGCCCCTTGAAGCCAAAGCCAACACATATAACAAAGTAGCCAGTGTATCCCTTGAAAGTGCCTTGTTTAAAAAAAAGATAGATGCATCCAGTTGGAATGAAAAGATTGCCCCTGATCTTGGGTGATGGGCACATTGCAAGGCACTCAATGGAAAACAAATCGCTTCGAGTCTTTGTTGAGAGGTTCAAGCACGAACGACATTGAGGGACTCGAAGAATTGTTAAGGGTGTTGACTTGATGAGAGGAAGGGGACCAAGCATTAGTAGGGAATGAGCTAGGCGCAAGTTTGACAAGGAAGCTAACATGGCACACTATCCTGAGAAAGATTGGCTTGGTCTCCTGCGGAGTGGGAAGAGCAACCCTTAAAAAGGCTTCAGCAGATTGCCAAGGAATAATGGCCCCATATCCCACAGGTCTTGGACATTCAAGTTCTAGCAGGAGAGGATTAGGGGTTTGCACAACCGCTCTTAAGATAAGGGATAGAATGATCTGGATTTGCAATGATTTGGCAGTTCGGACGACAGCTTGAGTTAAGCACTGATTGGATTCCCCTAGCTTGGCTGGTTCTTTGGCCTCATGCCGCTTCTCTTTACTAGGCACCTTTATAATGGTGGAAGGTCCCTGGGACTCTATAGAAGTGCATGGGTACCACTCTCCATAACCTTCTAACCCCCACTGTTGTTCTCTCCTCATAACTCGGGGTTCTGAATATGTCATGATATTGACCCTTTCTTGGGATTTGAAGAGGAGGGATTATTGCTTTGGTAGCCGGGGAAAAGTTCTGGACAGTTCCCGTGTCTCTTCTAGATTTTGAAATGGCGATCTTAACATCGTCCCAGTTGATCCTCCCCTGATCATTCAAATCGTACACACCCAGTCACGGAAAGTAAAGCAATTGTGGATTCGTGACGAGGGCCCTATGATAAGGACAATACCTTGGGGTGTCGGCCCTTGGATGCACAGCTTCCTTTTGTGGTGGAAGTTGGATAGCATCGCAAGATACGAGGGCGAAGAAACTATCCCCAAGGGATTTGGGGAGAGGAGGATAATAGGATCTTTTGGGACCGGGGCCGGTATAGCCAGAAGATGGAGGAATCGATGAATAGGAATAGGGCATAGGGGGAAGTAATAGGAGTTGGTGAGGAATAAGGAGGATTGGAAGGCTTGTTGAAGCGCGCGACATTGTTGACTGTGCATCTTCGTTGTCCAGAGTTCTTCGCACTCGTCAAAATGCGCACTTCCTCTAAACTGTCTCATAAAATTAAAATAACAAAGATGAACTCTTATAGTGGTGAGAATAGGTCATATCCACGGAGAGGCCGAATAGAATTTGATTTAAACTACTTTAATTTGAAAGCATTCTATCGGACACATTTTCACCAAAATCATATTGCATTAAATTCAATTGTGTAAACATTATCAAACAACCCTCACAACTCTGAAAAATTAACATAATGAAGAACAAACAGAATTGAGATTAAAGAAACTTGATATCAATTTACCCTCACAGCTCGAGGGATGAATTAGTAAGAAAATAGTAAAAGAAATGTAAATTGCAACTTCAACTCATGATCTGTCCAGAACATAGAGAGAATGAAATGGAAATGGCAATGGATTAAATTCTGGAACACAAAAGAAATGAGAATAGAGCATTCGATCTCCCAACACAGTAGCTTGCATTACACAGAAGAAAAGGAAAAACTAGAACCCAGCAGCTCTTAGAATTCCCACAGCAGCCGAACTGAAGAAGAATTGACAAAATCTCAATTGACACAGCAGCAGAATTAACCAAACAAGTATCTGAACTCTCGGAGTGCCAAACCCAAACAATTGCAATCACCCTCCGAACATCACAACAATCTAAAAATGTTGAACAACCACTTCCAATCCTCACAGAAGAACAGAAAAAGAACTCCCAGAACAGAAGAATAAAAACAACAAAAACTCTCTTATCTGCAGAACTCAATCCTCACAGCAGAAGCAAAAGAAATCCCACTCCCCAACCCTTACAGCTAAGAAACAATCAAATAAAATCTGTATCAGCCTCCCTACCCTGCAATCAAACCAAAAGAAATGAACGAACTCTCCAAAGATCTGAACTAGAACTAGCCAAAATTATCTAACCCATGCTCTGCTGAAAAGAAAGTACACGAGAAAACTGGAAGAAATAAAAAAAACACAGAAAACTTGAAATGACGAAGCTCTGAAGAACACACTCCAATCTACTTTGCTGAAAGAAAAATTGCAGAGAAAGAATAAAACCTGAAAATCCTCTCCTCCGACAGATGCTAAAGGAAAGAAAGAATACATAACAACTAAATGGCAGAAACAAGGTCCCAAAAGCTTGAACTCCGGAAGACTTCTCCACTGCTCTGCAGAACTCAGGAAAATGGAAAGAAACTAAAATCCTGAAAAATCGAACACTCAACTCTCTGAACTCTGGAATAATAGGAAAAACTAATATTAACTTCTTAAAAATCAAACCAACCAACCAATCTCCCAGTTGCTCTGCTGAAAAGAAGAAAAATACAGATGAATGGAAACTAACATCCTCAGAAATTCGAACTCCCTATAGAAGAAAATGGCAAGGAAAACTCCAATCTGAACCTCTCAATCCCTTCCACTGCTCTGCTCAAACGAAAATACAAGAACGAAACTAAAACTAAATTCCTCAAACCTCAAACCAGAGAACCCCCAAACATCTAAACGCTCTGCTCAAAAGAAGAAATTACAGAAAAAAAGGGAAACTAGAAATCTGAAAAAAAACCAACCCCCAGAGAGGAGGACCTTGGGGTCTTCTTATAGGTACCGGGCATCTTGGAGAGCTTCTTCCGGCCTTTCACCAGGATCGCCATCGCACAGCACACCCGGATCGCCAGCACAGCCCCCTGCTGCGCACCAGATCACACACCGCCCAATCGCCTCCGTCGTGCACAGCAGCTCCTCTGCGCGCCTTCACCAAGCCAGCCATCACTGCATCGCACGGCGCTCCGCACAGGAGCTCCTCCCGCCACGCACAGCACCCAGTCACACATCGGCCACCTCCAGCTTTGCTTCACCTGGCCATCGTACGGCCCAGCACACACCTCCAGCTCAGCACCATGCCGCACCGGGGCCGCTCTGCATCTGACCGAGCTCCATCTCCAGCGCACACCAGGACCCACCTCAGCAGGCCCCCATCACCAACCGCTGCCGCGCAAGCCCAGCAGCCCAGCAGCTCCCACACAGCTTCCATCGGACACCTCAGCTGCTCCTGGTTCAGCATCGCGCCAGGGCCCAGCCCAGATCGCCATCTGCACACCAGCACACCAGGAGCTCCAAGCCTCACGCGCCCAGCTCCTTAGCACCCTGGCCGCCTGCAGAACACCACACCAGCGCTCCATCCGCCAGCAGATGCTAGCCCTTCTAGGAGCTTCTGATGGAAAGAAATGGGAAGGGTTAGGATAATATCGGATTTTAAAAAAAAGTTAAAAATTGGAATGGGTTATGGCATCACGTGATTAAAAGGATTATTAAAATGTTTTGTTTAATGGGAGTGGATGGGATATGGTGGTATGATGGTGAGATGAGATTAAAAAATATGTAATGGTCATATGAGGGAGGGGGTATGTGTCATGATTACATTGGGTGAATCAAATTTTTATTTTATTATTATTATTTTTTTTATACACTAATATTTACAAGGAAAATTTATTTATATACAGTGTAAAGAAACATAAACTATTCAAAATTATTGATTTTTATAAATGAGACTTTAACCATGTGTTCAACTCGAGAATTTAACTAATATGTTTAAATTTTATTTTTGGATGAAATGAAAATTAAAATCAACATACACTTTATTACAGACAAAGACTGTCTAAACTTAACTATATGCATGAATTTTAACACTAAAATTTTGTAATTATCACTCCCCCCTACTTGAACATTGCTAGTCCCTTAGCAATGAAAATTACTCCAATGTAAGACTAGAAGATACAATGTCTCATGCTAAACAACCATCATGTAAAAGATTCATGCAAAGACATGTCTTTCTAATTGTAAAGGCTTATGGCAAGAAATTAGTGCACAAATAGTAGCTCACTTGAGAGTTCACATCAGCCCTTCTGAAGCTCCTCTGTCTCAGCTAGTAATTGAGATTAGATTAATTCGAGGGAAAAGAAAAGAATTGTGGAATAAGATCCTTGCTCAGTAAGATCGGGTTGTTTCTCTCAGTTCCATTCTGCCCATCTTCCTTGAGGATTATTTCTCTGAGTTTGAGGACTTTTGTCCCTTTATTTGCACTTTGTGCTCTCAGAATTTTTTTCTTTTTCATCCATAATGCTGCACAACCCATCACTTTTCAAGAGTAGCGAGTCCAACTTTACTCAGATTCGGGGCATTTATCATGGATATATTTTTCTTTTGCTTTTGCTTTTGTTTTTGATTTTCTTTTCCTCTTTATGGAAGGATGAACAGTCAGGTTCCTTGATCACATTCCTTCACTTCCTTTGCAGTTCACTTAAGGGGAGGGGAGAAAACCAATCGCCTCTCTCCTACTAGCCTTGACAAAATTGCTACATTCTGGTTCAGCTAGTCTAAGTGGCTGTGTAGTGTGTGTATGAAAACTTCTTGCCATAAATCCTTACATAAGGTAGACAAGAGGTACATGTAATCTTTTACTAGAGGCTATTTAACATGGATGCTTGCAAGGAATGTGACAACTACAAAATTTTACTGGTTAAAGATCAGACACATAGTCTGGATGGCGCAATGCTACGCATTATTATTCAAAGATGAAACATTGTGAAATTTTTTTGTTTTTATTTCATATGTACAAGCTAAAAAGAAGAAATGAAGCAATTGGTTAGGGGTGGGGACTATGCATACTTTATTCTACCTCTCCCCCCTACTTATTTGCAAGAAAAGAAAGCAAGATAGAAAATTACCTGATAAGGAAAATCTGTACACTGGGTTGCCTCCCAAGAAGCGCTAAGTTTATTTCGTCTTCAGCCGGACGCAATTAGCTTCGTTTGGCTCAGCTAGCTTGGTAGAATCCGTTTTTAAGAAAAGTGGGCTTTCAAGAAATGTTTTTGCCCATTATAGTGAATAATTGTCCAGTTTTAGGATCGAGAATAATGATAGCACCATTGTCGTAAGATCTGACAACACTGTAAGGACCATCCCATCGGGATTTCAATTTTCCCGAAAACACACGAAGCTGGAATTAAACCCAAACCTTATCTTGCATTTGAAAAAAATTCTATTTCTACGATTTTCAAGACTTCAATCAATTTCTTCTCCTGCCCTTCTTCAAGATCACTAGCAATTATGATGGGCCAAGTCTCGTCCTTCCTAGAAAGATGTATTTTAAATTAGTAGGGAGTGGTTTTAGCTCAACCTTAGGAGAACATTCTAATGGAAATGATGGATCATTATTCTGAAACATAGAACTAAGTTGTCCTTCCTCTCCCTCAAACCCTAGAGCACAGGGTTGGTCTACTGCTTTTTCCTCACAAGATTCTTCCAAGAGTTCTTCATTACCAGTTGATTTGTTTTCAGATTTTGGCTTTAAAACTTCATAAAAATGGACTCTTGGAATGTAATGACTCGGGTCTTCATTTATTTTGATTATGTCTAGAGGCTCTTCAAATATTTTCTCTTTTTCCTTGAATTTTTCAACATTCTCTTCAACCTCTTTTCAATTCCATTCTCAATTTCATTTTCCTTATCCTCATGCAATGTTGACATGTGTGAGTGAGGATTTGTTATGATGTTTTCACTTCTTAAAGTAGACGTTGTTTCCATATTTTCCACTTGGGGGCCCCTAGCTTGGGCAGAATGATGGTTCTGTTGTATAAGTTGATTTTGAATTTGTGGTGCTGAATTGTTTTGGACAAAAGTTTGATGTGGATTTTGTGGTAGAGGTACATTTGATCTGACAAGTGGTCTGTACCCCTGACCTTGATAGTATTGTTGGTCTTGATAAAATCCAGAAGAGTTGATCCTTGGGTTTGTTATAGTTTGACTTGGTAACTGACCCAATTCCTCCCTACACACCTCAGCAATCTGAGACTCTATCCTATCCAAATTTTGTTGAATATTTTGGTTTTGATTTGATTTTGTTGCACAGTTTGGCATAGAGTCGCCATCATGTTTTGAAGTTCATTCATTTTATCTTCCCAATTGGGTTGAGAAGATGGTGGTTGATTGTATGAATGTTGCTGAAAATTGATATGAGAAAATTCATCGAAGTTTTGACTTCCTTGGAATTGTTGATGTCTGGAATAAGAAGATTGGTCGAATCCCGGATTCTGATTTGGATAGGATTGACCGTACATGGATTGGTTGAAAGAAGTTTGAGACATTTGTTCATATTGATTTCTCCAGAAAAATTTGAGTGGTTTCTCCCACCAGGATTGTATGTGTTAGAATATGACTCATAGGAGGGATTGTAGAAACCTTGGCCAACTTGAATTTGTTCTGGTAGGCCATGATATGAAAGAATCTCTCAATCTCTGCGATAGGTTGAACCAAATCTAAGTCCAGAGAATGTCTACCAAGCATGCACAGATTAAAAAGCCTCTATTTATGATTTTAATTTTTAAAATTTTTATTGATTTTTTATGAATTTTTAATCAAACACAAACAAACAAACACTTTCAAATCAAATTAACCTACCACTAAGTGTTCCTTGGACTCGTGTTATTTTTCTCAAAATCAGATTTATGCTTTCTTAAATCCAATCCTAACTCTTCTTGTACCGGCCAGGTAAGAGGTGGAGTAGAGGGAGGCCCCCTTGCTTTCGCAAGGACCCAATTAAATAACCTCTAACTCACTTAAGCGTAAGCTTTTTAACCTCTAATCCTAGACACCAGACTTAAAGAGAAGTTTTAGAATTAAGAAAGAACAAATCTAATGATGAACCCTAGGGCCAAGTCTACTGGTTTTTATTGAAAGTTTAGGACAATGCAAGAATGTGAATTTTTTTGTGATTTTTGGGCAAAGGAAAGGGTGATGAAATCCCTCACCTTATCTTTTTATTCTAATGGGTAAAGCCCTTAAGCAGTCCCATTTAAAAATGTGAAGTGCACAGATCAATTTTTAAACAAGGGTTTTCTAATGCTAAGACTAATGCATGAAATGAGAGAGAGAAATCTTACCTTTCCCCCGCACTCTTCAATGCAAAGATCAAAATTAAATTCAAATGACAATTAAAGTGATGAATGTCCTAAAACATGGGATTCTAATCTTGAGAGATGAAATTTTTATTTACAAACAAACGGCTAACATGAAAGAGCGATTTGGAAAAATTTTAGATTTTAGAATTTTTTTAATTTTTATTTAATTTTTTGAATTATATGAAATGAAATTTAACTAAGAAAATATGAAGTGGTACTATAATAATGTCAAACCAATCAAACCACCAGAGGCCAATTATTACATGCCAACATGAAAGAAATCTCTGTACATGCACAGAGAATACATCAAAGCCTCACTACAAAGTTCACTCACACTCTTTCTATCTAAAATTCAGAATTAAAAGCAAATTAAAAAAAAATTCAGCAAGCTTCTCCTCCTCCAATGGGCCTCAAATGCCAAGCCCAATCTCCAAGTGTGCAAATCTGAAATGAAAGCCCAATAACAAGTCAATGTAAAACCCAAAGCAAATCAAATCAAAACAGAATTAAATCAAACTCTAATGCCTCCCCGGCAACGGCGCCAAGATGAAGCGCGCGACATTGTTGACTGTGCATCTTCGTTGTCCAGAGTTCTTCGCACTCGTCAAAATGCGCACTTCCTCTAAACTGTCTCACAAAATTAAAATAACAAAGATGAACTCTTATAGTGGTGAGAACAGGTCATATCCACGGAGAGGCCGAATAGAATTTGATTTAAACTACTTAATTTGAAAGCATTCTATCGGACACATTTTCACCAAAATCATATTGCATTAAATTCAATTGTGTAAACATTATCAAACAATCCCCTCACAACTCTGAAAAATTAACATAATGAAGAACAAACAGAATTGAGATTAAAGAAACTTGATATCAATTTACCCTCACAGCTCGAGGGATGAATTAGTAAGAAAATAGTAAAAGAAATGTAAATTGCAACTTCAACTCATGATCTGTCCAGAACATAGAGAGAATGAAATGGAAATGGCAATGGATTAAATTCTGGAACACAAAAGAAATGAGAATAGAGCATTCGATCTCCCAACACAGTAGCTTGCATTACACAGAAGAAAAGGAAAAACTAGAACCCAGCAGCTCTTAGAATTCCCACAGCAGCCGACTGAAGAAGAATTGACAAAATCTCAATTGACACACAGCAGAATTAACCAAACAAGTATCTGAACTCTCGGAGTGCCAAACCCAAACAATTGCAATCACCCTCCGAACATCACAACAATCTAAAAATGTTGAACAACCACTTCCAATCCTCACAGAAGAACAGAAAAGGAACTCCCAGAACAGAAGAATAAAAACAACAAAAACTCTCTTATCTGCAGAACTCTCATCCTCACAGCAGAAGCAAAAGAAATCCCACTCCCCAACCCTTACAGCTAAGAAACAATCAAATAAAATCTGTATCAGCCTCCCTACCCTGCAATCAAACCAAAAGAAATGAACGACTCCTCCAAAGATCTGAACTAGAACTAGCCAAAATTATCTAACCCATGCTCTGCTGAAAAGAAAGTACACGAGAAAACTGGAAGAAATAAAAAAAACATAGAAAACTTGAAATGACGAAGCTCTGAAGAACACACTCCAATCTACTTTGCTGAAAGAAAAATTGCAGAAAGAAATAAAACCTGAAAATCCTCTCCTCCGACAGATGCTAAAGGAAAGAAAGAATACATAACAACTAAATGGCAGAAACAAGGTCCCAAAAGCTTGAACTCCGGAAGACTTCTCCACTGCTCTGCAGAACTCAGGAAAATGGAAAGAAACTAAAATCCTGAAAGATCGAACACTCAACTCTCTGAACTCTGGAATAATAGGAAAAACTAATATTAACTTCTTAAAATCAAACCAACCAACCAATCTCCCAGTTGCTCTGCTGAAAAGAAGAAAAATACAGATGAATGGAAATAACTAACTCCTCAGAAATTCGAACTCCCTATAGAAGAAAATGGCAAGGAAAACTCCAATCTGAACCTCTCAATCCCTTCCACTGCTCTGCTCAAACGAAAATACAAGAACGAAACTAAAACTAAATTCCTCAAACCTCAAACCAGAGAACCCCCAAACATCTAAACGCTCTGCTCAAAAGAAGAAATTACAGAAAAAAAGGGAAACTAGAAATCTGAAAAAAAACCAACCCCCAGAGAGGAGGACCTTGGGGTCTTCTTATAGGTACCCGGGCATCTTGGAGAGCTTCTTCCGGCCTTTCACCAGGATCGCCATCGCACAGCACACCCGGATCGCCAGCACAGCCACCCTGCTGCGCACCAGATCACACACCGCCCAATCGCCTCCGTCGTGCACAGCAGCTCCTCTGCGCGCCTTCACCAAGCCAGCCATCACTGCATCGCACGGCGCTCCGCACAGGAGCTCCTCCCGCCGCGCACAGCACCCAGTCACACATCGGCCACCTCCAGCTTTGCTTCACCTGGCCATCGTACGGCCCAGCACACACCTCCAGCTCAGCACCATGCCGCACCCGGGGCCGCTCTGCATCTGACCGAGCTCCATCTCCAGCGCACACCAGGACCCACCTCAGCAGGCCCCCATCACCAACCGCCTGCCGCGCAGGCCCAGCAGCCCAGCAGCCCAGCAGCTCCCACACAGCTTCCATCGGACACCTCAGCTGCTCCTGGTTCAGCATCGCGCCAGGGCCCAGCCCAGATCGCCATCTGCACACCAGCACACCCAGGAGCTCCAAGCCTCACGCGCCCAGCTCCTTAGCACCCTGGCCGCCTGCAGAACACCACACACCAGCGCTCCATCCGCCAGCAGATGCTAGCCCTTCCAGGAGCTTCTGATGGAAAGAAATGGGAAGGGTTAGGATAATATCGGATTTTAAAAAAAGTTAAAAATTGGAATGGGTATGGCATCACGTGATTAAAAGGATTATTAAAATGTTTTGTTTAATGGGAGTGGATGGGATATGTGTGGTATGATGGTGAGATGAGATTAAAAAAATATGTAATGGTCATATGAGGGAGGGGGTATGTGTCATGATTACATTGGGTGAATCAATTTTTATTTTATTATTATTATTTTTTTTTATACACTAATATTTACAAAAAAAATTATTTATATACAGTGTAAAGAAACATAAACTATTCAAAATTTATTGATTTTTATTAAATGAGACTTTAACCATGTGTTCAACTCGAGAATTTAACTAATATGTTTTAAATTTTATTTTTGGACGAAATGAAAATTAAAATCAACATACACTTTATTTACAGACAAAGACTGTCTAAACTTAACTATATGCATGAATTTTAACACTAAAAATTTTGTAATTATCACTTTTTAGGAGGCCTTAGTGGCTGACAGCAAGCACTAACAGACTCGTTGACGGATTCATTGACGGTCACCCCCTCGATGGTAGGTGTCGCGGGAGCCTTGCGTCCCTTGAGCTTCCCTTCAAAAAAAAGTGGCAGAGAGGGCAGAGTTTACAAACGGCCACCTTGGGCCAGAGTTTTCTGAGCTCCCTTACATAACCCATCCAATCATCTTCTACGTCCTTCACATTTGGGACTGGCCTCCTGTAGGAGCAGACCTTCCACAATGCCTTTATAGTGTCCACCTCCTCGCCGTCATTGTTTGTCCCGATGTCCCGCCTTTTGATCGGCGAGTGGTGCGACGACCCTTCAAAGCTGCACCGTGGAAGTCCGAGCTGAGGAAGGCAGCAGTGTGGATTGTAAAGCACGAACTCGGATGCTCCAATCAATCTCAGGTCCACACCGGGTGCTAGTCATGTCCGCAGATTCTTGGTAAGAAGTGGCGCTGGAGTACAAGTGAAGGCGTTCCTGGGCATGCTTCGGAAGTGATCACGCCAATCAGCCCGCGTCTTGAGTTGTGGCACCCGGTTAGCCACGCGACCTTCCAGACCAACTATGTTGTCCAAATGCTTAAGCGGACTCTTGGAAAAGATTCAGGACGAGCTAGAAACTTCGTTGTTCAAGTCAAACTTAAAGTGTAGGTCAGTCCAACAAGTAAGTAGGAGCATTGAACCGAAGGGAGGCCTACCCAAGCTCGCCGCCGTGAGCCCACTGTAGAGGAAGGCTAGCACCGCTGGTCCCAATCTCTCGCTTTCCCATATGCCACACACCGCACTCAGTTGGTCTTCCTCCAACACGTTATCTATTGATGGGAAAAGGAGTGCACCCGTCACGCAGATGGCAAACCCTCTCATCACTGCTCCAGCCTCTCGTCATTTTCTACCTTGGGTATCTCCCTCATGGTCCAAGCAGCCAATCTTTGCAGGTTTATTGCCTTTTCAGTCCTGAGATCTTGAGCTGTCCCTGCATCCATGAAACATTCCAGCACAGCTCTGCTTGTGTAACTTCTTGGCATGATCGCCATCTCGTCCTCTTCACCTTGTTTAATTCGCTTCAAACCTAATAACAACTCAACCTCTTCCAATAGGATAGTGGCATCAAAAGTCTTGAAGAGGAATGTGTGGGTTTGGGGATGCCAGAGTTCTACCAACACACCAAGAACCGCCCAATCTAGATGAATTTCATGGTATCTCTTGGCATGAACAACAAGGTTTATTGATTCCCCATCTTTTGAGGATTGTGGTCATGTCAAGGGTGATGGAAGCGGTTAATTTCTGGAGCCATGGGAGGCGCATGTAACGCCGGTTGCCCGGGAAGAGGGGATACTCCTGAGGTATGGGCATGGATAGTGTGATCATGTGCATGGAAGGTCGTGACCATGAGAGAGAGCACATGGGTATGATTGTATGGTCATGGTATGATTGCATGGTCATGGTATGGTTGCATGGGAGGTGTGCATGGAAGGTAGTGGCCATGAGAGAGGCACATGGGTCATGGGGAGATGAGTGGTTCGGCCATATTGAGAGAGAAAGAGAAATAAAAGAAAAAAAGGAGAAAGAACACATGAAGAACAGTAAGAGCATATCAAGAACACATCAACTTTAATAAAAGAACGCATCTAACTCACTAATTTAGCTTGGACTAGCTTGCAGATGTGTCCTTCCACTTGGTTCAACCTTTGAAAACCCTCCAGTCTTGGCCTCTTGGAGGAGGGAGCACCACCATGATCAATGGCTCTAAGCTTTTTCTTCTCCTTCTCTTCTTCTTCTCCAAGCTTCAATTGATGAATTCTGCACTTGGGGAGGGTGAGAGCATGAGGAGAGCTATTTGAGGGATGTTTTATATCCCCTTGGTCCGCATTAGCCCGGAGGTAAGCCTCCAAAGAGAGGAAAGGATGAAAACAGGTAAAAATCCAGCCTCGCAGGAAGGTCAAAATCGCGTCCGACGTAGTGGACGCGATTCAAAGCGTTGTATCCGACTTCCCTCACGACAGGTAAACGCGTTCAATCAAGTCGACGAGATTTAGGTAAGTTGAAAGGCGTCTGGTATCTCTGCCATGATTTACAAGTAATGTTATTTTCATATTTCGCCATATTATTTGTTACTTGTCAATGCTGATGAGTCTTTGAGCGCAGGGTCTGGATATCTTTTTCGCCGCACAATTCATGATCATCTTTGGCGACTGCTATCTATGGTATTGTATATACTGTTGGATCGAAATGGCAGACGAACAGTCCTATAGGGGGGGGTGAATAGGACTTGTTATCTTTTAAAAATTTCTTCTGAAAAACACAGTACTAAATAGATATGTTAGTACTAAGTGTGATGTGTGTGATTCAAGTGTAAACTTGGAGGAAATAATCACATAAATAAATGCACAAGGATTTATCCTGGTGCGGCCCTTCCCACATGGAAGTCCTACATCCAGTCCTCAAGCAACCACTTGAGATTTCACTAAACTGCCAACAACTTGGCATTCTATCACCCTCGAGAGGAATTACAAAACCCACTTGCTCTCAAACAAGTCTTCCCTAAACAGGGGTACAAACACTGTCTTTCACAAGGCCTTCCCTTCACAGGAGGGGTAAAGCAGAACAAAACTTCTGCAAGAATTACAACATAAATAGAGAATTAAACACTTGTGTGTTTGCCTCAAAACTAAGCACAAAACACACACAAACTCCAACAGGATTGAAGGATCAAGAAATTGATCAAAATCCTAATTGAAGCAACTTGGGTGGACTTGAAGACAGTAGCAAATTACAACTGCCACCCAATACAAGAACTTCAGAAGAAGACTTTCTGAAGTGAGGCTCTCAGACTGTAGCTTAGCAGGAAGGCTTTTAGAGAGAGAGAGAGAGAGCTTGAAGGATTCAGATGAAGCTTTCAAGAGAATTGGCTTGAATGTATGTGGTCTCTGTGTATTTCTCACTTGTGTTGTTCTCTCTCTTCTTCTTTTATAATCTTTAAAAATATAGTCGTTTGAAGGAGATAGCCATTTGAAGGATATAGCCGTTGGAGCTTGGTGGCTGTTTGCAAATTAGCCGTTGGAAGAGAGTTTCTGGGATCGTTCGGATCTTGAAAACTTTGTCCAGAAGGTCTTGAAATTTACATCTTTCCAAGGTCTTCAGAATAGGAGCAGTTGTCACAGCTAGAAGATAAGCTCTTGTAGACTGAGCTGGGAACAACCCATAAACATGTGCTCCAATTAATGCATATTGCAAAGACAAGACAAAGACAAGCATATCTCCATACCTTTGTGGTAGGTGGGTTAGTTTGAGTACAACAGACAGTATGGAACCTAGTATTCTCAACCTTTTCAGAAAATAGAGCAGACAGACAAAAAGTTAAAGTATGGGTCTATCGTGAGATGGTCAGATGCCATGCGTCTGAGATTTTTCATAAATGCTTTGTGTCTCATGAAGGATATAAACTGAAGTAAAGGACATCAAGACTGTAAGACTCAAAAAATATTTTAGAGAAATGTTTTACAGAGATGAATAATTTAAATATACTATGTTCTGTCAGAGAAATAAATTAAAATAATAATCTTCTAAGATTTTAGTAAGATGTTAGGCAATAGGCAATTTGCCAATAAATTATGTCTAAGATGTTTAAGAATCAGAAAAGGATTTTATAAACTTAAAGACATATATATTCCAAGACAGATAGAACTGACAAAGTAAAAAGTACAAGTACAAAAATGACAGTGAAGTCGAATGCAATAGAACAGGTGATTCGACTCAAGAAATAGGCATGATTCGATTCAAGAAGAATAAGGTAATTCGACTATAGTAGTGAAGACATCAATCGAATGTAGTGTAAGGCAACATTCGGCTGTATGAGTCGAAGTCGTGAGTCGAATACAGTGTAAAGGACATTTGACTGTGTGAGTCGAAGTCATGAGTCGAATACAGTGTAAAGGACATTCGACTGTGTCAGTCGAAGTCATGAGTCGAATACAGTGTAAAGGACATTCGACTGTGTGAGTCGAAGTCATGAGTCGAATATAGTGTAAAGGACATTCGACTGTGTAAGTCGAATGTTATGTAAAATTGTGGACTTAGAAAAAATTCGCAAGACTTGTGACTGAGTTTCTGAAGGAGTCGGATTTTGCAGTCGAATATATCAGTCGGATACAGTAGGCTATAAAGATAGTTCTGTGGCCTTAGAAAATTTGAGTATTCAGGATATTGTATCTATATAGAATTTTGTGACGTATATATTTTGGAAAACACATATTTAAAGATTTGTCATAGCAAAAATATTATTCATAAGTATTTAAAAGAAACTTTGGATTTCTTAGGGGCAGTTGCTCAACAATTCTCCCCCTTTTTGTTAATGACAAAAATCTTTAAATATGTAGCTAACATATAAATTTCTTCTATACCTTTTATCATATAAATTTCTTCTATACCTTTACTTCAATCCTTAGATAGATAGTTTGGAGCTAAATTCCAGCTACCTTTTCTCCCCCTTTGCGGCATTAACATAAAGGATAGCAGAACAGGAAAATGCTGTCATAGATAAAGAGAGTACAAATTGCATACAAACAAGCAACAGACTACATTCATAGGTCATAAAAGAAAAGAATATCTAATGTTCAGGTTTTAACAGAACTGGGTAGATAGAGGGAACGGGGAATCATAGCCAAAAAAGGCTGGATGAGTTCCCAAAGCTTCAACTCATTGTTGGCAAATGAGTTGTCAAACAAAGCACTATCAACATTATAGCTGGGATTTGTGGAGGGTAATTTCTTGACTGATTTGACATGGCGCCTTCTGTAAAAGTTACGCTTGTTGTTGTACTTGTCCATGTCTATCTTGAACCTTAGGGGAGTAAATTGTTTGGTAGCGGCCAGAGTGAGAAACTCATGAAGAGTGATATTCTAGTATAGGCCATTGGAGATAGCTGCATCTTTGGCTTGATAATAGTACATGTACCTCTGAGTCCATCTGAGACCTAGATGCTTTCTCAAATCCATGAGACTCTTAGAGTGAAATTCATTGAGGGATAGTCTCATCCTCTGGCACTAAGAACTGTAGGAAGGATAAGCTGCTTCCCATTGTTCAGGAGTGAACCTCTCAGATTCAGCAAAGCTTAACTGAAGATCAAGGAGATGCTTATGGTACTTGGACATCTAGAGGAAAATAAACCTCTGGAAACTGAGCTTGGACTTATACTTGATCTTGAATCTGGTGGCAATCCGGATGAATCTATTGAAGAGGGTTTCAGAAAAAGCACCTCTGTAGGAGACTGCTCCTGCAAGGGGAGGATGAAGCCCTGAAGGCATTGCCACAGACATGGAGGGAACAACTTCCCTTTGGCCTCTTAGCAAATTTTCATATTGGCCCTTAGACACATCATGCAGGCCTAACTTGAACCTTTCATAGTTGAAAGCTCTCATGGCTGTGTACTTGGCCTGAGACTCCGGAGATGAGTGGCAAAAAGAGCATGAAATCTGAGGGAGAGGTGATGTTCAACTGTCAGGTAGTGGCTCCTGGATTGGGCTTCTTGAAATCTACTTGCCTCCTCTGGATAGAGATCAACAAATTCTTGAGCAGTGAGGCAGTGACTCTTTTGGGAAATAAATTGGAGATCTGAAGTAGAGAGTTGGGAGGTTTTGATCAAAACAGGAAGCCAGTGTTCAAAGTAAAACCTGGAAGTTCATGGATTTCAAGAAATGCTCTATTGACAAATATTCTCTGAACAAATTCATGGTTTGAGTAGAGTGATGAACAAAAGCATACCAGAATGGGGGAAGTAACAAGGAGGGTTTATCTCCTATTCTGGGTCCATGAGAGGCTGGCAGTTGGATACTGGGAAGTATCTCAACTAGCTGAAGGAGGGTGTTCTGGGAACTGTAATCACAGGGATTGTGCCCCCCCCCTCGACACGCGAACAAGTGCTAAAACTAATGGTATGGAAATATGGATGTGATTGCCACCTAGTAAGTTGCCTAACGAGTAGAAAGTGATACAGGCTAACTTAACTAGGAAAAGCAGAGAGAAAGGGGGGCGGACCTGGTGTCGCGGTCGTCCTACCGACCGCGGCGATACCTAGTAACACGGCAGTTAGTCCTGACGCGTCGGTGTCGAGTCGCCCTCCGCCGTCGTGTTCTCTGTGTGCGGGAGATAATGGATGGGACCTTTCTTCTCGTCCTCCAGTCGGCTGGAGAACAAGAGCTCCTCGTGGAAAAGCTTGGGGTGCCTGCCAAAACAAAGAAGAAACAAGAAAAAAGCCCTATTAGAACATATTAAGCGTAGTATCTATTCTAAAGATGAACTAAAAGGGGAAACATGGTGAGAACGCACCTGGGGTGGTTTTAAACCCCTTTGGATATATGGAAAACGTGGAATGAGAGGGAGTGCAACCTATCTAGAAACAACATAAAATGCATGAAGAAATGAAGGAGAAAGAGAGGAGGAAAGGATGAGCCCCATTAGGGCGACTCCCTGTCTTGAAGAACGTCCAAAGATGTGCAGTGGCTTCAGGAAGATGTAGGAGCCGTCCTCTTCACATCCCACACTCCATGGATGTGAAATGAGCAAGCTTTGTGGGGGTGAATGTGAAGGAATGAGTGGAAATGGAGGGCTACGTGGCTAAGTCCAGATTAGAGGGGATTTTGGCAGCCCTTTGGGGTAAAAATGGGGGCTCCCTCCGTCCATGAGGAGGAGACCTTGCTTATATAGATTTTAGAGTGAGAATATCTCATGAAAATGGATAATAATTAAAATGGGAGATAAATGCCAATGAAAATCGCATAGGAGAGTCCTTAGGAGTTCCAAGAGAGTCCCCTAGCCTCAAACTTCGCCCAAGGGATAAGATAAAACTTAGGGATAAAGATAAACCCAAGGGAGGATAAATAGGAGGTGGTTGCGGAGGCCAGTATGCGTGCTGCTGTCGTGGCGTATCGTAGGGCCGCGACGTGCATTATCGCGACAGGGCGGGGCGACGCGACAGTATGCCCACGTGCATGGATATGAATGGCCTGTCGCGGCGGCCTGTAGAAACGCGACACGGAGACGCGGCGCTACGATACGACACGTCAATGGAGTCAAATATCTGCGAATTCTCAACCAATTATATGAAAATATAAGAGTTATTAAGACTCTCTCAAAGTGATAATGGGCGGGATTTCAAGGTAATTTGAGTTGTTAATGGGCTCAAAACAAGGCTAATGATGGGCTCAAGGTGAGTGACCACTAGGGGCTTACTAAGATGACAAGAAATGTAGTTCAACTTATAAGCCGGAATCGGGTGTCTACAGATTGCCCCTCCTTGGCTACCACTTTGCAAGGAAGCGAAGCGGAAATGGAGCGAAGATGTCTTGAAGTGACGGCGGAACGAAAATGATGCAGAATGGACTGAAAAGTGGGAGCCAAGGTAAAGAGACACTCGATCTGACTAATGATAAATTTGGAATCTTCATGAAAGCCCCGAGTTAGCTACTCGAGAAGAATGCAAAGAAGAGCACAAGTCTGGACAAGAAGAAGAAAGAAGAGGACGATCAACCCCTCGATTGAGAGGTACCTAGCCGATTGGCCTACATGTTTCATTTTGGAGGGACATGTGCGTGCCAGGCAGGTAACTCATGACTCTGCCCTGGGAGCGGTTCGCAACCAAAACAGATCAAAGAATAAAATGGAAATTGAATAGGGAATCTAGATAGGGAATTCTTGTCAAACTGACGGGAACAACTCACTCGGAGGCAAACCTTCCGATTCGGAGTGGAATAAGATTTCTTGTTTGAAATATGAAGGATGATTGGACACTCAACAAGGGCTCATCAAAAGTCAAGAATGAGTCAGGAAAGCTCAAAGTCCTATTGATGCATGCTGGGCTAAAATAAAAAAAATCACCAAAATGAATGCAAAGAAAAGAGAAAATAGAAAAACATCAAGGATAATATTGCTAAGCCAGATAAGAACAGGTCAAGAGACTACCCACAACCACGGTGCAGGCCTGAATCCATCGTCCCCGAGCTTATCCAACTCAACGGC
Source organism: Colocasia esculenta (assembly GCA_014218235.1). Classification (NCBI taxonomy): domain Eukaryota; kingdom Viridiplantae; phylum Streptophyta; class Magnoliopsida; order Alismatales; family Araceae; genus Colocasia; species Colocasia esculenta. The sequence goes on from CM024761.1 coordinate 124,887,028, forward strand.
CTATCCAACGATTAACAATGTGCACCTAAATTATCACTATTTTTGATAAAGGGGAACTCAAATCCCAGAACACATTGAGAACCAGCCGGTCCTTGAAGTGATATAATAAGTAGAATACCATATAGTAATGCAAGGGAGTAAGGGATAGGGATACTTACCTGAACTTACCTGCGGAGCGCAGAATTCGCCATCTTTGGTTTTGCATTTTTCGATTTTCTTTTGTTTTTTTTTGTGTAAATGAAGCAATAAACAAAACACCAAACAAGCTAACAACAATAAGCATAAACAACTCAGTCATCCACATGATTGAAACAAAGCACTGAAGAACCGCCAGGTTCACACATAGAAAGTCCTCTCATGGAGTCATTGAGGGAGGATAAGTATGAGACTTGGGAAGGACTTGGTGGGATAATGAGCCTGAAATTCAAATTATGGGTGGGACTGAGGAAGAAAGACAAATCGTAAAGGTGATGTGAGCAAGACTCAGACAAAAGTAATGAAGAAATGTGGAGATCTGAGCGATCAATGCTTGGAAGCCAATGTACCTGTACACTTAGCATGTATGATTAGATCTGCTCATTTTTGTTATTTTTAATTTGAAAACATCTAATTTTTTTGGAGTTTTGAAATTATCTGATTTTTTTAGATTTTTGGCAATATTTGATTATTTTTTTAGGATTTTTGTAATATTTGATTTTTTTGGGATTTTTGGCAATATTGATTTTTTTTGAGATTTTTGGCAATATTTGATTTTTTCAGATTTTTGGCAATATTTGATTTTTTTGGATTTTGAATAACGCTAGAGCCGACGCTAGCCCTTCCTAAAAAACACATGAGACGGAAGATACTCACCCTTGCTACTACAGCACTAAAGTAAGATCAAACTACTGGTAAAGGGTCCCCATTCATTCCCCTTTCATTAAAGACCACCAAATGTCAGATGTGCATTAAGACGGTGGCGTCCTATAGATGGCTGCCCCTAGCTTGCGGTGTCACTACAAAGGCCACACCCGGAGACGACTCAGCCTTATAGAGAGAAAGAGAATATGTTTGGGGATAAGTCTAGTGCAAGCTTTAAAAGACAAGTTAGGCTTAGCTTCCTTCCACGGCATACCTCTTAGAGGTTCAATCTGTTGAGGAGGGACTTTTGGTCACTTTATTGTGCCTGTTTCTTGCTTGGGGCATGCGTATGACCGAACTCAAGGGCGTCCCGCGGGGAACTGTATTGCCACTCTTTGCCATGCCCCTATTCCTTGATTTTTTTTCATTTGTTCTTTTCTTACTTTTATTTGGCTTTCTTCTTTTTCTTTTTCTTTTTTCTTTTTTTTTGCATTTCTTTTGCAGGCCTGATTGACCGTCCCTATTGAGACTTCCTCTCATCAAGGTGTGCTTAGGTCGGTCGCCTCACCTAAAGAGCCTTTTTGCCTT
>CM024761.1:124888555-124970459 GCA_014218235.1 Colocasia esculenta
ACTACACCATGCAAATGAATAGCGGTTACAACTAGACATGCACATGCATACATAAGTATACCAAGGTGTTATGTATGTAGAATTAAGTATACAATTATCACATGCATAAGATAACATACATACATACATACACATATGCACTTCATACATTCTCACACAATATCCATGAAATAGGTAGTATATGATATTCTTCAATATTTAGATAGTACATGCATAATATTATTCAAGTATACACCTCAATTTAGCTAATTGCTCATTTCCACATGAATTATCATGTATATATATATATATGCATGCATATGCTCAAGAGAAGTATGAAATTTATAGTAGGCACAATGAATTACACATGCTATGCACACAACAAGTGAATATCCTCTCACCATATAAAAGAACAAAAATTCAGGGTATCATACTCTCCCCCTCTTGAAAAAAAACTTCGTCCTCGATGATCGCATCGAGTACCTATGGTGACGTCGTCGAGGTCATACCAGCTACTCCTTGCTTCTTTATTGCCGTCGATAAATCTCCTCGTGGAGCGAACTTTGTCTTCAGATTCGGACACTCCTTAAGCCGATGCTCCTTGCTACTGCATTTAAGACACCTTCCTTCCTTTCTCCAACATGCGTTCCCGCCATGACGCTTCCGCACTGGATGCACTCGGGTTTCTCGCTAATTAAGGTCACAGTTGATTGCGGACTTTCACAAGTTTCTCCTTCTTCTATCTTGCCTTTGGAATGGCTTGGTCACATTCTCCTTTGAAGTTTCCTCCCCCTCTTGGAGAGGTCCCGCTCTACTTTCTTGCTCGGTTGCCACACCTAGAATTTCTTCCAAGGTATGAGAATTAAGCTCCAGAAGCTTAGCTCTCACCGAGGGTTTAAGCCCTTTCACGAAATTCTTCAACTTGCGGTTCTGCTCATACCTCCTAGACTGAGCACTACCTCTACCACATCCAGTCATGGTCTGAAAAATAAGTAACTCAGGTAGAACCTAGGTTACTATATTCTAACTATTCTCCTTACTATCTTCCATATATTATTAGTAAATTCTACATATATGGACAATTCCCTATGAAGACTTTGCAATGTTCTGATGGTGATGGTCTATCCATGTACAGTCTCAACCTTGGGCTCTAATACCAATCTCTGTAACGACCCTCTTCATACCGGTACGATTATACCAATCCTCATCGGTATAAAGGGCGTCGTCACAGTGGGACATGTACCCAACACTAGTCGATAGGTTGATATGTATTTGGATAGCAATAGAATACAGCAGAATAAAATAAATAACTCAACTTTTAATCCATCACAAACACACATTCCACAATCTAAATAGCGAACTAGAAGACAATGTCACATTACTACAAGGAAAAGAACTACATTGTCCAAATATTGTCCATACAATAATTCTTTTCATGCTATGAGAAAAAGAAAAGTACAACTAGTAGCAGCTCCACAAAATAGTCTTCTAAATGACGATCCTCACTAAGCTTCCTTCTAGTGCACGATACCTGTCAACCTGTATGCCGAAGCAAGAGTGAGTCCAAAGACTCAGCAAGCAAACCAAAGACTTAAACTTAAACATGTCACGCTCACACTAAGCCATTAACATTAAAGAGATGCACACTATCATCATATCAAAAGGGTACACATTGTCCTTACTCTTAACTAGCAACACATATTCTATTCACATGAGCATGCTTTAGTTTATCATATTTCTATTCTAAATCATGAGCATTACATCATACACATGTACATATTTCATACACCTAACATGTAGCATGATTCGTCCACACATTTTTTTTTTCATTCCATAGATAACTCTACCACTGAAGCATAAAATTGAGCATAAGGGCAAAGAACAAGCTAGCATGATGACTACTTTCTTTCCACATGCACTTTTGTATCTAATTGTACAATTTACTTGCTGTTTTAACATAATAAAATCACATAGCTTCACATTTTATAGCATGTATTGAAGGTTAAAACATGGTAAAACCATTAGCAACAATAAGCACTTAAGCATGAAACTTTATACTAATTGAGCATTTCACTAGTATGGAATCCAAATATTATTCATGCATTTACCACGTTCATATTCACACTTTACTTGCTGTTCTTACATACATTACATTCAATTACATGGATCTATAATTATTCACATATTGAAAGAGACATCTAGTAGGGATCCTATAACATTCTCACATACATGACATAATTATATACATAAGTAGCTTGCTGATTTAGTACGAATTTAACACATTCATGTAACAATTTACGTTGTTCACATTGTCTTATACCGGAACACATTGTTCACATTTACACATCATTTCACATTTGCACATAACATGTGCCACATTCACATATCACTTGCACATACCTTGTGCCACAACATGTCATTTTTACACGTTTTCCATATTTTACACATGTCCATTATTATTCAATGAAAGCCTATCATGATACTTCTACTAATTCATAACACCAGACACATGGTTTATGTCATTCCACAATAAAATATCTACCGCATGCTTTCTACTTATCTATCCACATGAGAGCTACAGTTTCATTTAAGCTACAATATGATAGCAATTACACATGAGATTTTCACGCATAAGAAGGAAATGCTCCTAACATGGATTCTACATACTTTTGCACATGTAATTCACCATTACGACATATTAAGCTTGCTGTTTTGACATGAATCCCACATTTCATAACCTGAATCACAATTTCACATTCTAAAGGATTTGTTTCATGTGTTTACCCATTTGCACATTCACATTGTTTACTTTTACACATTACACATATACACATGTTCATATTTTGTGTTGCATAAATAATATGGTTGTCTAAGTTTACTCACATACACCATTACATGACGAATTGTAAACTACACGACATGATACTAAGCATGGCATTTCAATTGAGATATGAGCATATGGAAAACATAAACATAGCATGCTAATAAACTAGTTTTCACATGCAAGCACACTCTCATTTGCATTAACCCTCCCTGACATCTCCTTTCACATAATTATCATATCATTTACTCTTGTTTTCGCTTATCACATATTATATCATTTGCACTCACCATGTGCCACATTCACATATTATTTCACACTTTATTCATATTCATTGCTTAAACAAATTGCCATGACACATAGTCCTAACTACCGGTAGAGGACACTAACAAATATCTCATTCTCATAGCTCATCGCATAACACAACTCATCACATCTCATAACGCATAACACATAACACAACTTATAATCACATACCCACCACCTAGGCAATACAGTGGTAAATCTTGGTAATTGCGCAGACCGGGAGAAGCCCTCTCCACCCTATCCAGGGGTACTTGTCCACCTCCGGGATTCCCTTAATGCCTTTAGGACGAACTTTTCACACATGGAGCTTTCCATAGGGACTTTTCTATGTACAGCTCTCGAGGCCCCTAGGGTAGACGTGTCATTTTGGCCCAATTATTACACATTACATTCACTTTATCGCATTTTCACACATTATTCACTCGTTTTACTTATTCTGTTGAATCATTTTATATGTTACATCCATAAATTCCACATCTCTCAGTTAACCCAACATGGTACTACTGTTAACAGGATTTAAACATTCAGTACCTTACACTAATCAAGTTGAAACATACATAATCAACCATGTTCATATTAGCATGCGTGGAACACTTGTTTTCGCGTGAAAACTTCATAGAGCACTCCACAGTTGTCCATTAACATGAGAATCTAACCACAGACTAATTTCAGGTTTATGATCACACATGAAATTTTCATAATTTTATGATTCATATTACATTTACAGAAATTAAAACATTCAATCTCATGCCATTTATAATTCAATTTATCATGGAACATAACATGAATGAATTGATCAGAGGTATGATCACAGTCATAGATCTATCATTCATAATGTCACAGAAATTTTCCCTGAAATTTTTGCACAACATGCAATTTTCTGGAGTTTTAAACCAATATAGGCATGCTCTCTTTTCTAATACAAAAATTATAACCAATTTCATATTCATGGGAAAATTCTCAAATTTTTGGGACACGAATTGACATGCATTTACCTCATCTGAAAAATTTTATGGAAGTCTAATTACACATGGATCATGCAAACAGTAAGCTACCATACCCATGATCTTCATTTCACATTCATTTCACATAATTTTAACAATTTAGATAAATCACAGAAAAGTATAAAAATCTCTCAAACACATTCCATTAACCATATTACATAACATTTAGTGTTAAAATATATCCTCATGCGAAACACATCGGAAATTTATCATATAGGAGGAGAGAACAGCTCACTGTTCTGTCCTGAGGAACTTAACGACATAGTCTAGCCGTTTAAAAGATTAACAGTAATATCATTGGCGCTAATAGAAGAACTTGGCGGCAAGTGATCTTGCTGTCGAGTTCCTATCTGTGCAAAAGACAGACCGAGCTCCAAATACAAGAAGAATGGGGGGGCTCCAGGACACGATAAAAACCCACAAAATTTCCTAGGACTTAGGGGACATGCACAAGCTTAAGGTCTAGGGTTTACTTGCCACTTGTAAAATCTCCAAAGGGGTGAAAATAGGTGATGAAGCTCTCCTTGGGCAGTCCCAAGAAGCCTCCAAAACTCCTTCACTCCGTCTTCTGTGGTGTTGTAGCTTCCAGTCCGAGGTTGGGGAAGCCTCCTCCTATGTCCAAGCTAGCTTCTAGTCGCTGTAGATCACCGGATGAAGCTCCAAATCGCCGGATCTGAGCTCTCAAAGCTCAGGTTTTCTCACAGGCTTAGGGTTTCTCTCCTTCTTCTTGCAAAGAGCCAAGAGAGGGTTTTGGGGGTGCAAAAGGGGTTTGTTTATAGGAGGGAGACCTCTCAACCCACGCAGGGGTTGATGTGAAGGCTTGAGAGCCGTTGGGGACGTCTCCCCAATGGCTGAGGTAGCTTGCCCCCGAAATTTAGGGGTCTGCTACGCATGCATGTCAGAGAAGTAGACATCCATATCTCCGGACGTTCATTTAATAATTGGCGTCCATCGAGATGACGCTGACTCCTCATGGACGTCCGTCCATGTTGACGCCAATTGGCCTTCGGCCAGAACTTGAAAACATGCAGAAATCATGTCCAACTTATACATATATACATACAATGTATGTACATAGTATACACACTATCACACCATGCATTCAAACCATATTTACCATATAATTATACACATGCATACATAAGCACAACTAGCTAATACGTACGTAGATATCTACCTACGCGTACATGATGTTTTACATAAGCATGACTCAACACGCGGAAAAATAAAGTGACAAGAATTGCGAGGGTTTCAAAATCATTAGGAGGAAATATGAATTAAGTTAGCTAGGAATAATCTATTCAACAAAATAGTTCTTGCATGCACACACTTGATTTGACATATATATAGCGTACACACACGGATGTAACATACTTATGTACATTATGCATGAAATAGATAGATACAACACGCGCACCGGTAATTAGATTAAACTTGCACAACATATTTAAGTACTATATGCATGGAATTCTTAATATGCACAATTTAGCTAATGCCTATTCTCACCTAAATATCATAAAAATACATACATGTTATTCATGAGGAATATAGAATTACAATATACACTACTAAATACACCTACCATACTTGCACTCTATATGTACATGCAATGTACGAAGTATAATGTACACATTAACTACACCATGCAAATGAATAGCGGTTACAACTAGACATGCACATGCATACATAAGTATACCAAGGTGTTATGTATGTAGAATTAGGTATACAATTATCACATGCATAAGATAACATACATACATACATACACATATGCACTTCATACATTCTCACACAATATCCATGAAATAGGTAGTATAGGATATTCTTCAATATTTAGATAGTACATGCATAATATTATTCAAGTATACACCTCAATTTAGCTAATGCTCATTTCCACATGAATTATCATATATATATATTATATATATATATATGCTCAAGAGAAGTATAAAATTTATAGTAGGCACAATGAATTACACATGCTATGCACACAACAAGTGAATATCCTCTTACCATATAAAAGAACAAAAATTCAGGGTATCATATGACATGCATTTGACTTAATTTTTCATGGATCATTTGATTTGCCCATTTGGAGACGTTCTCTTATCAGGAATGTTTCAGGTCGGTTGCCTTGCCCAGACTACCTCTACTACCCATATTTTGGCCAAGTAAGGTGAGAAATAGACGTTTGTGCCTTTCAGGCATGGCTGTGACGGTGACGGTGTCTACTGAGGCAATCAGCTTAGGGCGCCGTGAAGTGTGTGCAAAGTGCCCATGCTACGGGCAAACTTTAATGACCCGGGATGGAACTTCGAACTCCTGGCTCAAAATTTGCATAACAGAAATACTGCGACAACATGGCAATGTTGAAATATTCATCTTTTTATGGATTTCTGACACTGATAAAATATAATAACCTTCACAATAAGAGTTTTGAGGGTAAAAGGGGGACGAATGCCCTGTGTTGGGGTTAGACTCAGCGGTTTTGAAGAATGTATAGAATTATTCAGAAATTAGAAAGATACTTGGGGGCTAAAGCCCCGGAAACAGCAAGAGAAAGGTCGGATGACCTGATTAAACATGGAGAGGAGAGAATGAGGAAAGAGTACGAATGCCCTACGCTGGGGCGAGACTCAGGGAATATGAAGAATGTACAGATTTATTTGGAAATTAAGAAGACAAGTGGGGGCTAAAATCCCGAAAACAGTAAGAGAAAGGTCGGATGACCTAATTGAGAATGGAGAGGAGAGAATGGCAGAAGGGGACGAATGCCCTACGCTGGGGTGAGACTCGGAGACTATGAAGAATGTACAAAGTTATTCAGAATTAAAAAGATAAGTGGGGGCTAAAGCCCAAAAACAATGAGAGAAAGGTCAGATGACCTGATTGAAGATGGAGAGGAGGGAGTTGCGGAAAGATTTTGAAGACTCCGGCGGGGCCGGAGGGATTTGAAGAAGAAGGAGGGCATGGTGCCCTGAAAGAGGAAGAGAATCTGGATGAGCCGGTGGAGAGAAGGGAACAGGTAGGCCGCGAGGGGCCGAGAAGGAGGGTGCGCCGCGTGGGGTGCAAGATGGAGAGGTGCCGCGTGGGGCACAGGAAGGAGACGTGCCTCGTGGGGCACAAGAGGGAGATGTGCCGCGTGGGGCACGGAAGGGAGATGTGCTACGTGGGGCACCAAAGGGAGTTGTGCCACATGATTCAGATAGGAGAATAAGGGGTACAAAATGGGACGCGAGCCCAGTACAAGAGAATGGATTGTACAACAAATGAAAATAAAATGCCTCCGTGGGGAGGGAATGTGGAGAACCCACGGGAAGGTGCTAAGCATCACAAAAGATGATTGGAATGAAAAAGAAGAAGGTGGCGGAGGCCCCCTGGTCTTTTGCCTTGCCCGGCTCTTGGGCTTCCGCTTGGGGATTAGCATTCTGACCCCTAGGTGCTTCCTCACATAATGTGCCTAGTGGCAAACGGTCTTACTCTTCTCATCGGGATTGAACGGCTCTCAACGATTGGATTGTTGACTTCTGTCGGAGTTTCAAATAACAGTGGCAACTCCCTAGGAATATAGCTGAAAGAAGGAGTGGGGAGTTCTACCAGTAGAGTTGGGAGCAACAATAAGGGGACCGTGCCTAAAGATTGCAGAGCGTTTGTATGGAAGGGGGCATGACCCTTTGGATAACAGATTGTGCCAAGGATTTGGCTTTGGAGTGCGTGAGCACAATCTGGATAGTGGACCCCTTCACTAGAGTGGGAAGGTTCACAACGACGGTGTGAGGGGTCATGAGAGCTGGAGAGAGAGATTCCCTATGAGTATATGGAAATGAAGCTTGTTGTCAACGGGGATGATCGACATATTTTTAGAAGGCCCCTTGACGGCCATGATTGGAGGGGAGGGCTTCCGCTCAGTGAATTTGCCCAGTATGGAAACAATGACCGACATGCGAGGGATATAATCCCGGATTTTAAAAAGTATGCCAGTCCCGGGGATTCCTTCTCTTGCTGTACTTGCTTGTTGCTCCTCAAAGGGGTGCACCTGCTCGTTGGATGGGGGGGAGATGGATGGAGTGGAAGGTTGTATGGCTTGTGGAAGTGTAATGGGTATGATGGCAAGGGTTTGCTCGGGTTTGGTTGCCAATGGGTTGGTAGTGTGGGAGGCGTAATGGTTGGTTTAATGGTGGAGGGTTTGGTGAAAATAGACGGTAATGTGGGAGGTGTAGGTAAATGGTGTACGAACATGACCTCGGAAGGTTCATTATCGTAGCACCAAGTGGTTTCGCAGATGGGTGGGCATTGGCAACTTCGGCCTGAGCAACGGGATGTGGTGGAGGTGGAGGCTGTTGTGGGGGAGGTATGGGAGTCGGCATTGAAAGGTTGCAGAATTATCAAATATGGTAATCTAGAAGGGGGGTTGAATAGATTACTATCAATTAAAAATTTACTACGACCTTCTTTTAATGAAAACACAGACTTTTGAAACTGTAACAAAATTTAAGCTAAACTTAGATGTGTGTTAGTTGTAGGTAGATGGAGTAGCAATTCATTCAGCGTGTGTAAAAACAACGTGCCTACCAAACATCTATCGTAAAGACGTGCAAACCACAAGACACGATGTTTTAAGGTGGTTTGGAGTACACAACTTGTGTATCCTACGTCCACCGTCCACACACACACGCAGAAACAACTGCTTATGAGCTGGTTCACGACTACAACTCACACACACGAGTTGTCTGATGTGAAACCACGATCAGAACAACACAAACCACGTGAATCATGCACAAGAACGCTTGAAACACCACCACACACACAGAAGTATGAGAAAACAGAGATAGAGAAGTGTTCTGAGTTGAAAGAACAAATCCTGATGTGGAACTCTCAAGATGCTCATCAGATGAACTTCAAACTTCGTCTTGGCAAGTATAGATGATGGAGAAGCTTGAATCACAGACGAACTGGCTTCACATCTGCTTGGATGACGGATCTTCCTTTCCCTGGGCGGTAGGTTGAAGCAGAGCAGCAGGTGGAGGCTTTTTGTCTTGGGATTTGCTTAGGGTTTGATGGTATGGCCTCTTGCTGCGAAAATAACCCCATATGTCCTATATATGGGTGTCAAAATATGGAGAGACGTGCTTGACAGAATCACCCAATGCATGGATCATATCTTGGACATCGGAGCTTTCCAAAACTACGTCTGTCGATAGGCGATTGGCTGCTGTTGACAGCTACTGCCCATTTCTGGATTTCATGTTTTGGAACATTGGATCTGTCGACAGATATGGTCTTGCTGTCGAAGCACACTTCATCTGTCGACAGGTGCATATGGGCTGTCGACAGGTACTGCTTTTTGAGTGCTTCATGAACCTTGTTTTGTTTTGTCATGTCTATATGTCGACAGGTGATTTCTTGGCTGTCGACAGATGATCTCTTGAAGTTACTTTCTTGTTCTTTTTCACCTGAATTTTGTTGCTTGGCTTATATGCATTCATACCTACATTAAAAGACATTTTAAGTGAGATGTAATGATACATAGGTGATCATCTTGACACTTGACCATGTCTTCATGTCTTAACACATAGGTCATTATACCATCATCAATTGCATGTTCATTAAAAAAACACATCATCAAAAACATTAAGGCACAAGTAAACCAACATTCTCCCCCTTTTTGATGATGACAAAATTTCAATTTATGCACATTGATGATTTCTCCCCCTTTTGACAACATTCAAAAAGACACATTATGCACACATGGATAAGATGTAAGCAAAGGAACTGAGGTTTCATTAACATGGCAGACACTCAGTTACAAAAAAAAACGACCATTGCATGACATAAAGTGAAAGCATTAGAAGGAAAGATACATGACTGACTCAAATAACTTAGTGACCCAGTACCCAAATCTAGAACGATGACCTAGATAACCCAATGACTCTCTAGACATCGTCATTCCCTGGTACATCGGGATGACGAAAGCTATGAAAATCAGTAGAGAGCCTGGCAAGCTAGTCTTGTAACTGCACTTGTGTGTTCACCAGTGTATCCATTCTCATATCCACATGATCGAGACGGGTGTTGAGATGCTCAAAACCGTGGTGAATTGGAGTTGCAATTGGGCCATCTGACCAGCAATGAAATCCCTAAGAGAGGGAGGTTGTTCCTGTTGTGCAGCATCAGCAGGATCATCTCCCTGAGCATCCATGGGCTGCCTGGGAGTCTTCATCATCACCTTCATCAGCACCGTCATCATCACCTCATCAGCAATAGATTCTTCCTCAACATTTGGAGCTTGACCCTTGAGAGTCTTGGTCACTACCCCATCCACAAATTTGTAGCCCATCCGATGCACCGCAGTAAGATCAAAAGAACTTTTGGACTTGAGTTTGATGCACTCGGAGTCAGAGATGGGAATGCCAATAAAAGATAGGAGGGATGTAATAGGACATGCATATGGCATTGACCTCTTGGGGTTAGTGAAACATTGCTTAATGAGGTCTACCATGATGTATGATGTAGAAAGATTGATTTGTTCACAATTCAGAAAGTAGTGGAAGAGGGACTTGTGGACTGTAGTAACGAGTTCCCGACTTCCATCTTTAGGAACAACAATAGTAGTGAAGATGTGATGGATGAGACGATTTAGTGGAGGAAAAGAGTTGGCATTGAGCTTAAGATGGTCCACACTGGGATGATAAATTTGATGTGTGAGGGAGTTAATAGTCAGAGGCAGATGGAGGGTTGACAAGAATATCCACCCCGAGTTAGGATTTTGTAGGGCACGAGAAAAAAGAGAGGGAGTGATATGAAAAGAAGTGCCCTTAATAGTGGTATACAACTCATAGCTTACCACTGACAACTAGAGGTTATTATAGAACTCCGTCACAGCTGCGGTAGAATACCTGGTGTGGGAGTACACAAATTCGGTCCAGCCCTGAGTGTCGAACAGGGGTTGAAGACTAGGAATCATGTCCTCAATGGATTCAAACTGCACGAACCGAGGTTGCACGAACTTGGTGAATGAGCCTTGGACCCTGGTCGCCTGAAGGTTGCGAGGAACAACGAGCTCCGGCAGACGATCTTCCGATGCTTTGTCTGGCGCTCGGCTGGTGCCCTGGAACCCTCGCCGGCCTGTGGAGACCGAGGACGGCGACGAGAGGCAAGCTTCTTGGCCAGAGGAGCCATAGAAGGGGTGATGTCAGTGTGGAGAAGGCTCTGAAGGTGGAAGGGGACAGAAGGAGGAAGAAACGCAGAGAGAAAGAATCTCTCTTTGTCGCCTGGAGAAAGAGGGATTTGGGGAGGAAGGAGGAGGAGAGACTTTTGGAGGTGGGAAAGGGAGGAAGGGTGCGTGGGTGCCTTTTAAAGAGGGTTGGAGAGAATTTAAAAGGGCTGGGTCCCAAGAATCCACCCTAAAGGTCGCCAGTTGGACTTCCAAAAGTCACCCTGCGCCGGCTGTCGACAGCAGCATTGGGGCTGTCGACAGCTGCATAGCAGCTGAGCCAGAAATGGTAAATTTTGAGATATCACCCCATTTGAGCATGCACTGTTCGTATTAAGGTGGAGAATAGGTTTTAAACATATTACTAAGTGTCATGGCCACTAGTATGAGGACACAAAAGTCATTCTTCAATGGTTAAGAGATAATACTTCGGGAGTCTTAAGTTATGGCATTAGAGAACCATGTTCAAGTCCCAATAAAATAAGACATACCCGTTGAATAAAACTATTGTAGAAAAACATATGACTTAGTGGCGATGTTCATTGGTGATTGAAGACAACATTGACATGACCCATTGACAATAGACAACCGTGTCCCTTGAGTTAAAATTTTGGAGGCTTCACTCTATTTCTTTGAATTTGATATTCTTGAACTTGACAAAAGGGATATGGGAAAAGTGATAATTAGATCATGTATACCTTTTGACGTGAAGGTAGACATTTGTGATGTCTATGCCCCCAGTTACTTAGTATAAAGGACCATCATATCGTTGTACAGAGATAATGGAATAACTTTTTGACACGAAGACAGACATTTGTGATGCCAAAGTCCCCGGTTACTCAGAAATAAACATCATTGCTTTGCCTTTATCCCATATTATTTCTTGCTGTTTGTTGAGTGAAATAGGTAGCTTTTCTCCTTTTTTTTTTTTTATTAACAACCAAGGTGACTAGATATATATGGCCAAAGGGCAATGTGAAACATTAAATTCAAGCACCATTTTACTTATCAATCGATTTTAGAGATATGATGAGCCACAAGGGAAATATTCAACTGAATGAAGTGGAATTGAATTGAGTTGTTCAAGGTTTTCTAGATGACACAACCTAGATTCAGGCTCAAAATATTATGTCAAAATAATTGAGAATTAATTTGTATCTTTGACACTAGCTTGGGATAACATATAGCAATGAATTCAAAATGCTATTCTCCCTTATGCAATGATTGTGCACATACTCATTGAAGGAAGGTGAAACATGAGCAAGATGAGACAACAATGGGGTGTCTGTCGACAGCAAGATTGGCCCTATCGACAGCTACTGAACTTCAGGGAAAAGTGGTTTTGGAGAGGGCGGACAGTTGTCGACAGATGAAAGGGCATGTCGACAGATAATGTACTCAGTCGAAACCAGTGTTCTGGATAGGCTTGCCTGTCGACAGCTACAATGTGGGCTGTCGATAGGTAAGTGAAAAATCAGTGTAAAACTTGGATTTGAAATGGAATTGAAACCATCAAGTGAGGGATCAAAATACTCAAAGTATGATGTGTATTCTTGAGAAAATCACTCACCTAGCCTTTTCTTTACTCCCCCATAGTGTGTGCATGTGGACACAACATTTCAAGCATTTGAAACAATTGCAAACATGATATTGACAAGGAAGGCAAACACTTACTCACATGCAACATCCAAACCATCCATGAATATTAACTTAAGTAGTAAGAGGAAATGTGTATGACAAGGATTAAAGATAATCAAGTACCCTATTTTGAAGTGACTAACCTTTATGAGAATAGTGTCTATGGATACGTGGCGGAGAAAATGTCCTCACGCATAATGATAGTTTCCGAACAAGCTTAACTTGTTCTTTCACATATCACCATTTGATATACTCATAGTCACTATTCACAAGGTTGTTTGCCTCTGAATGTGGTATTGATTCATTAAAACTTGCATAAGCCCAATTCTCTTCTAAGAGATGTGAATCTCTCCTCGGACAATGGTTTGGTGAAAATGTCAGCCAATTATTTTTCAGTGGGTATGAAGCTAATTTCCAAGGATTTGTTGGCTACCTCATCTCTCAAAAAGTGATGTCTTATCTCTATGTGTTTGGTCCTTGAATGTTGGATTGGGTTCTTGGAAAGGTTGATTGCACTAGTGTTGTCACATAGGATGGTGTGCATCCAATATCAATGTTATAGTCACACAGTTGACTTTTTATCCATAACACTTGAGTTGCACAACTCCCTGCAGCAACATATTCTGCCTCTGCAGTTGAGAGTGCAACCGAGTGTTGCTTTTCGGATGCCCACGAAACTATGCAACCACCAAGAAGTTGCAGTACCCACTAGTGCTTTTTCTATCAATTTTACACCCATCATAGTCAGCATCTGAGTATGAGATCAAATTGAAGTACTTTCTGCTGGATACCAAAGACCCAAATCATACGTACCTGAGAGATATCTGAAAATTCTCTTAACTGCAACCAAATGGCTTTCCTTTGGACTAGATTGGTATCTAGCACAAAGGCAAACACTGAATTGTATATCCGGTCTACTTGCAGTAAGATAAATGAGTGAGCCAATCATACCTCAGAAGTTCTTGCATCTACCGGTTTACCTTGCTCATCATTCTCAAGTTTTATGCTTGTGCTCATTGGTGTTGAAGCCGGTTGGCTTGTTCAAACTGGAAACGCTTCAAGAGCTCCTTTACATACTTTTCTTGATTAATGAAAAAGCCATCGTCAGATTGTTTAACTGCAATCCAAGGAAGAATTGTAGCTCCCCCATTAAACTCATCTCAAATTCACTGTGCATATGTTTTGAAAACTCTTCACACAGTGATGGTTAGTGGATCCAAAAATGATGTCGTCCACATAAACTTGAACAACAATGGTGATTGTGAACTTTCTTAGTAAAGAGAGTTTGGTCCACTTACCTTTGAGTAGTTTTTGCTTACCAGAAATGTGCTTAGTCTGTCGTACCAAGCGCGGGGTGCCTGTTTCAATCCATAGAGAGCTTTGTGCAGTTATATACATGGTTAGGTTTATCATGATCCTCAAAGCCGGTTGAGAGACATAGACTTCCTCTTGATGTAACCATTCAAGAAAGCAGTTTTAACATCCATTTGAAAAAGTTTGAATTTGTTTGAGCATGCATATGCTAACAAGATCCTAACTGCTTCTAGCCTAGCTACAGGAGCAAAGGATTCTTCAAAGTCCACACCAAATTCTTGATTATACCATTTTGCTACCAGTCTAGCCTTATTTCTCACCACTTTACCCTCTTCATTCAACTTATTCCTAAAAACCATCTTGTTCCTATGACAGAAATTTCAGGGGTTTTAGGAACGAGACTCCAGACATTATTTCTTTGAAATTGTCCAAGCTCCTCATGCATAGCATCAATCCATGAATTTATTTTAAAGCTTCTTCAACATTTTTAGGTTCCACTTGAGAGACAAAGGCTAAATGATCTTGTTCAACTATTTGTCTAATTTTAGATCTAGTTTGAACTTATCATTTACATTTCCAAGCACATTATCAAGTGGATGATGTCTGGAATACCTCACATTTGTGATGTTGAAGGAATGGGTTGATCTTGTGGAGGCTGTTCTTGAGGAGGATGTGCTTGAGGAGTTTCTTCTTGAGGCTCTTCCTCTTGTGGATCTTTTTCAGATTCATCTTGAGTCCTGTGAGAATTGAAATTGTTAGCTTTTGCATGATTTTCATCAAAAACAACATGTGGAGTCTCTTCCACAGTTTTATTCTTAATATTAAACACCCTATATGCTCTAGAGTGTTCTGAGTATCCAAGAAAAATACTTGATCACTTTTGGCCTCAAATTTGTCTAGATCAACTTTATCATTGTTATGTATAAACACTTTGAGCCAAAAA
Source organism: Colocasia esculenta (assembly GCA_014218235.1). Classification (NCBI taxonomy): domain Eukaryota; kingdom Viridiplantae; phylum Streptophyta; class Magnoliopsida; order Alismatales; family Araceae; genus Colocasia; species Colocasia esculenta. Next base: position 124,903,774 of record CM024761.1, read on the forward strand.
CTCTGAAATACCCAATACTGGGTTTCTTACCTTTTAGGAGTTCGTAGGGAGTTTTCTTTATGACAGGTCTTACCATGGCTCTGTTGAGGATGTAACACGATGTGTTGACCGCTTCTGCCCAAAAAGTCCTTGCAAGTTGACTTTCGACCAGAAGGGTGCGAGCCATTTCCACCAATGTTCTGTTCTTTCTCTCCACTACTCCATTTTGTTCGGAGTCCTTGGAGAGGAAAACAAATGTTCAATCCCGTGGTGCCTGCAGAAATCAGAAAAGGAGTTATTATCAAACTCTCCCCCGTGATCAGTGCGTATTGAGCATATCTTGTGAACGTTTCCATGCTCAATCTTATTAAAGAAATCCTCAAACAGTCTCAATGCTTTGTTTTTGTGTGCAAGGAACTTTACCCAAGTGAAACTAGAGAAGTCATCTACAATGACAAAACCAAAACGTTTGCCATTGAGACTTAGTGTTTAGTAGGTCCAAAGAGGTCCATGTGCAAAAGTTCATAAGGTTTAGAAGTGCTTACCGGTGCTTTTGATTTGAAGGATTTCCGGGTTTGTTTTCCCTGTGCACATGCATCACAAAAACTTTCATTTTTATTGAAGGAGATTTTAGGAAGTCCACTTACCAATTTCAGCTTCATGATCTTGTGCAATACATTGTAACTTGCATGGCCAAGCCTACGATGCCACAAGGTAAGCTCATCTTGTTTGTTTGCTACAAGACACAAGTTTTCATTTTCTGGATCATCTAAGTCAATCAAATAAATGTTGTTAACCCTTTTTCCAAAAAAAAATTAGACTTCCTGATTCCTTATCAATGAATTGGCATGTGTTTGATTCAAAGACAACTCTATGACCTTTATCACACAGTTGGCTTATACTAAGCAAGTTGTGATGTAGGCCATCGACTAACATGACATTGTCTATTGAGTTAGAAGCATACTTACCAATCTTACCTGAGCCGATGATCTGACCTTTATTGTTGCCTCCGAAAATAACTTGACCTCCGTCTTTTTCCACTAGCAAGCATAAATTTTCTTTGTCGCCCGTCATGTGCCTCGAGCAGCCACTGTCCAAGTACCACTTGTTTTGATTTTGGGCTGCTAGGCATTCCTGCACATGTGGATCAGACAAGAGGTTTTGGTACCCAAATTACTTTGGGTCCCAATGTATCATTCATGCCAAACAGTAAATGCTTCGGAATCCAAACTTGTTTGAGTTTTGTTTATTTGGACTATTCCGGCATTGTTGTTCATTATGCCCAACTTTCTTACAGAAATTGCATGATGAGGGTTTTCTCACAAACAATGGGCTTTTATTCTGAGGAACATGCATGAGCATTTTACCTTTTTGTTGCCTGGTAGCTTTCGTTTGGAAGCTTGTTTCCAGGCCTGTCGACAACCTGTTGGGGGCTGTTGACAGATTTCTTAGTGTGTTAGCAACAGTTTTGATGTTCTTGGGTTCCTGTTTCTTACCTTGGCTTGATTTTATTGTGTTCTTTGAAGGGATTTGCTTGCTTGTGCTTGGCTAGAATCAACAAGGGATGTTAACAAATTTTTACCAATTACCTTTGGTTTATAGGTTGATATCCAATCCATGCTTTGCAACAAATACATTAGATCCCAGAATTGCATCAAGATTTTGTTTCCCTTTACAAACCTTGTTAGATCTTCAGATTTCCCTTAAGGTTCTCTTCAGCCTTTCTAATTTTTCTTCAGTTCATCAAGTTCATTTTGAGAGTTTCAAGAGAGTTGGTTAGACTTTCTTTTTCTTTTTGGGTTTCTTGCAATTTCAATTTCATGCAGTCCATTTCCTCACGTGAGCTTGCTCATCAATTTTCATCATTTCAATTTCTTTATTCAAAGATGCAATTTGTTCACTATGATTGGTGCTATGAACAAGGGAATTGATTTTCTTTTTGAGTGCTTTGTTTTCAGACTTAATTCACAGAACTTTTCAAATAAAGTAGTATAAGCTTCTTCCCATTCATCAATAGAATAACTTTCAAAGGAAGAGTTTACCTCGTTGGAGTCGTCACTTCTTGCCATTAGACATTGAACTTCTTCATCCCCAGAGGTTGCTTCAGCGTTATCATCTTCATCCTCATCACTCCAAGTAGCCATCATTGCTTTGGCTTTCTTGAAGGTGAACTTTTCTTTCTTAGCTTCTTCTTGAGCTCAGGGCACTCTCCTCTCATGTGCCCTTGTTTCTTGCACTCATAGCACACAATATCAGATTCTTGTTAGACTCAATTTGTTTGAAGAATCTTTCTTTGAAAGGGTTTAGAGTTACCTGACCCTCTCCTTTTGAATTTCAGGAATTTCTTGAATTGTCTAGTGAGCATGGCCATTTCATCATTCTCACTATCACTAGATGTTTCAAGATCATCACTATCCTGAAGAGCATCCTTTTTGGAACCTGAAGAGTTTTTCTTGGAAGCCTTTAAAGCAATCACTTTCTTAGGATTTTCTTCAGTTTCCTTTCTTTTCACATTTATTTCATAAGTCATTAGGGAGCCAATTAGTTCATCTAATTTCATCTTTGAGAGATCTTTTGAATCCTCAATGACAGTGGCCTTAGTGTTCCATGAGGATGGAAGAGACCGAAGTATCTTCCTCACTAAGTCACTTTCTGAGTATTCCTTTTTGGACCCTTTAATCCATTTATGATTAGCATGAACCTTGCAAACATGTCAGATATGGTTTCTTCATTGCTCATCTTAAACATTTCATACTCAGAAATTAACATGCTTGCTTTGGATTCCCTTACCTCGGACGTACCTTCGTATATCAATTCAAGCTTGTCCCACGTCTCTTTTTCTGAGGTGCACGTGGAGACTCTTGAATATTCCTTAGGGTGCACTGCGCATTGCATCATGTTGAGGGCACTCCAATTGAGAGTTCCCTTCGCAATCTGGTCCTTCGTCCAGGTATCTTCGTCCTCAGAAAGGGTGTATGCTCCTTTACTGACGATCTTCCACAGCTCGTAGTTTTGTGCTCTCAGAAATACCTTCATGCGGTTTTTCCAATAGGATAATCAGTACCGTCAAGAAGGGTGGCCTGGTCACTGAGTGTCCTTCGGCCATGTACCCCTAATTAGATTCATGAGATCAAGACTCTCCTGATCGTAAGATCAAATGACCACAACAATAAATCGGAGAGACCTCGCTCTGATACCAATTGAAAGGTTGCGGAATTATCAAATATGGTATCTAGAAGGGGGGTTGAATAGATTACTATCAATTAAAAATTTACTATGACCTTCTTTTAATGAAAACACAGACTTTTGAAACTGTAACAAAATTTAAGCTAAACTTAGATGTGTGTTAATTGTAGGTAGATGGAGTAGCAATTCATCAGGTGTGTAAAAACAACAGCCTACCAAACATCTATGTAAAGACGTGCAAACCACAGGACACGATGTTTTAGGTGGTTCGGAGTACACAACTTGTGTATCATACGTCCACCGTACACACACACACGAGAAACAACTGCTTATGAGCTGGTTCATGACTACAACTCACACATACGAGTTGTCTGATGTGAACCACTATCAGAACAACACAAACCACGTGAATCAAGCACAAGAACGCTTGAAACACCACCACACACACAGAAGTATGAGAAAACAGAGACAGAGAAGAGTTTGAGTTGAAAGAACAAATCTAATGTGGAACTTTCAAGATGCTCATCCAGATGAACTTCAAACTTCGTCTTGGCAAGTATAGATTGATGGAGAAGCTTGAATCACAGACGAACTGGCTTCACCTCCACTTGGATGACGAATCTTCCTTTCTCTGGGGGGTAGGTTGAAGCAGAGCAGTAGGTGGAGGCTTTTTGTCTTGGGATTTGCGTAGGGTTTGATGGTATGGCCTCTTGCGCTGACGAAAATAACCCCATATGTCCTATATATAGGGGTGTCAAAATATGGAGAGACGTGCTGACAGAATCACCCAATGCCTGGATCATATCTTGGACATCGGAGCTTTCCAAAACTACGTCTGTCGATAGGCGATGGGCTGCTGTGGACAGCTACAGCCCAGTTCTGGCTTTCATGTTTCTGGAACACTGGATCTGTCGACAGATATGGTCTTGCTGTCGACAGGCACACTTCATCTGTCGACAAGAGCATATTGGCTGTTGACAGGTACTGCTTTCTGAGTGCTTCTAGAAACTTGTTTTGTTCTGTCATGTCTATCTGTCGACAGGTGATTTCTTGGCTGTCGACAGATGATCTCTTGAAGTTACTTCTTGTTATTTTTCACCTGAATTTTGTTGCTTGGCTATATGCATCATACTACATTAAAAGACATTTTAAGTGAGATGTAATGAATACATAGGTGATTATCTTGACACTTGACCATGTCTTCATGTTCTTAACAAATAGGTCACATACCATCATCAATTGCACGTTCATTAAAAAAACACATCATCAAAAACATTAAGGCACAAGTAAACCCAACAGGCATGGGCGCTGGGCAGGTGACATAGGGACATGAGCTTCTCATATGTGGGGGTGTCGTAGGGCCCAGTTGGAGGTTGTTGAGTCTGAGGAGGACGAATCAATGGATGCCTGGGTGGGGGCATGTTGTGGTAAATAGGTACTTGCGGAGGTGTGTATGAAGTGGATATGTATGGTGGGAGGGGATGGTGGATGGTGTCCACTGATCGTTCTGCCTCGGACCAGCCTGATGGAATAGATCCGCGATTGGGGGAGATCCATTAGATGTGTCTGGATGTACGTCGCCGCTCGTAGAGCTGTTCCATGGTGTCAATCATATTCATGGCCAAGATGTGCTTGAACCTCAAAGTAGAGTTTGAGAATAATGACTTTGACTTGCTCGACTCTGAGAGCTCATGAGCAGGTGGGTGGCCATGACCTCCAACGATCATCAAATTGTACAAATTCCTCATAGCCCTCATCTCCTCGGATGCTAGATCCGTGATAGAGAGATAAGGACTAACGCAGTCTTTGTACTCTGAAGGAATTCTTGTGTAATGGGTGGAAGTCTCCTACCTCACTTGGCTCTATAGAGTAGAACCATTCGAGTGCAGGGCCATCAAGAGACTTTCTAAATAAATATGCCAGAGTTATAGGGTCTCGTTGCCAACGAGAAGACTCATAGAGAAACTCTTTGACATGAAGGTAGGGATTACTCGTGCCATTGTACAGTCAGTACGAGGCATCTCCGAAGGATGGATATAAATTTGAGGGAGAGCCGGCATGGCGGCAATGGGGTCACCATAGGATTGGAAAGCTTATTCTTTGTTCTACAAATTATTCAATTTTTGGAGAAGAGCATTTTGGAGCGGAGTGGGTTGCTGCTGGGAATGTGAGGGAAACATGGGGGTGACCGAATTAGTGGGCCTTCTCAAGGGACGGTCTATTCGGACCGGAGCACGGGAGTGCAAATGGCCAGAGGGCCGAGGTGAAGAAGAATGTATGGGAGTATGTGGCGACGTCGCGGAATATACAAAGGTGGGTGCCTAGGGAAGGAGAGGGAGAAGGAGTCACACCCAAAACTAAAGATGGATCAAATTTAATTGTTGAGGGGTGAGTTGATCTAGTGCATGCATGACAGTTTGGACTGTGGGTCATGGTGGGGGGGGGGGGGGGGGAGGCTCTTGCCGGGTTTGATGGAGGTAAATGTGAAGGGACATCAAATTGGTCAGTGCGCGGGGTGTGCGCACATAACCATAGGAAGTGGAAGGTTCCTCACGGTGGTGAAATGGACGGACATGGGATTGAAAGGATGAAGATTTAACACTATCCTCATAGTCCAAATTAAAATTAGCATGATGGTATTGGTCCATTTTTAGCAAGGCACACAAACACAATGGTTGAACAAGGATTAGATCAAGCAATATGGTCCAAACAAGTTGTGATACTTACACTTGTTTTTAGGAGTTTCACAATTAATTAAAGGATTAATGAATGTGTGTCACTCCAGGTGAGATTCTAGTTGGGGTAGAGTATGGATACTTCGGAGTGCAAACTAGAATCACCTCTCACCACACAATGGATACCTAACCCGGGTCAACAGAAGGGTACCGCCAGCTCGGTCCGCCGTGAGGGAATCCACGGGGTACGGAGTCTACGGGGTTCTTGGCAAAGGTTCTCTAGTCCAATGAGATGGAAAGCCCAAAGGAGAGGTTTCCTTTACCAAGAAAGGTGTGTGGAGCCTAAGATATGAGGGAATGAGGTCCCTCGATCGATGCAATATGCCATGTATGCAGTAGTTTAGCAAAAATGGCAAAAGGGGGCGCATTCTATCAATAGTTTGAATCGCGGCGGGGACAGCTGCCGCGACTCCAACTGAATCGCGTCCAGTCACCAGGACGCGGATCTGAAAGCCCCAGAAGGCTGGAAGAGCCACGATCGGTCCCTGTGGATGGTCTGTGCAGACAGAAATGCGTTGGCCATTGCCGCCGCGACAACAGAAATGTGTCGGCTTAAGCCACCGCGACAAAATGTATAACGCGACTGACTTGCGCGTCGCATTATCAATCACTGAATCGCGTTTGCTGTATCGGACGCAATTCCGAAGGTAACCTGAGAATAAAAAAAAGCAGTAAAAGGAGAGATGTACAGGAATAATAGGGGGGATGTACAAGAATTAAAAACTAATACATACAGAGATGCCTCGGACTTAGCTGTCGCAATCACAGAACACGTCGGCTTAAGCCGCCGCGACAAAAAACAGAATGCGACCGACTTGTGTGTCGCGTTAACGATCACTGAATTGCGTCCTCTGTGTTGGACACAAATCCAGAAGGTCACCCGAGAAAAGAAAAGAAAGCAATAAATAGGGAAGATGCACATGATATGTATAGTAAGACAAACGAAAAATAAAAATCAAACACACAACATGCTTGCAGGGTATAAAACAAATGTAAAAGAAGAGTGCCATGTGGGGAATGAAGGAAGGGGGGTAATTAACAAGAAAACACAAAAAGAGGTCCCACTGTGATCGCCAATTTGTGGATACCACTTTTCCGCTTCTCGAGGTTCCTTCGGACCCCGAAGAAGAAAGAAAGGGGCCCACAAAGAGGGATGTGGGGTGAGAGAGATTGTGATCGCTAGGTACGCGAGGGTACCGAATGGAGATGCACACACGAGGGGTGCGGATGGAAGGGTGATCGCGGAATACCTGTTGGAGCGTGGGGAAGATTGCGCGAGGGTGTGGGTTCCTCTTCCTCTACGAGCACGACCGGCCCTGGTAGAGGGCGCTTTCCGTGTTGATTACCCTGAAAGAGAATACAAATAAAGAAGGGGATTAGCCATGTGTGTAGTATACAATCCTAAATAAATGAAATAGAATGAATAAAGAACATGGGGAAAGACTTACCGTGCGGTGGCATTTAACCCCTAATGTAGGTGTGTGTGTGTATGTATGCATGTGTGTGTATAAAAAAAGGAGTAAAGAAGAGCCACGTGGGGCTCGGAGGGAGTTGGTATAAACGAGAAAGAGAGAGGGGGTGCTTCCCCAATATTTGAATCGCGCGGCGGCGCGGTGGACTGTACGGAGGAGAAAGAGGAAGAAGCTTCTCGTGTCCTGCTCTGATACACGTAAAGAAGACGACGCTCCGAACTCCGAGGAAGGAGGATGTTGAGTTGCTGGTCCGACAGGGCTCCATAATGGGGAAGTCGTGGGAAGAATCCGGTAGGGCTTCACCACTCTGAGTTGGACCCCTTTCTACAAATGACCCTCGGGGGTTTATTTATAGGCAACACAGACTCAAATCACGTCGGGAACAGCGGACGTGACTTTCATAGTGAATCGCGTTTGGGCCGGACGCCGCGATTTAAAAGTCAATCTGATTTGACAATGGATGATGATTACGGCCTGTAACCGCCTTCAGATTGCGTCAGGACAGTACGCCATGTCCTTGAAGCGCCGCATAGTCGCATCGGGGATGACCGCCGCGTTCTTCAAATGCGTCGACCTACCCCGCCGCGACTTCATTTTGGCACGTGGGCTCATAAATGTGATGACTTCCGGGGTCTATGGTTATGGGTACAGGACCTAATCGCGTCGTCACGGATGGACGCGATTCAAAGATTCACAATGATTCCAGGCATGGGCACCCTCATGTGAGAAGACTTTTGGGGCCTAGGGCCTAATCGCGTCGGCACGGTCTGACGCGTCTCTGACTTGAAACGCGTTGGCATGACACGACGTGACAAAGTATTCCATATTTTATTTATAAAACTTGCTAAAAGCAGAATCCTAATCGTGTCGCCCATAGAGGACGCGTTCATAAACTGGCAATTTGGGCATATTTCGTAAATAAAATTATCAAACTCCTTATCACGTCGCGGAAGGCCATCGCGATAAGGACCCTTTAGCCTAGTCGGGGTCAACATGCCTGACGCGACAATGGGAATCAATGGAATCGTGTCCGCCATGCCGGACGCATTTTAGAACGCGTCCCCCAGACCCGTCGCGACTTCATGAACGTGCCCTGAAGACCCGTCGCGACTTGGGATGAATGCCTATGTTGTTAAATAGACCCTGAGGATGGGGGTGGGGGGAGCACCGAGGAAGAACGGGTGAGATCCAGAAATATTGGGAAAACACTCTTGCAAGGCAATATGAGGGCCATTTGTGGCATTATGGCGCAACGTGAAATTTACCCGCAGTGGAGTCAAAATCGCATGTCTACAAGGTGGAAAAGTCAAACATGAAGCACGGACTTGTGGAAACGGCATTGCACCACATGGGGTTGTTCCGAGAATCTCGTATATGCTTCGAGTGTGTAATGCCATCAATCTCAAAAACACGTGTATTTAAAGAAATAGGAAAGCCTGGCATTTGAAGTGTGACAGCACCCCAAGGTGCAAGAGCCAATGGCGCCCATGTTAGATCTTCGGGACTATGAGCCCTGCTCATTTGATTTGAACAAGCCTAGGCCGACCAGATCTGAATGAGACCCAAGAAACATGAGGTAGTTTAAATGGAAAGTACACTTCGGAATCTAAATGACTTTGGGGAAGGGATTTCTGAAGTCAAAATGAATGATGATAGGGATAGGGGAATTGTGCATAATTGGAAATGTATGAACTTAAGAAAACTCAAAGTGCATGGTGCGTTGCGTCCAAATATAAGAGGGGGCATACACATGAACTTTAAACATGAATTAGGGGATGTGGCGGAGTTATCCTGTTCGGACCTGGGCCGAACGGGCCTCCACTGAGAGAGAAGGGAGAGACATTCTCCAGTGCGGACAATTTTCTGCAAAACCCAGAAGAGATCAGGGGTGGGGGGTTGAAGAACCAAGGGAAACCCTCCGACGCTCAAGTTAGATCAGACTGGAAAGGAGGCGGCGGGAAAGGAAGTTCTCTGGTGTGTGGTCGCGCGGTGGGCGAGTGTGTATAGAACAGGTTGCGTACCTTGGCGGATTACCTATGCCTTTTATAGGCAAGGGAGACAAAAGGTTGGGACGTAATCTCCTTCAATGATAGTCGAAGGGGCACATCGGTTGGAGTCCCTAGGCGGGGAGTTGTCTGTCTGAGACGCCTATTGGGATCCTTTGTGCTTAATGTCTTTAAACCAGGGGGCGCGTGTCGCGCTGTCACAATAACTACCTCCAGGAGGCGAAGGGCTGCCCTGGACCCTCTGGTCAAGAGTGCCGAGCAGAGGCCTGTTCGATTACCGGGCAAGATGTTCGGTGCTTGGTGCTCAAAAGCAGCACATGGTACTTGGCGGTAGATCGTGCCCTGCTCGAACAGGTTTGCGGGGTGGTCCGGAGATCACCCTTGAGGCCTTTAGATGCCGGGTGGCCAAAGCGTGCTCGGAAGCCTTTGGCTGAACCCGAGGACACGTGACTCGATGAACGGAGCCCAGGTGTCTTGATGGGTCATGATGGCCGTAATGGGCCATAATGGGCTTGCAGGCCTAGGAGGCTAGAAAATGGCCTCCACACTTGCCCCCCACTCTCTCAAGCTCGCTCAGATTCCAGAGCACTAGAGAGGGGAGATGTCTGCTCGATGTCACCCTCGCATTAAATGCGACACCGACCGCGGCAGCATGGACAACCTCTGGGCGACGCCGTTCGAAGCTCTCTTTGGGGCCGGACTTTTCATGATGGCCAAGATGATGTGTTGCTTTGAGGGCGTGGAATGGCACATTTGAACGGGTCGTTGGAAGTGGGGAAATTGCCACTTTTAGCTTTGAATTTCGCACCTCCCTTCATTATAAGGAAGAGGAGGGGAGAAGATGGGGGCTCATGCCTTCTTTCTTTGGAAGCTTTCTTCCTCGCGCTTCTTCGCCATCTGCCATCTCCTTTCCTGCTTCCCCCCTTGCACCACCGATGTCGCAGAAAGGGAAGGCAGTCGCTGCTGTCAGAGCGAGCGGAGCGGCGCCGGGGGCGACACGGGGGCCGAAATAACAGATTCTTCAATGGCCTCCGCGAGCGATTCCGCATCGGGGAGGAGTACGACGCCGAACTCATGGAGAACAATCTGCGTGTTCTGCATCCTGTGCAAGCTGCTGGATGTGGTGCTCATTGCAGATATCTTCCGGGGGCACTTAGCCTCGCAGCATCCCCGCAGACCGGCAACGACACCTACTACATCAAGCACTGGAGAACAAGATGAGGATCTTCTTCTCTCTGAAGTACTCGAACAACAGAGGTTGGACACAGAGAGTCTTCTTCATTGGCCGCCGCGCAGGAGCTGGAGTTGAAGAGTGGGGGTTCCCCACCTGAGTTGGGGACCCTCCGAAGAAGGACATGGTGCCTTTCTTGATACGAGAGGCAGCAAGGATCTCTGACAGCCTCAACAACGTGCTGGCGGAGAAGGTTGAAGGTTATCTGATGGAGGCTCAGCTCATCGAACACGGACTCAGCCGACCATGGGGTAAGTGCCACGCCCCGTATTTGCTTTGGCTTTGCTTGAAGGGCTGCCATTTGACTCCTCTTTTCCTTTGCATGCAGATGCCAAGGAGCTGGCAGCTGGAAAGGACCAGGAGGTTATGGCGAACTACGCTGAACAGATAACCGTCACATCATATGTGACGTATCTGGACAAGGATCTCCCTGGGGCCGCACCTGGAGAAAGCCGTCTTGCCAGTGCCCGGCGGCCGAGAAGAGGCCCCTGAAGATAAGTCTTCGGAAGGAGTCTGCATCCCTGAAAAGGGTGGCCAGGCAGGACGAGGAGGCAGACGCAGCGCCCCAACTCCAACTTCAGAAGAAGAGGAGGCTGGTGAAGGCGGTCGAGCAGACGAGGTCGCCATCAGCGCCCGAGACAAGGCCCTTGATAGCGGAGGGTGTGATCTCAGAGTTGGGGCTTGGAGGAGAAGAGCTGGTCGTCGTCAGTGAACAGTCAGAGGGAGGCTCCACCGAGGAGCAAGTCGGGGCACTGAGGCCCTCAAGTCCCGCTGAAGAGCGGGTGGAGGAGATGGATGCAGGGATGGCGTCAGGCGTCGCAGTGGAGGGCGGAGCCACTTCCGGGTAGGGGCTTGTTCTTGATGTGGGCCCTGAGGGAACGTGTAACGACCCTCTTCATACCGATACGATTATACCAATCCCCATCAGTATAAAGGGCGTCGTCACAGTGGGACATGTATCCAACATTAGTCAATAGGTTGATATGTACCTGGATAGCAATAGAGTACATCGGAATTAAATAATAACTCAACTTTTAGTCCATCACCAACGCACATTCCATAATCTAAATAGCAAAAATAGAAAGACAATGACCACATTAATACAAGATAAAAGAACTGCATTGTCCAAATATTGTCCATACAATAATTCTTTTCATACTATGAGAAAAAGAAAAGTACAACTAGTAGCAGCTCCACAAAATAGTCTTCTAAATGGCGATCCTCACTAAGCTTCCTTCTAGTACACAATTCCTGTCAACCTGTATGCCGAAGCAAGAGTGAGTCCAAAGATTCAGCAAGCAAACCAAAGACTTAAACTTAAACATGTCACACTCACACTAAGCCATTAACATTAAAGAGATACACACTATCATCAAATCACAAGGGTACACATGGTCCTTACTCTCAACTAGCAACACATATTTTAGTCTATCATATTCTATTCTAAATCATGAGCATTACATTATACACTTGTACACATTTCATACACCTAAAACATGTAGCATGATTCGTCCACACATTATTTCCTTCCATAGATATCTCTACCACTAAAGCATAAATTGAGCATAAGGGAAAATAACAAGCTAGCATGATGACTACTTTCTTTTCACATGCACTCTTTGTATCTAATTGTACAATTTACTTGCTGTTTTAACATAATAAAATCACATGCACATAGCTTCACATTTTATAGCATGAATTGAAGGTTAAACATGGTAAACCATTTAGCAACAATAAGCACTTAAGTATGAAACTTTATACTAATTGAGCATTTCAACTAGCATGGAATCCAAATATTATTCATGCATTTACCATGTTCATAATCACACTTTACTTGCTGTTCTTACATGCATTACATTCAATTAAATGGATCTATAATTATTCACATATTAGCTTATCCCTTCAACAAGTCTACATGTTCATATTTTGTGTTGCATAAATAACATGGTTGTCTAAGTTTACTCACATACACCATTACATGATGATTTGTAAACTACATGATATGATACTAAGCATGGCATTTCGATTGAGATATTAACATATGGAAAACATAAACATAGCATGCTAATAACTAGTTTTCACATGCAAGCACACTCTCATTTGCATTAACTCTCCCTTACATCTCATTTCACATAATTATCATATCATTTACTCTTGTTTTCGCTTATCACATATCAAATCATTTGCACTCACCATGTGCCACATTCATATATCATTTCACACTTTATTCATATTTCATTGCTTAAACAAATTGCCATGACACATAGTCCTAACTACCAGTAGAGGACACTAACAAATATCTCATTCTCATAACTCATCGCATAACACAACTCATTACATCTCATAACGCATAACACATAACACAACTCATAATCACATACCCACCACCTAGGCAATACAGTGGTGAATCTTGGTAACTGCGTAGACCGGAGAAGCCCTCTCCACCCTATCCAGTGGTACTTGTCCACCTCTGGGATTTCCCTAATGCCTTTAGGACGAACTTTTCACACATAGATCTTTCCATAGGGACTTTTTATATATAGCTCTCGAAGCCTCTAGGGTAGCCCTGTCATTTTCGGCCCAATTATTACACATTACATTCACTTTATCGCATTTTCACACATTGTTCACATGTTTTACTTATTCTATTGAATCATTTTATATGTTACATCCATAAATTCCACATGTCTCAGTTAACCTGACATGATACTACTGTTAACAGGATTTAAACACTTAGAAAAATTATCTCAATCATACTGAGATCAATCAGCAAGTAAATCATCTCAATGGACACACTTTAATTTCTATTTTCATGTGAAATTTACATGAATATTACTTTCTATTCCCCAAATCACATGAGAATTTAACACAGACTTATGCAGGTTTTAGATCATACATGCAAATTTACATATTTTTCTGAGCTATATTAAATTTACAAAAAATAAAACACTTAATTACATGTCGTTCATAAATCAGTTATCATGGAAATGCAACATAAATGTCAGATTGGACAGTCCACAGACCTGCATCTAACATTCATATCATCACAGAAATTTTCCCCAATTTATCTCACATTATACAATTTACTATAATTTTTACAAGAACCTATACATGTTTTCTATTTTCAATACAGAAATTGTAATAAATCACATGATCATGGGAAAAATTTCCAACTTGCTGGGCACGGACTGACATACATACACATGATCTATAAAAACTATGGCATTCAAATTCCTCACGAATCAAGTGAACAGTAGGCTATCATATCCAAGGTCTTTATCTAATATGTATGTCAAATAAATGTAGCCATTCATATTTTTTTTCAGAAATTCACAAAATCTCACAATGCCTTCCACCATTCATATTACATAGCATATAACGTTTACAATATATCCTCATGCGAAGGGAAATCTAGAAATTAATCATATATAAGGAGAACAACTCACTGTTCTGTCCTGAAGAACTAAACGGCAAGGGGCTGGCCATTCACAGAGATTGACGGCAGCATCGTATGCCGTCAACTTAAGATCTTGACGACAATGGATCTTGCCGTCAAGTTCCTGTCTGTGTAAAAACACAGACCGAGCCTAAAAGAAAGGGGAATGTAGGGCTCCAAGACACGAAATAAAAACCCACAAAAATACCTAGGACTTAGGGGACATGCACAAGCTTAAGATCTAGGGTTTACTTGCCTTTTACAAAATCTCCAAAGGGATCAAATCTGCTGTTGAAGCTCTCCTTGGGCAGTGCCAAGAAGTCTCCTCCACAGCCTTCCCTCGGGTTCTAGGTCGAAGTAGCTGCCAAACCGAGGTTGGGGAAGCCTTCTCCTTCGTCCAAACTCCCTTTCAAGAGCAGTAGATCGCCGGAGGAAGCTTTGAATCGCCGGATCTGAGCTCCCAATGTTTAGTTCTCCTCCAGTTCAGCTAGGGTTTCCTTCTCCCTTTCCAAAGAGCTAAGAGAGAGTCTTTCAGGTTGCAAGGAGTGGAAGGTTTATAGGAAAAGGGCTTGGGATATCCCGTAGGTCCTGATGGGAGAGCTGAGAGCCATTGGGGACGTCTCCCCAATCGGTGAGCTAGCTTGCCCCGGAATTTCAGGGTCTGCTGCGCACAGAAAATCAGAGAAGTAGACGTCCACATGGATGGCCGTCTACTTTAGTGTTGACGTCCATCAACATGGATGTTGACTCATCATGGACGTCCATCCATGTTGACACCAATTTGCTCTTCGGCCAGAGCTTAAAAACATGCAGAAAACCATGCTTACACTATATATATTTACATGCCATATATGTAATATGATGTAGACACTACTACAACATGTAATCAAGCAATATTTACAACTAATATGCATACGTAAGTATACCAATATAACATCGTACATAAGTATCTACATATGCATACATGATATATATATATATACAACATGACTCAACACACAATAAGATAAAATGACAACTAATTCGAGGGCCTTACACCCTCTCCCCCTTAAAAAACTTCGTCCTCGAAGTTTAAACTACACTACTCAAACAAATGAGGATACTTCTTCCTCATCGCCTCCTCAAGCTCCCAAGTAGCCTCCTCTCGTGAGAAGTTCCGCCATAGAACCTTCACCGATGCAATACTCTTGTTCCGGAGATGCTGAACTTTCCGGTCAAGAATAGCTACTGGTTGCTCCACATATGACAGATCTGGCTGGATCTCCACTGGCTCGTGACTAATCACATGAGATGGATCTCGGACATACCTCTTGAGCATAGAAACGTGGAATACAGGATGAACACTAGCTAAAGCTGGGGGTAAAGCTAGCTCATATGCCACGCTGCCCAATCGTATGAGAATCTCATATGGGCCAATGAATCTAGGGCTTAACTTGCTATGCCTGCCAAACCTGACAACACCTCGAGTAGGTGATATCTTCAAGAAGACATGCTCACCCACTTCGAACTCCAAATCCTTCCTTCTGTTGTCGGCATAGCTCTTCTGCCTATCCTGCGCCGCAACAAGCCTCTGTCTGATAAGCTGAATCTTATCCGAAGTCTCCTAAACTAACTCCGGACCGATCAACTGCCTATCGCCGATCTCCTCCCAACATAAAGAAGATCTGCAAGGCCTTCCATACAACGCCTCAAATGGAGCCATACCAATACTCGCATGAAAGCTGTTGTTATATGCGAACTCCACTAGAGGTAGATGACGCTTCCAATCATCCTTCCAATCCAGCACACACGCCCTCAGCATATCCTCGAGCGTCTGGATAGTCCTCTCAGACTGTCCATCTGTCTGGGGATGAAACGCCGAACTGAGCTTCAGCTCCGAACCTAAAGCATCCTGAAGACCCTTCCACAACCTCGAAGTAAATCTCGGATCTCGATCCGAAATGATCGACTTCGGCACACCATGCAATCTAATAATACTACTGACATACAATCTAGCCAAACTCTCTACTGACTGCTTCTTCTTCATAGGCAAGAAATGCGCAGTCTTCGAGAATCTATCTACGACTACCCAAATCGAGTCATTACCCTGTCTAGATCGAGGCAATCCTGAACAAAATCCATAGTGACAGCTTCCCACTTCCATACTGGGATCTCTATCTTCTGCATAAGACCAGATGGTCGCTGTCGCTCGGCCTTACTTGCTGACACACTAGACATCGGGACACATAATCCGCCACATCCCTCTTCATGCCGGACCACCAAAAGGACCTCTTCAAATCCTGGTACATCTTAGTGTTACCCGGATGAATAGAGAATCGCGATCTATGAGCCTCCGTTAACACATGCTCACGGACCTCTACGAAATTAGGGACACAGACATGGTGATGAAACCAATCACACCGTCCTCGTCACGAGCAATGCCCGCCTTGCACACTAACTCTTGAAGTCTAGGGTCGGCTTTTTGCTGCTCGATCACCTCATCCAATACCGAGGACCTAAGGGACATACTTAGGTACATTATGCATGAAATAGATAGATACAACATGTGCACCGGTAATTAGATTAAACTTTCACAACATCACTTAAGTACTATATGCATGGGATTCTAATATACACAATATGCACAATTTAGCTAATTGCCTATTCTCCTAAATATCATAAAAATACATGCATGTTATTCATGAGGAATATAGAATTACAATATACACTACTAAATACACCTACCATACTTGCAACAATCAAATGCACATGCACAAATTATAAGTGAATAAAATTCAGGGCATCAGAGAACGACTTCGGGAGTCATGCCGAAGGGAATGACGGAGCTACCCCGCCTGATGCCGCTGCAGAGGGCCAGTCGCAGACAGCAACGGTGCCTGCATCGTCGCCGAGCAAGTGGTCAGCGTCGAGGAGGTAGGATCTTATCTGAGGGCTCCCGCAAATTATGACGAAGGCCGGGAGATGGAGGTTGGCGCGGCTGCCAACCAAATGGTGGAAGGGGTGAACCTCTCCATTGAGGAGACCGCCATCATTGCCGAGGACTGAGCTAGATCCGACAAAGATCGAGCACCCTTGTCTGCAGTGCTGAAGGCGAGGTCTCCAGCGTGGCCCACGGAGGCGCACCTAGAAGCGGCGTTGGAGCGTTTCCATGGGAGCTCGGCAAGGGAGCTGCCCCCCTGCCCCACTGCTTCCCAACTAGAGTTGCTGGCGAGGTGCCAGGGAGTGGGCTCGGAGGAAACTCTTGAGCGGTCGGAGGAGGTTCTGGGGGAGTGCCGCTCGGAAGATGGCAGTGACATTGATGTCGGAGAGCTAGTCGACGACATCGAGCATTCGCTGGTGGTGCTCAAAAGACTCGCATTGTGGGCCCAAGACCACCAGCAGCTGTGGGATGCTTAGATTGCGTTCTCTGAGGAGAGCGAGGAGCAGCACCGTCGATGGGAGGCCGAACTGCTCAAGGAGAACAAGAACCTCCGGATCGCGCTTAGAGTCTCCGAGCTGGAGCTGTCCATCATCCGAGTAGAGAAGGAGGCTCTTTCGAGGGTCCTTACCGAGGCTGAGGCTCAAGGCGTCGCCAAGTACAAGGCCGGGCCAGAGTCCGAGAAGATCTGGAATAGTATGGCGCGTCCTGCTATAAGGTGGGGACCAAAGTCGGCGAGGATCGAGGGTGAAGACTGGCGACGGACGACTACGCCCGTGAGGCATTTGAAGCTGCCCTCCGAGAGTGCCGGCGTCAAATCAGGATCCGTGCTTGGATGGAGTTTGTTTTGCGAACTTCAAAGTAGGGCGGATGACCTCGGGGACGATGAGGCAGGCCCCTCCAAGTAGGTGCCTTGACTTATGTATCTCCTCTCTCTTTTTTTTTGTAACTTGCCCCCTAGCAGGCCTTTTGTACAAACTCTTAAGGAAATGAATGTACCTTTTTGGGTATGTGAATGGCTCTTTTCCTATCTTCTTCTCTTGCTATGTTCTATTCGAATCAGAATTCGTCAGTCGTTAGAGGCTTGTAGGTACCGCACAGGTTTTCAGAACTGAAAAGTTCCGACCTAGGTTTGTATCGAACGCCTCTGTTCTAAGGTTTTGGGTATCGTGCTAGTCTTTCAGGCTGAGAAGCTTCGACTAGGGATGGCCCAAGCACCCTTCTACATAGACCGAAAGAATGGGAGGAAAAGTTGGATGCCGAACAGAAGGCTTTTATAAATAATAAGCTTTCAGATTAGATACATGCCACGTTCTGGGTATGAACTCGCCGCTAAGGGTGTCTAGCTTGTAGGAGCCTTTCCCAAGAGCCTGAGTGACCTTGTATTGTCCTTCCCATTTCGGGGCGAGTTTGCCAATTGCTCTTTGGGGATCCGATGTCGAGCAACGGCGGTAGAACAAGGTCCCCTTCGAAGAAGCGCCATTCCCATACTCGGGAGTTGTAGTACTGGGCAAGCCGCTATTAGTAGGAGACTAGTCTGATGCTGGCGTCGCTTTGATGTTCGCGAGCATGTCTAGGTTCTCCCTTAGAGTGTGGTTGTTGGCTGCTTCATTGAAGTAAGTTGTTCTGATTGTGGGGAGAGCAACTTCCAGAGGCACAACGGCTTCTGTGCCGTAGGCTAAGTGGAAGGGAGTCTCTCAGTGGCCACCCGAGCAGTTGTTCGGTGGCACCATAGCACGTTGGGAGCTCTTCGATCCACGAACTCTGGCAGCCTCCACCCTGGTGCGTATCCCATGGAGCAGTGTCGGTTGGCGTTCTCAATCAAACCATTTGCTTGGGGATGTGCAACCAAGGTGAAGTGTTGTAGATGCCGAGCTCCGAATATTTCTGTTTAAAGAACCTGTTGTCGAACTGCTTCCTGTTGTTAGAGGTAATCACCTTTGGGATGCCGAACCGGCAAAGGACGCTCTTCCATACGAACTTCCACGCGGCCTGGTCGGTGATTGTGGCAACGGGATCTGCCTCGATCCACTTGGTGAAGTAGTCGATGGCGATGAACAGGAATTTCTTCCGACCTTGAGCTTCTGGGAATGGTCCCATGATAACAATCCCCCAACGAGCGAAGGGTTGTGGTTTGAACAGAGTGTGAAGCTGTTCGGCAAGCTGTCGGATAAGTTGCCCAAACTTCTGGCACTCTGGGCACTTCTTTGCATAGGACATACAGTCCTTTTGCAGGGAAGGCCACCAGAACCTGCTCAGAGGATGCTGCGCGCTAATGTCCTGCCCCCCAGATGGCTTCTGTACAAACCTCGTGGACCTCCTCGATGGCGGTGTTGCCTCAGTAGGACTGAGGCACCGCAAGAGAGGTCGTAAGAGGGAACGCCGGTACAGTTGGCCTTCGATGATGGTGAACTTTTGGCGGCGCAACTTGATCTTACGTGCTTCTACTTGGTCGGGAGGGAGCTCTGCTTTAAGTAGATAGGCCAGAAGAGGGTCCTTCCAGCTCGAAGCTGGCGGGTCGGTCTCAATGGCTGCTATGTCCACTTCGGTGCTCGGTGAAGCAAGCTCTTCTATAAACACGGAGCGGGAAGGGGCAATGTCGCCTAAAGACGCTAGTCTAGCGAGTGCATCAACCCACGTGTTCTACTCTCGTAGGACATGCACGACTTCATAGTAGAGGAGGCCTTCTGTCTAACGCTTGACTTGTTGGAGGTACTGCGCCATGCGGGGCTCCCTGGCTTCGAATTGTCTGTTCACCTGGCTGGCGACCAATTGGGAATCGCTGAAGGCCCATAGCCTAAGTGCTCCGAGGTGCCTGGCCATGCAGATCCCGGACATAAGTGCTTCGTATTCAGCTGCGTTGTTGGAGGCAGCAAAGCGAAACGTAAGGGTGTACTGGAATTCCAAACCCTTGGTGAGGTAAGAATGCACCGCTTCTCGCAATGCAGGAGGACCCGTCGACATAGAGCTCCCATGGGGGCTCGTCCGCCAATGGAGGGTCCTTCTCGATTGGAAGGGTGCATTCCACCACAAAGTCCACCAGCGCTTGCGCCTTGATGGTCGTCCTTGGACGTAGCTGATATCGAATTCCCCGAGCTCGATAGCTCACTTGATGAGCCTGCCGGAAGCCTCTGGTCGCTGAAGGATGAGCTTCAATGGCTGGTCGGTAACACCGTGATCGGATGGGCCTGAAAGTAAGGCCTGAGCTTCTGAGCAGCCGTAACGAGCGCCAGGGCAAGCTTCTCTGCTCGAGGGTATTCCTTTCGGCCTCTTGGAGCACCCTGCTTATATAATAAATAGGATGTTGTGCCGTTGTCTCTTCTCTGATCAGCACCATGGTAATGGAGTGTTCGGTGACCGAATGGTACACGAACAGAGGTTCCTGAGTACAGGCTTTGAGAGAACATGTGGGGCAGCCAAGTACGCCTTCAGCTCTGTGAAGGCTGCTTCGCAGTCCTCGGTCCACCCTACATGCCCCCCTGTGGTGAGGCACCTTTGGGTACTCGCAGCAATTTGAAGAAGTTAAAACTCTGTTCTACTGCTCGGGACATGAAGCGATTGAGAGCCGTGAGTCGTCCAGTGAGTCGCTGAACGTCGCGTACGGTCTTGGGGCTGCTCATCTCCAATATGGCTCAGATTTTCTTGGGGTTGGCCTCTATTCCTCAATTAGAAACAAGGAAATCGAGGAACATTCCCGAGCGTACTCCGAACGCACACTTTGCGGGATTGAGCTTCATGTGACCTCACAGAGTTGCAAAGGATTCTTCGAGGTCGGTAATGTGGTCAGCGCTCGGGAGTGTTTTGACCAGCATGTCATCGACGTAAACTTCCATGTTGCACCCGATCTGCTGCTCGAACATCTTGTTGACCAAACGCTAGTAGGTTTCCCCTGCGTTCTTCAGACCAAACGGCATTATGGTAAAACAATAGAGGCCGAGGTCGGTGACGAACGTCATGGCGTCCTGGTCCGAGGGATGCATGCTGATCTGGTGGTAGCCATAGTATGCATCTAGGAGCTAGGAGCTCGTGTCCAGAAGTAGCGTCCACCAGCTGGTCTATGCGCGGCAGCGAGAAGTTATCCTTGGGCGTTGCTTTTTTGAGATCTTTGTATTCCACGCATACGCGCCATTTGCCATGGCTTTGCGTACGAGGACCACATTGGAAATCCACGTTGGGTACTGGGCTTCCCGGAGGAGCCTAATTGCTCGACTTGTGATGACGTGATCATGGATCACGGTCTGCCGTTCTTGGTTGACGGTCGCCGCCTCTGTTGGACAGATGGCACCCTCGGATCCAAGTTGAGGTGGTAAGTCATTACCTTAGGAGGAATGTCGGGCAACTCGTTGTCCGACCATGCGAACACATCCAAATTGGCAAGGAGAAACCTTATAGCGTTGATGTTCGGCTTCTGGCAGGAGTGCGCCAATGTAAAGGACATGCTCGGGGTCGTCGTCTACCCAAACTAGAAGTAGCTCTTCGGCGGGGGTTCCTCGACTGGTAGAGGGTTCGCTGATCAGTGTAGGCAGCTCTTCTGGGTCTGCCACAGGCCGTTTGTCTCGCAAGGAGAGGACATAGCACCGTCGGGACTCTCGTTGGCTGCCGAGCACCTCCCCGACACCATGAGTGGGTAACTTCATCTTCTGGTGTAAAGAAGAGGATAATGCTCGAATGCGGCCAATCAGACCCCTACCAAGGATGGCGTTGTACCCTGGCATGTTCCCGATTACCAGAAAATCCACCATTTTGGTTATGCTCTTCGGTGTTGTTCCTAGGGTGATCGGAAGGTTAATCTGACCCATGGGATGCACCGAGACACTGAGAAGCCGAACAGATGTGATTCCACTGGGGTGAGCGGGCGGCTTTCAAGCATCGCAAGGAAACAGTCATAAGACAACACGTCTGGGGCACTTCCATTATCCACTAGTATGCGACGTACAGTACAATGGTTGATGGTGGCCGTGACGACCAACACATCAGTGTGCGGTGTCATAACTCCTACAAGATCATTGTCCGAGAAGGTGATGGCTTCCTCGGAATGTGTGTGCGCTGGACTGGGATAAGGGGATGGTCGTGGCGCCGGGGGCCATTCGACCTGGTGCACCCGTCGGGCGTAGTCGCGCCAGCTTTGGTTGCTTTCTCTGCCTGTGCCGAAACCTCCCACGATCACATTGATATCCTGCCCATTTGGTCCGTTGTTGATGGGCTGCATAGGAGTGCTTTCTCGGCGTCTTGGGAGGTCCTCATTTCGGCGCACGTAGCACCCTAAGTAGCCGCGCTTGATCAAGAACTCAATCTGTCCTTGAGTTAGCAGCACTCCGAGGTGTCATGGACGTGGTTGCGGTGAAAGTGACAGTACTTGTCTTGTTGCGCTTGCGTGGATCAGAGAGCATCTGGGTGGCACTGAACATATGTTCATCCCAGATTTTGGCCAGGATCTGTTCGGGGGCCACAGTTAGGGGAGTATTCGGTGAAGGGGCGTGGTCGACGCGGTGAGTCCCCGTTGCGTCGGCCTTTCTTCCGTTCACAGTCAGAACCATTGTCGGAAGGCCTCTTCCTATCTGTTTGATCGCCCTGCTCTGCTCGGCCGGCTGCTAAGCTCTCCTCGCACGCGGCATGGCGTTGAGCAGTGGAGAGCAGGTCGGCTAGAGTGGTGGGCTGTTGCACTCCAGCGTCCTCTGGAGGAAGCCATCGCGAGTGCCCTGGATGAGAGCACTGGTGGCTAACAGGACGTCCAGGCGAGGGATGCAAAGCGCTTCAGTCCGAAACCATTTGATGTAGTCCTAGAGCGCTTCACCCTTCTTCGCCGAACAAACAAAAGTGTAGCCACTGTACGTGGCTGCGATTTTCGCCCAGGAAGTTGTCCCAGAAGGACTTCTTCAACTTGTGGAAGGAGATGATGGAGCCTGCGGGGAGAGTTTCGAACCAAGCCCGTGCAGTCTCCTCAGCGTGGCTGGGAAAGCACGGCACTGGCTGCATCTGATGCTCCATGGAACACCATGTGCGACTCAAACCCATGGATGTGATCTGTCGGGTCGGAGGTGCCGTTGTAGGGCGTGATGGAAGGCAGGGGCAGCTTCGGGGAGACTCGGGCCTCCAGGATCTCCGCAATGAATGGGGAGCGGAAGTCCAGGTCGTCATCCCCCGGAGTTCTACCTTCTACCCTTTGGACCATCGCGTCCATGCGGCATTCGAGGTCAACGACGCGGCGGAGGCGTCTAGCTAACTTCTGGTCGGAGTGTACAGAGCCTTCGCGCTTGGACCCCTGGGAGTTGGCGGCGATGACGGAGCGCAGAGGAGGTGGTACCACTACAGATCGGCGAGGAGAGTCCTCCTACCGTTCCAGGGTTCGACGGCCCGACGGAGCTCTACATAAGCGCCGGGCTGATTCCTCTCGCCGCTCTTGCCGAGCCGATGGAGCAGGGGGTCGCAGTCGTGACGACTCCACCTGTTGCTCTAGTGGCGGGGGAACTGGCTAGGCTGGCTGTCTCGCCAGTTGGGCCTGGAGGCCTTGGCAGACCCCCACAAGCTGCTGCAGCTGGCCCCGGAGTTCCGCTACCTTCTGGGCTATCGCTGGGGAGCCGGCGACAGGACCGTTGTCGATCTCTCTGATAAGGGGAGCATTGTCGTCGACAGGAGGGGCTTGGTCACACGAGTCTGCACGTAACTGGCGAGATCACATCGCCATGCTACGGGGTTCTGGTGAGAGGTTCGTCTGCGAGCCAGGGATGTTTGTTCCCACAGACGTACCAAAAATGTGGACGAGTTATCCTGTTCAGACCTGGGCCGAACGGGCCTCTATTGAGAGTAGAAGGGAGAGACGTTCGCCAGTGCGGATGATGGCCTGCAAAACCCAGAAGAGATTAGGGGGGGGTTGAAGAATCGGGGGGAACCCTCTGACGCTCAAGCCAGATTAGACTGGAAAGGAGGCGGGAAAGGAAGGTTCTCCGGTGTGTGGTCACGCGTGGGCGAGTGTGTATAGAATAGGTTGCATACCTTTGCATGGGGATTACCTGTGCCTTTTATAGGCAAGGGAGACAAAAGGTTGGGACGTAATCTCCTTCAATGATAGTCAAAGGGGCGCGTCGGTTGGAGTCCCTAGGCGGGGAGTTGTCTGTCTGAGACGCCTGTTGGGATCCTTTGTGCTTAATGTCTTTTAACCAGGGGGCGCGTGTCGCATTGTCACAACACTACAAGAAATTGCGCCAATAGAGGACGAATCTGAGACCGAATTTTTAGTCACTATTCGGTCTCAGATCTGAGACCGAATAGTGACTGAAAAAACTTCGGTCACTAACACTATCTCGTGGCGGCTTGGGAGTGAATTTTGTGACTGAATATTTCGGTCACAAATTTGGTCTCAAATTTGAGACCGAATTGCGACTGAAAGTCATTCGGTGACTGACAAATGTTATGCGGGTTTAGAGACCGAAATAGTTCGGTCTTTAGCCGGTCTCTAAAACCCTTTTACCTCCCTCCTGTTGGCGCCTCTCCTATCTTCTCTCTCCCTCTCTCTTGCCGAAGATGACCTCGCACCACCGTCGCCACCGCGCGCTTCGTCGCCTCTCCCCTTTTTCTCCCTCTCTCTTGTTCGCCCCAATCGGAGGTCACTGCTGTCGCCCTCGCCACCGGACAGCGCCGCCGTTGTCCCCGCTGTGCCCAGTTCCCGCCATCGCCCCAGCTGCACCGAGGATCCCCGCCATCGCCCCCGCTGCACCCAGTCCCCGCCGTCACCCCGGCTACGCCGAGGATCCCCGTCGTCGCCCCCGCTACACCCAGTCCCTGCCGTCGCCCCCGCTGCAGCCAAGTAGTCGTTCGGACAAGGGACCCCGTCGCCATCGCCGCTGTCGGTAAGTGGCCTATCTCTCTCTCTCTGTGTGACCTCTCTCTCTCTCTCTATCTCTGTTTGTGTGTGTGTGGTATGCGTGAGATGGCGGAGGGGTGCTCCCCCTTTTCTCTCTATGTATGTGTCTGTATGTGTGTTGTATGTGTGTGAGTGTGTCTGTGTGCGGCAGGGGCCGGTCTCTCTGTGTATGGGTGGGGATGAGGGTAGCCGGCTGTAGGAGGGGGGAGGGAGGTAGGGGGCAGTGGGGTGGGGGTTTAGGGGCAGTATCTGTGGTGCAGTAGTGGCAGTGGGGTGGTGGTTTGGGGGGGCAGTGTGGTGGGGGGCAGTGGGGGCAGTGGGGTGGCGGTTTAGGGTGGGCAGTGTGGTGGGGGGCAGTGGGGTGGCAGTTGGGGGGGGGGGGTGGGTAGTGGTGGTGGGGGGTAGTGGGGTGGCGGTTTAGGGGGCAGAGTGTGTCGGGGGCAGTAGGGTGGGGGGCAGTGGGTGGGGGGCAATGGGGGGGGGTTTGATTAGGGGGAAATGGGGTGGGGGTTTGATTAGGGGGCAGTGGGGTGGGGGTTTAGGGGGAATGTGTGGGGGGCAGGGGGTGGGGGTTAGGGGGCAGTGTGTGGGGGCATGGGGGTGGGGGTTTAGGGGGCAGTGGTTTAGGGGCAATGGGGGGGGGTTTAGGGGTAGTGTGTGGGGGGCACTGGGGTGGGGACAGTGGGGTGGGGGTTTAGGGGGCAGTGTGTGGGAGGCTGATGTATATTCAATTTCCATCCTTAAATTGAATATCCCCAGGTTGTAAAAGTGATGTATATTTTGTTAGCTCATTTATCAATACATTTATTGGGTTTATGATGGAATTGGTAACTTCTAATGCTCTTTCTTGTACTTTCCTCTGAAAAGAGGATGGTATAACAAGTCAATGATAATAATAATAAAAACTTTGAGTGAGGACATACAAGTATAGCATGTGTATGCCCAAAAAAATCTCCTGTGGAAAAAATAGGTTATTTTCCAAACTTATAGGGTAGATGACCCATGTGAACTGTCACCTATAATAGGCAGGAGGCCATTTTCACAATCACCATAGAAATTGTGATTACAATGTTGGATGTGATTTTTGGTGACCATGGGCTCTTCCTTCTAGACATTATTTTAGTACATCCCAATTTAGGAAAAAAAAATTAGTACAAACTCTTCCTTCTAGACATTAGGTTAGTTTAGTTTAATTGTTCACTTTCAGTTTAATGTTTAGTATTACACTTCTTATTTTAATGTATTGTTTACTATTGCACTTGTTTATATGTAATATTTCTTGCAAGGTGTTGAACAACTCAAAGGAAAAAAAAGGGTGCACTGGCCTTGTGTTCTTGAATTTCACTACTTTGAAGTTGACAGAACAAGTGTACCCTTTTTTTTCCTTTGAAGTTGTTCAACGCCTTGCAAGAAATTTTTTTACTACCAATTTTTTTTTCTTGATTAGTATTGTAGTTCTTACTTTAATGTAATTCATTACATGTATGTGTGAATTTGGTTTAATATTGCACTTGTTCACATGCAATATTTGTTTTCATTTTTCTTTCATATTTATGTGGTTTTAATCACTGCACACACCTCACGAGAGCGTGTTAAGCCCGTGTCAATGAACCTT
Organism: Colocasia esculenta; assembly: GCA_014218235.1. NCBI lineage: Eukaryota > Viridiplantae > Streptophyta > Magnoliopsida > Alismatales > Araceae > Colocasia > Colocasia esculenta. The sequence continues at coordinate 124,930,212 of CM024761.1, forward strand.
CCCGTTCAAGACTTTGGAATTGATGTGCACGAGTCTTATTTTCAATGATGAGAACGTGCATATCTAACTCAGTCTTGAACTGTCCCGTTTTGGACAGTCTATGAATGTTTGATCACAGTTAGGTGGTTATTTACTATGTGTTTGTATTATTTGTTGAAAATTTCGGGTGCGTCTACTCACTCCTCTCTGATATACCTTTATTGATTTAGAATATTTTTTTAACCACTTATTAGTAAGTGTTTAAGAAAATATCTTAATCAATAAATATTTTGGTATATCGGAGAGGTGTGGGGAGATGCTGCCAAAATTTTCAGCAAATATATAAAAACACATAGTAAATGGCCATCTGAGTGCGATCAAATATTCACAGATGGGTAAAAAGTGATAATCTAAATAATATTCCTTCCTATTCATTTCGGTTGCGTCAAACGATGTGTGAGTTTGAATTTTAAAGTTATTTGTCTGTTAATATTGATGATCAGTCCATCCCCATATAATTTCATGAATTATATATCTATTTTGGTGATTAACAAAACTTCAATAAAGTTCATCTAACAAGTTTTCATGAAGCTTAGGCACATGAGGTAAATCAGGCGAAACAAGAAAATATGTAAGTATTTCTTACATTGTAGCATTTAACGTACAGAGCAGGAAATTTCTCTAATTACACATCGACTTCCTATGTGTTATAACGATTTTCACACTTCTATCGATTTCATTTTCACAATGATTTAATAAAGTATCATACTGATTTCGGCTTTATAATGATTTCATAAGTGTTGCATCGATTTTGATCCCGCATCGATTTGATAAGTGAGAACAACAATTTGCTCTCACAACGATTCGATAAGTGAGAACAACGATTTGCTCTCACAACGATTTGATAAGTGAGAACAACGATTTGCTCTCACAACGATTTGATAAGTGAGAACAACCATTTGCTCTCACAATGATTCGATAAGTGAGAACAATGATTTGCTCTCACAACGATTTGATAAGTGAGAACAACCATTTGCTCTCACAATGATTCGATAAGTGAGAACAACGATTTGCTCTCACAACGATTTGATAAGTGAGAACAACGATTTGCTCTCAAAACGATTTGGTAAGTGAGAATAATGATTTGCTCTCAAAACGATTTGCTTTCATATCGATTTGATAAGTCTCACATCGACTTGGTCGCCGTAACGATTTGAGAAGTCTCACATCAACTTGGTCGCTGTAATGATTTGATAAGTCTCACATCAACTTGGTCGCCGTAACGATTTGATAAGTCTCACATCGACTTGGTCGCTATAACGATTTGATAAGTCTCACATCGACTTGTCGCCGTAACGATTTGATAAGTCTCACATCGACTGGTCGCCGTAACGATTTGATAAGTCTCACATCGACTTGGTCGCTGTAACGATTTGATAAGTTTCACATCGACTTGGTCACTACAATGATTCGACAAGTTACATAACGATTTGGTCACTGTAACGACTCGATAAGTTACACAACGATTTGGTTGCTGTAACAATTCGATAAGTCACAATAACGACTTGGTCAGTATAACGATTCGATAAAGCAAACAATGATTTGATCTCTCAAATCGATTCGATAAGTAAAACAACGATTCGATACCTGCAACGATTTGCTTATGTGTGAAACAATGATTTGCTCACAACATTTTGGTTATAAAGACTTGCTTATACTCTCATAACGATTGTCTCTACAATGATTTGGTTATGATTGTATAACGACTTGTGTTCACATCGATTTGTTATGGATGAATAACGATTTACATAAACAACGACTTATTCACACAACAATTTCATAAGTCATACTCATAACGATTTCATGGATTACTACGACTTGATATTCAATTATATTTTCAAATATTGAGAAAGTCAAATTCTTCCCGTGTGTTTCTTTAGTATCCATGCTTTAAATGTGACTGTACATTTCTTTGCACGATGCATGTTCAGATATCCTCTATTATCATGCTTCTATATGAAACACTTTTTAGATAGCAGAATGCCATTTCCATTTTGGTGAAATGTCTTACTACATGGATTCTAACGTTGACTGACAACAAGAGACAACATAGCTGTCTATGTTTTAGCATTTATTGTGTGTAGGTCTCTGACAGCATAACCCCATACAACGTTGGACAATAAGAAGCTAAAGAATATCAAAATGAATCTTCTTCTTGCGTGTATGGCTGGTAATGCATTAAATGGTTGCAGGCACACCTGTCGTACACGATGGACCTTGCAGTCTAACGAGCATCCAACTCAGAGACAACAAATACTTCAACGACTATATTTTTGAAGAAAAGATATATAAAAGACTGATGTCTTAGTGAAGAACAACTTTAGAGAAACCAAGAACTTTCAATTCACAACAAGTGAGCATCAGAAAGAATAGAGCGTCAAGCTTCACACTTCTTTGATTCCCTAGCTCTTGCTCTCGGATTATTGTTCTTTCCTTGGAGAGCCTTCGTGATCTGAGAGATTTCATTATTGTAGATCTTTCTCTCTCAGTCACTGCCTCAGATCAAGCGTTTTCTATAAGCCTGATCTAGGGGCATTTCGCCTGTTTTCTCACTTTCTGAGAAGTTCCTCTTCGTGTGTGAAGAGAAGACCTATTTGGAAATAGGTGGAGAGTGTTCCCTTCGTGTTGAAGGAAGACCTGTGAATCAGGGTGTTGTTTTCCTCTTCGGGTTGTGAAGAGAATGCCAGCTGCGGTTGGATGTGTAAGTGTCCTTGAGGGGGACTGTACCCTTGGGTAGTGAAATCTTGAGTTGTTGCTCAGGGACTGGACGTAGGACTCCTATGGAGAGGAGGTCCGAACTAGGATAAAATCTTGTGTTGTGTGATTGCCTATTTGTGATTGTTATATTTTCTTCATTACTACACTATCAGTCAACGTAGTGTTTTGTGTTGAACGTTTTTATTGACAGGTTTAGATAATCGAATTTAAGAATCCCATTCACCCCCCTTGGGCTTGCTAGCTAGGCAAACAAGCGGTATCAGAGCCAAGCTCTTCAAGAAAGAAGATCTCACGATCTCAAGAGCAAAGATAAATGGCAGCTCAAGGGAGTAATTAAGGTCAGTCAGTAAACCTACCCCCTCTATTTGATGATGAGGACTATACCTACTGGAAGACCAGGATGGAGTACTTCCTTCAAGGATTGATTTTCAAATATGGTCCATCATAGAAGAAGGCGATCTAGTTGTTCTAAACAACAAACAAAATGGACGGAAGATGATAAAAAGAAGATCCTCTCAACTGCAAAGCTAAGAGCATATTATGCTGACACTTAGTAAGAAATAGTTTAATAGAGTTTTAGCCTGCAAATCAGAGATGGAAATGTGAGAGAAGCTTATAATTCGTATGAAGGCACATATAAAGTAAAAGAGACAAGAGTAGACATCTGGTGACTTGGTATGAGAGCTTCCTGATGCAGCAGGAGAGTCAATCATACAGATGTATAGCAGATTTACAGACATCACAAATGGGTTGGTTGGTCTTGGAAAGAACTAAGACATGGGAGATATGGTAAGAAAAATTCTAAGATCTCTACCATCCTCTTGGACACCAAAAGTGACAGCAATAGAAGAAGCTAATGATTCAAGAGAATGTCACTTGAAAAGCTTATCGGGTCACTAATGGCCCATGAAATAAATATGGAAAGGCTTCGAGAGTCCTCCAGTAAAAAGAAACATAGCAATGCTCTCAAGGCAGCAGAAGACACATCTGGTGAAGAATCAGATGGTGATGGAAGCAGTGAGGATGAGGAAGCATTATATCCAGAAGATTGGAGCGGATACTTGCCAAGAAAAGTATCAGTCTGGTAGGAGATATTTCAAGAAAGGGAGAGATTTCAGGAAATCCGAAGTCAAGGACACAAAGAAATATGAGCCCATATGCTATGAATGCAAGAAGCCCGGACATATCAAGGATGAATGTCCGAAGCTAAAGAAAATTGAGTTCAGGAAGAAGGACAGCTCCAAGAAATTCAAAAAGTACAAGAAGAAAGCTATGGCAACTGCGTGGAGCAACGACAGTGACTCAGACAGTTAGTCAAGCTCCAGCGAAGAAGAAGAAGAAAAGGCCAACCTGGCCTTCATGGCATATACCGACGACAAGGTAACTTCTGATTCATCTTTTACTTCCTATAATAAATCAGATTCTGATAGTTTAGAAGATGCATTTAACGAATATATAGTAAATATAAAGAAGTATGTAAAATGCTAAAAAACTGTCAAGAAAAATCATGCATGTTTGGAAATACTAACGCAGATTTAAAATCTGAAAATGAACAGTTAGAAAAACAAAATTCAGAATTAAAAAGGAGAAATGAATTATTGTGTGAGGATTTGAAAAATAAAAATGAACAAATAACAAAACTAGAAAATGAGGAAAAAATTAACAAACTTAAAAGGAGTTGATACATTAACTAAAGGACATGAATACTTAACAAATACCATTGAAAAATTACCAATGGAAAATCAACCCTAATACTAAAAGGAGCTAGAAGATCAGGGAAAAAGAAGTACGGTTTAGGATACACTCCTCCTGATAATGAAGAAAACAATAGTGCATCCTAAAATCTATCTAACACCAAAGTTTGTAGCCAACAAGACACTGCTTATAAATCTAACTTTAAATATACTCCAACTGAAAAGGTAAGTAAAACATCCTGCTGTAGTCATTGCAACAAACTAGGACACATTAAAATAACATGTCCAACTAAACATATAAAATAGATAATTAAAAGGGATAAATGATGAAACTAACCAGCAAGGACCCAAAAGAACTTGGGTACCTAAAGTTAGTGTCTTCATTGTAGGGAAGCCTTCGAGCATCTAAGTGGTACCTGGACAGCGGGTGCTCAAGGCAATGTTCGGCAATAGAAGTTATTCTCTTACCTCAAGGATGAAGAAGGTACAGTGACCTACGGTGACAATGGAAAAGGTACAGTGATGGGCAGTGGTGCCATAAAAAGTCAAGGTAGAATTCTTATAGATGACGTCCTATGTGTGAAAGGACTGAAGCACAACCTTATCAGCATCAGCCAGTTATGTGATAAAGGGCATCAAAATGTTTCAAGAGACTAAGTGCAATATCATAAAGATGGCGAAGTTGAATTTGAAGCTAGTAGGGAAAAGAACTTATATGTGCTTCATTATAAGAATTAAAGGATCAAGATGTGTGCCTTGCAGCAAATAAAGATCAATCAACAGAATTATGGCACAGAAGATTAGGCCATTATAGCTTGGATGGAATCAGAAAACTAATCAAGAGAAATCTAGTGGAAGGTCTGCCCAAAGTAAGCACGAGAATAGAAGGCGTCTGTGAACCTTGTGCAAAAGGAAAGCACACTAAATCATCCTTCAAGTCAAAGACAGTGGTAACAACCTCAAAACCCTTGGAATTACTACATATGGACCTATTTGGGCCGATGAGAACCACAAGTCTTGGAGGAAAGAATTTTGGTTTTGTGATTGTAGATGACTATTCCGATTCTCATGGGTATCTTTTCTGGAGCACAAAGATGACACCTTCGATAGTTTCGTTAGGTTCAGTAAGAAAGTCCAGAAGGATAAGAAATCAGCATTGTTAGTATTTGTAACGACCCGACCCTCCAGACCCCACCAGGGCCCAAAGTTCGCGTCGCCACCCACGGATCCGAAGACCTGGAAGGGTTATAATTAATAATCTAGTGAGATATGTACTGAATTCCAATAACTATAACAATCTGTACGATATACAAAAGTCTGTACAAAGCGTCCCAACAAAAGCACAGGTACCAGAAGAAGGTGTAGTCCTTAAGGGGCATACCCCGAGGACTTGCAAAACACAACTCTCAGCTCACTCGGGTACAAGTGCTCACAACGCTCGCTCTCATAGCTACTGACAACAACACGGCGCCATAGCTGCCTCTGCAACTCGTCCGACATCGAGCTCCCGTGACGACGAGCCCTAGCTGAAAGAAGTACGGGGCGGTGAGCCTCGCGAACAAGGCCCAGTAGTGATTACCAGTCCTCACCGGCCAGAGCAGCAGAAACTCCAAAAACAGGAAACTACACTAGAAAGCTGTAAAACGAGTAACACTACAGTAGGGTACTACTAAGCAGCGGAAGAGAACAAAGCAACACCACGACCACCAAACCGAGGTCGGGCCACACACACGACTCCCTTTAGAAACTAACGGAGTCGGGCACAGAGAGGGAAGCAACCCTCGGCACACCTGCGAGACCACGGAACAACCAAGTGAGAATGACGTCTCATCGCAAGCACGGCCACCTCAAAGCTCCACAGGTCGAGGGCCACAAGCAGAACCACCCCGAACCCAGATACACCGCAAGGTCGGGAAGCCATACACGCCAGTGCCACTATGGACTGGCACCCAAGAACGGAACTATGGTACGAGAGGAAACCGAGCGGGAATCACCAGAAGCACTGGTCTGCCCACGGCCAGACCAACGACGCCCACAGAGACTAAACACATCCAGGCTATAACCGCCATGCAGCTCGTGCAACGAGGAACACTCGAAACGTCATGAGGAAACGCCATCACAGCAACAGCAACCAAGCCACCGCCGTTAGCAGCCAAGAGGGGGACCCGCAGTCCACCACGCTCTGCTCACTAGCCTAGCTCCTGCCTCCACCCCGCGAAGGGTGAACAGAGCCGCCACAGAAACTAACAACGAACACAACACCGCAGCCTGGCCAAGCTGCGGCCTTACGCCTGACCTTCCTACGTGGCTTCAAAACCAACGTAGAGCGAGGCAGTGAGACAAGGGACTGTCTGGTCTACGCCAGGAAAGCACTTCGAACCCCTCGGCATCCCAGACCCAGAAAAGAGAGCTCTACAAATGACTCAACGCCGCTGTCCAAACCTCATTTTCCCCTCAGCTCCAGAGTCTGCTCTGTCGGCTGCCAACTCGAGCATGCTCGTAGCCCGGTACTTTCTCAACAGGCTCCCGAGGTCGGGGGTCCCAGGCCACAGAGACAACCTCTGAACGGGACAAGCCCTCAAGTTCCAAGCACCAGTGAACAGGGGGGGCAACACAACAAAACCACGCCGAACCACTGGCTTGTAACCGCGACAAGCCCAGCAGGCGAGAAGCACACACAAACCTCAACAGGGTTGTCGGCTAAACAACCACGTACGAAAATGCTGGAGTCTCAGAACACTACCAGCTAGCACGAAAACCCGTCGCTCTGCTAATAATCGATTGACCGCCAGTCAATTGATTATTAGACAGACGCGACCCTCCTAGCATCACTGCAAGGACACGGCCACGAAGGTGTCACCTTCAGTCACTGAACGCAGGGAGGCAACCAGCCACGTTCCCTACCAGAAGGTCCTAAGGGCAAAGCCTGCCCTGGGGCACACGCTGACACACAAACTGGCCACGGAAACCACCGAGGCAGCACAGGCACTGTCGTGCCCACACAGGCTGTCTTGATGCCATCGCGATGGGGAAGAGCGCCGCGACAATAGCCTTGATGGGACGGGGCAGCGCGTCGTGACAGCCTCCCTGTCGCGACCCGAAAACGTGCCGCGACAGCAATCTATCGCGATCGGGAAGCACGGCGCGACTCCTTATCGCGATCGCCAATCGCGTCGCGATAAGGTCACGCCCGAGAGGGCCGACGCCTCCTCTGATGTCGCGAGCGCCAAGCCGTCGCGACACCAGCAGAGAGGCAGACCAATAGGATCCTCAATCCGGGCCACCCACAAACCATACAAACACACCACAAGGGGGAGGGGAGCATGGGGAAAGCAGTAAAGCTAACTATAAACCCCGAGGGGCCCCCAATCCACCGGATCGGGAAGGGCACAAGAAATTCCTATGTTTCACGAAGAACGAACCCACGAGGGGCCCTTCACGTCGGTTGGCCACCTCCTCCTCGCTCCACGCACGCGCCACGACGACGCCACGAGCCCGCCGGCGCCACCACGCCCCGATCGCCAGAGGGGAGCCTCCCCACTGCCGAGAAGAGGGAAAAGGGAAGAAGAGGAGAGAGAGGGGGACGGGGTAGCGGCCTGCGCCTTAAGCCACCGACACCCAAAACGTGACGGCCCGCCCCGTCGCGCTACGAACCTTAACGCGACGGGTCAACGGACCCCGACCAGAACGCGCCCCCCAAGGGCGCCGCGACAACGCGACAACGCGACAAGCCGTACTGACACGCCTGCCCCTCTTACAGGCGTCAGACGACCGCACAGTGAAACACGACAAAACACTATCGCGACCCGTGGACGGGCGCGACAAGAACGCGATGGGCAACCCAGGCGCGACAAGACGCGACCTACAAACTCGCGCGACACGGATGACTGTCGCGTCGGGCATCCCCGATGCGACACTAGTCATCCAGGACACCGGAAGAAAAGTCGGGAAGCCGTGTCTTACATTCTACCCCCCTTAAAACAATTTTGTCCTCGAAATTGGGACAAGCCCAAAAGATCCCGAGGCACGAGACAAAACACGAGGAGCAAACGCAAGACCAATGCGGATAAGCCACTAGGTCTCAACACGACTTCCTCATGGCGACAATCGCACCACCAAACACGCACGACACACGAAGTCAGAAAACTAAGGCTCACACAACGAGCCTCAAACACATGGGAAGCATAAAATCGAAAACCCAACGGCTCGCAACATGCTTCAACACACCTGGAGCACCAATCCGAGGAACCAACGACTCACTCCAGCCACACGTGGGGTGCCCAAACGGAATGACAACCCCACCGGTGCCAAGCGACGCCAAATCCGGTCCGAACAGCAGGGAACGCCAGCCGAAAACTACACGGCTGCAGCCACCAACAGACCCCGCTATTGGGACCAACCAATCAGCAACCCACTCTATCGCCGGCAAAACCCGACAGAGTACACAGTTGCAGATAGCAATAGAGAAACGCCTGAGAACCAACACACGTCTCAGGGGAACGGCCTCGCACTACTAGCATAGCTAGCACCGGTCACCAGCCCAACTGAAATCCATGCGAGTGATGAGAGCTAGAGCGACAACACGCTCGCGGATAATCCTCAACACATGGAACAACGTCCACTGCCACCACTAGGCCTCACTCAGACCTTCCTCGCGGTCCAACAGGGACAGCAAACACATGCGGAGAACCCTCAACACGCGGAAACGACATCCGCTGTCACCACTAGGTCTCACCCAGACCTTCCTCGTGGTCGGACAAGGACACCAAACGCACGCGGAGCAACAAAAATTGGGAGTCACATGCTCCACAACGTGGCAGACTGCGACGGAAGCACGGAAGACGTCTGAGGTTAAGCCAAAGCCGAGCACCTCACAACGTCGACAAACCCCATGGTCGAGTACTAGCAAGCCAATAGACCTCACTGTCATCAGATGAACCGATAGGAGACTCCGCCATCGGCTTCTAGACTCACCAACACCACGCACAACAGAAAACCATGAAGGGTTGGCAGCACACCCGCCACGCGCACCAGAGCTCAGCGTGGGTAGCGACGTGCCAACCATGAAAAGACACACAACCACGTGGGAACCGAAAAACAACCGCAGAGGTCCAGAACAACACGTCGACCTCAAGGGACCTAGACCAAAGCAGAGTACCATAATCGCACACACTCGCTCTGCAAGCGAGGGGAAAACCGGGACACTGGCCACGACAAGCCTGGTGTACCACCGATAGGGCTACCTAGACAAGGCAAAGCAGCCACCCCACATCGGTATCGGTACTACCACAAGGCAAGGGCCAACACAAGTGTCCTAGGGGCAGAAAGCTCAACGCCGCCGACACTGAGCAAATTCGTGAAACGACGCACGAAGCTCACGATCAAGACACATGGCACAACACACGGTGCTATCACAAGCACCAGGAGCCACCCAAGGTACAACACAATGCACAAGGCTCCAGATGGCACAAAACCAGAAACGCTCGAGCACGAGCACACGGTGCCACCATAAGCACCAAAACTCAGCAAGGTGCAACACAGGTGCACCAACAGCCGAAACACACCACGGCTAACGGGAAGGACTCTCCACAAGAGACCTGCCGAAAGCAACACACAAAGAACTGCAAACCTAAAAGGGCACAACAGGCCACATCGGACCCCAGCCTTAAGGCACAAAAACACAAAGTACGAAAAATGCTCAAAGTGGAGCACACGCAACTGCACCAACTTCCCGAAATAACATAGGGCCCGCCGAAGGGGCTCTCCACTAGAGACCCACAACGGAACGCACTGAAAACCGACAATGACTTCAAGAGCGCAACCATCACATCGGCTCCATGAAGCGCACAAAACACGAAACATCAACTCTACCGCACGAGGAGCGAAAGCCACAACAACTCCCTGGCGCGCAAGAGCCAGAAGCACCACCTCTATTGCAACCGGTAGAGAGGCCAAATACAAAAAATGCCGACTCGAAGAGCCTCCAAGGTACAAGCCGAGGCACCATCGAGCGCACACCGGAACAACGTGCACGAGCAAGCCAAACACGAAAACCAATGCACAGTGGAACAATGCTCACGGAAGCGATCCAATAGGAACGAACACTACCTCGCACTAAACCAACAGGGACCCAACGCCCCAAACTGTTTAGGGAGGTAGCAAACCCATCTCGACAACAATGGCACAACAGGCCCACTGACCCATGGTGCCACACGGAAAAGACAGCACGAGGGAGTAAACAACTCAACCAAAATAGCTCCAAGAAGGTGACTCCACCAGAAGTCGCGACGATGTGCACCCTGGCAACATAACACCACAGTGGAGCACCACCACCCGAGCACCGACGAAAAGCAGGGGAAGAAGACACACACAACGAGTCTCTTCCACACGAAAGAGGAGGAAAACCACAATGCCAAACTGACGCTTCCACAAGAAGCACAGCCAGCCAAACACCCACTACAACACCAGACCACCATCTGGGAGAGCACACAGGGCGCGAAAAATGAAGCAACCATCCGAACCACGGGGACACGCAGTCACCCGCGCAACCGAGAACTTGGAAACGAACAACAAGACAAGCTGCCAGCGCGGCAGCCAGACGCAGGGCCAGGGCACAACACCTTGACCGCAACGCCCAAACAGATGTAACAAAGACAGTCCAACCAGCAACAACGACAGCTCATCTCCACAGAGAGAGAGAGAGAGCAATGACAACCAAAACAACACGAAGCAGCCTTGGGGAGAACCTGTTGGGTTTACATGGATTCATAATGAGATGTTTGTTTTGATCATGAAAATCAATGAGCTTTTTCATGCACAATACAATTCATGTGATATATAGTGTGAAACATGATAAGATGACAAGTCAAGCAAATGTTAATCAAGAATCACATGTTTAATTTGATTATCTAAATGTTCACATTATCTCACTAACAATGTTCTTAAATGTAGGTGAGATTGCATGCAAGACAATGTACCAAAACATGAGCAAAATGATCAAGAAAAGCACAAAAGACAAGTACCTGTCGACAGCCCCATGATGTCTGTCGATAGATCTGCACAGACAAAACACACAGGCTCCGGCAAGGTGTGCCTGTCGACAGACTCAAATTGCCTGTCGACAGATCCACACAGGGAACTGTCTCCCAGAAAGCCAGCTTCTGCCTTTTTCAATTCTGTCTACATCTGTCGACAGATGAACTTCTTGCTGTCGACAGACGAAGGAAAAATCTCAATACGAGATCTCCATATGTTTCCGACTTGGGTGTTTCCTTTTACCACGACTCTCCATACTTGAACACCCATATAAAAGGAACTCTTTGGAGTTATTTCGTACAGAAGTAGCCACACTCAAAACCCTAAGCTAAGTCTCAAGAGAGAAGATCTTTCTGCTGCTCTACTTCAACCGTTCATCCAGGCAACCAAAGAGACATCTTCTGAACGGGATTGAAGCTAGATTGTCCATCTCTCAAGCTTCTCCATCAACTGATACCTGTCAAGACGAAGCTTGAAGTACATCAGGACAATCATCTGAAGAGTTCTACATCAGGATTTGAAATCTCAACTCTGAACTCTTCTTTCTCTCTGTTTTTCATATCTATGTGTGTGTGTGCGTTGTTGAGTAAGCGTCCTTGTGCTTGATTCACGTTTGTCATGTTGTTTGATCGTGGTTTACATCAGACTACGTGAGTGGTGTGGTGTTTGTTGTAGCGAGTGAACTTGCTGATAAGCAGTCTTCTGCGGTGTGTGTGGACGGTGGATGTAGGATACACAAGTTGTGTACTCCGAACCACCTTAATCATCGTGTTTGTGGTTTGAACGTTTCACGCTAGATGTTTGGTAGGCACGTTCATCTTTCACACGCTAGATAAATTGCTGTTATATCTACTTACAACTAACACACATCTCAGTTTGATTTAAACTCTGTTTGAAATATCAAAAGTCTGTGTTTCCACCGAAAAGAAAGTCATTATATTTTTAATTGATAGTAATCTATTCACCCCCCTTCTAGATTACCATATTGTATAATCCGCGCATCTTTCAATTGGTATCAGAGCGAGGTTTCTCCGTTTTACTGTCTTAATTGGTTGATCTCACGCAGGAGATTCTCGATCTCATGGAATCTAACAAGGGGTATATGGCCGAGGGACATTCAGTGACCAGGCCACCCTTCTTTGATGGCCTGACTATCCTTATTGGAAAAACCGCATGCAGGTGTTCTGAGAGCTCAAAATTTCGAGCTATGGAAAATTGTCAGTAAAGGAGCATACACCCTTCCAAGGACGAAGATACCTGGACGAAGGATCAGATTGCAAAGGGAACTCTCAACTGGAGTGCCCTGAACATGATGCAGTGCGCTGCTCACCAAAGAATACTCAAGAGTCCTCCACATGCACTTCAGCAAAGAAATGTGGGAAACTTGAACTTATCTACAAGGTACGTCCGAGGTAAGGGAAACCAAAGCAAGCATGCTAATTTCTAGTATGAAATGTTTAAGATGAATAATGATGAAACTATCTCAGATATGTTTGCAAGATTCATGTTAATAATAAATGGATTGAAAGGTCTTTAGAAAGAATACTCAGAAAGTGACTTAGTGAGGAAGATACTTCGGTCTCTTCCATCCTCATGGAACACTAAGGCCACTGTCATTGAGGATTCAAAAGATCTCTCAAAGATGAAATTGGATGAACTAATTGGCTCCCTGATGACATATGAAATAATGTGAAAAGGAAAGAAAAGAAGAAAACCCAAAAAGGTCAATTGCCTTAAAAGCTTCAAGCAAAAGTTCCTCTAGATCCAAAAAGGATGCTCAACAGGAAGTGATGAACCTGAAACGTCTAGTGATAGTGAAAATGATGAAATGGTCATGCTCACTAGACAATTCAAAAAATTCCTCAAATTCAAAAGAAAAGGCTTAGGTAATTCCAAATCCTTCCAAAGAAAGATTTCTCAAATAAATTGAGTCTAACAAAAGATCTGACATTGTATGCTATGAGTGTAAGAAACAAGGGCATATGAGAGGACAATGCCCCGACTCAAGAAAAAGCTGAAGAAAGAGAAATTCACCTTCAAGAAGGCCAAGGCAATGCTGGCAACTGGAGTGATGAATGAAGATGAGGACGAAAAAGAAGCCTCTGGTGATGAAGAAATTCAGTGTCTAATGGCAAGAAGCGACGACTCCAATGAGGTAAACTCTTACTTGAAACTTATACTGTTGATGAATGGGAAGAAGCATACACTGTCCTGTTTGAAAATTCTGTGAATTTAAATCTGAAAACAAGGCATTGAAAAAGAAAATCAATTCTCTTGTTCATAACACACACAATAATGAACAAGTTGTTGCCTTAACTAAAGAAATTGAAATGATGAAAATTGATGAGGAGTTCATATTGAAGAATGGACTGTTTGAAAACAAAATTGCAAAAAATTCAAAAGGAAAAGGAAAGTCTTTCTAACTCTCTTGAATCTCTTCAAATGAACATAAAGAAACTAAGAATAAGTTGGAACAAGCTGAAAAAGACCTTAAAGGAAAATCTGAAGATTTAACAAGGTTTGTAAAGGGAAAGCAAAATCTTGATGCCATTCTAGGATCAAATATCTTTGTTGCAAAAAATGGAATTTGATATCAACCAGTAAAACAAAAGAAAATGGGAGAGACTTTGATAACTTCTTTTGTTGATTCTAGCCCAAGCACAAGCTATCAAGTCCCTTCCAAGAATCAGAAAAATCAAGTCCTTTCCATGAATCAGAAAAATCAAGTCCCTTCCAAGAATCAAAAAGGTCAAGCCAAGGGTAAGAACAGGAACCCAAGAAAATCAGTTCAGCTGTTAACACAACTAAGAAGTCTGTCAACAGCCCCAAGAAGGGTTGTCGACAGGTCTGGAAACATGCTTCCAAAGAAAAGCTAACCAGACAACAAAAGGGTAAAATGCCCATGCATGTTCCTCAGAATAACAACCCACTGTTTTGGAAAAATCTTCATCATGCAATTTTTGTAAGAAACTTGGGCACATGAAAAAAATGCTGGAACAATCCAAATAAACTGGAACTTAAACAAGTTTGGATTCCGAAGTATTTACATTTTGGCATGAATGATACATTGGGACCCAAAGTAATTTGGGTACCAAATCTCTTGTCTGATCCACATATGCAGGAATGCCTAGCAGCCCAAAATCAAAACAAATGGTACCTGGATAGTGGTGCTCGAGGCACATGACGGGCGACAAAGACAAATTTTGGTTGCTGGTGGAAAAAGATGGAGGTCAAGTTGTAACGACCCTCCTTGTACCGGTACGGTTATACCAACCCACGTCGGTACAATGAACGTCGCTACAGTGGGACATTTACCCAACACGTTCAATAGGCTGAGATGTACACAATATAAACATATAATAGCGGAATAGAAAGGACTGAATATAACGATCTTATTCCATCATCATCATAAATCCACAGTCTATATAGTATAAAAGTGAACTAAACATTTCATAACTGAAAATAAATTACATTGTCCACTATTAAATTACACAATGTCCTTTGTTACATACTAGGAAAGAAAGTACAATAAAGAAATTCTTCCACAATGGGGCTCTCCTCACGCTCGGAGTCGCTCCAACAATCTCCTCCCAAGATATGGAGATACATGCACCTATATGTCGAAGCAAGAGTGAGTCTAATAGACTCAGCAAGTAAACCATGCACATTATACATACATACATCATATTCACAAGGAAACTTCTAAAGAGACAAACGACATATATCATGGTTCAAACATCTCTACATCCTATGCATGCAGTTCTTGTAATCCTAAAAGACATGATACATGCTTTATGTTACTACTCACGTCAGGTATTAAACCTATCACATACTTCCCACACCTTTTTAACATACTATATCAAATTCAAACTCATTCCATTCATGCTATAACATATGCAACTTAAGCATGGATTTTTCACATAATGGAAGTAATATTTTTAGCATGCAATCTATATACATTGACAACATGAAACATGCTATATCATCATTAGATGTAAACCTATCACATGATTTTGACACATTCATTAACATGCTAGTTCCATTAAACTTATCTCATTCATGCAATAATATGAAAGCAAGTTAGGCATGGAAATTCACATATTGAAAGAGACATATCTAACATGGATCCTATACACATTCTCACATACATGACACAATTATATACATAAGTAGCTTGCTGATTTAGTATGAATTTAACACATTCATGTAACAATACATTGTTCACATTTACACATATCATTTCACACGAGGTCGGGCCAACACATATCATTTTTTACACGTTTTCCACATTTTACACATGCCCATTATTGTTCAATGCAAGCCTATCATGATACTTCTACTAATTTCATAACACATGGTGTATGGTTTATGTTCATTCCACAATGATATACCTATCACATGCATATCACATTTTAAACACAATGAGCTTGCTGTTTTGACATGGACCTAACACATTCATATCATATTTCATAATTTTACATGCTACCACATGGTTTCACACATTCACATATTCACTTACACATTGCAAAATTTTCACTTATACACTATCACATTATTCTCATTTAAATTGCCATGACACATAGTCCAAACCACCACTAGAAGGACACACATAACACATAACACATAGACGCCACCTAGGCAACACAGTGACGAATCTTGGTACTGCGCAGATCGGGAGAAGCCCTCTCCACCCTAACCGGCGGTACTTGTCCACCTCCAGAATTTCATCCTATTGCCCATAGGATATCACACACATGAACTTTCCCGTGGGGACTTTACCACAGTACAGTTCCACAGCCCTCTATGGAAGTAGTGTCACATGCGGCACAATTTCACATTTTCCTATTTTAACTCATACACGATTTACACGATTTAACACATTACACTATGTCCACATCATGCACATGTTCAGTTTTCCTAAATCATGGTGCTACTGTTTAACAGAGTTTAAACACTCAGTAATTTACGCTAATCAGGTTGAAAACACATAATCAAACCATAATCATGATAGCATGCATAATAACTCATTTTCACATGGAAATTCACAATATAACCTACTGTTACCCAAATCTCATGAAAATTAACCACACACTGTTTGCAGGTTTCAGACCACTCTTGCAAATTTTCACATCTTTATGAATTACACAGAATTTACAAAAAATGAAACACTCACTCACATGCCATTAATAATTCATTATCAAGGAAGCACAACATAAATGTCGGATTTGACAGTTCTCAGACCTGTACTTAACATGCACATTATCACAGAATTTTTTCTCGAATTTATCTAACATCATACTATTTACTGTGATTTTTACATGACCCTACACATGCTTTCTAATTTCATTACCGAAATTGTAATAAATCACATGATCATGGGAAAATTCCCAATTTTGCAGAGCATGAACTAACATTCATACACATGGTCTAGAAAAATTATGGCATTCAAATTCCTCATGAATCATGTGAACAGTAGACTAACACAACTAAGGTCTCATCTAACATGCATTTTTCATAAATGTAACCATTCATACTATTTACAGAAATTTACAAAATCTCACAACGCATTCCACCATTCATAATACATAGCATATAACGTTTACAATATATCCTCATGCGAAAAACTTCGGAAATTAATCATATATATAAGGAAGAATAGCTCATTGTGCTGTCCTGAAGAACTAAACGGCAAAGGCTGGCCGTTCAAAGGGGTTAACGACATCATCGTCTGCCACAAATGAAGAGCTTAACGGCAAGAGATCTTGCCGTTAAGTTCCTGTCTGTGTAAAAACACAGACCGAGCTCCAAAGAAAGGGTGAATGTGGGGGATCCAGGACACGAGTAAAATCCCATAAAATACCTAAGACTTACTGGACATATACATGCATCACGAGGATGGGTTACTTGCCTTTGATAAATCTACAAACGGATTACAAGGTCAGAGAAGCCCTCCTCGGCCAAAGCCAAGAAGCCTCCAAAACCACCTCCACTCCGGCTTCTATGATGATCCTCGCCAGCACACCAGAGCCGGGGATGTGTAGCCTGATGTCAAGGGTTCCTCCTTGTCGAAGTAGATCGCCGGAAGAAGCCACCAGTCTTCAGATCTTAAGGCTCAAAGTTCTGGTTTTGCACAGGTTTCTAGGGTTTTCTTTGCCAAGAGACAAAGGGGTCTCTTCCAGCTGCTAAGGGGTGTTTCTATATAAGTCTAGGCTTGGGGCATGTGGGCAGGGTCTGATGGGAGTTGAGAGCCGTTGGGAGACATCTCCCCAATCAGTGAGCAAGCAAATCCCGGATGTCTGAACCTGCTGCGCACATAATTTTAGACATATAGACGTCAAATACATGGCCGCCTACTCAGCGTTAGCGTCCATCGATATGGCCGTCTACTTATCCTTGGCGTCCACTGATGTTGCCGCAACAGGTCTTCGGCCAGAACATACAATCATGCAGAAAACCATGTTTACTCTAAGTACATACATGCATGTTACATAATTATAATGTAAATACTATATACACAAGGCAATGAACAATATTAACTAACTAACATATACATACATACTACATATATACACTAAGATAATATGACATAACATCTACATATTTACACATAATACTATACACAACATTAATCAACACATGAACCAAATAAAATGGCAAAAATACGAGGGCCTTACACAAGTTGTGTTTGGAGGTAACAATAAGGCCAGATCATTGGTTCAGGTAAGGTTGGTAAGTATGCCTCCAACTCAATAGACAATGTACGGTATTTGATGGTCTTCGCCATAATTTGCTTAGCATAAGCCAACTGTGCAATAACGGCCATAAAGTTGTCTTTGAATCAAATTCATGTCAAATTGTTGATAAGGAAATAGGAAGTCTTAAATTTTTTGGAAAAATAATAACAACATTTATTTGGTTGATCTAGATGATCCAGAAAATGAAAATTTGTGTCTTGTTGCAAGTAAACATGATGAGCTTATCTTGTGGCATCGTAGGCTGGGCATGCAAGCTACAATGTTTTGCACAAGATCATGATGCTGAAATGGTAAATGGACTTCCTGAAATTTTTCTTCAATAAGAATGAAAACTTTTGTGATGCATGTGCACAGGGAAAACAAACCGGAAATCCTTCAAATCAAAAGCACCGGTAAGTACCTCTAAACCTTATGAATTGTTGCACATAGACCTTTTTGGACCAACTAGAACACTGAGTCTCAATGGAAAACGATTTGTTTTGTCATTGAAGACGATTTTTCTAGGTTCACTTGGGTAAAATTCTTGGCTCACAAAAATGACGCACTGAAAATCTTTGAAGAATTCTTAATAAGATTGAGCAGGAAATGTTAACAAGATATGCTCATCCGCACTGATCACGGGAGAGAGTTTGATAACAACTCATTTTCTGAATTTGCAGGCACCAAGGAATAGAACACCTATTTTCCTCTCGAAGGACTCCGGAGCAAAATGGTGTAGTGGAGAGAAAGAACAGAACCCTGGTGGAATGGCTCGTACTCTTCTGGTCGAAAGTCAACTCCCAAGGAGTTTTAGGCAGAAGTGGTAAACACCTCGTGCTACATTCTTAACAGAGCCATGGTAAGACCCACGATAAAAAAAACCCCCTATGAACTGCTAAAAGGTAAGAAACCCAGTATTGGGTATTTCAGAGTTTTTGGCTCAAAAGTGTTCATTCATAATAATGATAAAGTTGATTTAGACAAATTTGAAGCCAAAAGTGATCAAGGTATTTTTCTTGTATACTCAGAACACTCTAGAGCATATAGGGTGTTTAATGTTAAGAATAAACTGTGGAGAAACTCCACATGTTTTTTTGATGAGTATCATGCAAAAACTGACACTAAAAACCTTCACAGGACTCAAGATGGAGATGCAGAGAAACACTCTTGAGGAACTACAAGCAAAGGCAATAAGAAATTCTAAAGTAGTTCTAAAAATACAAGTGGATATCTTCGCAGGTACAACGATGAAGATGACGAAAATCTATTCAGAAAACAAGATGTTGAATCTGAAGAAGATCCACAAGAGGAAGAGCCTCAAGATGAAACTCCTCAAACATAACCCCTCCCCCAGACCACCCACAACAATCCACACGATTTCACAGTCCAAGATCAACCCTGTCCTTCAACAATCACTAATGTGAGGTATTCCAAAGATCACCCACTTGAGAATGTGTTAGGGAATATAAATGATAAAGTTCAAACTAGGTCTCAGGTTAGACAAATAGTTGAACAAGATCATTTGGCTTTTGTCTCTCAAGTGGAACCAAAAAATGTTGAAGAGGCCCTAAAGAAAATTCATGGATTGGTGCTATGCATGAGAAACTTGATCAATTTCAATGAAACAATGCCTGGAGTTTAGTTCCCAAAACCCCTGAAATTTCTATCATAGGAACAAGATGGGTCTTTAGGAATAAACTAAATGAAGAGGGTAAAGTGGTGAGAAATAAGGCTAGACTGGTAGCAAAAGGATACAATCAAGAATTTGGTGTGGACTTTGAGGAATCCTTTGCCCCTGTAGCTAGACTCGAAGCAGTAAGAATCTTATGGCATATGCATGCTTACATAAGTTCAAACTTTTTCAAATGGATGTTAAAATGCTTCTTGAATGGCTACATCAAAGAGGAAGTCAATGTCTCTCAACCACCCGGTTTTGAAAATACTGAAATGCCCAACCATGTTTAAAACTGCACAAGGCTCTCTATGGTTTGAAATAGGCACCCCGAGCTTGGTACGACAGACTGAGCAACTTTTTGGTGAGTAAAAACTACTCAAGAGGTAAAGTGGACCAAACTCTATTATAAGAAAGTTTGCAATCACATAATTGTAGTTCAAGTTTATGTGGACGACATTATCTTTGGTTCCAAACCCATCACTGTGGAGGAGTTTTCCAAACATATGCACAGTGAATTTGAGATGAGTCTAATGGGGGAGCTTCAATTCTTTCTGGTTTGTAGGTGAAGCAACATGAAGATGGCTTCTTATTAATCAAGAGAAATATGTTAAGGAGCTTCTAAAACGTTTCAGTATGAGCAAGCCAAACCTGCTTCAACACCCATAAGCACAAGCATAAAATTGGAAAATGATGAGAAAGGTAAACCGGTATATGCAAAGCAATTTCCGAGGTATGATTGGCTCACTCCTTTATTATTGTAAGTAGAACCGATATATAATTCAGTGTTTGCCTTTGCGCTAGATATCAATCTAGTCCAAAGGAAAGCCATTTAGTTGCAGTTAAGAGAATATTCAGATATCTCTCAGGTACGTATGATTTGGGTCTTTGGTATCCAGCAGGAAGTAGTTTTGACTTGATATCATATTCTGATGCTGATTATGCTGGATGTAAGATAGACATGAAAAGTACTAGCGGGTACTGCCAATACTTGGTGGTTGCATGGTTTCGTGGGCATCTAAGAAGCAACACTCGGTTGCACTCTCCACTGCAGAGGCAGAGTATGTTGCTGCGGGGAGCTGTGCGTCTCAAGTGTTGTGGATAAAAAGTCAATTGTTTGACTACAATATTGACATTAGATGCACACCTATCTTATGTGACAACACTAGTGCCATCAATCTTTCCAAGAACCCAGTCCAACACTCTAGAATAAACACATTGAGATTCGTCATCACTTCTTGAGAGATGAAGTAGCCAACAAATCCTTGGAGCTTAGCTTCATACCCACTGATAAGCAATTAGCTGATATCTTCACAAAACCATTGGCTGAGGATAGATTCACAACATTGAGAAGAGAATTAGGATTGTGCAAAATGCAATGAAGTCCATACCAAACTTTAAAGTATATTCTTTGTGTGCACCGACTATGAGCTATATCATATGGTGATCTGTGGAAGAACAAGTTATGCTTGTTTGGAAACTCTCATTATGCGTGAGAAAACATTCTCCGCCACGTATCCATAGTCAAGTTGCAAATCAGGGTCATCTACTTTGAATTAGGTATGTGGATTCTTTTCAATTTGCCTATTCACTTTTGCACACAAATGGATTTTTGTTTGATGGTCTGTCCTAATTCATGAACTTGTCTGCAATTGCTTGCTAAACTTGTGCAAATGTGTCTTGAATTACTTGCTTGTTGAGTCTTCACATGCACACACGTGGGGGAGTAAGTTAAGGCTAGGTGAGTGAATTCATAAGGGATACCCTTCATATTCAATGTGTATTTATCCCTCAATCTTCTGGTTCACATCACTCTCAATTCAAAGCCTTAAAGCTGAAGTTTCAAAGCCCCTGTCGACAGCCCCAAACAGCCTGTCGACAGATATGCCTTCACAGAACCCAGAAAATGCACCCTGTGTGCATCTGTCGACAACCACTCTTCAGCTGTCGACAGCCAGGCACAGTTCTGAAACTCATCATTCTTCAGTCTGTTCACATCTGTCGACAAATCCTTCTGTACCTGTCGACAGATTCCATTCACTTGAACTCAGTTAATTCATACTGTTGAATCTGTCGACAGATGCACCTCTTGCTGAGTTTTGCTTGTCCTGTCTCAACATTCTTCATGAGCATGCTTCACTAATGTATCTAAGGTGTAAATTGGTGCTTACTTATTTATAATCGTTCATATCCACATAATATCAATGACATTGTCCACATCACAATGATGTTGATATAATATTTTGTGCTCGAGTGTAGGTTGTGTCATCTAGACAACATTGATCAAATCTAATGATTTTAGCCTAACTCAGTTGAATAACTCCCTTGTGGATTATCATGTTTCTAAAATGGTTTGATAATTAAGAAGGTTTTTGAACTTATGTTTTACATTAACCATTGACCTTAAATAATCATTGACCTTGCTTGTTAAAAATATATCAAAAAAAAAAAAAACAAAAAAGGGAGAAAAGCTACCTATTTCAAACACTCAAAAGTTCATTAACATTATGTGAAATGGGACAAAGGCAGAGGAATGATGAGCATCACTGAGTAACCGGGGACATGGGCATCACACATGTCTGTCTTCGCGTAAAAAAAGTCCTCTCATTATCTCTGTACAATAGTATGATGGTCACTCACACTGAGTAACTGGGGGGTACGGGCATCCCAAATGTCTACCTTCACGTCAAAAGGTGACAGTGATCCTAATTACTACTTTCCCACATTAATTGATGCAGACAAAATTCAATGCAAGAAATAGAGTGTAGCCTCCATATTTTTACATTAAAGGCAATGTGTTTTATTGTTAATCGCTCATGTAGACATTACTTTCAAGTACCATCTGAACATCACCCACAAGGAACATGTTTTTCTACAACAGTTTTATTCAAAGGGCTTATTTATGTTCATCTCTTCTTGAACAGTGTTTTCTAAATGCCATACTTAAGATTCCCAGAATATTATAACTCCACCATTATCGATACTTGACATGTCCTAATTATTAGTGTGTATGACATTTTATAATGTGTATTTACCTATTTTCATCTTATATACACATTGGACGCTCATTGCCTTGAAAAATCCTGTCAAAATACATTACTGGCGCACTTTCTGCAAGTGCCTGTCGACAGGGCACTGTTCACCTGTCGACAACCGGCGACAGACCTGTTTTGGAAGCCCAACAGGCGGCCATCTAGGGTGGATTCGTGGGTCCCAGTCCTTTCAAATCCCTTCCCACTTTCTTTAAAAGGACCCCACGACCTTCCTCCCTTTTCCACTTCAAAAAACTCCCTACTCCTTCCATCTTCACACAAACCCTCTTTCTCCAGGGCGCAGAGCAGAGTCTCCTTCTTCGGGTTACCTCCTGCTCGTGCTTCCTTCCACCTTTTCACATCCCTCTCTACTCCGAGATCCCTCTTTCTGATGGCTCCTAAGAGCAAGAAGCTTGTCTCCCGTTTCCGTCCTCGTTCTCCCCAAGCAGGCGAGGGTTCCAGGGCTCACACCGAGTGTCGGACGAAGCATTGGGATGATCGGCTGCTGGAACTCGTCATTCCTCCGAATCTGCAACTGCTCAATGTTCATGGCACCTTCACCAAGTTCGTGCAGCCTAGATATGTTGATTTCAGATCTCTGGACGACATGTTTCCCGGGTTGCTGCCACTTTTTGATACCTAGGGGTGGTCTCCCTTCTGCTATTCTCACACGGGTACTCTCCCACCGTTGTGACGGAGTTCTACAACAACCTTCGGGAAACCGCTCAAGGTGATCTTTACACCAAGGTGAAAGGCACCCCGTTTCTGATCACTCCTAATCTTTTCTCTGTTGCACTTCAAATTCCAAATACTGGCCTTGATATCATGCAACATCACCCATTGGCATCCGAGTACTATACACTCATCATGGACAGCCATACGATTCATCTAAAAATCGTGTGCAACTGAATGTCAACTCCTTTCTCCTCTTATCGTCTCATCATCCATATCTTTACCACAATCATCGTCCCCAAGGATGGTAGTAGGGAACTTGTGACTGCCATTCACAAATCCCTCTTTCACGCATTTCTTAAATGTGAACAAGTCAACCTACCACTCCTTTTACTCTCTCACATCCGGGTATGCCTTCGCAATTCCAATAGGTCTATGCCTTATGCATGTCCAATCACTTCTCTTCTCTTGTTCCTTG
The DNA here is from genome assembly GCA_014218235.1 of Colocasia esculenta. NCBI lineage: Eukaryota > Viridiplantae > Streptophyta > Magnoliopsida > Alismatales > Araceae > Colocasia > Colocasia esculenta. The sequence continues at coordinate 124,954,286 of CM024761.1, forward strand.
GCATCCAAATCTCCAAAGAAGAGATAACAAACCTCAAGTATCGTAGCTCCTTTGATCTCACTGCTACTCACAGGATGGGCTACAAAATGGTTGATGGGGTTGTGTCGAGAGAACTCAAGGGTAAGGGACCGACAATTGCTGAGGATGATGAAGAAGATGACGTTGCTGAGGATGGTGAGGAAGAGAATGAAGACTCCAGTCCGAGCCAATAGATGCTCCGAGAGATGAAGATGAAGATACTGCTGATGACCAAGCGCCTGCTGAGTTATCTCTTTGAGATTCATCACTGCTCAAATGGCACAGATACAACTTCAGATGACCACAGACTTTGAGCACCTACATGCTCGATTGGACACTATTGATACGAGCATTGAAGCTAGCTGATACTCAAGTCCAGTTTCAGCTCGACTTACTAGACTCTCCACAGAGATTCATGACATTCGTCAGGCCTCTGCACCGCCTGGCAATGATGTTGCTTAGAGAGTTTAGGTGTCCACTGTGTTTGGGTCATGGTCATGGTCATGTACTAGTTCACTTTCTTGATCATGTTCTTCTCTTTCTGGCACTTCCTTTTGTCACATTGTCACTACATTCTGTAACTGTGTGTAATGCTTGACAATTCAATGAAAATCACAGTTATTTGCTCTATTTATACGTTCATGACGTGTCCTTTTGGATGTGTCAAAATCGGAAGAAACATCAATGTGCATTAATTGAAATTTTGTCATCATCAAAAATGGGAGAATGTTGGGTTTACCTAGATTCATAATTGAGATGTTTGTTTTTGATGATGAGCAATCAATGAGCTTTTCATGCACAATATAATTTCATGTGATATGTATGTGTGAAACATGATAAGAATGACAAGTCAAGCAAATGTAATCAAGAATCACATGATTAATTTGATTATCTAAATGTTCACATTATCTCACTAACAATGTTCTTAAATGTAGGTGAATGCAAGACAATGTACCAAAACAAGAGCAAAAAGATCAAGAAAAGCACAAAAGACAAGTACCTGTCGACAGCCCCACTGATGCATGTCGACAGATCTGCACAGACATAACACACAGGCTCCTGGCAAGGTGTGCATGTCGACAGACTCAAATCGCCTGTCGACAAATCCACACAGGGAACTGTCTCCCGGAAAGCCAGTCTTATGCCTTTTTCAATTCTGTCTACATCTGTCGACAGATGAACTTTTGCTGTCGACAGACGAAAGGAAAATCTCAATACGAGATCTCCATATGTTTTCGACATGGGTGTTTCCTTTTACCATGACTCTCCATACTTGAACACTCATATAAAAGGAACTCTTTGGAGGTATTTTCGTACAGAAGTAGCCACAACTCAAACCCTAAGCAAAAGTCAAGAGAGAAGATCTTTCTGCTGCTCTACTTCAACCGTTCATCCAGGCAACCAAAGAGACATCTTCTGAACGGGATTGAAGCCAGATTGTCCATCTCTCAAGCTTCTCCATCAACTGATACCTGTCAAGATGAAGCTTGAAGTACATTAGGACAATCATCTTAAGAGTTCTACATTAGGATTTGAAATCTCAACTCTGAACTCTTCTTTGTCTCTGTTTTTCATATATGTGTGTGTGTGTTGTTGAGTCAAGCGTCCTTGTGCTTGATTCATGTTTGTCACGTTGTTCTGATCGTGGTTTACATCAGACTACGTGAGTGTGTGTGTGTTGTAGCGAGTGAACTTACTGATAAGCAGTTTTTCTGCATGTATGTGTAGACGGTGGATGTAGATACACAAGTTGTGTACTCCGAACCACCTTAAATCATCGTGTCTGTGGTTTGAACGTTTCACGCTAGATGTTTGGTAGGCACGTTGATCTTTCACACGCTAGATAAATTGTTGTTCTATCTACTTACACTAACACACATCTCAGTTTGATTTAAACTCTGTTTGAAATATCAAAAGTCTGTGTTCCACCGAAAATAAGGTCATTATATTTTTAATTGATAGTAATCTATTCAAACCCCCTTCTAGATTACCATATTGTATAATTCCGCACATCTTTCAGAACCTCCACCAAAAGCGTCAAGAGCCGTCCTGGGAGAACCTCACCAGAACGCGGCCCAACCAAATGGCACACTTCGAACCACAGGGGCAACACAACGGTGGCCCGAAACGAACACAAAGCACTCCTGGGAAGAACCTCTTCCAGGAGCGACAAAGGGCGATCCTGGAAGAACCTTCACCAGAATGCACAACCCAACGACCAAACAACACAGACCATCAGAGAAGATACTGCAGCTAGCAGAACTGCAGAAACAACACAAGCCGGTCCTAGGAGAACCTCCACCAGAACCACCAAGGCACTGTTCTGGGAAAACCCTCCAGAATGCACCAGCCAAACCAACAGAAGCAGCATAACTCAAACTGAGGTAGCACAGCACGACAAAAACAAGCGCGGAGCAATCCTGAGAGAAACCCTCACCAGGACAATAACAACGGTTCTGGGAAACCTCACCAGAACACATGGCAACCAAGCGATGCACCTCAGCCTCGAGGCCAACGCAACAGCAACCAGAAACGAGCACAAAAAGTTCTGGGGAAACCTCTCTTCCGCCAGAACCAGCAGAGAAAGACTCTGGGAGCACCTCACAGAGCTCACAATAGCCAGCACCAGGACGACAACAGTCACAAGCAAGTGTCGCAGCGCTCAACCAGCGATGCAACACGGCACACAGAACATCTGCTTAGCTCGAGCAACAATGCCGACTGAGCAGAGCACAGCGCATAGACAGAAGACCACACATAAGACCACCACAACACTCACCCCAACACAAAGGGGCAGCCAACAAGGCAAGGACACTTCGACTGGTTCTGCAGACAACAACTCTGCACCAGTGAAGGCCACACACACGCAGGCTCTCTCAGCCTTCGTGATGCACGCACACTCAAATGCGACGAAGACTACCAGAAGCACCACACCTGGACTTGCCTGCAAGTGTCCTCCACACAAGAAGATCACTGCCAGCGAGTCCAGTGCCACCACGGCACGAACACGTCGAGCGACACACTCGCCACGCACGCGGCACAGCAACAATTGCAACCTGCAGCACGCGCACGAATCATGCAGGGAAGCCGCACACCTGCAAACATTTAAAAGCACAAGCCTAACACTAGTGGACGGTGTCAGCAGCGCACTAGTACCTTCTTTGGGACAACTATAGTTATCACTTCCTTACAAATCTCAGGAGACTCCTCGCTCTGATACCAACTGTAACGACCCGACCCTCTAGACCCCCACCAGGGCCCGAAGTTCGCGTCGCCACCACGGATCCGAAGACCCGAAGGGTTATAATTAATAGTCTAGTGAGATATGTATTGAATTCTAATAACTATAAACAATTTGTACGATATACAAAAGTCTGTACAACACGTCCCAAACAAAAGCACATGTACCAGAAGAAAGGTGCAGTCCTTAAGGGGCATACCCCGAGGACTTGCAAAAACACAACTCTCAGCTCACTCGAGTAAAGAGCTCACAACGCTCGCTCTCACTGCTGCTGACAACAACACGGCGCCACACCCGCCTCTGCAACCCATCTGACACCGAGCTCCCGCGACGATGAGCCCCTAGCTGAAGAAAGTAGGGGGGGTGCCTCGCGGACAAGGCTCAGTAGGGATTACAAGTCCCTCATAGGCCAGAGCAGCAGGAACTCCAAAAATAGGAAACTACACTAGAAAGCTGTAAAATGAGTAATACCTACAGTAGGGTACTACTAAGCAGCGGAAAGAACAGCGCAACACCACTACCACCACCGAGGTCGGGCCACACACGAGTCCCGCAGAAACCAACAGGAGTCGGGCACAGAGCGGAAGCAACCCTTGGCACACATGCCCAGACCACGGAACAACCAAGTGAGAACGACGTCTCACCGCAAGCACGGCCACCTCAAACCTCCACAGGGTCGAGGGCCCACAAGCAGAACCACCCCGGACCCTGGAGACACCGCAAGGTCGGGAAGCCTACATGCAAATCATTATGAATCTTATTAAATCGTTATGACTAGCAAATCGATGTGCAACTTATCAAATCGTTATGAGAACGAAATCGTTGTTTTCACTTATGAAATCGTTATGAGAACCAAAATCGATATGAGAGCAAATCGTTGTTCTCACTTATGAAATCGTTATGAGAACAAAATCGATATGAGAGCAAATCATTGTTTTCACTTATGAATCGTTATGAGAACCAAAATCAATACAAGAGTAAATCGTTGTTCTCACTTATGAAACGTTATGAGAACCAAAATCGATATGAGAGCAAATCGTTGTTTTCACTTATCAAGTCGTTATGCGATCAAATTGATGTTTCACTTAACGAATCGTTACACAATCAAATCGTTGTGTGACTTATTAAATTGTTGTTAGTGAAATCAATGTGCACTTTGAATAGAAATCGATGTATATTGAATGAACACCGACTTAGCATTTTAGTGCGCCAAAATAATCATAAATACTGATGAAACAATTTAATCATAAATTTTGTTAGCACTAAAATATGAAGGTAATAAAGAGTGGTTCAACAGTCTCCCCCTTTTTGGTGATGACAAAATTTATGAGAATTCTCTGAAAAAAATACTTAAAGAATGGAGAGGTTCAACAATCTCCCTAAAAACCTTAAAGCATAGAAAAATACAGAAAATTCATACAAACTCTCCTCCTTTTTTGTCACTAACCAAAGGAAGGATCTTACCATGCATTTCTCTCCCCCTTTGAGATAATTTCTTACCATAGAGGGGTTCAACAATGATTGATATTAAAGAATAACTCCCCCTTAGTCTGTGCTCCCCCTGAATGAGAGACTCCACCTGAATGAGACTTGCAAATAGTTATTAGTAATACTGAAATTTTAAAATAAATAAATGACTACTCCCTCTTCAAATATGAATGGATGAAGAGCTGGCAGTCATCATGCCTTAAGCATCCTTGATCCTGATGCTCCAAGGCTATCCTGCAAATAAACTACTCAGATGTAGGTTCCCAAATCTTTTTGGGTCCTTGATGGTTAGATGCATGAAATAACCTTTAGAATCCAAACTTGCCTTGTTGTGCATGTGTTTACTGTGTGTCCTAATTATTACAATGAGAACAACAATGAATATACTCTATTTTGCAGTTCTTATTATTTTTATGATGTCTGTTTAGGACAAATTTTTGGAAACATTTCTTTACAGGGGCCTTTTTCTGAGGCAACTTGGTTTTTTTTACAAATTTTGGTAATGGATATTTTCCTGGAATTATGGCTTGTTTTCCTTTTTCCAGAGGTATGTATCCAAGCCATTGTTTATTATTTTCAGATTTTGATCCTCTTAAGCATAGAGCTAGAGATGTTTTTCCTTGAGTTAATTTCTTAACTGATTCTTTTAAATACATATTTCTTCAGTTAGAGTTTTTAAATTTTCTTCTAACTCTACTTCTCATTATTCTTACTTTTCAAATCTTCATTTAAAACATGATTATTATCTTTACTGACCTTTAGTTGTTTTTCCAATTGTTCCATTTCTAATTTAAGATCAAAATTAGTATTTTCCAAACAAGTAAGGTTGTTCTTGATATTTTTCATTCTTTTACAACAACCTTTTGTTTATCATAAAGTTCATTAAAGACTTCTTCCAAGTCTTCAGATTATGACCCTGAATTTGTGCATGAATTAAAATGAGTCAGAATGTACCTCATCTAGTCCTACCATGAGGCTAGATTTACTTGCTCTTTCTCTGAACTTGAGCTTGATGAGTCTGAGCTTGTGTCCTCTTCGTTTTCCCAAGCAGCTGTCATGGCTTTTCTTAGATGTCCGGTTTTCTTGCATTCAAGCAGACTGGTTCTTTCTCCTTTTCTCTTTCCTTTGGATCCTTCTTGATCCATTTTTCTTCTTCTTTAAAATCTTCTGAAGTTTGGACAGTACTTCATCAACATCACTATCTTCAGATCTTGCAATTTTTGAGCTAGAAGAAGAAGAAGTGGAAGGAGCAGCTACCACTTTAAGAGCATTAGTACATTTTTTCTTAGATGAGCTTTCAGATAATCGCTCCATATTATTCATGTGCCATGAGAGAACCTATAAATTATCAATCGACAATTGGTTAAATCATGGGCCTCTCAATAGCAGTTACTTTAGGTGTCCATGAAATAGTTAAAGACCTAAGTATCTTCCTAACGGTTTCCTCATTAGAAAGAGTTTTACAAGAGAGCTTAAACCAACTATTATGCTTGAAAATCTATTTACATCTGAGTAATATTTCATTTGGAAGCATTTTAAATTGTTCATATTGAGAGACAAGAATCTATCCGTTTATTTCACTTTATCTGTTCCTTCATAAGTTATCTGCAGTTTATCCCACATTTCTTTTGCAGATTTACATGTAGAAACTCTACTAAATTCCTTTTTGGATAAAGCAAAACATAAATAGTTCTTAGCTTTGTAATTTAATGATAATTTATTTTTATCTGCTTTGTTTAATAGTAGTAGTACTTTCAGTAGGAACAATAACATAATCTCCTACCTCAATACCTGCCACAAATCAAAGTCTGTGCCTCGAATGAAGCATTCCATCATCATTTCCAGTATTGGTAGTCCTCTCCATCAAAGAATGGTGGTCTGGTGACTGATTGACCTTCAGCATATCCTTGAGCTGCCATGGATCTTTGCTCTAAGATCGTTGGATCTTCTTTGAATGTTCAGAGACCCTCTCTGATACCACTTGTTGGCCCTTTTGGTATGGCAACAAGCTAACCTAGAGGGGGGGGGGGGGGGGGTGAATAGGTTTTTCTGAAATCTGAAATAGAAACTTAAAACACAGAAAATTATCACTTGAAAGTTGGTTAGATTAGTGTGATAAGAGTAGCAGTGCGGAAGGAAGCAAATAAACAATCACACAAATAACACAAAAGATTATCCTGGTTCGGCCCTTCCCACATAGAAGTCCTACGTCCAGTCCCCAAGCAACCTCTTGGGATTTTACTAACCAAGGGTACAGTCCCCCTTAAGGACAATACAACACCCCACCCTAGCTGGTTTTCTTCTCTTTCCCGGGCAAGAAGGAGCCACTTTTTTTACAGGTCAAGAAGCCAACCTCTGGTACAAACCCCAGTATGGTTCTGCTAGACACAAACCCCTAGCTAGGTTCTACACTGTATACAGTCCTACAGCTGGACAAAGATCTTTCTTAGAAAAGAAAGAACACGGCTGAGAGTTGGAGCATATGAAAACCAACTAAAAGAAACTATCAGCTAAAAGACTCTCTCCCCTAGATTACAAGATGCACACAGAGAGAGGAAAGAGAGGAGAGGAGCTTGAATGCTTGAGATGCTGGAACACTTCTTCTGGGCTCAGGCTCTTTCTCTCTTTTCCTTTGAGTTATGTGGCGTTCAGGTTCCTCACTGGTGTACACTCCTTCAAGATTTTCAAGAAGGCTCTTACTATTCTTTCAACCTTGCTTCATCTTTTATATGAGCAGCTTTTGAATAGATCCGTTGGAGTTTAGCTTGCCGGTGCTCATCTTCTCTTCATTTATCTTAATCAGACTCTGGTGGTCTTCGAGGTCTGTAAGCATAGAAGAGAGTGTTAGCACAAAAGGTGTTTATGATGAAACGGTGCATACCACTGTGTTTCTGCTAACATGCTGAAAATAGTAGTTCATATCTTTTCTGACAAGACTTTGAAACATGCATGCAGCTTTTTCTGTCAGAAGATATTTGACTTCTCATTAGGCGCAAAAAGCACTAAACAAACTGTGTTTAAATCGAATGAATCGTTGTTAAGTTACTTATCAAATCGTTATACTTATAAGACTTAACAAATCGTTATGAATGGCAAATCGTTGTAAGTCTTAGCAAACCATTATGAAACTTAAAAAATCGATGTGAGAAGTAAATCGTTTGAATCTTATCAAATCGTTATGACTAGCAAATCGATGTGCAACTTATCAAATCGTTATGAGAACGAAAACATTGTTTTCACTTATGAAATCGTTTGAGAACCAAAATCGATATGAGAGCAAATCGTTGTTCTCACTTATGAAATCGTTATGAGAACCAAAATCGATATGAGAGCAAATCGTTGTTTTCACTTATGAAATCGTTATGAGAACCAAAATCGATATGAGAGCAATCGTTGTTCTCACTTATAAAATCGTTATGAGAACCAAAATCGATATGAGAGAAAATCGTTGTTTTCACTTATCAAATCGTTATGCGATCAAATCGATATTTCACTTAACGAATTGTTACACAATCAAATCGTTGTGTGACTTATCAAATCGTTGTTAGTGAATCGATGTGGCACTTTGAATAGAAATCGATGTATATGAATGAACACCGACTTAGCATTTTAGTGCGCCAAAAATAATCATAATACTGATGAAACAATTAATCATAAATTTTGTTAGCACCAAAATATGAAGGTAATAAAGAGTGAGTGGTCAACATTGCCAACAGACAACCAGAGATTATAGCCATTTTGATTGTCATTAGATTAATCTTGATAGTATGGCACTTGGATGTAATGCTGACATCCTGATCATTTAACTCCCATGGGCAAATGGCACTTTCGGGAGCTCTCCCCAGGACCAGATCGGGCCCCATTGCGCTGGCATTAGTTATATTGTTTATCTTTAGACAATCAGTCAATGGCCAATATAGAGTACCAAGGAAAATAGATGAGAGCACTAGATGAATAGATGAAAGAGCAGAGTGAACATGAATAGACGAGAGAGTAGAGTATAGATGAGAGCTAGTGGACATTGCTCGTAACACGTCGAGTAAACAGGCGATAGTAACAGTTGCACAACACGCGCACTTAGTGTTGGCAGTCAGGAGGAACTCACAACCCTTCCACTGGCCATGTCAGGCACAGGTCTAGAGGTCTGGCGTGAATTAAGATGAGAGCGAACTTCTAATAGCCGTTTGGATCGTATTGATCCCTAAAGGGTTTCATAGGTATTAGGGTACAACTGGCTCGTTGACCATGTGGGAATCCTGGACAGAGGAGACTACGGAAGCCTTGAACAAAGACTCACTATAGTCCGACAGAAGGAATATCCGACGGAGAGTTCGTCCAAGTCAAGAGAGTGGTATATATAGAAACATGTGCTCGACATTCTAGAGGAGTTCTAGAACAGTGGAGCGTCGAGATCGGTGTTTCAAACAACGTAAAAATTGAGGACAAGTTCATTTATAATTAAGGCATTTAATTGCATAAATTACCAGATAGATTATGTCACATGTTCATGCCAATTAAGCCACAATTGGATGGTTGGAGTGTGTGTAAGTGACATGAAATCATAGATGGAAATTAGTCGTGTGTATGTATTTAAATCACATATAAAAGTTCAATTTATATAAATGCATTACTGCAGGTTAAATGAGATTAAAGGGTATAAGCACTAGGCAATTAGAGTATTGCAAATCAAGGTTTTCTGCAAAAAATCCTGTTATCGCGACAGACACTTGTAAGGATCGCGATTGGGTCAGATCAGAACGCGACAGTACCTTGTAAGGATCGCGACATGCTTGTCTGATCAGACACTGAGAACGCGACAGAGACCTATAAGGAACGCGATAGACCGCTCAGACCAGGCACGACGATCGCGACGACGATGCCTGTCGCTTTCAGAACACGACCGAAAGATTGTCGCAATCAGACCTCAGAACGCGACCGATCGGGCTGTCGCGTTCTGGTGGTCTGTGCCCTGAGTACGACAGGAATCAGACATGTCTTGGATTGCAGACCAGACCTTCCTTTTTTGACATAGGGTTGTTCTAATACTAAGAACAAATTGTATAGTGTAGGAAAAATCGTGAAACCAATTTTAAACAGATCCAGACATGCATGGGAACTTCCAGTAAATCAGAATCGAAAGCAACGCATGTTTCAACATGGTTAATAAAGAGTATTCACGACGAACATAGAACTATGCAAAGTTGGGATCAATGAATTAATTCGCATGATAGGGTGGATGGAAATTAGGGCTTTCAGGGGCAAATGAAACCTAACATCCATCAGAATCTTCAATAAAAATCATGGCATGAGATTTAGGTGTAGAAGGAGAACAAGATTTGATAAGGGGGTTCGGGGTCAAGACAAGTGCAGAACTTCAAAAATCAAGAAGTAAATATGACTCGTTGATAAATCATGAGACTTGAGGGTATTGTTCATGATGATAGGAAGAACCTATAGTTAAAATTTTATAGTTTATGCTCGTGAGAATGCCTACCTTTCACATTTTTCCTCTCTAGGGCAAGAACTTGAAGAACTCGGGGAAGAACTTGGGAGATTCTCTCTCCACAAATTCTCCTCCTCTTGGCTATCTTCCTGGTCCAGCAACCTCTGGCACGAGCTAGGGCCGGCCATGAGAGGCTTAGGAGAGTATTTAAGCTTTCCTCTTTCCCTTCCTAGTTTAAGTCTAATTCCTATTTAATTCCAAGTTCCTACTTTCCTCTCCCCTTTAAAGTAAGAGATCTCCTAATTGGGTTGAGAGAGAGGGGATTTCGTGGCAAGCACAATTGGGTAGGTTTAGGATTCCAAATCCAACTCAAACCACTTATTTAAATACATTAATACCCTCTTTTGATTTAAGTAATATTGTAGTTATGAATTTTGGATATTTTTCTATTATTCCCCTTTTTAAAAACATCTATTTTAGCCCACTAATTCAAATGGGTCTATTTAATAAAGCCCATTACTTATTTACATTTGATGGGTTTTATTAATTCTCTTTCTTTGATTTTCTAATTAATTTAAATAGTTTTCTTTATTTATTTTTTAATTATCACAATTTTAATATTATTTGGATTTTAATTTTTTGGAAAAATCCAGGTTGCTCCTCCCCCTCTCTTAAAAAGAATTTGGTCCCCAAATTCATATGATTATAAGGGAGGAAATATTTATCGAAAAGATCGGGGTAGTTACGTCTGATGATTCTTCTGGTTCCATGTGGCTTCTTCCACTCCGCGGTTATTCCATAAGACCTTAACCACGTGGATGGGACGGTTCCTGAGCTGTTGTACTTTCCGTTCCAGTATCTTGACTGGCTTCTCTTCGTATGTCACATCTTTGTTCAGCACCAACTTCTCGTGGCAATGATGTGGGTAGGGTCATAGATATTTTCTGAGCATGGAGACATGGAACACATTGTTACACATGTCAGATCTGGTGGCAATGCCAGTCGGTATGCAACGTCACCAATCCTTTCGAGTACCTCAAAAGGACCGATGAATCTAGGACTGAGCTTTCCTTTCACTCCAAATCTTTGGATGCCACGTGTAGGTGACACCTTTAAGAATACATGACCGACTTGAAATTCCAAGTCTCGCCTTCTTTTGTCGGCATAGCTCTTTTGTCTGGACTGAGCAGTCTTAAGCCGATCTCTAATCACCTAAATGTCCTTTTGGTACGTTGTACCATGTCCGGGCCTAGCCATTGCTGTTCTCCAACCTCATTCCAACATGGGAGATCTAAACTCCTTCTGTAGAGTGCTTCGAGTGGTGCCATCTTAATGCTCGCCATGTGTTGTTGTAGGCGAATTCAATAAGAGACAGATGTTCGTCCAATATCCTGGAAGTCTATAGTGCAAGCTCTCAACATGTCTTCCACTATTTGGTTGGTTCTTTCAGTTTTCCCATCAGTTTGTGGATGGAACACGGTACTAAAGTTGAGCTTAGTACCCAATGCACCTTGTAGTCCTTTCCAAAAATGAGATGTAAATCTCGGATCTCGATCCGAAACAAAGATGATGATATGCCATGTAGTCTTACAATCTCCTTGACATATAAGGCAGCTAGTACCTCCACTGACCACTTACTCTTTATGGCTAGGAAGTGGGCATATTTGGTCAGTCGATCTACATAACCATATAGAGTCGAGTCCAACACGAGTCTTGGGTAAACCCATGATGAAATCCATGCCAATGCTTTCCCATTTCCATTCCGGAATATCTAGCGGTCTGAGTACACCAGCAGAGCGTAGGTGTTTCGCTTTTACTTGTTGGCAAGTAAGGCAGTGATCGACATGTTTAGCTACCTCTCTTTTCATGTTTGGCCACCAAAACGTTGTTTCAGTCTTGATACATTTTGGTACCTCTTGGATGAATAGTATACTTTGTCTTGTGAGCTTCATCCATTAATCTTCTCTTTCGTTCTTCATTTTCGGGAAACATGTCCTTCCTTGAAAGACAAGCCTTCCGCCTTCAGGTCATTGCAAAGTCCGGTCTTTTAGTTAGAGTTCTTTGACGCGAACTAAGAATGGATCATCATTTTGTTGAACTTTGATCTCTTCCAACAAGTCGGATTGATCTTGATGTTTACAACCAAGACTCGATCATCCCTATGTTCAATATTTAAGTCTAACCTTGCGAATTGTTCTAGTAGTTGCATCTCGCCAAGGACTAGACTTGAAACAGATGCCATCGGCTTTCTACTAAGAGCATCAGCCACGACATTACCCTTGCCTGGATGGTATTGGATGTTGAAGTCGAAATCTTTCACATATTATAACCATCTTCTCTGTCTCATGTTGAGTTCTTTCTGGGAGAATAAATACTTCAGACTTTTAGGTCTGAGTAGACAGTGAATTTCTCTCCATACAAGTAGTGTCTCTAGATCTTCAAGGCGAAGACCATGACAGCCAACTCCAGATCATGTACGGGGTAGTTGACTTCATAAGTCTTCAGTTGTCGAGATGAGTAGGCGATGACTTTCCTCCTTTTGCATCAGTACACACCCTAGCCCAATCCTGAGGCATCGATGTAGATAGAGAAACCTTCTCCCTCTATTGGCAGAGCGAGAACAGGTGTGCTGAGGTAAGATGGTCTTTAAGAGTTTGGAAACTTTTCTCACACTCTTTACTCCAGGAGTAGAGATTATCCTTTCATGTTAGACGCGTGAGAGGAACGGCGATCTTTGAGAAGTCCTTGATGAACCACCTGTAATAGCTAGCCAGTCCTAGGAAACTTCTGATTTCGGTGACGTTGGTTGGTCTCTCCCAGTTGAGTACAGCTTCGACTTGGAGGGATCAATGGAGATGCCGTCCTTTGAGATGACATGGCCCAAGAAGGACACTTCTTCGAGCCAGAATCACACTTGCTAAGCTTTGCGTACAGCTTGTTGTCTCGCAAAACTTGTAGTGCTATCTTCAGGTGTTTTTCATGCTCTTCTTTGGTCTTGAATAAATGAGGATGTCGTCGATGAAGACAACCACGAACTTGTCAAGGTATGGCCGATATATGCTATTCATGAGTGCATAAAGGCTGTAGGAGCATGGTTAGCCCAAAAGGCATAACAACGAATTCATAGTGCCCGCACCTGCTCCTGAAAGCTGTCTTGAAGATATCGTCTTCCTTGATCCTCATTTGGTGATAGCCAGATCGAAGATCGATCTTGGAGAAATATTGAGCTCCAATATTTGGTCGAACAGTTCATCGACTCTAGGCAAAGGGTACTTGTTCTTGATGGTGAGTTGATTGAGTTGTCGATAGTCGATGCAGAGCCTCATCGATCCATCTTCTTCTTGACGAACAACACAGGTGCTCCCCATGGGGAAGTACTTGGTCTGATGAAAACCTTTTCTAGTAGCTCTATCAGTTGCGTCTTAACTCCTTTTGCTCGGCAGGTGACATCCGGTATGGTTGACACGATACCGGTGCAGCTCCTGGGATCAACTCTATGGCGAAGTTGACATCACCTTCCGAGGGAATCCCTGGCAGATCTTCAGGAAACACATCGGGGTAATCTTGAACTATGTGGAGGTCTTCTATCTTAGAACCCTATTTTCCACTACTACGGCTGCTAGGAAAGCAATACAACCTTCCTTATCATGTTATGGGCTTTTATGGTGGAGACTAGAGACAACCGTCTTATGTCTAATCCCAGAGAATGCCAATTTAGGAAAGTCACTAAAGGTAACCTTCCTTTCTACAGTCGACACTTGCCCCATATGCGAACAACTAGTCGACTCCCAACATTACATCATAGCCTTCCATGGGCATACACCAGGTCGGCTTTTAGGTTATGGTCTCCGATCATTACATCGGCAGAGGGAAAGTATTTGTTCAATTTCTCCTTTCCCCTAGTGGCGTTGTGACAGAGAACTCACAACCCATGGATACAGGTTTTGCAGTTAGGGTATCAACAAAGTTTTGAGATATAAAGGAATGAGTTGCTCCAGTATCAAATAAGATAAATGCTGATAAGGAGAAAACTTGTAGATACCTTATACCACGCCACCGTCCGTAGCGGGTTCCTCTTCATGCAAGGCTGCAGTCGGCCTGTTTCTTAGGCGCATTAGGGAGCCTCTCATTCTCATTTAGTAGCGGGCACTCAAGGATGCGGTGCTCGCGACTTCGCAGTGTAGACATGTGCCGACCTTCCTCCAGCATTCATCAGCCATGTGACCGCTTGTCGTAGTGTTTGTAGTTACTTTTGTTAGAGTGTATGGGACTGTCGCCTTGGGTTTCCTTTCTTGGCTAGGACCCTCTGTGAGGTTGAGGGGATGCTTCTTGCCATTGTTTGGCCTAGCAGATGATTGACCGAGGTCAATTCTTCTTCACGAACGCCCTTTGATACGGTCGGTGAAGTCCGTAGCATCTTCAGCAGCTGAGCTTTCTTCACCATCTCGGCGTATGTCTGGATGTCGAGAGGTTCCAGTTGAGTGATGTATTAAGGCTTAAGGCCGTGAGAAAGCGCTTAGCCTTCATTCTCTCAGTAGTACCATGTGTGTTGCATAGCGTGCCAGTCTTGAGAATGAGCTTCGTATTCAGCCACAGTCAGACTTCTTTGTTTCAGAGCAGCGAATTCGCAGCCTTCTTTCTTGGACACGCTCAGAGAAGTACTTGAGTGAAAGCTTCTTTAAATTCGGTCCAGGTGAATGACCGTTTCCCTAGTGGTTCCACTGACTCCCCCAAGCGCGGGCTCCTTCTCCGTTAAAAAGTGGCTAGCAACAGCTTATCACCCGCTGCGCATTGCATGACACGGAAAATCCTTTCCGTTTCTTTCAGCCAGTGTTCTGCTTCATCCGGATCGTGGATCCACTGAACCTAGACGGGTTATACTTTTGAAGTTATGATGCAGATCGCCTGCACAGGCACGATTTCCCTCGCCTTGGATACTTGCATGATGGCACGAGTCAACTCTTGGATGGTTTGTTGCATGCCCTTAATTTGAGCACGTTCAGCAGTCATCTTGATTGCTTAGTTCCTACAAAAGAATATTTACTGTCATGATATCGATGTGAGATTTAATTTGTGCGTGTGTGAGTTTATTTTAGCTAGTTACCCTTGGCTCTAACCACCTCTCACATAGGTAGGACAATTGACTCTAATCAAGGCAGGTTAACCTAGATCATCCTATACTTAAGAATAACCTAGGCTCTGATACCACAAAACTGTCACTCCCCGACGCAGAATATCGGAACGCGAGGCAGTTGCAAATAAAGGGTATAGTGTGAATACTAGACATCAACCATTGCACAATGAATACTAAAGTAAATCTTTCTCATTGATAACTTTCCAAATATCTAGTTACAACCACTAACATCAAGCCAATCTATTGGGCCCAATTACAGTGAAATAAGGCAAAGACTAAACTAAGACTCTAACATAACTCCAGGACACTAGGGTACTCGTGACGTCACTCCTGGTCGTTCTTGTCCTCTTGAGTGTATAGTTTATCCTCGGTCTCACCTGAGAACACAACGACAAATAATGTAGGTGAGCGATAACGCCCAGTAGGACTTAACTCAATAGTCAAGCAGGCTTTAATGATTAATGAATTAAAAAGCAGAGTAGCTAATGATAGAGCGAGAGAGTCAAGTAAAGATAGTAGGATAGCACATGAATGAATAGCACAACATTCCAAATATAGCACAAATGTCAATTATAGCACGATAGTAAGATGGCCATATCATAATAGCACAAAGATAGCAATAGCGCAACGAGTATAGCATAGCACTTTTGTTGCCAACAGACAACGAGAGATTATAGCACTTTTGATTGTCATTAGATTAATCTTGATAGTATGGCACTTGGATGTAATGCCGACATCCTGATCATTTAACTCCCATAGGCAAATGGCATTTTCGGGCACTCTGCCCAGGACCAGATCGGGCCCCATTGTGCTGGCATTGGTTATATTGTTTTCTTTAGACAATCAGTCA
>CM024761.1:124970559-125030347 GCA_014218235.1 Colocasia esculenta
GCATGTCGGCTTAATCTGGACATCTGTGCATCAATAATTCAAGATATTTATATTTTTGTGATCAGTGCATTTTTCTTGTAATTATGGTGTTGTTAGATTTTACTTTGTTACCAAATTCTGATGACACCATGTCGGGATGCGCACATCTAAAGACAGTACCAGAATCACATTAGTAATATGAAAGTATTCTAGATTTAAGCGTAAACATGTTTCTTGTAAGTATTTATGTCTTTTATGAGAATTAGAATCTTTTCTATGTCCAATATCTTATTATTATTTTGATATTGCTGATTCAAGTTGAAGTTTTGGACATCAAGAGACATCTGCAACTATAGTGCAATGTCCAAGGAAGCCAGTGCAACTGATTTCTACTTCAACGTTTCTCAACAACACAATCAAGAGAATCTGAACCTTGTGTTTTCATTCTATCCTCTTGTTCTTTGGGTTGAGAAACTGCTCACACATTTACTTTACATATCATGGTGTATGTGTGCTCGGCTGTGAGCACGTTGTTGTTTGTTGGTGTGTAGTGCGTGCACGCATACACATCGGGTTGCCTCGTCCCTGGGAAACGAAGTGGGTTGTGGTTGTCCCTGGAAACAACTGGTGTGTGTGGGTCTTGTAACTGTTCTTGGGAAACAAGTTAGTGGAATTCTTACAAAGGTGGGGGTAGTGGGCGTAGGGCATGCTAAACCACTATAAATCCTATGTGTATGTGTAGTTTGATCCATCTTTTCTACCCTCGTTCTATACACATAGGATAGTTGGTTTTGTGTTTATATTTGTTCTATTCCACTGTGCATATCACATAATAGGTTTGATGGATTGTGTCTAATCTATTCTATGTTAAAAGAATTTTTGTTGGGCGATAACCAATTCACTCCTCCCCACTTAGTTGTTCATCACATCCTTGCACTCCACAATTGTCAAATATTTTTGGATTGATGGTAGATCGCGCACAACATGTAGCTATTCTCTGATGTGGTTACATTTGATACCACTTATCTAACCAATAGATACGAATGCCATTTGCTCCTTTTCTTGGGGTGAATCCATGGACAGTCTGTCTTACTTGAGTGTGCACTGCTATGTAATGAGAAGACTAAAACATTGCACTGATATTGAGAGTTGATTAGAAGCAAATGGTAGAGTTTCACCAATAAGAATTATTACGGATCAAGATAAGGCTATAGAAATGGTTGTAGGTGAAGTGTTTCCCAATGTAAATGAGGCATCGATTTTGCTTGTGGCATATATTGAATAAGATACTTGAAAAGATCGGCCATATTTATAAAAAGTATCCTGAATTTATGGAGGAATTTGATAAATGCATCTATGTGTGTAACACTTATGAATTTATAGAAAAGTGGGATGTGATAATGGATAAATATGTGGAATGCAGAGCAAATGAGTGGCTGCAAAATATATACTAGTGCCATTGAAAATGGGTTCTTATGTATCTAAATGATCAATTTTTGTTGGTAAGTTCCATCTGAAATTATGCATGTATTTTACCACTTTTTTGTTAGCAGCAAATTGACATATGTTAGTGGGAAAGTTACATATGTTGGTAGAAACTAATATATGTCATTGAAATTGGCATATATTGGTGGAAGCTAGCATTTTTTGGTGTAAACTGACATCTATAAGATAGTTTGGACCAATTCTTGTTCTCACAATATATTGTTTTACATGTAGATATGTCAATATCACAAGGAAGTGAGAGTATTAACCATTCTTGATGAATTTGTTCAGTGCAAGAATACACTTGAAGAGTTCATACTTCAATATAGGACCGCACTTGAGAAAAGTGAGATGTCGAACACGATGCCGATGTTAAGACATTAGAGACTATAACATTCTTGAAAACTTTAAATACATTTGAGAGGCAAACAACTAAAGTTTACACAAAGGGCATCTTTCAAAAATTTCAAAAAGAGGTTCTCGAGATGACTTCATGTAACCTACAATACTAGACGCTAAGGAAAATAGTTTGAGCCTAAGAGTGAAATCCATTGACAAGATTAAAGTGAAAGGAGTCAAAAGGATGTTTGAGAAAGAATTATAGTGACATGTGATAAGATTGGGGTGGTTATATGTGGTTGCCAGTGTTTTGAATTTAGAGGATATTTATGTAGACATGCATAATTGCTTTTCAGCTTGTTGGTATAAGTAGCATTCCACAGAGGTATATTTTAAAGTGATGGACAAAAGAGATGCGGTACAAACATACTCTTGATGAATACAACATGGATGGCAATAGTCTTCTTGATGAAAGTTGTCATTATTTTTGTACAGCTACCTAGTTCATCAAACAGTGAAAATTATTGAGATTGGATCATATTCAAATGCTACATTTAATGTGGCAAAAGAGGTAATACCTATGCTATTGAAGAGGATGTTGGATGT
This sequence comes from Colocasia esculenta, assembly GCA_014218235.1. Classification (NCBI taxonomy): domain Eukaryota; kingdom Viridiplantae; phylum Streptophyta; class Magnoliopsida; order Alismatales; family Araceae; genus Colocasia; species Colocasia esculenta. Next base: position 124,972,969 of record CM024761.1, read on the forward strand.
TGCTGATGCAAATATAGTCGGGCAACCTAGTGAGGAGATTCGAGTTTGTGATCCTCTACGAACATCGAGGAAAGGACGACCAACGAAGAAGAGAATTCAAAGTTTAGTTGAGAAGACAAGAAAGAAGAGGAGAACTGAAAAGAAACTATCCATGTACCCTTACAGCCAGCAATACAGGCACCCTTGCAGCCTATAATGCAGCCACCCTTGCAGCAACCAATACAGGTAATGTTTCAGCCAATAAAGCAGGCACCAATGTAGGCACCAATGCCGTCAAAATACAGCCAACGTGGTTCCTTTGTTGACAGCTTGCAAATGAGGATATATTTGTAATGACCAATACACTTCAACATTTTGATGTAATGAGTTAGAAGGGGAAATGAGAAATTTATACAAACATATGTTAGTATGCAACAACGTATGTTAGACTGCACCAACATATGCAAACTTGTATCAACATATGTTACACCAGCATTGTAAGGCCATGGCCTTATTGGACCCTTAATGGGCCTTTCTGGAACAGTGCTAGTTGACGTCAAGGGGGCTTGACATCAAATTGTGTTGACGGCAGTACAATGTGCCATCTACTTGGTCTTGACGGCAAGAGATGTTGCCATCAACCATGATTTATGGAATTTTCCGAGTGTTAAACTTGACGGCAATCGATGTTGAGGTCGAGTTCTTGGCTTTGAAGTTGACGGCACCCTATGTTGACGTCAACTACTATCGGGCCTATTTTTATATGGCAACCCAAGGCCCCTCATTTCCACCTTCTCTCCCATTTCACCCACTACTTCACCTCCTTCTTTCTTCACCACTTCCAGCGACTGACGGGAGCCCGCGGGGAGATCGTGGTGCTTGTGGTGGCTTCGGATCGGGCAAGAAGATGACAGATTTGGGAGTTGACCTAGAGAAGTGTGCCTAGAGGAATGGGTCGATTTTGAGGTTTTTCTTGTTGTTTTTGGTGTCTTGAGGTAGGGATTCTACCCCTGAACCCCTCTTGATCTTGTTGTGAGCATGAAATGCATGTGATTTATTTGTAAATCGAGGTTTGGGAGGGTTTTTCCATGTCGGATTTCTGAGGGTGTATTGTTCGATCCAAGCATTGGATCATTGTTTTCCAACTTTATAATAGTTTTTCTTGACTGGATCGCCCTGGGGAGCAGCCTAGGGCCGTATCAGCTGCTGGAAACTGAAGAACTTGATGGCAAGGGTGCTTCCGTCAAGCTCTTCAGGATGAACATGGCAGTAAGGTGCTTTGCAGTCAAGGTGAGGTTAACAGCAAGTGATGCTGCCGTTACCATGGTAGACGGCAGGGTACTGTGCCGTTTACCCTTGGTTAATGGCAATCAAGGTTGTCGTCAACCCCACAGGTAGGTCCTAGCAGTTTGAGCCCTCTTATGTGTGTGAGGCTAGGACACTCGATGTCTGCCTCCTGGAACAGTGTGCCAGACATTGAGAGTGTCTCCATCTGTGTGTGTGTTGTGCTTTGTCATGCTTGTGCTTGTGTTGTGTTCTTCTAGGGCATTGAGCTGGGCTCCATCTGGATGACTGGCGTTGAGTATTCCGCCGATGAGCCTGGGCGTCGAGTGCGGACTCCATCCAATGTGTGCCTCTTGTGGTGGTTACGAGCTGATTCTGTGGTGCTCCTTCTCCACCGTTTGAGTCCGGCGTAGGGGAAAATTGGTCTAGGATCAGACGCGAGGGAGAGCGTCTGAGTGTGCACACATGGCTAGGGTTTGAGGACTGTGGTGTTGAGGCGCCAAGCCTTAGGCCTAGCTAGTTCTACCTTCTGTGTGAGTGTGCCTGTTGTGTTGTTTTGTGTACTGTTGAGCTGCGAGGTTTAGTCTTTTGACGCGCTCCTGCGAGGAGTGGGCGTAACACACAGTTTCTAGGTGTTTTAGTGCAGGTTACTTTAGTGTAGTTACTTTCCTACATCTTTTTGTACTGTTTATTTGTGGGGGTTAGTGTGCCTACTAGATCTCTCTTGAGACTCACTCCCTTCCCTTTCAAGTGGTTCATCATCAGCTCCACGTGCTGAGGAGTCGAGTCACTCTAGTGTTGATCCTGCTTAGCAGCTGGGAGTAGTACTCTTTTGTGTATGTACTTGTTGTACTTTTTCCTTTGATGGATCTACTTTGAGTTATACCATGATGTTATATATTTAGTGATTTATTTTTAGTACTTGTGGTTTGTATATTTTCTATATGTTCTTCTCAGACACTTTCATTAACCCTTCCGAGCTTCGATCGTGGGTGGGGTCAGGGTTCGAGTTACTAGTGAGTAAGTGGTAATTCAGATCATGGTCGTTACAGTTAGTATCAGAGCTTGGTCTACCGAGACAGTATAAGGAAATGTCACAATTGGATAACTCAGAGCATGAAGAGTACAGTAGCAGCAAGCAATGTTGAAGTAACTTTATGTATTAATTTGTGTGCATGTCCTATATAGGTCCACTATGGCATCGAGGCGACGCCGTGTTGAGGAGGTGGTTGAGTAGGCACCTCAGAAAGAAGCTCGAGATGCCCTGCCACCGCAGTAGGTGTAGCCTAGACCACAGGATGCGCACAGTGGTGTTGCGCCACCACCACCTCCCCAAGCTGCACCCGAGTTTGACTGGACTCGTTTCCTTGAGGGAATGGCACAGCTGGTTACCCAACATTGTGACGCTCCAGCACCTCAGGGAGGTCACGCACGGGTTTTAAGGGAGTTCCTATAGTTTTAGCCTCCCCAGTTTGAGGGGCAACTAGACCTAACGCAGCCCGATTGTGGTTAGATGTAGAGGAGAGGACCTTTCGTTCCATGGAATGTGCAGAGGAGGAGAAGGTTCTATTAGCAAGCTACCAGTTGCAGATCCAGGTGTTGGCTTGGTGGATTTTAGAGTGGGAGACCACTTTTCAGTCTCGCCCGCTCAGACAGATCACTTGGCAGGAGTTTGTTGCAGCTTTTGAGAGAGCCTTCTGTCCATTTATTTATGTGGTCTCAACCTCCCTACTGTATTTACCTCTTCCTTAATCACTCTTATTCTAAGGTTGAAAAACCTAGAAACTGTTCTGAATTTCAGCCCATAAGCTTGTCAAATTTTTTTTACAAGATCATTTCCAGAGTTATATCCGACAAAATTGGCAGCTTACTACCATCACTGATTTCTGAGGAGCAAGGAGTCTTTATCAAAGGAAGAAACATTGCGGAAAATATCCTTTTGGCCAAAGAGATGCTACACTACCTTGGGAAAAATGCAGGGGGGAATCTGATTCTCAAACTGGACATGGCAAGGCATATGATAGAATGGAATGAGATTTTTATATGTTGTCCTCAAAAGGTTGGTTTCTCTATCCAGGCAATATCCATCATTGAGCCTTGCTTTCTAATTGCTGGTTCTATATCCTCTTAAATGGAAAAGTCCATGGTTACTTCAAATCTTCTAGAGGCATAAGGCAAGGGGACCTAGTGGCACTGTACTTTTTATCCTTGCTGAAGAAGCCCTTAGTCGTGGCCTCTCAAACCTATTCATCACAGCAGTGGGGGGTGGTATCAAACAAAAGCTCGATGTCCTGGAATCTCACACATTCTTTTTGCTGATGACACACTCATATTCTCGAATGCTTCTGTCAGACATCTTAGAAGATTGATGGCCTTCTCAAGAGTTATGAAGAGGCTTTGGGTCAGTAATCAACAAGCACAAGATTTCTTATTATGTTCCTAAAGAAGCACCTGCAAATCTGATCCAAAAAATCAGAAACACTACAGGCTTCATCAGAACCAAGCTACCACTTAAATATCTTGGAGTCTCCATCTATCTGGCCGACAGAAACCCATCCATTTTACAAACATTATCTCCAAGACTGCTAGCAAGATGCAGGGCTGGAAATCTGATCTCCTCCATTGGGGGAAGATTAATTCTGATCCAGCACACCTTCTGCTCTCCCCATTTATACCATGTCTTCCTTATCCATCATGGTCACTGTTATGAGAGCTTTCCACAGAATTTTAGCAAATTTCTTTTGGGGTCCTATGAGGGTTCCCCGAAGAGGCACTGGAAGAGCTGGAAATCCATCTCCCAACCAAAGGATTCTGGGGGTTTGGGTGTTCTTAACCTATACCACATGCAGATAGCTTTCAGAACTAAGATGCTATGGAGGACCTTATCCACTGACTCTCTATGGGCCAGATTTTTCAGAGGAAAGCACCTCTTCAACTGTCATTATTCTGAGGCTACTTTCCCATTCATGATAGCCATGGATAGGAGGCTTTGGTAGTAGGAAGCAAAAATCATTTATGGTAACCACAGGATTATACCTTCAAAGGACAACTCTGAGGCCTTCTTCTAGTTTGATATCTGGATGGGGACTAAACCACTAAAGGCTTATATTCCTGAAGATGTCTGGAAGAATATACATGATAATCACTACTCCATCCAACAAGTTTTCAGTGATCCAAACAGCCCCCATCTCCAGACCGCGGGCAGGTATAGCCCCAAGAACTTCTTAGCTCAACAGTTATCTATGAATGACACCAAGGACACATGGATTTGGTGCCCTACTACCAATGGTACATTCTCAACAAAATCTGTCCGGAAATTTCTGCAACCAAATGTATCCTACAATTGGAGTGTCATATGGTCTTCTTATATCCCCATCAAATGGTCAGTTCTAACATGGAGGCTGATCTTAAATTGCACCCCAATGGATGAAACAATCAAAACAGGGTGTCCCTTTATGTTCAAAATGCTCTTTTGCTGCTTAAATCTACATGAGGAGAGTGCCCTGCATTTATTTTTCAGAAGTGAAACTGCCAACCAAATATAGACAAATCTGTTCTTCTTCTGTGTTTAATAACCTGGTAGCTATCACTGTGGCCGATGGTCTGAATTTCTTCTTATCAAACCTAAAACTATCTAGCACAGTGATCGACTAGCACAGTGCACCTTTATGTCTGTTATTTGGGAAATCTGGTGTGCTAGGAAACGGGCAAGATTCCAAGGACAAAATATAATTGCCAAGCACATTCTAAACAAAAGCATGCTTTCTATCCGGGATATTAGCACAGCTTGTAAATCAGAAACTATCACAGCCATGGTGAATGTACTCCACCAGATTAGGGTTGTATATGAGCATTCCAAGGTCAACACTCCCACTGTGGGCAGGTGGCTGCACCCTCCACCAGGGAGATTAAAATTAAATGTTTATGGAGCTTTCAAGGTAACATCGGGTCATGCAGGAGGTGGGGGCATCATCCGCAACCACAATGGCTCTATCTCCTTTTCTTTTGCCAAGACCTATCAAGGGATTCGATCTAGCCTTGCTGCAGAAGCTCTTGCACTCAATGATGGTCTCATGATCTGCTACACCAAGGGTGTCATGGAGGTACTAGTGGAAACCGATTCTATGCTCTTATTGCAAATTGTCGCTGGACAACTTCCTTGCCCATGGAAACTGTCCTGTATTCTTCATGAGGTGGCTGCCACTACTTAGAAAATCAAAATCCAAGATCAAACATGTACCACGTGAAGCCAATCTAGTGGCTCACACACTAGCCGGCTATGGATGCTCCACTCAACTTTGTACTACTTAGGACTGTTGGGCTGATCTCCCCACTATTGTAAAGGGCCCTTACCATCTTGATAAGGTGAGATACCCCTCCATTAGGCCCTACCCCCCCCCCCTTCCTTTTCCTTTTTGTATTCCCTTCCCCTTATTACTAATAAAAAATCTCTAGTCACTTGGTGATCGTAGTGGCCCTCACATTGTGAGGGTGCCCCTACCTTCCCTTTGGACCGGCTATGTTTAAAAAAAAAAGACTGTATCAGTTCCTAGACTTGGCACAGGGCGAGATGACAGTGGTCTAGTATAGAGCCAGATTTGGGAGCTATGCACCACAGATTATGGTAGACGAGAGCCTGAGGACTCAGCAATTGTGAGAGGACTGAGGCCAGAGCTCAGGCAGGCGCTGATAGTTGCACGCGTTGTAACACCCAGAATTTAAATAATAATAAAATATTGAACATTATAAAAGATATTGATTACCATAAAAGATACAAGAACATGATTACATTTGAATCTAGAATCTTTTCACATAATTTATGTGATTCCGGTACTATCTTCAGATGTGCGCACCCGACAGGGCGTCAACGAAATTCCGTAACAAAAGTAAAATCTAACAACACCATAATTATTAAAAAAAATATACTGATCTCAAAAATATAAATATCTTGATTTATTGATGCACAGATACCTAGATTAAGCCGACATAATGATTTTTGAGCAATTTCCGCCCGACGATAACTAATCCGAAAAATTAAACAAAAATCATCATAATTTGTATTACATCCTAATAAGCTTATATCGGAAATTTCATCTCAATTTCTTATCATTTAAGTATAAAACTAGTAGCCCAAAGAACCTAAACGAATTAAATCTAAATTACGTAACCATTTACGTAAGGTGGGTACGTAAGTGTGATTACATGGAGGGTTGGCTACGTGGGGTGTTGGGTGATCCTTATCCAAGGATGGTCGTGAGATGATAGGATCATCCCCTACATTTATACCCCCTTCCATTCTTCTTCTTCTTCTCCCTATGCCTTCTGCTACCTCCACTCCTCTTCACTACCGCTGCTTCCTCTTCCTGCATCTTCTTCTACTACTTCTTCTTCTTCGTCTCCTTCATACTTCTTATTCTTCTTCTTCTTCACCGCTTCTAGCTACCACCTTCATGCAAAAAAGAGAGAAAGAAAGAGAGAAGAGGAGAGAGAGAGCAGGTGCATAGGAAGGAGAAAGAGAGAAAGCAGAAGTGCAGGTGCAGAGCAAAGAAGAGAGAGAAGTTGCAGAGGAGAGAGAAGAAGAGAGACGATGAGCTTAGGAAGTTCATCTCCACCTAACGATCATGCCCAACTGATAAGTAGGTTCCTCTTTATCTTTCCTGATTGTTCACTTCTATCCCAAGCATGTTTGAGTTGTGCGATTGAAGCTTTTATGATTCTGGTTTTTATCGGAATCGGTCGACGATTTTTGGATTTCGGTCGACCGATTCTCTCCCTACATCCATGACCAAGCCTACTGCTAGGTCGGTCAACCAATTTCTGGATTTCGGTCGACAGATTCATCATCACATCTGGGACCAAGCAACCGGCTAGGTCGGTCAACCGATCTTTCCTGTCCGGTTGACCGATTTGGTAATTTCAGACGACCGATTCCTTCTGTTCGGTCGACCGACCTTGTGTTTTTCTGACAGGATTGCTTCCTCTAGAAGTATCAGCAGAAACCCTGTGAAACTGAAACTCATACCTTATTTGATGTTTCATTTACTTAAGATATTACATGTAAATAAGGAAGTACCCTCGTTTGAATCTAATAAAAATATCAGAAAAATTATATCTCTTACCAATAAAAAGTCAACTCTCCCACCAAAGAAGAAAATCACGATTTTAGTGATTCCATCAAAATAGCGTCTTCCTAATCTCTCATAATTTGGCCTACCTGAAAGTCTCATAATTCAAATAAACCTAGTAGAATGATAAAAATCCAAGGTCAGGCAAAAAATGATAAACACGCATATGACTTCTCCAAAGGAGTCCCTCTCCTACTGAAAAAGAAGTCAAACCTGCTCACCACTTATTTTACATTAATATGACTTTTACGTTGATATGATATTATTTCCAATGTTGAATAGAATTTGTAATTGATGATGATTCGATCAACCATATTGATTTCATGACTATTTTCGTGATGTATTCTTCTGTTGATTTTCAGTTTTAATGCTTAACATTTTAAGTAAGCCTAAGTACCACATCACAGAGCTATTCTCTAAAGCCTAAAAAGGAGTAGAAAATGTTACATGATATCTCCAGAACTTGTAAGTTTAGACCGTCTTGTAACTACGACCAGTGTTTTGACATGGTAATTGTAAGGCCTCCGAATTTTGTGCATTTAATATTTTTAATTGGTGCATATTATAGATATTTACTCACTTATGTGCATGTGTATAATATATGTTATTCTTGTGTATGTATATTGTATGTATTTATTTATTATGTGCATAGTGTATTTAAATAATGTAGTGTATATAGTATTTAATTATTGTTATATATCTTGTAGGTACACACAAGGAAATGTTTTACATGTAATATATAAATTTAAATGTGCATGCATTATCAAATTGTTGAAGTACATAGTATACTTAGTTAAATCCATGCAAGTTGGATGTAGTTATGTTGAGTACTTGTATATAGGTATGTGTTTAACTTAGTGCATGTAATATCTACTTATTTTCGTAACCATTAAATCGCTTATAATGTGTTGGTACATCTATTTTAAATGAATATTTGTTTTATGACCGAGATGCACAGTTGGTGGCAACATCCTGTGCCGCTGACTGCATGGCCAGATTGGCGTCCAGATCGATGGACGCCAACCATTCTGTTGGCGGCACAAGACGTGGACGCCTACTTCTCCAGCTGTGTGCATTTTCAGATCTGAAAACGGTTAGCGGTTTTACCGGGTTCTTGTTTAGGAAACCATCCCAACGGAAGGAAAACTACCCTAATGCGTACCCGACCCCTCTAGCCTATAAAATCACTCTTTTCTGCCGTGCCAAGTGTCGACTTCAATCCGGGACTGGAGGAGTTTTATGAAGATCTACACCGACTGGAGGATACCCCATACATAGAAGAAGCATCCCCAACCCGGAGGATCATCTGCATCAGCAGGAAGACCAGATCTCAGTGGATTTGGAGCACCTTCTTGGCACTGGCCGAGGAGGACTTCTTCGACCAAATCATCACTTCTGGGATTTATTTGAAGGCAAGTAACTCATTGGTTCACTCCATAGACTTGTCCTCTAGGGTTTATACATTTTTACGGATTTTTAAATCGCGTCCTGGACCCCTCAATTCACCTGTTTCTGTGTTAGGTCTGCACTGAGTGCAGACAGGAGGTAGACGGCCAATAGGCTGCCATCTAGTTCTTGTGTAGACGGCATCAGATCCTGCCGTTAACACCTTCTAATGGCAAGGACCTGGCCGCCTAGTTCAATTGTCTTCTGCAGAAATGTGTAAATCCTTGTACTGTGATCTCCGCTGGTCTGTGTGCATGCTATGAAAGTCAGGGTCAAGTATGGTATGTAGGTTATATCATGAGGATCTACCAATTTTCTGAGCATGATATTAACAAGAACAATTTTTATTATTAGAGAATAAGTGTGTTTTGACTGTGGTTAATTCTGATTAAATGGTTCTGTTGCATGTTACGGATCAAGAAGATTATCATGAACTTAAAATGACCGTTCTCATGTTTTGAACCTATTAAGACCGACTGTGTACTGTCTACCACGCTTAACCAAATATTCTTGCTAAATTGCATATGATCTTTGTTATTTATTAAAAATAGTTTTAATGCTCCAAAAATTGTGAAAGATTACAGATATGTTTCATGTACTGTATGTGAACCGTGGTTAAAATTTTGTAGGATTCTAAGTACTGTGCAGAGTGCTATTAGTTTCTAAATATTTCTACACCATGATATGATAGATTTAACTATAGAATAATAATGTATGAGTGAATGTTATTATTTCAGAAATTTTAATGAAGTGAAAACCACTGTGTGCCTATTTTGTGTCTGTTAAAATGGATGGTTCACTGTCTACCATGTTCAAATTGAAATATCTTGTAAAATTGCCTGAAATCTATGTTTAATATTAAAAATAGTTTTACTACTCCGAAATTTATGAAAAATTAGTGATGTATTATGTGATATATATGCACCATGTGGTTAATTTTCAATTTATTCTGATCACCGTGGAATGAATTGTGAATTTAGAAGGTATCTGCACCATAAAGTGAATGTTAAGTCAAGCATGTATAAAAGGGTGATTAGCCTTATGTTTTAATTTCTGTCTCTTACTGTTCATGACTGATTGAGAGTCTGAGTGTGATATATGTGTGCACGTACATGGGAAGTGAAAGAATAAGTGGTGTATGTGTGTAAAAATGTGTAGACGTGACAAGAAAAATAAATGTGACCATAAGACACTGCCACCCTAGATTAAGTGGAGTTGTACTGTAGTAGAGCCCCTACGGGAAAGCTCAAGTGATAATTGAACCCGAGGCAACTGGTAGGGAAATCATGGAGGTGGACAAGTTCCACTGGTAATGGTGGGGAGGGCTTCCCCCGGTGCTGCAGAACCAAGACTTGATCACTTTGCCTGGTGATTAAGTAGTGAAAGTGAAAGTGTAAGTTTAAGTGATCCTTCTAGTGGTGGGTTAGGCTATGTCTTGGCAATGTGTAAAAGTGGACATGTGTAAATTGATATGTGAAAGTGGCACATGGTATGTGCAAGTGAAGTGATATGCGCAATGTGAAAACAAAGTGAAACTATGTGAAATCATGTGTAAATGGAAGTGAATGTTAACGTGAGAGTAAATGCATGTGAAAGCTTAAGTAAGAATGTATGGTTAATGTCAAATATGTGTTAACGTGATTCATGTTATTGTGGTATCATGTTTAGTACCATGAGTAGATTGTGTTAGTTATGAGATAGTATTTACTTGATAAACGTGTGTTTAGCATCATGTTATAAATCGAATGTAAGCCATGTGTAAATGTTATGTGAAAAATAAGAAATGAGAGCATGTAAGTATATGAATGTTTCCATGATTAATAAGTCGATGTTATAAGTATCCATGTTAGAGTTAATATTTTACATGTGCTAGTGTAGTCTTGTTTAATGTTTTATTGTCCATGTTATAGTATGAGCATGTGTTAGTTTAAGTGTAAATGGTTAGAAAGCATGTAGCAACCTGAATTTTAAGAAAAATAAAAATTTAAAATAAAGAATTTAAAGCCTAGCTAAATGGATATTTAAATGAAAAGAGCATTAAATGGAAAAGAGTAATGGGCTTTGCTTAATGGATCCTCTAGAATTTATTGGGTCAAAAATATGAATTTACAAAGGGAGATAATAGGAAAATACCCTAAATTCGTAACCTAAATTATTACCTAAATAGAAAAGGGGTATTTAATGCATTAAATAGGAAGTTAGAGTTGGAATTGGATTCCTAAACCTACCCCATATGGTTTAGCACGAATTTAGATCTCTTCCTAGCCTAAATAGGGATTGGAAAGCAAGGAAGGAGGTTAGAGTTAGGAAATCTCGGAATTTAGAGGAATTAGAGTAGAAATAGGAATAGGAATTCATGCATGCACAAATACACCTCATAAACCCTCTTGGCCGACCCTAGCTCGTTGCCAAAGGTTGCTGGACGTGGGGAAGAGGTCAAGGAGGAGAGGACCTCGTGGGAAGAAGGTGTTCTTGAAGCTTCTTCCTCGTTTTGGGAGTCTCAACCTAGAAGACAAATAAATCCAAAGGTAGGCATTCTCACAAGAATAAACATGAAACTTCTTCTTTAGGATGTATCATCTATCAGGAACGAAACCCTCAAGTTTATAATTTTCCATCGAGTATATCTTTAGTTCTTGATTTTTCATGTTCTGCAACTCTTATGACCCCGAACCTTCATGCTTAATTCATATCTCTTGAATACTCTATCTCATGCCTCCAAATTTAATGGGAGATACTGATGCATGATAGGCATCTTTTGCCCCTGAAAGCCCTAATTTCTGTTAGCATGTTACTCGAATTAAATCCATCTTGCTCCCCGGTCATGTTCTATGTTACTCGTCCTTGTTCGTTCTCAAACCATGTTCAAACTATGTTCTCTCTCGAATCCCTATTTACTGGAAGTACTCTCGTATGTCTAGTTTCATTTGCCACTGGTTTCATGATTTTTCATCGCATATATGATTAGTTATGATTTTCTTAACAACCCTATATCAAGAATTGATATCCCTGGTCCGCAATCCAATGTCTGCTCTGACTCCTGACAGAGTCAGGCGCAGACAACCAGAAGGCGACGCCTCGACATGTCACTTTCTGGGCTCCGATTGCGACAGCCCACCTGTCGCGATCAAGAAGGCGACAGGTGTACCGTCGCGTTCCCAAAACCCAATCTGTAAGCCCTATCGCGACCCGTACAGGACCCTGTCGCGTTCCATCATACCCCTGTCGCAATCCTCACTGGCCTATGTCGCCTTCATAGGAATTTGGTGAAAAACCCATAAAAATATTTTTGTCACTTTTTAAATAATCCATACGCCTTTTTACAGTTATACCCCCGGTCAAAACCTTGCCTAAGAATGGAGCAATATTGAATAATTTTAAATACATCTTCACGACTTATTTCTATCTATGATTTCTCTTGCACTTGCACACACATAAACCTCCATATATGGCTGAAATCTTGCAGAAAATATCTCACAATGTACCTGGTAATTTATTAAAATAAGTACATTAATTGCCCTATTTTAAAGGACTTGTATTCGTTTCTTGTGTTGTTTATAATACCGATATCGACGCTCCACTGTCCTAGAATTCCTCTAGAACGTCGAGCACTGTTTTATATACACACTTACTTGGCTTGTGGTGAACTCTCCGTCAGATATTCCTTTCGCCGGACTAGTGAACTCTTGCACAAGGCCTCCGTAAGTCTCCTCTGATCATGGATTCTCACATGGTCGACGAGTGGTTGTACCCTAACACCCATTACACTTTTAGGGATCGATATGATCCAAACGGCTATTAGAAGTTCACTCTTACCTTGAATCACGTCGGACCTCTGGACTTGTGCATAACATGGCCAGCGGGAAGGTCGTGAGTTCCACCTGGCTGCCAACACCAAGTGCGCGTGTTGTGCAACTGTTACTATCGCTGTTTACTCGTCGCATTACGTGCAATGCCACTAGCCCTCATCTATACTCGACTCGCTCATCTATTCACGTTCACTCTACTATCTCGTCTATTCATCTAGTGATCTCATCTATTCTTGGTACTCTCTATTTGGCCATTAAATGATTGATTGTCTACGATAAAAACATGACTATGCTAGGCAACATTATAAGGGCTCGGTCTGGTCCTTGGGAGGAGCACCTGAAAGGCTATAACTCGCGAGGGTCTAATGATCTGGGTGATGGCATACACTAACGCATGAACACGTAAGATTTGATCTATGGAAATCAATTAATCAAACAGTCAGTTATGGTTTACTGAATCTCGTGGTTGAAAGAATATCGACCAACACTTGCTACGTGACTTGTGCACTGTTGTGCAACTTTACTTGTTATCTTGTTATACGGCCAATCCGATATCAACATTGTCGTGCTATACTCTCGTGCATTGTGCTATTGTTCTCGTTATCGTGTACCAGTACTTTCTATATTCTCGTTACTCTCTCTAGTTATCCTGCTTTACAAGACATTAAACATTTAAAGCATGCTTGATCCTGAGATTTAAGTCCTACTGGGCGTTATCGCTCACCCTGCGTTATTTGTCGTTGTGTTCTCAGGTGAGACCGAGGATGAACCATACACTCAAGAGGACGGGAACGACCTGGAGTGATGTCTTGAGTACCCTAGCATCCTATTACTATATTTAGCGTTGTAGTAGTTAGGTTTGAAGTTTAGTCTTTTACTTTCTTTCAATGTAATTGGGCCTCATAGATTGGCTCTGATATTAGTGTTGTAACTAGGCACGGAATGTATCAATGAAAAGAATTTGCTTAGTATTATTCATTGTGCAATGGTTTGATGTCTAATGCTCACTCTATACCGGTTCACTTGCAACTGCCTCGCGCTCCGATATTCCGCGTCGGGGCGTGACAGTTTTGTGGTATCAGAGACTAGGTTATTCTTAAGTATAGGATGATCTAGATTAACCTGCCTCGACTAGAGTTAATTATCCCCCTATGTGAGTTGAGGTTAGAGCCAAGGGTAACTAGCTAAAATAAACTCACACACGCACAAATAAACTTTTTAATCAGCATTATAACTATCCAACTATTTTGTAGGAACTAAACAGCTACAATGACTGCGGAACGTGCCCAGATGAGAGGCATGCAACAGTCCCTCCAAGAACTGACTCGTGCCATAATACAAGCCACCCAGCAAGGCGGTGTAACCGCGGAGGAAACCAACCAGGTGCAGGCGAGCTGCATCGCAATTTCCGGGGTCTGAACCCGCCTAGGTTCAATGGGTCTACGGATCCAGATGAAGCGGAGCAGCACTGGCTAAAGTAAACGGAAAGGATCTTCCGTGTAATGCAATGTGCGGACGGAGACAAACTCCTATTAGCGACATTCCAATTGGAGAAGGATGCCCGCGCATGGTGGGAGTCCGTGGAAGCCACAAGGGATACAGCCAATTTACTTGGGCCAAATTTAAGGAAGCTTATAATGCCAAATGCTTCTCTGAAAGGATCCAGGAGAGGAAGGCCTCCGAGTTTGCTGCACTGAAACAGAGGCACCTTACGATCGTGGAGTATGAAGCGCAATTCTCCCGATTGGCGCGTTATGCCAATCATCTGGTCAACACAGAAAAAATGAAGGCGAGGAGATTTCTTAATGGACTCAAGCCTTCATATATTACACAACTTGCTCCACTCGACATCCAGACTTATGCCGAGATGGTAAAGAAGGCACAGCTGCTCGAGGATGCAACCGACCTTACCGATCGCATTAAGGGTAGACTAGTCAAGAAGGAACCAGCATCGGGTTCCTCAAAGCCCACAATTGCAAGAAGCGGCTGTTCAAATCACAGGAGGGCCGAATCAAGAAAGGAAGTTCAAGATACCTACTACCCTAAACACCGACAAGACTAAGTGCGAGCACTGTGACAAACCTGGTCATACTGCTGCTGAGTGCTGGAGGAAAGCAGGCGCTTGCCTACGCTGCGGGAATCGCAATCATCGCATTTCCGAATGCCTTGTGCTGAAGGAGCAGGAGAAAGAGAAACGCCCTAATGGGAAAAGAAGCCTGGCCGACTGCAAGCTGTCCAAGAAGTGGAGCCCACCGAGGAGGGTGGAATCGTAGAAGGTACCCTTCAAGTTTTCTCTCTATCAGCATTCGTTTTATTTGATACTGGAGCAACCCATTATTTATATCTCAAAACTTTGCTGATACTCTGAATACTAAACCTATATCCATGGGTTGTGAGTTCTCTGTCACAACGCCACTGGGAAAAAAGAAGAAAAAGAACAAATATTTCCATCTGCCGATGTAATGATCGGAGACCATAACCTAAAAGCCGACCTGGTGTGTATGTCCATGGAAGGCTAGATGTAATTTTGGGAGCCGACTGGTTGTCCACATATGGGGCAGTGTCGACTGTAAGAAAGGGAAGGTTACTTTTAGTGGCTTTCCTAAATTGGCATTCTCTGGGATTAGACATAAGAAACGGATGTCTCTAGTATCCGCCATAAAAGCCCACAACATGATGAGGAAGGTTGTATTGCCTTCCTGCAGCCGCCAGCGCGTAGTGGTGGAAAAGAAGGGTTCCAAGATAGAGGTCAACATAGTACATGACTACCTAGATGTATTCCCCGAAGACCTGCCAAGGATTCCCCCTGAACGAGATGTCAACTTCGCCATTGAGCTGATTCCTGGAGCCGCACACGGTATCGCGTCAACCGTACCGAATGTCACCTGCCGAGCTGAAAGAATTGAAGGCGCAACTGATGGAACTACTAGAAAAGGGGTTCATCAGACCTAGTACTCACCATGGGGAGCTCCTGTGCTATTCGTAAAGAAGAAGGATGGGTCGATGAGACTATGCATCGACTATCGTCAGCTCAAACAATTGACCATCAAGAACAAGTACCCATTGCCTAGGATCGATGAACTGTTCGACCAGATATCTGGAGCCCAATACTTCTCCAAGATCGACTTTGATCCGGTTATCATCAAATGAGGATCAAGGATGACGATATCTTCAAAACGGCTTCAGGAGCAGGTATGGACATTATGAATTCGTCGTTATGCCTTTTGGTCTAACCAATGCTCCTGCAGCCTTTATGCAACTCATGAACAGCATATATCGGCCATACCTTGACAAATTTGTGGTCGTCTTCATCGACGATATCCTCATATATTCAAAGACCAAGGAAGATCATGAAGAACACTTGAGGACCGCACTGCAAGTCCTACGAGACAACAAACTATATGCAAAATTAAGCAAGTGCGAGTTCTGGCTCAAAGAAGTGTCTTTCTTGGGCCATGTCATATCAAAGGATGGCATCTCTGTTGATCCTCCAAAGTCGAAGATGTACTCAACTGGGAGAGACCAACCAACGTCACGAAATCAGAAGCTTCTTAGGACTGGCTGGATACTACAGGCGGTTCATAAAAGACTTCTCTAAGATCACCGTACCACTCACGCGTCTGACGCGAAAGGAGAATCCCTACTCCTGGAGTAAAGAGTGTGAGAAGAGTTTCCAAACTCTCAAAAACTGCCTTACCTCAGCACCCGTTCTCGCTCTGCCAATAGAGGGAGAAGGTTTCTCTGTCTACACCGATGCCTCAGGAATCGGACTAGGATGTGTACTCATGCAAAAGGAGAAGGTCATCGCCTATTCTTCAAGACAACTGAAGACACATGAAGTCAACTACCCTGTACATGATCTCGAGCTGGCTACTGTGGTCTTCGCCTTGAAGATTTGGAGACACTATCTATATGGCGAGCAATTCACTGTTTACTCAGACCATAAAAGTCTAAGTACCTATTCTCCCAGAAAGAACTCAACATGAGGCAGAGAAGATGGTTAGAATACTAAAGGACTTCGATTTCAACATCCAGTACCATCCAGGTAAGGGAAACGCCGTGGCTGATGCTCTTAGTAGAAAGCCAATGGCATCTATCTCGAGTCTAGTCCTTGGCGAGATGCAATTACTTGAACAATTCGCGAGGCTAGACTTAAATATTGAACATAGAGATGATCATGTTTTGATTGCCAATCTCAAGATCCAATCCGATCTGTTGGAGGAAATCAAGATGCAACAAGACAATGATCCATTCTTGGTTCGTGTCAAGGAAACTTAGCGGACAGACTGGATTTTGCCATGACTGAAGATGGAAGGTTAGTATTCCAAGGGAGAACTTGTGTCCCAGACAACGAAGCCCTAAAAAGGAAACTAATGGATGAAGCTCATCAAACTAAGTACACTATTCATCCGGAGGTACCAAATGTATCAAGACATGAAAAGAACATTTTGGTGGCCGAATATGAAGAGGGAAGTAGCCGAGCATGTAGCTCATTGCCTCACATGTCAGCAAGTAAAAGCGGAACACCTGCGCCCTGCCGGTGTACTCCGACCGCTAGATATCCCAGAATGGAAGTGGGAAAGCATTGGCATGGATTTCATCATGGGTTACCCAGAACTCGTGGTGGACTTGACGCCATATGGGTCATCGTTGACCGGTTGACCAAATCTGCGCACTTTCTACCCATAAAGAGTACATGGTCTGTGGAGGTGCTAGCTGCATTATATGTCAAGGAGATCGTGCGGTTGCACGGTATTCCGTCATCTATTATCTCAGATCAAGATCCAAGGTTCACCTCTCATTTTGGAAAGGTCTGCAAACTGCCCTTGGTACGAAGCTAAATTTTAGCACTGCCTTTCACCGCAGACTGATGGGCAAATGAGAGGACAAATCAAATTGTAGAAGACATGTTAAGAGCCTGCATTATAGATTTCAAGGGTTATTGGAATGAACACTTACCTTGATTGAGTTCGCCTATAACAACAGTTACCAGGCGAGTATTAAGATGGCACCATTTGAAGCACTTTATGGCAGGAATTGTAGATCCCGTGTGCTGGAATGAAGTGGGAGAACAACAATGGTTAGGACCTGACATGGTACAAAGTACAACCCGGGATGTACAGATGATACGAGATCGACTCAAGATTGCTCAGTCTAGACAGAAGAGCTATGCCAATAAGAGAAGACGGGATCTGGAATTTCAAATAGGAGATCATGTGCTATTAAGGTATCTCCTACCCGGGGTATTCAAAGATTCGAAGTGAAAGGAAAAAATAGTCCAAGATTCATTGGTCCTTTCGAAGTACTAGAAAGGATTGGTGAAGTTGCTTACAGACTGGCCTTGCCGCCAAATTTGGCAAGTGTGCACAATGTCTTCCATGTCTCCATGCTTAGAAAGTATGTGTACGATCCTACACATGTCATTCGCCATGATGATCTAGGTTAAACAAGGACATGATGTATGAAGAGAAGCCGATCAAGATATTGGACCGGAAGGTACAACAACTTAGAAATTGTCCCATTCACGTGTGAAGGTCTTAGGAATAACCGCGGGAGGGAAGAAGCCACATGGGAACCAGAAGGATTATCAGATGCAAACTACCGGATTTATTCGGTAAGCCATTCTCTCCTATAAGGTCATATGAATTTGGGGACCAAATTCTTTTAAGGGGGGAGGATGTAGCAACCTGAATTTTTAAGAAAAATAAAAATTTAAATAAAGAATTTAAAGCCTAGCTAAATGGATATTTAAATGAAAAGAGCATTAAATGGAAAAGAGTAATGGGCTTTGCTTAATGGATCCTCTAGAATTTATTGGGTCAAAAATATGAATTTACAAAGGGAGAATAATAGGAAAATACCCTAAATTCGTAACTAATTATTACCTAAATAGAAAAGGGGTATTTAATGCATTAAATAGGAAGTTAGAGTTGGAATTGATTCCTAAACCTACCCCATATGGTTAGCACGAATTTAGATCTCTTCCTAGCCTAAATAGGATTAGAAAGCAAGGAAGGAAGGTGTAGGTTAGGAAATCTCGGAATTTAGAGGATTAGAGTAGAAATAGGAATAGGAATTCATGCATGCATAAATACACCTCATAAACCCTCTTGGCCGACCCTAGCTCGTTGCCAAAGGTTGCTGGACGTGGGAAAGAGGTCAAGGAGGAGAGGACCTCGTGGGAAGAAGGTGTTCTTGAAGCTTCTTCCTCGTTTTTAGAGTCTCAACCCTAGAAGACAAATAAATCCAAAGGTAGGCATTCTCACAAGCATAAACCTGAAGTTTTCTATAGGATGTATCATCTATCAGGAACGAAACCCTCAAGTTTCATAATTTTCCATCGAGTATATCTTTAGTTCTTGATTTTTCATGTTCTGCAACTCTTATGACCCCGAACCTTCATGCTTATTCATATCTCTTGAATACTCTATCTCATGCCTCCAAATTTAATGGGAGATACTGATGCATGATAGACATCTTTTGCCCCAAAAAGCCCTAATTTCTGTTAAGCATGTTACTCGAATTAAATCCATCTTGCTCCCTGTGTCATGTTCTATGTTACTCATCCTTGTTCGTTCTCAAACCATGTTCAAACCTGTTCTCTCTCGAATCCCTATTTATTAGAAGTACTCTTGTATGTCTAGTTTCATTTGCCACTAGTTCATGATTTTTCATCGCATATATAATTAGTTATGATTCTTAAACAACCCTATATCAAGAATTGATATCCCTGGTCCTCAATCCAATGTCTGCTCTGACTCCTGACAGAGTCAGGCGCAGACAACCAGAAGGCGACGCCTCGACATGTGGCTTTCTGGGCTCCGATTGCGACAGCCCCACTGTCGCGATCAAGAAGGCGACAGGTGTACCATCGCGTTCCCAGAACCCGATCTGTAAGCCCTATCGCTACCGTACAGACCATGTCGCGTTCCATCATACCCTGTCGCGATCCTCACTGGCCTATGTCGCCTTCACAGGAATTTGTGAAAAACCCATAAAAATATTTCTATCACTTTCTAAATAATCCATACGCCTTTTTACAGTTATACCCCCGGTCAAAACCTTGCCTAAAAATGGAGCAATATTGAATAATTTTAAATACATCTTCACGACTTATTTCTATCTATGATTTCTCTTGCACTTGCACACACATAAACCATCCAATATGGCTGAAATCTTGTAGAAAATATCTCATAATGTACCTGGTAATTTATTGACATAAAGTACATTAATTGCCCTATTTTAAAGGACGTATTAGTTTCTTGCGTTGTTTATAATACCGATATCGACGCTCCACTGTCCTAGAATCCTCTAGAATGTCGAGCACTGTTTATATACACACTTTACTTGGCTTATGGTGAACTCTCCGTCGGATATTCCTTTCGCCGGACTAGTGAACTCTTGCACAAGGCCTCCGTAAGTCTCCTCTGATCATGGATTCCCACATGGTCGATGAGCCGGTTGTACCTAACACCCATTACACTTTAGGGATCGATATGATCCAAACGGCTATTAGAAGTTCGCTCTTACCTTGAATCACGTCGACCTCTGGACTTGTGCATAACATGGACAGGGGAAGGTCGTGAGTCCACCTGATTGCCAACACCAAGTGCACATGTGTGCAACTGGTACTATCGCCTGTTTACTCGTCGCATTACGTGCAAGTCCACTAGCTCTCATCTATACTCGACTCGCTCATCTATTCACGTTCACTCTACTATCTCGTCTATTCATCTAGTGATCTCATCTATTTCTTGGTACTCTAATTTGGCCATTAAATGATGATTGTCTACGATAAAAAACATGACTATGCTAGGCAACATTATAAGGGCCCGGTCTGGTCCTTGGGAGGAGCACCTGAAAGGCTATAACTCGCGAGGGTCTATGTTCTGGGTGATGGCATACAACCTAATGCATGAACACGCAAGATTTGATCTATGGCAATCAATTAATCAAACAGTCAATTATTGGTTTACTGAATCTCGTGGTTGAAAGAATATCGACAACACTTGCTATCGTGACTTGTGCACTGTTGTGCAACTTTTGTTATCTTGTTATACGGCCAATCCGATATCAACAATTGTCGTGTGCTATACTCTCGTGCATTATGCTATTGTTTCTTGTTATCGTGTACTAGTACTTTCTATATGTTTCTCGTTACTCTCTCTAGTTATCCTGCTTTACAAGACATTAAACACTTAAAGCATGCTTAATCCTGAGATTTAAGTCCTACTGGGCGTTATCGCTCACCCTGCGTTATTTGTCTTGTGTTCTCAGGTGAGACCGAGGATGAACCATACACTCAAGAGGACGGGAACGACCTGGAGTGATGTCTTGAGTACCCTAGCGTCCTATTGTTATATTTAGCATTGTAGTAGTTAGGTTTGAAGTTTAGTCTTTTACTTTCTTTCAATGTAATTGGGCCTCATGATTGGCTCTGATATTAGTGGTTGTAACTAGGCATCGGATGTATCAATGAAAAGAATTTGCTTTAGTATTATTCATTGTGCAATGGTTTAATGTCTAGTGCTCGTTTTATACCTGTTCACTTGCAACTGCATTCGCGCTTCGATATTCCGCATCGGGGCGTGACAAAGCAGTGTGATAAGTATATGGTTTGAAGTTTAAGTTACTTGCTGAGTCTATTGTGTAGACTCACCCTTGCTAAAACATTTTAGGAGGTTTAGTAGCTAAGGACTTCGCAAGACCGAAGAGGAGCGTGAAGAATAGATGGAGATTGTATTTCATTTACTAGTATGTGGATTGTAATTTGTAATTTAATTTTGGTTATGTAATGGAACTGGCTAATGTAAATGGTTATTTGTTATGTCATTTCTTTATTGGACTATATAGACTGTGGTATGTGGATTAAATTGATGGAATAAGAATTGTTTAATTTCTGTTGCAATAGTGTTCTCTATTTATGTATATCTCAGTCCATTTGTTACATGTGGGGGTTTTCTCCCCTATAGTGGCTTGCTCTCATCCGATGTGGGTTGATATAACCGTACGGGTGGAAGTGGGTCGTTACAGTAATATTGTTTGGAAATTATGTTTAGCATCTGATTCACAAACCGACTTGATACATCGACTCCCGATTGACTTCTGAAAGTCCAATCTCGACTATGAATTACACCTCGAATTTGGTTCACTATCATAAACCTCTCATATTGCATAACTATGTTACCCCTTAAAACTCCAATCATTTCCAACTCTTTTGAGATTAGTATACAATCTTTTACATGTGTCTTATCCTTGAACTCTAAAGTGCTGCATAATTATCCGAGAACATAACAATAATGAATGTGTACTTACTGCTCGGGTCTTCGGACTCTACTGGATCAAGATGTTTATAGGGGCAAGTCCAGTCCTTGGGAGGAACACCTGAACTCGACCACTGAATCAGACATGATTCGAATATGTACCCGTCGAGAACGGATCCACTGATCATGTCACCCGAACTCGGCCACTAAATTGGACAATTTGAATATGTACCCGTCGAGAACGGATCCACTGACCGTGTCATCTGAACTCGGCCACTGAATTAGAAAATTCGAATATGTACCCGTCGAGAATGGATCCACTGATCATGTCACCCAAACTCAGCCACTAAATTGACAATTTGAATATGTACCGTTTTTGAATGGATCTATTGAGTGTCTTGGCATTGGACACTACCTACTGCTTGATTGATGAATATTCAATTATATGTTATTGTTTCCCATCAGCATGACTTAACTAGGTTGCACTTATTGCCAGTACATGTTCAGTGGACAGCTAGATAGTGATTACACGTTTAATAATGATAGCATGTCATTATGTGCCTAACACTCTCTATTTTATTCAGTTCACTAATGTATCGGTTTAGTCTTGCATGGTTCATATTGTATATCTTGATTTGCATTATTCTTCTCCTTATTAATCATTGTTAATTGTTATCCTTGTATGCAGCAAAATTTCCTTGATTCCAATATCTATTTCTTTGTTATTAAGGATAAATCATACTAGGCAGACTGCTCATACCTACTCTTTTTCCAGGAATTCATCAGTTCTAGAAGGTGGGGCAACGGGAATTGTGCACTGAGAGATCAACACTTGTCATGTCTGACCTTTGATTATAGTTTGGGAATCATGTAATTCCTCAACCTTGAGGAATGACAGTTAATTTCTAATTTTATTTTAGGTCAGGACCCTCGGGCAATTTTGCTCGAAAAGTTTTTCATCTATTCTCGATTTCCTGTTCGGTTGCATCTTGACATTTATGCAAATATTAATGACGGACGTAACACGCGACACCGACTTGGACGCGGCCTATCAGACTGCAGCAACTTTGGAGGCTGACACTTTGCGAACTTGTGAGTAGATCAGAGTTGGTCAAGGGCAGTGGGTCCGACATAGCAGAGGCAGCAGCAGAGTACTTCTAGCAGACTCTAAAGGCTACTACTTCGTTTGCATCTTCCTCCTTGGGGACGTCTTCGAGGTCGGGTCTAGAAGGAGGTTTCGTCATGAAAGGAGGCAGTTTTCGGTGGAGACTATCCAGCAGCCTACTAGGCAGCCATCGCACTAGGGCCAGCGCTCTTTTGCTGCAGGTTTACTAGTGTGACCAGTTGGTCACATAGTGCGTGATTGCCCCATGTTACCTTGAGACCCACAACAGCAGAGTCAGCCTCAGTTCTGCCTCAGCAGCATTAGTAGGTTCCAATGCAGCAACATCAGTAGACTTCAAGTTCAGACAGACCAAGGACCAGGGTTGTGTCACGCACATGACCAGAGCAGAGGCATAGGTGGCTCAGCTTGTGGAAAGTACCATGACTATTTTTGGCTATGCAGCTAGAGTGTTGTTTGATTCCGGTGCTTCCCACTCTTTTATTTCTGAAACATTTTTAGACTCCCTTGAGGAACTGGGCATTGGAGTGTTCAGTGACCTGGTCGTTGAGCTGCCGATAGGGACTTTGTGGTTTCTCGTACTGGTTTGAGGAGGTACCAGTGCAGATCAGGGATAGAGTTTGCCAGCTTGCTTATTTGCTATACAGCTATAGGATTTTGATGTGATACTGGGTATGGACTGGCTTGAGCAGTACGGGCAGTGGTGGATTGCAGGAAGAAGATGGTGTACTTTCAATATCCATAAAGGCTACCCTCTACTTCCAGGGTATTATACCTCTTTCTTCTCATTTTCTAATTTCTGCTTTGAGAGCACGGAGGTTGTTGGCTTCTAGGTGCCAGGGTTTTCTTGCTACTTCTGTACTTGTTGACTAGACGCCTCGGGGTGTGGAAGACATCCCGATAATCTGTGAGTTTTCCAAACAAGCTACCTGGTCTACCACCAGATAGAGAGATTGATTTTACTATTGAGCTTGTTCTTGGCACTGCACCTTTTGCACAGGCACCGTACCACATGGCACCAGCAGAATTGCAGGAATTGAAGAAGCAATTGGAGGAGCTATTGGAGAATGCTATATTCGCCTAGCTTTTCTCCCTTAGGGTCTCCAGTATTATTTGTGAAGAATAGGACGGTAGCCTATGGTTGTGTATTGATTACAGGAAGCTGAATCAAGTGACCATCAAGAATAGGTATCCTCTACCTAGGATTGATGATCTCTTTGATCAGCTTTAGTTAGCTCGATTTTTCTCCAGGATTGACTTGAGGTCAGGCTACTATCAGTTGTGAATCAGAGATTCATATGTGGAGAGGACAGCCTTCAGGACCAGATACAGGCACTTTGAGTTCTTGGTGATGTCATTTGGACTCACCAATGAGCCAGTGGCTTTATGGACTTGATGCACAAAGTGTTCCACCAGTACTTGGACCAGTTTGTCGTGGTGTTTCTTGACGACATTCTGATGTACTCTGCTTCCGAGGAGAAGCATTCCAACACCTGAGGATCATGTTTGCAGACTCTACGAGAGTACTGGCTATATGCCAAGCTCAACAAATGTGAGTTTTGGATGCAATAGGTTCACTTTTTAGGACACATGATCTTAGGTGACGGAGTTTCAGTAGATCGAGCAGAGGTCGAGGCAGTTTTGCAGTAGGAGAGACCCGCACAGTGACAGAGATACGTAGTTTCTCTGGGCTTGGCTAGTTACTACTGCAGATTTATCAGAGATTTTTCACATATTGTTGCAATCCTGACCATTTGACGAGGAAGGGAGTACCGTTTGAGTGGTCGGAGTAGTGTGAGAAAAGCTTCATAGAGTCGAAGCGACTTCTTACGTCGGTGCCAGTCCTGGTGTTACCTTCAAGTACAGAGGGTTTTGAGGCACAGATGATTATGGTGTTGGTCTAGGAGCGGTTTTGATGCAGCATGGCAGAGTGGTGGATTATGCATTACGTCAGCTAAAGCCCCACGAGGAGAGTTACATGACTCACAACCTGGAGTTGGCAGTTGTGGTTTTTGCCATGAAAATCTGGCGTCACTACTTGTACGAGTGGGTGTGGTTCGCACCAACTACCAAAGTCTGCGATATGTCTTTTCACAGAGGGATTTAAATATGAGGCAGCGACGCTAGATGGAACCTAATGGACTATGATTTCAGTATTGAGTATCAGCTTGGGAAGGCTAATGTGGTGGCAGATGCACTGAACAAGAAGGCCAGATCAGCCATCTCATGTTGAGAGAGTGAAATTGTGGCAGACTGTAGCAAAGGGATCCTTCAGAGTCTCCAACAGGCGACAACAATGCTTGCTTGGCAGTTTGTTAGTTGCTCCAGCCATTGTCTGGCAGGTTATCGAGGCATAGCAGGCAGATCCTGAGTTGCACAGAGTGTTACTACTTCCATAGGTTGAGTTATATGATGACGGTACTGTCAGGTTCCGAGATAGACTCTACGTGCCAGCTGAGGAGTCTATCAGGAGAGCAATGTTGCAGGAGGCACATGGCTCGATACTTGATTCATCCAGGGTCAACCAAGATGTACCACAGATTGAGATGATAGTTTTGGTGGCCTGGATGAAGAGAGGACATAGCACTTTTGTTGCTAGGTGTTGGTCTATCAGTAGGTGAAGGTCGAGCATCAATGCCTCGGAGGGCTTGTTCAGCTGCTAGAATTCTCATGTGGAAGTGGGACCATGTGACGACAGATTTTGTGCGTGGATTGTCGAGGGCATTAGGAGGTTATGACAGTATTTAGGTGCTTGTGGATAGACTTACGAAGATTGCCAAATTATTGCCCATTAGAGTTGCTGGGGTGTGAGTAGGTTGGCCATGCTTTATGTGGAGCGGATTGTTTCTTTGCACGGGGTGCTGATCTCTATTGTGTCAATAAAGATCCTCGCTTCACTTCTGGGTTCTGGCACAACTTTCAGAGAGCTTTGGGTACAGAGCTGATGTTTAGCTCTGCCTACCACCCACAGTCAAATGGACACTAGGAGTGGACTATTTAGTCCTTGGAGGACATGCTGCGAGCTTGTTGTTTAGAGTGGCAGGGAACGAGGGCAGCTCACTTGCCGTTGGTCGAGTTTGCTTATAATAATAGTTCTCATTCCAGCATCGGCATGGCACCCTATGAGGCTCTGTATGGACGACCATGTCGTACTCCTCTTGACTGGTTTGAGGTTGGTGAGTGTGTTGTCACAGGACCAGAGTTGGTTCAGTAATTAGTGGAGGTGGTACAACTTGTCAAGCAGAGGCTTCAAACAGCACAGAGCCGGTAGAATAGTTATGCAGACTAATGCAAGCAACTGCTGTTGGCCCTTTTGGTACGGCAGCAAGCTAACCTAGAGGGGGGGTGAATAGGTTTTCTGAAATCTGAAACAGAAACTTAAACACAGAAAATTATCACTTCAAAGTTTGGTTAGTTTAGTGTGATAAAGAGTAGCAGTGCGGAAGCAAGTAAACAATCACACAAATAACACAAGGGATTTATCCTGGTTTGGCCCTTCCCACATGGAAGTCCTACATCCAGTCCCCAAGCAACCTCTTGGGATTTTACTAACCAAGGGTACAGTCCCTCTCAAGGACAATACCCTAGCTGGTCTTCTTCTCTTTCCCAGGCAAGAAGGCAACCCACTTCTCTTACAGGTAAAGAAGCCAACCTCCTGGTACAAACCCTAGTGCGGTTCTGCTAGACACAAACCCCTAGCTAGGTTCTACACTGTATACAGTCCTACAGCTGGACAGAAGTCTTTCTTAGAAAAGAAAGAATAAAGCTGAGAGTTGGAACAAATGAAAACCAACTAAAAGAACTCTCAGCAAAAACTCTCTCCCCAGATTACAAAGATGCACACAGAGAGAGTGAAGAGAGGAGAAGGAGCTTGAAGCTTGAGGGCTTCAGATGCTTGAACACTTCTTCTTGGGCTCAGGCTCTTTCTCTCTCTTTTCCTTTGAGTGTATGTGGAGTTGAGGTTCTTCTCGGATGTACACTCTTGAAAAATCTTCAGGAAAGCTCTTCATGTTCTTCAGCCATGCTTCATCTTTTATATGAGCAGCTTTGAATAAATCTGTTGGAGTTCTAGCCATTGCTCATCTTCTCCTTCTTCTGATAATTTGTGGTCTACGAGGTCTGCAAGCATAGAACGTGTTTAGATAAAAGAGTGTTTCTGTCAAAAGGCTCATACCTCTATGTTTCCTGTTGCCACCCAGAAGTAGTAAGTAATCCCCTTTTTGTTGACAGGAAAGAAGAGATCTAGAGAGATAAGCAAAAAGATCTCCTGTCAGAAAGATAGAGGATTACGCAAATCAAGAATATTTGACTTTTTCACTAGATGCCAAAGAAACATTTTGGAATATAAAGGAAATCTATGTATAAGTGAATCCATGTTTTACAAGTGAATCTATGTTTCACTTATGAAATCCATGTTAGAAGCAAATCTATGTGAGAGTCACTTATCGAATCCTTATGAGAGCGAATCCTTATGAGAGCGAATCCTTATGAGAGCGAATCCTTATGAGAGCGAATCCTTATGGCACTTTGTAACTGAAATCGATGTATATTGAATGGACATCGATTTATCTTTTTAGTGCAAATCACACGGCAATAATTTCATAAATTTATATTTATTGGAAAAACATGATATTTTTTATTATTAGAAAAACATGGTATTAAATATATTTAATATTTAATTAATCACATAAATTTATATTTATTAAGAAAAATATGATATTAAATATTTAAATAATAATTAATTAATCATAAAATTTGTTATCACCAAAATATAAGGGTAAAATATAGGAGTGGTTCAACAACTGCTTGAGTTTCAGGTGGGGGACCAGGTGCTTGTCAGAGTGTCTCCTATGAAGGGGGTGATGAGGTTTGGTAGGTGTAGGAAGCTGAGTCCCTGCTATATCAAACTCTTCACCATCACTAAGCGTATTGGAGGTCTGGCGTACCGGCTATAGTTACCTTCAGAGTTGACAGCTGTACATGATATGTTCCATGTATCGATGTTACAGAGGTACCTTGTAGATGAGTCATGTGTTCTTCCGAGTACAGAGTGGACCGAGGTGACACCAGTGTTGACACTACCAGAGTTTTCGTTGTATATTGAGGATCGCTGAGTTCAAAGGTTGAGGAACAAAGTGATTCCATTGGTTCATGTTGCATGGCAGCGGCACTTAGGCTGCGAGTCGACCTAAGAGAGGAAGGACGAGATGCACAAGCAGTTTTCATACCGCTTTGGTGAGTTCTTTTCCCCTTGTACTTGTTTGAATTTAGGGGGCGAATTCTTTAAGGGGGGAGCTTGTAAGGCCATGGGCCTTATTGGACCCTCAATGGGCCTTCTTGGAACAGTGCTGACGGATTTAGGAGTTTGACCTCGCAAGGTGTGCCTGGAGGAACGAATCAATTTTGAGGTTTTTCTTGTTGTTTTTGGCATCTTAAGGTAGGGATTCTATCCTTGAACCCCCTCTTGATCTTGTTGTGAGCATGAAATGCATGTGATTTGTTTGTAAATCGAGGTTTGGGGAGGGTTTCTCCATGCCAGGTTTCTGAGGGTGTATTGTTCGATCCAAGCATTGGATCGGTGTTTTCTAGCTTTATACTGGTGTCGTTTGATGAGAGAAAGTGTTTTCCATCATCAGATCATTTTTTTCTGGGCTGGATCGCTCTGGGGAGAGGCCTAGGGCCGTATCAGCTGCTAGAAGCTGAAGAACATGACAACAAGGGTTGTTGCCGTCAAGCTCTTCAAGATGAACTTGGCGGCAATGTACTTTGCCATCAAGGTGAGGTTAACTGAAAGTGATTCTGCCATGTACTATGGTAGACGATAGGGTACTGTGTCGTTTACCCTAGGTTAATGGCAATCGGGGTTGCCGTCAACTCCACAGGTAGGTCCCAGCAGTTTGAGCCCTCTTGTGTGTGTGAGGCTAAGACACGCGGTGTTTGTCTTTTGGCACGATGTGCCAGACGTTGAGAGCGCCTCTATTTGTGTGAATGTTGTGCTTTGTCGTGCTTGTGCTTGTGATGTTTCTTCCCAGGCGTTGAGCTGGGCTTTGTCTGGATGACTGGCGTTGAGCTATTCCACTGGTGAGCCTGGGTGTCGAGTGTGACTTCGTCCAATGCATGCCCCTTGTGGTGGCTACGAGCTAGTTTTTTTAGGGCCCCTTCCTCACCGTTTGAGTCCGACGTAGGGGAAAATCGGTCGAGGACCAAACGTGAGGGAGAGCATCTGAGTGTGCACACGTGGCTAGGTTTGAGGACTCTTGTGGTGTCGAGGCTCCAAGCCTTAGGCCCTAGCTGGTCCTACCTTCTTGTGTGAGTGTGACTATTGTTGTGTTTTGTATTGTTGAGCCTGAAAGGTTCTAGTCTTTTGACGTGCTTCTGTGAGGAGTTGGGCTTCACGCCACCAGTTTCTGGTGTTTTAGTGCAGTGTTACTTTAGTGTAGTTTACTTTCCAGCACTTCTTTTTGTACTATTTACCTGTGGTTAGTGTTCCTACTGGGTCTCTTCTTGAGACTCACTCCCTTCCCTTTCAGGTGGTTTGTCGCCAGCTCCAGGTGTTGAGGAGCCGAGTCACTCCAGTGCTAGTCCTGCTTAGCTGTTGGGAGTAGTACTCTTTTATGTACGTACTTGTTGTACCATTTCCTTTTGATGGATCTACTCTGAGTTGTACCATGATGTTCTATATTTAGTGATTTGTTTTTGGTACTTGTGGTTGTATATTTTCTTATATGTTCTCCTCAGACACTTTCATTTAACCCTTCTGAGCTTCGACTCGTGGGTGGCGGTTCAGGATTCGGGTTATTAGTGGGTAACTGGAAATTCGGATCCTGAGTAATTACAAGCATATACCATTTTGTACCAAAATGTGTCATGGTTGCACCATATATGTCAGTTTTCATAAGGATATTTTTGCAGCAACATATGTCAGTTTGTACTAACATATCCCATTTGCACCAACAATCGTAACTTACCACCAATATATGCCAATTTGCACAACACCATGTCATTTTACACCAACATATAGTAGTTCATCAATAAAATGTCATTTTGCACCAACATATGTTAACATATTGAATGTAGGTTTTGCTAAAATTATGAAATTTCAACTTAATAGAGGTATTTCAAATCACTGTTTCCACCAACATGTCATTTTGCACCAACATATGTAACTTAGCACCAACATATGCTACCACTACATATGGCATTTTGCACTAACATACATATATTTCAACCACCACCATTTTACACCAACAGATGTCAGTTTCCACGAACTTGTCATTTTGCACTAACATACATATATTTCAACCACCATTATTTTACACCAACAGATGTCAGTTTCCACGAACATGTCATTTTACACTAACATATGTAGCTTAGCACCAACATATGCTAACTACCACCTACATATGTCATTTTGCACCAACATATACCTATTTCAACCAACGTCATCTTGCACCAACATATGTCAGTTTCCATAAACATATGTCATTTTGCACCAATATATGTAAGTTTACATGAACATATATCATTTTGCACCAACATATGTAACTTAGCACCAACCTATCATATGTTGGTTACCATCTATATATGACATTTTCCACCAACATATACATGTTTCAACCATAGTCATTTTGCACCAACATATGCCAGTTTCTACGAACATATGTCATTTTGTTCTAACATATGTAACTTAGCATCAACATATGCCAGTTATCACATGCATATGTCATTTTGCACCAACATATAATTGTTTCAACCACATCATCTTGCACCAACATATGTCAGTTTTCATAAACATATGTCATTTTGCACCAACATATGTAACTTTCCATGAACATATATCATTATGCACCAACATATGTAACTTAGCACCAACATATGCTAATTACCATCTACATATGGCATTTTCCACCAACATATACATGTTTCAACCACATCATTTTGCACAACATATGTCAGTTTCCACGAACATGTCATTTTGCACTACCATATAACTTAGCCCCACATATGCTAGTTACCACCTACATATGTCATTTTGCACCAACATAGACATGTTTCAACCAACGTCATCTTGCACAATATATGTCATTTTCGTAAACATATGTCATTTTGCACCAACATATGTAACTTCCACGAACATATATCAATTTGCACCAACATATGTAACTTAGCACCAATATATGTGAATTTGCACCAACATAAAAGAGGTATATCAAGTCACCGATTATATCCTGTCCACCAAGGACTTCCATAAAAGTACGTAAGTTAACATGCCGGTGACACTTAGATCATAAGGCTGATAAGTGTGTGGTTCCGTCAACATAGTTGTTGTTTTTTAACTAAAGTTGTGAAATTTCAACTTGAAAAAGATATATCAAGTCACCGATTACAACGTATCCACCAAGGACAACGAAAATCGTTCACACATTTGCATACCGATGACACTTAGGTCTAGGCTGTAAGCCATGTGTTGGCATTAGGTGCATAAACAAATGCTTTTGTTGCGTTTTTTTTAATAAAGTTGTGAAATTTCAACTTAAAAAATGTATATCAAGTCATTAACTTATCCACCAAGGACTTCGAAAATCGTACATATGTATGTTTGCATACTGATGACACTTAGGTCATTAGGCTTGTAAGCCATGTGTTGGCATTAGGTGCATAAACAAATGATTTTGTTGTATTTTTTTTATTAAAGTTGTGAAATTTCAACTTAAGAAAGGTATATCAAGTCATCGATTACAACTTATCTACCAAGGACTTGACTGGATCAAAGAGTAAGGCAATCAGTCGAAGTGGGACTTCGGCTGGTCCAAAATATAGTGAAATCAGTTAAAGTGGAACTTTGTATGTGACTTCGTATATGATAAAGTGAAACTTTGATATGACGAAGTGGGATTTCGACTGGATCAGAGAATAAGGTAATTAGTCACAGTGGGGCTTCAGTTGGACCAAAATACAAGATAGTCAGTTGAAGTAGAACTTCATATATCGTTGAAGTATAACGAAGTGAAGCTTCGATATGACGAAGTAAGCTTCACACATGACGAAGTGGACTTCGGATATGACGAAAAGTTATCATCGTATATTGACGGAGAGAAGCTTTAGATAAAACAAAGTAAGCTTCAAATATTAATGAAGTGTCGTTCAGAGTTAGTCATTATACTTGAAAGATGGACAAAGATAGAGTTTGAAAAAATTAATATTTTGAAGACATTATTTTCATTTATTATTTAGTCATCATCAAAACAACTTAAATACCATTATCTTATTTGAAGGCATTACTGTCATTTATTATTTTGTCAAAAACTAATTAAATACCATGGATTGATTTGTGAAGATTTCTATATGTTTGAATAATGGTTCAACATCAACCACCGTCATTTTGCACCAACATATGTAACTTTCCACGAACATATGTCATTTTGCACTAACATATGTAACTTAGCACAACATATGTCAGTTTCCACCTACATGTCATTTTGCACCAACATATGTAACTTAGCACCACTATGACTATTTGCACCAACATATGTAACTTAGCACCAGCATATGGCTATTTGCACAACATATGTAACTTAGCACAAACATGTCATTTTGCACCAACATATATCAATTTCCACCAACATATGACAGTTTCCACCAACATATGCCAGTTTTCACTAATATATGTCAGTTTCCACTAACATATGTAACTGTTTCCATCAATATATGCCAGTTTACACCAACATATACCAATTTCTACCAACATATGGCAATTTCCATAAACTTATGCACCGACATATGTCAGGTTCCACCAACATATGTAACTTAGCACCAACATATGTCATTGCCATCAACATATGTCATTCTCCGCCAACATATGCCAGTTTTCACCAACATGTACTAGTTTCCACTAATATATGTCAATTTCCACCAACATATATCAGTTTTCACCAATATATAACAGTTTCCACCAACATATGTAACAGTTTCCACCAACATATATCAATTTGCACCAACATATATCAATTTCACCAACATATGGTAGTTTCCACAAACATATGCACCAACATATGCCAAGTTCCACCAACATATATAACTTAGCACCAACATATGCCAGTTACCACCAAATATGTCATTCTCCACCAACATATGACAGTTTTCAACAACATATACTAGTTTCCACCAACATATGTCAGTTTCCACCAACATATGCCAGTTTTCACCAATATATAATAGTTTCACTAACATATGTCAATTTTCACCAATATATGTCAGTTCCACCAACATATGTAATTGTTTCCACCAACATATGCCAGTTTGCACAAACACGTGCTAATTTCTACCAACATATGACAGTTTTCACAAATATATGCACCAACATATGTAACTTAGCATTAACATATGCCAGTTTCCACCAACATATGTCATTATCCACCAACATATGTCAGTTTCCACCAACATATATAGTTTCCACCGACATATGTCAGCTTCAACCAACATATGTAACTTAGCACCAACATATGTCAGTTTCTACCAACATATACTAGTTTCCACCAACATATGTCAATTTCAACCAACATATGTAACTTAGCACCAACATATGTCAGTTTCCACCAACATATATAACTGTTTCGACCAACATATGTTAGTTTCCACCAACATATGTAGCTGTTTCCACCAACATATATAACTATTTCCACCAACATATGTAGTTGTTTTCACCAACCTATGTTAGTTTCCACCACATATGTCATTCTCTACAACATATGTCAGTTTCCACAAACATATGTCAGGTTTCACCAACATATGTCAGTTTCCACCAATATATGTAATTGTTTCCACCAACATATGCCAATTTCCATCAACATATACCAATTTCCACACAATATGTCAATTCCACAAACATATGCACCAATATATGTCAGTTTCCACCAACACAAAAATATGTCGTATACACAAACTGTCGTACACACAAAGAAGATTACACAAACTATAACATATCACCAACATTGTCATATGCACCAAGAAGATTTACATACAAACTGTAACGTCGCGCGTTTTCCAGATCCCCGTGGATCCAGGTTTAGCGGGTTTGGTGGCCAATGTGAGGCCCATTAGTGTTGTGTGTTCTTACTAGATCCTTACCGGGTTTGGTTTGGGTCCGTGTTGGTGTTCAGCTTGCTGGACACAGTGTGTTGGCGTCCAGGTGGGTGACGTCGACTGTGTGTTGGCGGCAGTGGTGTGCCGTTAACATGGTTGTTACGTCCATCGATGAGGACGTCGACTGTTGAACTTGGCGTCAGGCTTTGTGGACGTCTAGCTGTGGCGGTCTGGTTAACGGCCAAGGGTTGACGTTAACCTGGCATGCCTGTGTTTTTATGGCAAACCCGAGCTCTGTTCTTTCTCCTCCTTCTCCCTTCCTCTTCCCCACCTTCACCTTGAGCTTCTTCGCGAGTTCTGACGGTCGACGGGAGCTCGTGGGAAGGCCGTGGTGCG
This sequence comes from Colocasia esculenta, assembly GCA_014218235.1. Lineage (NCBI taxonomy): Eukaryota > Viridiplantae > Streptophyta > Magnoliopsida > Alismatales > Araceae > Colocasia > Colocasia esculenta. Next base: position 125,007,476 of record CM024761.1, read on the forward strand.
CGTGGTAGCGGCAGATCGGGCGGGGAATGACGGATTGGAGCGTGGTGTTCGTGGGACGTTTCTCGGGTTTCGGCGTGATTCGAGGTTCTTCGGGAGTTTAATTGCGTTTCTGAGGTAGGGGTCGAGCCCTGTTAGCTTGTTAGAAAATAAAACACGATAATTACTTGAACCGGCATTTTTATTGTATTTTCGGATCAAGTCATACCATGCGGGGTTAAAGGGTGGTTTGATGAATTTAATGTGAAAGCATGTTGTAATGGGTTGTTCCGGGTTCTAGTATGTTAAAGGAACCATTTTTATATGTTTTTCTGTAGTTTAAATGGTTGGAAAACTGTAGAACTGGATAGGGTTTTGCAGGGTTTTAGGCGGAGAACTTGGCGTCAAGATCGCTTGCCGCCAAGATCACCAGCCGGGATATAGACGGCTAGATCGCTTGCCGTTTACTTCCTTCAAGCGGCAGTCGATGTTGCCGCCAACCTGTGCATGTGTTCATGCAGTGTTGTTTACGTAGTTTTCTTATGAATATGTGTGATTGTGTGTGCATGGTGATGACCGGTGTGAGCTAGTGCACTTGTTATGCTCTTGGAGCATACTGCTCATGTAATGGGCATGTTTTACGTAAATGATATGTGATGGACGTAATCGCTTTCCGTGGTGGTGTGTGGTGCGTTGGCACCCGTGGCACTCTGGAGTGCATTGTCCATGTGTCGGACATGTGGTTTACGTGGAAGACGTGTGGTACACATCCAGGGTGTAATATGCATGTATTGTCTACGTGGTTGAGTGTGTGTGTGTACACACTTGTGGTAATATAATTCTGGTGATTTATCGTAGTAACTGGGCAGTGAGGTTCTTGTGTGAGCCTAGCCATGACTTTGTGGTTTGGGCAGTGAAGGTCCACATTGACCTAGCCCTGGTTTGTTGTTGTCTTTCGAATAGTGTTATATTGATTTATGTGTTAAATGGTCTGTGTTGCCACGAAGGTCATTTCGTGACCAATGATAGGCAAGTTGTGGTTCAGTTATGTGTTGGTGTGGGATAGCTTTGGGGGGTCACACGGTGACCGATGTTAAGCTAATCCTAACACTTGTATATGTGAATTATAAGTAAATGCTATATATGTAAATATCGTGGTTGTGCTAGCCGAGTGTGGTGGTCCGGCGCCTATTCCGGAATGCCTCTCTAGTCGGGTACCCCAGGTTCTTTGTGAGCCAGGCACGTGTGTTTGTTGTGCTCGGGGTTTTGTCCCGGTACAGTGTGGTACCATTGAGGTCTGTGTCGTCTTCCTGGACACCCTCACTCTTGTGCTTGAGTAGTACGTCCGGCTGGGGGAAAGACGGCAGTAGGGCAGCGGCTTGTGTTGTGGGTGTGTAGTCGCTTGTAGCGCGCTCGTAGTTGGGGGTACGGACACCAGTAGTCGACACTGGTCCCCAGCTAGTCCTGTTTTCCAGTGCCTCACTTTAGAGTGCTCCGGCCAGAGACTCTAGAGGTGCCAGGCATGGGCCTGCAGTTGGTGGTCTGCAGGTGTGGTGGTGTGGTGGTCTCCACAGTTGTTGACTTCTTCCTTGTGGAGCGGCAGTTGGACCTTTCGTCCGTGACTGCGAGACTGAGAGGTAGTTCTTGTGTTGTGTTGTCCGGGTGGATATTGGCCTGATCAGCCAGTAGTCCGTTCCCGTGTGGTGGCGCTGTTCTTGACTCGTGCTTTGCTTACGCTAGTTGTAGCTGACTCGTGCTTTGCTACTTGTAGTAGTTCGTGAGTTGTGACTCGTGGTCGAGTTTGACCTGTTCGAGGTGTGCCTTGGTGTTGGCACAGTTGTGACTGAGTTGTGGTTTGTGTGACTTGTCAATTAAGGTTTACCTGTAAATGTTGTCTAACTAAAGATAATAATAATTATAGTTCAGTGTGGTGTTTATCACCTACCTGTACCCTTGTTGGGTGTTTGTGTTGTGGTACCTCAGAGTAGTAGGTACCTATTTTCCTTCGAGGGTTACTTGGTTTTGTTGGTGGGTACATTGTGTACTAACCTTTCGGGTACTTGTGTGTTGTGGAGGTCTTGTGGTTGACCTACCACTTTGTATCCTAACTGTTTTAGGTAGATCTTTATTTATATTTATTGTGGATTGGTTGTGATTATTAATTATGTTACTTTTGTGGGTAATTTGCCGATGAGGCTTATGGCCTAGGCATATTGTGGTTTAGTTAAGCTATGTTTCGTGGAGGCCGTGTGAGACCTTCCACTTGTTGAGTTTTACTCTCTTCTTGGGTATGATTCCAATTATAGCTTTAGTGTGTTATGGATTGGCTTCGTGTTAGCCAGTTCTATTACCTTTGAGTAGTTCTGTTGTAAAGTGGTTTGGAGTATAAAGGACCAGCTCTTTGTTAGCAGTCCTACTACTCAAGTGTTTGAGGTTCGCCTGTGTGGCTTATAGTTTAGGCAACCGTTGTTGTAGCAGTGTGCGGTGAGACTGTGGTTTAGGCACTTTGGTTGTTGGGCTGACTAATGATATTATGTTAGTCCTGTAGTCCTACTTTTCTTCTGAGGACATTATGTTTATTATTATAAGCATGTTTAATTGTTATTTATTGTAATGATGTGAGCATGAAATGGTTGGCTATTATTGTTGCCAGTGAGACCCATTGGGGTCGAGGTGTTTGTGGTTACCGTGTTGTTTTGGGTAGCCCCTGCTGAGCCAGTGACTTGTTGAGGCTCACTCCCCTACAGTTCTTTTCAGGGCTTGCCGTGTGTTTGGCTTGCAGTGGCGTTGTGACAGACTTGTACCACCAGCAGTAGTTTAGTAGTTAGGGTTGTGTGAGCTTGTGCTCCCTCGGGGTATGCCCAGGTAGTTGTACTCTTTTTAATTGGACATGTATTAATGTAATGGGACAGTTGTACAAATTTGTGAACAGATATGAGCACATGTACTTCTTGTGTCTTATATTCTTGTGGTTTGTCTTTTGTACTCTTACTGGACTCTAGTGTGAGATATCCCTTGCGACACTTCGGTGCGTTCGCGGGAGGCGGATCTGGATATGGAGCCTTAATGGGCATAAATACCCCGGTCCGTTACACAAACTGTCGTATACACAAAGAAGATTTAAATTACATGTCAAGTTTTTGTAGCAATTGCATATGTCAAGATTTCTGTTGCAAATTGCGCCCTTATTAATGGCATGTCTGCCTCAGTGAACCTCCACTCTATGTAACCCTTCTTGGAGATGGTTTCCATGAACTTTATCACAAATAGAGCATAGTTTGCACTATCAGAGGGCTCGTCTGGGCACGATCATCATATATCATCTCTAGTGGGTCATCCATATTGCCGCAAAATTTAAAAAATACATCTAGCAGAGTAACCTACGCACATACACTGGTTAGCATATTTTTTCTGTGGACCAACATATGGAGAAGTTGTAAGTATTTGGTACTTACCCATCTTTTTGCCGCAACCATGTACTTCTTACTCCTTTTGATTGAATTATATGATGTGGCTCTCTTCTTCTTCACATAAACCACCAGTAGGTGTCAGTGGTTGCTTTTAAATAAGATTAAGAATAAGAGATCCACTTTGTCAATATCTCCTCGAGTGGCCATGTTAGGAAGGGAGTGTTTCATCATTTTTACCCTCTCTGAAATTTTTGACCTGTTGCTTTGAAAGTGTGTACTAAGAGGCAGGTGTGTACGTGCATATATGATACTCATTGGGTGATTTCTCAATCTTGTCAATAAGGAATTGGAAACCAATATCAATTGCTTGAAATTAAAATGTAAGTCATAGTGAGTCTAAATACCTCAACACTTGGCATTACATTAATATATAAGCACTTACTAAATCTACAATGAACATTCCAAAAGAATGGCATGAACATGTTCTCGACTTACAAAACCATCGCACTACTATTCATGACTTTTGTCATATTCAACATACAAAAGTTGTTTAAGTTATATGTTTCACCATATACTTGAATAATAGACAATTAGTAAAGATTAATCATCACTAGGTTGGCAAAGAAACATGTGGACAATTGTTTTTTACTCCTCAAGCAATAAATCATGCCCACAAAAATCTCTCTTGGATTCAAGGAACGGCTACAACAAGAAGACACTCAACACTTAAGAAATTATATACAAAATTACTAGGTTTCACGAATTATATTTACAAAATTACTAGGTTTCATGAATTATATTAATTGGAATGGTAGTTTCTAAGCAAGTATATTACAAAAATGGTAAATTACTTGGCCATGTTTTATTAAATTGGTAGCTTCAGGCCTCATCTCATGGCGATCACCTTATATTCTTCCTTCTCCTCCTCCTCCTCTTCCTTCCATCTCCAACTTATCAATTTCCTTCTTCCCCTACTCATCTTCCCCTTCTCCTCCTCCTACTCCATGTCTTCGTTTTCTCCCCTCTAGATTCATCTTCTCCTTCTCCACCTCTCCCTTACTCTATTTTTCACCTTCTTTTTGGTATGACCAGGATTTCTGTATGGAGACATTGTAGACATAGAAGGTGTCGAACATCTCTCTCTTTCACATGTCAATAAATTGAGGAAATAGAATGCTCATCCATAGTAGCCACATTATCAGCCATGCCTACAACTTTGTCTAATTCATCCACATCCATGGGGGTTGGGCAGGTTGATGAACCTCTTCCTTCTTCACTTTGGCCCAAATTTGTTATGTCTCTGGCTTCATTTTCAGGTCTAGTAGTGGAGGATTTTCTTTCATCATGTACCTCTTCATCTACTTAAAAAGGATCCAAGCTTTGTTCAAATTCTTCTACTCCCTCTTGTTTGCCTATCTCTCTCTTCAATCATACACACTACAACTGTTAGCTCTTTGACCATTTTTGACATAACTCTTGTAACGTAGTGGTCATTCGGATCTGTGTTTATTGGTTCTGGTGTGGTGCTCATGTCCAAGAGATGGTCATTGGGCTTTGTTTGTGGTTCCCGTGCGTTGTGTGGGCGTTGTGAGCCTTAGCTCTTAGCCCATTGGTTCACTAGTTGTGAACGCGACGGGCCATGTCATCGCGTTTTGAAACGCGTCGGCCTCCTACGTCGCGATTCACAGAACCGCCTTTGTAGGCAGTGGCGTGTCGGTTTTCGAAAGGCGACGGTTATGGTCGTCGCATTTAAGAGTTAAACGCGACGCCTAACTGTTGAACCACTCTTTATTACCTTCATATTTTGGTGTTAACAAAACTTATGATTAGATTTGTTTTTGATTATTTTGGTACTAACAAAATTTATGATGTAACTTAAATTGAATATTTTGTTTCATCTGTGTCGCATCAATCTCATAGCAAAATGCTAAGTCTTTCATTGATGCAATATTTGGCGCACTAAAATGATAAAGTCGATGTCTAACTCATATACATCGATTTCTGTTTAAGTGCCAAAGCAACAAGCGCGACGATTTGCTAAGAAGTCGATGCCATAACGATTTCATAAGTGTTCGCAACAATTTCTTCTGTAAGCGCAACAATTTGTTAAGAAGTCGATGCCGTAACGATTGATAAGTGGCCATAACGATTTCTTCTTTGAGCGCATTGATTTGATAAGAAATCGTTCCCATAACGATTCCTTAAGTGACCAAAAAGATTTGATAAGAAGTCGATGCCATAACAATTTCATAAGTGATCACATCGACTCTTCAGGTGATCAGAACGATTTGCTTTCACAACGATTTCATAAGTTACACAACGATTTGATCGTGTAACGATTCGTCAAGTAAAACATCGATTTTATCGTATAATGATTTGTCTTGTAAGCGCAACGATTTGCCTTCCACAACGATTTCTTTAGACCGTAACGATTTCTTAAGTGAACGCATCGACTTGTCTTTCACATCGATTTGTTCATAAACTTGTAACGATTTACTATAAATGAACAACGATTGTATAAGTCATATTCACATAGATTTCTCTTGAATATTTTGAAAGTGTTTTTGGCTCTTAAATGAAAAGTCAAATATCTTCTGACAAAAAGTTGCATGCATATTTCAGAAGTCTTGTCAAATAGATATGAACTACTATTTTCAGCATGTTAGCAGAAACACAGTGGTACGCACAGTTTATCATAAACACTCTCTTATGCTAACACTCTCTTCTATGCTGACAGATCTCGAAGACCACCAGAATATGATTAAGACAAATGAAGAGAAAGATCAGCAACGACTAGAAGAGCTCCAACGGATCTCTTCAACGGATCTATTCTAAAGCTGCTCATATAAAAGATGGAGCATTGCTGAAGAAGAATGAGGAGCCTTCCTGAATATCTTTGAAGGAGTGTACAACTGTGAGAAGAACCTTCACGCCACAAACACTCAGAGAAAGAGAAAAGAGCTCGAGCCAAAATCTACAGAAGCTTTCAAAGCAGAAGTCTTCATCGCCTTCAAGCATTCTCTCTTCCATTCTCCCTATGCTCATTGTAATCTTGGGGGAGAGTCTGTGACTGTGAGCTAGAGTTCATTGTGTCCATCTTGTAATAGCTCCCAGTCTGATCTTTCTTTTTAAGAAAGACTCTTGTCCAACTGTAGGATTGTATACAGTAGATAACCCAGCTAGGGGTTTGTGTTTAGCTGAACCAAACTGGGGTTTGTACCAGTTGATAACTAGCTAGGGGTTAGTGTCTAGCAGAACCGCACTGGGGTTGTTTTCCAGGAGGTTTGCTTCTGAGCCTGTAAAAGAAGTGGGCTGCCTTCTTACCCGGGAAAGAGAAGAAGATCTGGTGGGGTATCCAGGGTGTTGTAGTGTCCTTGAAGGGGACTGTACCTTCGGTTAGTGAAATCCCAAGAGTTTGCTTGGGGACTGGACGTAGGACTTCCATGTGGATGGGCCGAACCAGGATAAATCTCTTGTGTCCTTTTGTGTGATTATTTACTTGCTTCCGCACTGCACTCTTTATCACACTAACACTAACCAAACTTTCAAGTGTTAATTTTCTTGTGTGCTTAAGTTTCCTTTGTTGCAGAAATTCAGAAAAACCTATTCACCCCCCCCTCTAGGTTAAGTTGCTGCCGTACATAAAGGACCAACACTAACTACATCGCGATTTTGAATGTGACTTAAATACGGAACCTTCTGTGGAGTTTTCCGGTGGTTCGTGTGGCGCGGGGTCGACGCGAGGAGCGTGTCTGGAGTGTGGGTGCACCGGCGATGTGGCAGTTTCTGCGTTCTTCGGGCTTCTTCAGCTGGTAGGGAGACTCCCCTTGTGTTTTAGTTTACTTTAATTGGTTTAAAGGGGAGGGAACATGTATGGGTGGTTTTCCATATCATGTTTATCATGTTTACTACTTTGGTTTGATATTTGGATCGGATAGGTGTGGGTTTTCCCCGTGGAGAAGGTGGGTTCGGCCTGTGAGCTGAACCCACTGTCGTGTTTAAAACACGATGGAGTGCACCGTCGTGTTTGCATCGACGCGTTGCATCGTCGCGTTTTGGTTTTGTCGGTTATGTTGTGGCGGTTGCTTGGACGCGACCATTTGACCTGTCGCATTCTTCTTGAACACGACGGTATGGTCTGACGTGATTTAGTGAGGTGGTTTGCATGGTCCTTATCGCGACATATCGTTCTGTCGTGATTTGGACGTTGACTGTGTTGTTTGATCGATCGGGCCTAAAGGCGACATATCGGGCCATCACGACATGGTCACAACACTGGGCCTTGTCGCTTTAAGGTTTTGAAAGGCATCCAAGCAGGTCATCAAGATTTGAAAGGCGACGCCTGTGTCCGGCGCGTTTCAGCTTCTGTGGTTGTTTGTGGTGTTTGGGCAATAAGGTTCCAGCATGAACTAGCCTCGGTCCTTTAATGTCTTTTATAGGTTATTTAAGATGGTTTCATTAGTAAAGCATGAGTAGGGTTAAGAGTTGGTATATGATTATTAAGTGGTTATTGTATATGTGTTTAATGTGGTAATAGAGGTCATGAGATGACCAATGACATGCCAGGTTATTATTGATTAATGTAGTTCATGTATGTGTCTGTGTATGATAGCTTGTAGGTCACATGGTGACCGGGGACAAGCTATTCCTGACACTTGTACCGTGGCTTGTAATAAATATTATTTATGTATGTATCGTGGTTTGTGCGTTACTGAGTTTGGTGCTCTAGTGCCTATTCCAGAATACCTCTTCAGTTGGGTATCCTAGGTTCTGTGTGAGCAAGGCACGTGTGTTTTGTTGTGCCGGAGCGTGTCCTGATACGGTGTGTACTACAGAGGTCTGAGTCGTCTTCCTGGACACCCTCACTCCTGTGTTGAGTTGTACGTCCGGCTGAGGGAAAGATGACTGGGGGCAGCGACTTGTGTTTGTGGGCGTGCAGTCGCTTGTAGCGCGCTCGTGGTTGGGGGGACAGACACCAGTAGACGTACTGGTCCCCAGCTAGTCCTGTGTTTCCAGTGCCTCACTTTGGGGAGCTCGGGCCAGAGTCCCTAAAGGTGTCAGGCATGGATCTGCAGCTGTGTGGTCTGCAGGCGTGGTGTTGGTGGTCTCCACTGTTCTTTGTCTTGTGGTTGTGGAGCTGCAGTTGGACCTTTCGTCCGTAACTACGAGACTGAGAGGTAGTTATTATGTTGTGTTGTCCGGGTTGGATACTGGCATCATGAACCATAGTCTATTCCTGTGTGGTGGCATCGTTCTTTCCGACACGTTCATTGCCAGTGGTTGTGGTTTGTGAGTGGTGACTCACCAGTTGTGGTTTGACCCGTTGTGGTGTGCCTTGTTGGAGGCACAGTTGCGTTGAAGCTTTGTGGTGGTACCTCGTGGTGGTAGGTACTTGTACCTTCGTGGGTATCTGTTCTTGTGGTACGTTGTGTACCAGCTTTTTAGGTGTTGAGGTGGAGCTGTGCTCTGTGGAGGTCGTGTGGTGAGACCATCCACCCGTTGTGTTTTACCCTTCTTTGGATAAGCTTCCGATTGTGGTTTTAGTGTGTGATGGATTGGCTTGCTAATGCCAGTCTTGCTACTCTACGTGGGTAGGTTGCCGGTGAAGCTCGTAGCTGAACGCGCGACATAGTTGACTGTGTATTTTCCGTTGTATCGAGTTCATTGCACACGTCAAAATGCTCGCCTTCTCTAATACTGTCTCACGAATTTAAAATTGCTAAGATGAACTAATAGAGTGGTGAGAACAGGTCATATCACGGAGAGGCAAAATAAAGTTTGAATTAAAAACTACTTCGATTTGAAATCTCTATCGGCGATGCATTGAACGTGAATCACTGTACCCTCTCAATTGAGGGATCAAACAGGTCGACAAAAATATGAGCTAGAAACTAACAAACCAATTTACCCCTATAGCTCAGGTGATGAACGGTCAACAAAAGTAACTCATCACAAATATCAGATCAGAATGAGACAGTGAAAGAGAACTCAACTAGAAATTAAAGGGGAAGACAACAGAACCATCTCTCCCAGTCCAACCATTAAACTACAAACAGAGGACTTAACAATTGCACTGGCTCAATTCCACTAAGAACAGAAGATAGAAAGAAGAAAATAGAACACTCTGATCTGATCCTTTCAACACATTGCACATAAGAGCGTAAAGAACTATCGGATTTAAGAAAAAATGCATAGAAAAGACTAAAGAAAGATGTTGATATCGTAAAACTGCTTAGAAGGAAAGAACTGTCTGCTATTCACACAGAGCGAAGAAAACTTAGCTAATTTGAATTAAATGCTACTGAATTGAATTCTGGAACATAAATGGAAACCAAAATCAAACACCACAGCAGTCGAATCCCCAAATCTCCACAGCTTTCTAAACTCAGAAGAACAGAAAATACAAGTAGAAATAAAAGCTAAACAATACTCACATCCGAACCCAATTCCCTTCTGCACAACTCTCACAGAGCAAGAAAGGCATGTGACAACTCCACTAGTTCGGATGAGCTAGAACAGAAGAAATTCCAATCGAACCAGACAAGTCCCTCCATGCTCTGTTGAATGGAAATAAATACAGAAAAATGATAGAATTAAAATCTGAACTAAGAAACAACCCACCCCCGATCTGCTCTGCACTACGAAGAACAGAAAATGAGACAATTCAAGAAATCAAACTGGAGAACTGGAGAACCCCTGGTGCTCTGCTCTCCGGATGAGCAGAACTCTATCTATATCACGCTATCACAATTATTGAATTATGCAGATCTGGTGAATCGAAGAACAAAAGACATTGCCTCCCTGCTCCTAGAGAACCCCTCCTTCGCAGAACCTCCGGATGTAGAAGAAACAACAAGAAAAATCCCACAGAAGAAATGAAATAATGCAAACGAAATGGAAATTTTCACACAATTAAACTAAACGTAGAAGTGCTATAAACGCCACTGAAGACATGGAAGAGCTCAACATAGAAGAAACAGTAGTCTTCGTCAAACGAAATACAAAGGAAATTGGATCTAACTTCGTTCAGTTGCCCCAACAAGAATGAGAGAATACAGAAATAATCTGGAAGTGAAAATTTCCCAAAATCTCACTGGCTAACTCCCCCCTCCACTACGGGAAGAACAGCAAAATACAAACTAAAATTCTAAAAAAAAACTCAAACTCTCCAATCTTCAACAGTAGAAGAACAAAAAGAACCCTCACTTCTCTGTAATACGAAGAACAAGAGAATGGAAATAAAAAAAAAAAAAATTTCTCCAAATTTCTACCAGCCGAACCCTCCTCCAACTCAAGAACACCCTCCCTGCTCTGCTGTTCTAACAGGAAGAAGAAAGAAAATGGAAACTGAAAATGCCAAAAGAATTCAAACTCTCCTCCTTGGCAAAGCCCCCGTGCTCAGATGGCCTTCGGGGTCTTCTTATAGGCGCCCTGGCCACATCTGCTTCACACGCACCACTGCACAGTTGGCATCTATCCGGCTATCTCAGCACTGCTCAGCACCACACCGGCCAACAGCTCAGCATCGCACGCCATCACCCCAGCCAGATCGCCTTCGCCCTACCCGCACGAGCTTGGCCTCAGCCCCATCTCTATCGGACCAGTAGCTTGGCCCAGTCAGCAGATCTGAACCGCTTGCACAGCACCTTCAGATGGCCAGCCCTTCTGCAGGCCTCCTCCATCGCCCCAACCAGCCGAGCAGCAGTGCTCAGCCCCAAATCTGCTTCCAGGAGCTTCCAGGCGGCCTGCTAGGAAGAAAGAAGAATTTTAAACAAAATGTGTGTAACCTATTCTAATGAGAAAAAAGGCATAAAGTCCCTGGGGGTATGTGCGTGTTGGAATTGGGTAAGGTATACTATTATTTAATGAGAAGGGAGTGAGTTATGTATTAAAATTCTATTATTTATTTATTGAAATTGGGTGGGGTGTGTGGTATGATTTAAAAATGTGATTTATTTACAACTAATATGTCTAAGATTTATTAAAAGATGATCGTTAAAATATAAAACCTAAAAATTATTTATGTACAATATACTTGCAAAAGGAGAAAACACTTTATTAGTCAAACTACTCTAAATGTATTGATTTTAAACCTAACTATGTGTTCTTCACAAAAATTAACTAAAATGCTCGAAAACTTATCCGTGGATGAAATGAAAATTAAACTACAAATATACATTATTTATGAACAAAGACTATCTAAAGTTAACTGTATGTATGAATTTTAACCTGAAAAATTGTACAGTTATCACTCCCCCCTACTTGAACATTGCTAGTCCCTTAGCAATAAAAATTACTTCACATACAAGACTAGAAGATGCAATGTCTCATATTAAATAACCATCATGTAAATGATTAATGTAATGATATGTCTTTCCTAATTGTAGGGGTATGGCAAGAAATTGTGCACAAAAGGTAGCTCACTTAAGAGTTCACATCAGCCCTTCTGGAGCTCCTCTGCCTCAGCAATATGGAGATTAGATTGATTCGAGGGAAAAGAATTGTGGAATAAGATCCTTGCTCAGTCAGATCGGGTTGTTTCTTTCAGTTCCATTCTGCCCAACTTCCTTGAGGATTATTTTCTGAGTTGAGGACTTTTTCCCCTTTATTTGCACTTTGTGCACTCAGATTTCTTTTTCATCCATAATGTGCACAACCCATCACTTTTCAAGAGTAACGAGTCTAACTTTACTCAGATCCAGGGCATTTTTTATGGATATTTTTTCTTTTGCTTTTGCTTTTGCTTTTGCTTTTGCATTTTGCTTTTCTTTTCTTTTCCTCTTATAGGAAGGATGGACAGTCAGGTTCCTTGATCACACACCTTCACTTCCATCACAATTCACTTAAGGGGAGGGGAGAAAACCAATCGCCTCTCTCCTACTAGCCTTGACAAATTTGCTACATTCGGGTTCAGATAGTCTAAGTGGCTGTGTAGTGTGTGTATGAAAACTTCTTGCCATAAATCCTTACATAAGGTAGACAATGAGTACATGTAATCTTTTACTAGAGGCTACCTAACATGGATTTTTGCAAGGGAATGTGACAACTACAACAATTTAATGGTTAAAGATCAGACAAATAGTCTGTGAAATGACAAGCATTTTTATTCAAAGATGAAACATGTGAATTTTATTTGCATATGTACAAGCTCAGAAAGGAAATGAAGCATTGGTTAGGGTAAGAACTATGAATGCATGCTTTATTCTACCTCTCCCCCCTACTTATTTACAGGAAAAGAAAGTAAGATAGAGAATTACCTGATAAAAGAAGTCTGTACACATGGGTTGCCTCCCAAAAGCGCTAAGTTTATCGTCTTCAGCCAGACGCAATTAGGCTTCACTTGGCTCATCTAGCTTGGTAGACTCAACTTTCAAGGAAGGCGGGTTTTCAAAAAAATGCTTTACCTCTGCCCATTAACAGTGGACGATTGTCCAGTTTTAGGATCAAGAATAACGACAGCGCCATTGTCATAGACTTTGACAACCATGTAAGGCCCATCCCACCGGGACTTCAATTTTCCCGGAAAAAGACGAAACCGAGAATTAAATAGCCAGACTTTATCATGCACTTGAAAAGTTTTTCTATGAATGTGTTTGTCATGGAATGCTTTGGCCTTGGCTTTATAGATCTTGGAACTTTCGTAGGCCTCATTTCTGAGCTCTTCTAGCTCATTCAGATGAAGGGTCCTTTGTTGACCAGCTTGGGCTAAGTCAAGATTGACTTGTTTAATAGCCCAATAGGCTCTATGCTCAAGTTCGACCGGCAAATGACATGATTTTCCAAAGACACGCGGTAAGGGGACATTCCAATGGGAGTTTTGAAAGCAATTCTGTAGGCCCACAATGCATCATCTAACCTTTCTGACCAGTATTCCTATCAGGCCTAACCGACTTTTGAAGAATGTTTTTAATCTCCCTGTTTGATACTTCCACTTGGCCACTAGTTTGGGGATGGTAAGGTGTTGCTAGCTTATGGGTGATCCCATACTTCCTTAGGAGGGTCCTAAATTGGGTGTTAATGAAATGAGGTCCTCCATCACTAATGATTGCTTTGGGCCACCCAAATCTAGAAAAGATGTTTTTCTGAACAAATTTGATGACCACCTTATGATCATTGGTCTTTGTGGCTATGGCTTCTATCCATTTGGACACATAGTCAACAGCAACTAGAATGTATGTGTATCCAAAGGATGGTGGAAAATGTCCCATAAAGTCTATCCCCCAAACATCAAAAATCTCTACAACCAAAATGGGGTAAGAGGCATCATGTCCTTTTTAGAAATGTTTCCCATGGTTTGACATCTAGGACAGGCCTTACAAAATTGGTGGGCATCCTTAAACAATGTGGGCCAATAGAAACCAGAGTCTAAGACCTTAGCAGCGGTCTTCTTTCCTGAAAAATGCCCTCCACAAGCAAGAGAATGGCAAAACTTGAGGACACTTTGATGCTCACTCTCAAGGACACATCTTCTTATCACTTGGTCTGGTCCTATGAAAAATAGCTCCGGATCCTCCCAAATAAAATACTTGTCCTAGCAAAGAATCTCTCTCTTTCATTTTTGGTCCAATCTCCAGGTACTCGTCCAATGACCTTATAATTCACAATGTGTGCATACCATGGAGATGAAACATTAGAGACAGCTAAAATGTGCTCATCCGGAAAGCATCTCTAATAGGCATAGAGTCCAGGGCAATTATTCTAGACAAATGGTCAGCTACCACATTCTTGGACCCTTTCTTATCATGAATTTCTAGATCAAACTCCTGTAATAAAAGGATCCATCTGATCAACCTAGGCTTGGCATCCTCTTTGACAAGCAAATGCCTTAATGCAGCATGGTCAGTGAAAACAATGATTTTGGCTTCTAAAGGTAAGATATGAACTTCTCTAAGGCAAAGACAACAGCTAGGAGCTCTTTCTCAGTGGTTGTGTATCGAATCTGAGTGTCATTCAATGTTCTGCTTGCATAATAAATCACCACAGATCCTTTATCAGTTTTCTGGCCCAAAATAGCACCTACTGCATAATCTGAAGCATCCACATTATCTCAAATGGTAATGACCAATCTGGAGATTGTAGAATTGGAGCTCTGGTCAAAATGTCTTTTAATTCCTCAAAGGCTTTATGACAAGCTTCATCAAAAATGAATGGAGTGTCTTTTAACAAAGAAGTTAATGGCCTTGCATTTTGGAAAAATCTTTGATGAACCTCCTATAGAATCCGGCATGACCAAGGAAGGATCGAATTTGTTTGACAGAGTTGGGAGGAGGTAATTCGGAAATGAGATTTACCTTGGCTTTATCTACCTCTATCCCTCTCCCTGAGACAATATGCCCTAAGACAATTCCCTCCTTAACCATGAAGTGGCTCTTTTCCCAACTTAAGACAAGATTGGCATTAATGCATCTTTTGAGCACTTCAGTCAAATGGTCGAGGCATGAATCAAAGTCATTTCCAAACACAGAGAAATCATCCATGAAGACTTCTAAGTAATCCCCAACCATGTCTGAGAAAATAGACAACATGCAACGTTGAAAAGTTGCAGGGGCATTGCACAGCCGAATGGCATGCGTCTAAAGGCAAAGGTTCCAAATGGACATGTGAAAGTTGTCTTTTCTTGGTCATCGGGGTGAATAGCCACTTGGTTATACCCTGAGTATCCATCAAGGAAACAAAAGAATTTTTGGCCTGCCAGTTTCTCTAAGATTTGGTCAATGAAAGGTAAGGGGAAATGGTCTTTCTTGGTCATTGCATTCAGTTTACGATAGTCAATGCACACTCTCCATCCTGTAGCCAGCCTAGTGGGAATGAGCTCACCTTTTCAGTTTGAATCACAGTTAGTCCAGACTTTTTAGGCACAACTTGAGTTGGACTAACCCACTGGCTATCAGAGATGGGATAAATAATTCTGCATCCAGCCATTTGACAATTTCCTTCTTAACAACTTCTTTCATGTTGGGATTAAGTCTTCTTTGCATTTCGATTGAACTTTGGCATTCTCTTCTAAGTAGATGCGATGTGTGCAACTGAAGGACTTATCCCTCTCAAATCATCAATGTCCAACCTATAGCTTCTTATGACTCTTCAAATTTCAATCAATTTCTTCTCCTGCCCTTCCTCAAGATCACTAGCAATTATGATGGGCCAAGTCTCGTTCTCTCCAAGAAAGATGTACTTCAACTAGCAGGGAGTGGTTTTAGCTCAACCTTAGGAGGACACTCAGATGGAATTGATGGATCACTATCCTGAAATAAAGAGTTAAATTGTCCTTCCTCTCCCTCAAACCCTAGAGCACAGGGTTGGTCTACCATTTCTTCCACGCAAGATTCTTCAAGGTATCTACCACTAGACAGCTTTCTCCTAGGTCATGATGCCTAGATGCCCTAAAAATGTTGATACTAACCCGCCTATCTCCAAATGATATATCCATCATCCCGGTAGCACAGTCAATATTGGCTCTAGCTGTGGCCAAAAAGGTCTACCAAGGATGATGGACTGAGTCAAATCTTGAGGAGTGTTCATGTCCAAAATGATGAAATCGGCCGGAAGTAACAATCATTGATTTTCACAATAACGTCCTCAACTAAGCCTTTGGAGTGGTGACAGAACGATCGGCTAGTTGAGGACAACAGAAGTGGGTTTCAATTCTCCTATCTTGAATTTCTCAAAAATAGCAGAAGGTAAGATTGACACTGCCTCCCAAATCTAAAAGGCCGCTCTCAAAAGTGACTCCACCGATGGTGCAAGGAATTAGTGGAGTGCCTGGATCTTTAAGCTTCTTAGGGAGTTGGTTTAAGACAATGGTACTCACAATTTCTGGAGAATTATTGTTTCAGTTTTGTTTCTCACTTCACGTTTTGGAGTACACATTTCTTTTAGAAATTTGGCATATGCAGGCACATGCTTGATGGCATCAAGCAGAGGAATGTTGATGTGAACTGTTTTTAAACAGTTCCAAGAGTTCTTCATTGCCAGTTGGTTTTTTTTATTTTTAGCTTTAAGGCTTCAGGAAAAGGGACTCTTGGAATGTAACAGTTTGGATCTTCATTCCTCTTGATTGTGTCTAGGGTTCTTCATTTATTTTCTCTTTTCCCTTGGATTTGTCTTTTTCAACATTTCTTCAATTTCTTCTTCAATTTCAATTCAATTTCCTTTTCTGTATCCTCGTAATGTTGACATGTGTGGTGAGGATTTAGTCTGATCTTTCCACTTCTTAAAGTAGACACAGTTTTAGCATTTTCTACTTGTGGGCCCCTAGCTTGGGCAGGAGGATGATCCTGTTGTATAGGTTGATTTTGATTTTGTGGTGCAGGAATGTTCTGGACAAAGCTTGTTGTGGGTTCTGTGGTGGAGGACCATTTGGTCTAGCAGGTGGTGGTCTGTACCCCTGAGCTTGATGGTATTGCTGGTTCTGATAGAATCCGGGAGGGTTATTCCTTGGGTTTGCTACAGCCTGACTTGGCAATGCCCTACTTCCCTCCTTTGACATACATCAGCAATTGAGACTCTATCCTTGCCAATTTTGTTGAAAATTTTGGTTTTGAGTTTGATATTGAGTTTGTTGTTCTTGCACAGTTTGGCATAGAGTCGCCATCATGTTCTGGAGTTGATTCATTTTATCATCCCAATTAGGTTGAGGAGGTGGTGGTTGATATGAAGGTTGTGGCAATTTGTATGAGCAAATTGATTGGAATTTTGATTTCCTTGGAATTGTGGAGGTTTTGAGTTAGAAGATTGGCCAAATCCCGAATTCTGATTGGGATAGGATTGACCGTACATGGATTGCTTGAAGGCGGGTTGGGAAACTTGTTCAGATTGATTTTTCCATGAAAAGTTTGGATGGTTTCTCCAACCAGGATTGTATGTGTTAGAGTATGGATCATAGGAGGGTTTGTAGAAGCCTTGAGCAGCTTGGACTTGTTCCTGAATGAAAGGAGGTAATTGGGCAGTTGGGACAGCATTGGTGGGGTGAGCTGGGCTAGCACACATAGCACAAGTTTCAGGTTGTTGAGAAAATTGGGTGTGGCTTGCCCAGTCAAAGATAATAATTGATCAAATTTCTGTTCCAACTTCTGCTCCAATCTTTGGTCAAGTCTAGCTATCAGATCTTCTACCCTAGAGTCTGGTTCCCCTCTTCCTCTTACTTCATACATCCCTGCCTTCTTCACAGGTCCTAACGCTCTCTCATAAGAGTAGAGTGAGCATGATTGATAGAGTTCTCACTCAATTTTCAAAAAGATTATATGCCTCATCCTCACTCTTAGTCATGAATGCTCCCCCACACGAAGCATCAACCATTTGCCTATTCGATTCAGTTAAACCTTCATAAAAAGCTTGAACTATTTGCCACCTCGACAAACCATGATGGGGGAATTTTCTAAGCAACTCCTTTAGTCTTTCCCATGATTCATGCATTAATTCTCCCGGGTGTTGGGAAAATCCAGTGATTGCTCTTCTCATGGTGTTTGTTCGGCCAATCGGGTAAAATTTCTTTAAAAATTCCTGCTGCATTTCTGGCCATGTTGTGATAGTTCTCCCTATGGTTCCCAACCAATGTTTGGCCTTGTCTTTTAAGGAGAATGGAAAGGGTCAACCTTAAGGCATTTTCAGTGAAGTTTTGGATCCTTACAGTGGAACAGATCTCTAGAACTCATCTATATGCCTATAAGGATCTTCATTGGATTGCCATAGAAGGATGGCAACATTTGAATGGTTCCAGGTTTGATCTCAAAATGATTTGCCGGAATTTCTGGCCTAATGCAAGTGGCAGGTTGATAGTCAGAAGGAATGAAGTATTCCTTCATTGTCTGGGTGCAGCCTCTTCTACATTTCTAACAACTTGGTTCTGGTTTTGATGGCCATCATCCTATGAAAGAATCTTTCAATCTCGTCTATAGGTTGAGCCAAATCTAAGTCCAGAGAACGTCTACCAAGCATACACAGATGAAAAGCCCTCTATTTATGATTTTTGAATTTTTAAGATTTTTATTGATTTTTGATGATTTTTTAAACAAACACAAACAAACAAACACTTTCAAATCAAATTAACCTACCACTAAGTGTTCCTTGGACTTATGTTATTTTTCTCAAATCAGATTTATGCTTGCTTAAATCCATTCTAACTCTTCTTGTACCGGCCAGGTAAGAGGTGAGTAGAGGGAGGCCCCCCTTGCTTTCGCAAGGACCCAATTAAATAACCTCTAACTCACTTAAGCGTAAGCTTTTTAACCTCTAATCCTAGACACCAGACTCAAAGAGAAGTCTTAGAATTAAGAAAGAACAAATCTAATTATGAACCCTAGGGCCAAGTCTACTGATTTTTATTAAAAGCTTAGGACAATGCAAGAATGTGGATTTTTTTTGTGATTTTTGGGCAAAGGAAAGGGTGATGAAATCCCTCACCTTATTTTTTTATTCTAATGGGTGAAGCCCTTAAGCAGTCCCATTTAAAAATGTGAAGTGCACAAAACAAATTGAACAATAGATTTTCTAATGCTAAGTCTAATGCATGAAACAAGAGTTAGAAACCTTACCTTTCCCCCACACTCTTCAATGCAAGAAAAAGATGACAATTAATATGACAATTAAGATGATGAATGTCCTAAAACATGAGATTCTAATCTTGAGAAATGAAATTTATTTACAAACAAACGGCTAACATGGAAGAGTGATTTGGGAATTTTTTTAGATTTTGAATTTTTTAATTTTTATTTGATTTTTAAACTGAATGAAATGAAATTTAACTAAGAAAATATGAAGTGATACTATAGACTAATGCCAAACCAATCAAACCACCAAGAGGCCAATTATTACATGCCAACGTGAAAGAAATCTCTGTACATGCACAGAGAATACATCAAAGCCTCACTACAAAGTTCACTCACACTCTTTCTATCTAAAATTCGGAATTAAAAGCAATTAAAAAAAAATTCAGCAAGCTCCTCCTCCAATGGGCCTCAAATGCCAAGCCCAATCTCCAAGTTCCTCTCTTGTGCAAATCTGAAATGAAAGCCCAACAACAAGTCAATAAAAAGCCCAATGCAAATGAAATCAAATCAAAAGCAGAATAAATCAAACTCTAATGCCTCCCCGGCCACGGCGCCAAGATGAACGTGCGACATAGTTGACTGTGTATTTTCCGTTGTATCGAGTTCATTGCACACGTCAAAATGCTCGCCTTCTCTAATACTGTCTCACGAATTTAAAATTGCAAAGATAAACTAATAGAGTGGTGAGAACAGGTCATATCCACGGAGAGGCAGAATAAAGTTTGAATTAAAAACTACTTCGATTTGAAATCTCTATCGACGATGCATTGAACGTGAATCACTGTACCCTCTCAATTGAGGGATCAAACAGGTCGACAAAAATTGAGCTAGAAACTAACAAACCAATTTACCCCTATAGCTCAGGGGATGAACGGTCAACAAAAGTAACTCATCACAAATATCAGATCAGAATGAGACAGTGAAAGAGAACTCAACTAGAAATTAAAGGGGAAGACAACATAACCATCTCTCCCAGTCAACCATTAAACTACAAACAGAGGACTAAACAATTGCACTGGCTCAATTCCACTAAGAACAGAAGATAGAAAGAGAAAAAGAAAAACACTCTGATCTGATCCTTTCAACACATTGCACATAAGAGCGTAAAGAACTATCGGATTTAAGAAAAAATGCATAGAAAAGACTAAAGAAAGATGTTGATATCGTAAATTGCTTAGAAGGAAAGAACTGTCTACTATTCACACAGAGCGAAGAAAACTTAGCTAATTTGAATTAAATGCTACTGAATTGAATTCTGGAACATAAATGGAAACCAAAATCAAACACCACAGCAGTCGAATCCCCAAATCTCCACAGCTTTCTGAACTCAGAAGAACAGAAAATACAAGTAGAAATAAAAGCTAAACAATACTCACATCTGAACCCAATTCCCTTATGCACAACTCTCACAGAGCAAGAAAGGCATGTGACAACTCCACTAGTTCGGATGAGCTAGAACAGAAGACATTCCCAATCGAACCAGACAAGTCCCTCCACGCTCTGCTGAATGAAATAAAATACAGAAAAATTATAGAATTAAAATCTGAACTAAGAAACAACCCACCCCCGATCTGCTCTGCACTACGAAGAACAGAAAATGAGACAATTCAAGAAATCAAATTGGAGAACTGGAGAACCCCCTGGTGCTCTGCTCTCCGATGAGCAAAACTCTATCTATATCACGCTATCACAATTATGAATTATGCAGATCTGGTGAATCGAAGAACAGAAGACATTGCCTCCCTGCTCCTAGAGAACCCTCCTTCACAGAACCTCCGGATGTAGAAGAAACAACAAGACAAATCCCACAGAAGAAATAAAATAATGCAAACGAAATGGAAATTTTCACACAATTAAACTAAACGTAGAAGTGCTATAAACACCACTGAAGACATGGAAGAGCTCAACACAGAAGAAACAACAGTCTTCGTCAAACGAAATACAAAGGAAATTGGATCTAACTTCGTTCAGTTGCTCCAACAAGAATGAGAGAATACAGAAATAATCTGGAAGTGAAAATTTCCCAAAATCCCACTGGCTAACTCCCCCCTCCACTACAGGAAGAACAGCAGAATACAAACTAAAATTCAAAAAAAAAAACTCAAACTCTCCAAATCTTCAACAGCAGAAGAACAAAAAGAACCCTCATTTCTCTGTACTACGAAGAACAAGAGAATAGAAATAAATAAATAAAAAAATTCTCCGAATTCCTACCAGCCGAACCCTCCTCCAACTCAAGAACACCCCTCCCTCTGCTCTGCTGTTCTAGCGAGAAGAAGAAAGAAAATGGAAACTGAAAATGCCAAAAGAATTCAAACTCTCCTCCTTGGCGAAGTCCCCGTGCTCGGATGGCCTTCAGGGTCTTCTTATAGGCGCCCTGGCCACATCTGCTTCACACGCGCCACTGCACAGTTGGCATCTATTCGGCCATCTCAGCACTGCTCGGCACCACACAGGCCAACAGCTCAGCATCGCACGCCATCACCCCAGCCAGATCGCCTTCGCCTACCCGCACGAGCTTGCCTCAGCCCCATCTCTATCGGACCAGTAGCTTGGCCCAGTCAGCAGATCTGAACCGCTTGCACAGCACCTTCAGATGGCCAGCCCTTCTGCAGCCTCCTCCATCGCCCCAACCAGCCGAGTAGCAGTGCTCAGCCCCAAATCTGCTTCCAGGAGCTTCCAGGCGGGCTGCTAGGAAGAAAGAAGAATTTTAAACAAAATGTGTGAACCTATTCTAATGAGAAAAAAGGCATAAGTCCCTGGGGGTATGTGCGTGTTGGAATTGGGTAAGGTATACTATTATTTAATGAGAAGGGAGTGAGTTATGTATTAAAATTCTATTATTTATTTATGAAATTGGGTGGGGTGTGTGGTATGATTTAAAAATGTGATTTATTTACAACTAATATGTCTAAGATTTATTAAAAGATGATCGTTAAAATATAAACCTAAAAATTATTATGTACAATATACTTGCAAAATTAGAAAACACTTTATTAGTCAAACTACTTAAATGTATTGATTTTAAACCTAACTATGTGTTCTTCACAAAAATTTAACTAAAATGCTCGAAAACTTATCCGTGGATGAAATGAAAATTAAACTACAAATATACATTATTTATGAACAAAGACTATCTAAAGTTAACTGTATGTATGAATTTTAACCTGAAAAATTGTACAGTTATCACTAGCCTAGGCAATGGTTTGCCTGTTAGGCTAGTAGCTTAGGCAACCAGTTGCTGTAGTAGTTTGCCTGTGAGGCTGCGGCCTGGGCAATTTAGTTGTTTGGTGGACTAGTGGTGCTGTGCTGGTCCTGTTGTTCCTCTTTCTTCTGAGGACTATGTGTTTATTGATGTGTTTATGTTTTAGTTGTGTTTATCATGATTGTGTGAGCATGAAAGGTTTGTCTATCGAATTTGCCAGTGAGACCCTTTAGGGTTGAGGTTTCTTTAGTTTCGGTTGTTATTTCTGGGAGGCCCCTACTGAGCCTGTGACTTGTTAAGGATCACTCCCTTACAGCTCTTTTCAGGTGTTTGCCAGTTCGTGTGGCTTGCGGAGGCGTTTGTGGCAGACTTGTACCACCAGTAGTAGAGTTAGTTGTGTTGTGTGAGCTTGTGCTCCCTTGGGGTATGCCTTAGGTAGTTGTACTCTTTATTGGACATGTAATAATGTATTGGGACAGTTGTACATTGTTGTTTACAGGTATGAGCACATGTACTTTCTTGTGTCTATACTGTTGTAGTTATCCTTTATTCTTACTGGACACTTGTGAGAGCTATCCCATGCGAGACTTCGGTCCGATCGTGGGAGGCGGACTTGGATATGGAGCCTTATTGGGCATAAATATCTAGGGCCATTACAACTCTATATCACCTTGATGGAGACATTATAGATGCGAGATTTGGCCATCTCCGCGTGGTTCATGGCCCAATAAGG